>CM069087.1:37748902-38469754 GCA_035578085.1 Solanum pinnatisectum
AATACTTAATGATGAATGTACATGAAATAGATTTTAGCCCAGGTTCTCTGGCCAGAAAATATATTCAAAATGAGTTTTTAAGTGATAAATGGTCTCAGTTTAAAACTTGGTTTTTTGACACTTATAGTACAGATGATCTGAATAATATTTCTTAGGAATTTTACGAAACTGGTGCTTTACATAATCAAATTATGTCTTTTGTACCTTGGTTTATAACCACTTATTTACCTTTATTTATAAATGTTCTTGAACGAACTTATAAAGATGAAACTGGTAATATTATCAAGGCTGTTTATCCACCTCAATCAACCTTTGTTTTACCTAATAATACTGGTATTACTTTTACTGCCTTTCAAAAATTTGTGGAAAATGATGTTGCGGCAGTCAGCATCAATGAAATTAATAATCTCATTTCTCAAAATAATTATTTGGGACTTTATGTTAAAGTGCTAGGTGAACATATTGGTTCTCTTGATAAAAAGTTAGATGAACTAACTGTTTTGATAATTCAGATAAAAAATGATTTAAAAACTTTTGATAAAGCTTCTTCTTCTAAGACTAGCTCTGAAGCTATCATTATGACTCCTCCTGTGCAGCGACCTCCGAAAATTACTGATTTTAAATTAAAATCATTTAATGATCTGGAAGAACTTCTTATTAAAAAGTTTTTTGAATTTAAACCTAGTCCCTTAGACTTATCTGAAAACTTTGCTGATGAAATGGAAAATACTTTTGATTTTAAAGAACATATTTCTTTAGAGTTTAATAAACTCCATGGTTATCCTAAAAAGAATAGTGGTAATACTAAATTTGCGAATAAACCTAATATGCAGACCTATTATTATTCTAGACCAACTCCTCAAGATATGCTTATAGAGGAACGAGATTGGAATCAGACTAATACGTCTTACAGTGGTTCTGAAATTTATGAATGGAATCTTGATGGGCTGACTGATAGACAACTTACTATTCTTGTGCATAGAATGCTTATGTACGCAACTATATGCAAAAATGTTCAAAACACCGATAGAAATATTTGCAAAATGATTATTGCAGGTTTTACTGGCCAACTTCGTGGCTGGTGGGATAATTATATGACCCTTGAACAAAAAGCGGCGGTTATAAATGTTGTTTCTACTAAAGAAGGTGTTGATAACCTTGGTATGGCTCTTGTTGCTAATAGAGAAGACACGGTCTATACCTTAGTCTTAACCATATTAGAACATTTTAATGGTAGATTTACCAATCAGTTTGAGACTGTTAGAACCTTGTTAAACGGTCTACGCTGTAGAACCTTAGGAGAGTTCAGGTGGTATAAAGACACTTATCTAAGTCGAGTTATGGAACTACCTGAAAATAAATATGAACATTGGAAAGCTAAGTTTATAGATGGTCTTCCTCCGTTATTTGCACTTAGGGTGAAGAAGATCCTTTGAAATGAACATGGTGAAATCCCTTACGGTAGTTATACGTATGGTAAGTTGATAGGAGTTTGTACCCAAGAAGGTATAAATTTGTGCAATGAGTTAAAACTTTCTAGGCAGATTAAAGAAGATAAGCTTAGAGAAAAATCTCAATTAGGAGATTTCTGTATCCAATTTGGTTTACCTGAGATTCTAAGTACTAGCAAGACCAAATATAGAGAGTCTGACAGACACAAGCCCGATAAACCTTATAGGAAAAGGAGACATAGACAAAGGTCTAGGGAAGAGCGAGATGAAAGAAAAAAATCTCGAAAATCTAATAAGTTTACCAAAAATAGGTCTAGGCGAGAACTTGCCAAAATTAAGTGTTATAGATGTGGTAATTTCGGACATATTGCTCCTAATTGTAAGCTTGAAAAGCTGAAGACTTTAGAGTTAGATGAAGATATTCATGATAAGGTGTATAGTTTCTTGTATACGTCTGGTTCCGAATCAGATTATGATTCAGAGTCTAGTTCTGGTTCTGAAGATAATAATTTGCCTGATAATGCTCAGCCTATCAATCTTAATGCTTGTGATACTTGTAAATTCGGTCAAGGTAATATGTGTTCTTGCGAAAATGATGAATTTTATAAATTGCAATCTCAATTTGAAGATTTAAATCTTAACACTATTACTTTTGATAATGTAATAAAACTTTTAAAAGAAGTTACTGATAATAATCTTCGTGAAAAAATTATTCAATTAGCTGTTAGTAATACTGCTAGTTCTTCTAGTTCTTCAAAAAATCCTGTTAAACAAAAGAATGATTTTGAATTTGATTATTCTGCTCCTTATTCTATATCTGAAGTTCATAACAGACTTAATAAATAAACTGTTTCTACAAGAGATTCTTCTTTTGATGATTTGAAGAATGAAATTGAAAATTTGAAAAATGAAATTAAATCCATTAAACAAAATCAAATGATTTGTGATCATCGTCTTACTCAGATTGAAACTATTAATAACAAAGGAAAAAATATTGTTGAAGAAAATACTCTGGCAAAACCTCTTAATATTGATCCTAGACAAGACATGTTTTTAGGACTAATGCAAATTGTAACTGCTCATAAATGGTATGTTAAATGCACCATTTTAATTGATAATAGTTTTTCTATAACTAACATTACTATGATTGATAGTGGAGCAGATGTAAGTTGCATTCAAGAAGGACTTATACCTACTAAATACTTTGAGAAAACAACTCACATGGTTAAATCTGCATCAGGACATGCTTTAGATATAAAGTATAAATTGCCTAATACACGTATTTGCCAAAATAAAGTTTGCATTCTGCATTTCTTTTTCTTGATCAAAAATCAGTTATACCCTCCTATTATACTTGGAACTCCTTTTATAAATTCTATATACCCTTTTACTAGCATAACTGCTAAAGGTTTTTCGGCTACTTATGAAAATCAGGATATAAATTATACTTTTATCACTGATCCTATTTTTCGTGATATTAATGCTTTAATTGATATGAAACAAAAGCATGTTGATTCTTTACAATTAGAATTATTTAGTATGAATATATTTGACACTTTGAAATCCACTAAAGTACAGGAAAAAATTAAATTGATTTCCGAACAAATGGCCGTTGATATTTGTGCCGATCACCCTAGTGCTTTTTGGAATCGTAAAAAGCATATTGTCACTCTTCCTTATGAAGATAATTTCTCCGAGGATAATATTCCTACTAAATCTCGTCCTTGTCAGATGAATGCTGAATTGGTAGAATTTTGTAAAAAAGAAATTGATAATTTACTACAGAAAGGTTTGATCAAACCTTCAAAATCTCCTTGGTCTTGTACTGCTTTTTATGTTAACAATGCAGCTGAAAAAGAACGAGGTGTCCCCAGGTTAGTAATAAATTACAAACCATTAAATAAATATTTAAACTGGATCCGATATCCGATTCCAAATAAAAAAGATTTATTGTCTAGATTATATGATGCCAATATATTCTCAAAATTTGATTTAAAATCAGGTTATTGGCAAATTCAAATCTTTAAAGAACATTCTTATAGAACGGCTTTTAATGTCCCATTTGGACAATACGAGTGGAAGGTCATGCCGTTTGGTTTGAAAAACGCACCTTCTGAATTTCAAAAAATTATGAATGATATTTTTAATCCATATTTGGACTTTATCATAGTTTATATTGATGGTATTTTGGTTTATTCAAAAACTCTTGAAATGCATATTAAACATTTAGATATTTTCAAGAAAATTGTTATACAAAATGGTTTGGTAATTTCTAAACCAAAAATGAGTTTATTTCAAACTAATGTCAGATTTCTCGGACATCTTATTTGTCAGGGGAAGGTAACCCCTATTCAACGCTCAATTGACTTCGCTTCTAAGTTTCCCGACGTCATTATAGATCGCACACAATTACAAAGATTTTTAGGAATTTTAAATTATATATCTCCCTTTTATAAAAATTTATCTAGAGACTTAGCCCATTTATATGACAGGTTAAAAAAAGGATCATAGATCGCCTTGGACTGATAATCATACCACTTTGGTAAAGAATATAAAATTGCGTGTTCAATCTTTACCTTGCTTAACTCTTGCTAACCCGACTTGCCAAAAAATAGTTGAAACCGATGCATCTAATATTGGTTATGGTGGGATTTTAAAACAGATTAATCCTCACGATAAAACTGAATATTTGATTCGATTTCATTCAGGAAAATGGAGCGATGCTCAGAAAAAATATGTTACGGTAGCTCATGAAATGCTAACCATTGTTAAATGTGTATTGAAATTTCAGGATGATTTATACAACCAAAAGTTTTTAATAAAAACAGATGCTCAATCTGTGAAATATATGTTTGACAAAGATTTCACACATGATGCTTCGAAATTAATGTTTGCTAGGTGGCAGGCCCAGTTAGCTCCTTTTGATTTTGATATTCATTATAAAAAGGAAAGTGATAACTCTCTTCCGGATTTCTTATCCAGAGAATACCTATCGTCTTAATGGGAATTTTATCTCCTTTGCTTTCAGATAAAATGTTGATTATTATCATAAAGGTTGTACCTCTTAATAGAGATGTACAAGGAATAATTATATACAAAATTATAGATGCCATGATATGAGACATCATTTCAGAAATTTGTTATTGTGAAGAAATTATTGAATTTTATAGTTATTATTAAGACATTGACATCGAATAAAACTAAATGTTTTGTTTGTAGGATGGATCCTCCTTGGGTGACCAAGGTTCGGGGAAGATCGGGTTAAACCAGAGGAAGGGGAAGATCATCCCCAGGAGCATTAGGATCTTCATATGAATCCTCTTCATCTAATTCTCCTATTATACAGCGAGGCGGGATGAGTTTGGTGAACTTGAAAAGTTCTTCCAAAGAAGTTTCTTCTATTCATCTGGATGATATTCCGGAAAGCAATCCGTTATACGCACAATTGCAAGAATATCTATCTCAGAAGAAAACTGAGAAAAGTGATACTTTTGTATCTATAGCTAAAGAGGACGTTGATGATATCAAGTCTTACGAAAAAGTGACAAAGAAAGAAATAATATTTCTTTTAGAAAATGAAGAGATTCAGCGAAAAGAAGAACCTTGGAAGATATTCCAGCGTTATTTAATAAACGGATTATATTTTCCGGGTGAGTCATACAAAACCCGTTCTTATTATGAAAATATCCTGATAGGTACATGAAGTGTGGACTTTCAACACTTCTCAGGTTACAATACCAGTGAGAACGTTTATAACTTCTCCAAGATGATTATAAAACAAATTATATCAATCAACGATTGGGGAATTTCCTCAATGAAAGAAAGGCAGATCAGTCTCAACAAAGTCCCTACTAATTTCACTTATTGGGATTATATAAATGCCTTCAGCAAAGTTCTCTATTATGATAATGAGAGACATAAACATACCTGGTTTATAAAAGTTTGTGGAAAAATATATTCAGAACCAATTCCTAATTGGTTTCTTAACTGGTGGTCATATCATGGACCGATGGTAAAGATTTTACCAGCACCATTTTTTAAGTTATACAAGGAATGGGTTAAGGTCTCACCAAACCTTAATAAATTATATCATGCAGATCATATCTGCTATCTTGAACAAATTGAACAATTCATTATTTTATAGAATTCTCAATTCCGTGGATTCACAAATGGACTCCAGAAGTCGGATTTACAGAGGAACAAATTCCTTGTTTATACCGAGTATACTATAATAATTTTTGGGACAAAATGATGAAAAAGGATCCCAAGACAAAAGTACTTTATGGACAAGAGCTGTTAGATGTTATATCCCAGACTATTGTTGATTATAGTTCTTCTCCTGATAAAGGAATTATAGCAGATAACTCGGTTAAACATATTGCTCGAAGGATTTCTAATCAAGAAGGCGATAAACAAGCATTGATAAACAATTATTTGGAAGAAGTAAAACGAAGTTTGCTCCTAAATATCATCAATTATGCTAAATCAGACGCATCTATGCGGAGCGAGACAAGTGATGACACTAGAGATGATATTCATGAAAATGATATTTATGGAACCCAGCTGGAAGAAGCAACGGTGGAAGAAATGAGAAAAAGAGACCAAGATTTCATACAAGAATTAACAAATAAAACAAAGGAATCTTGAAGACCGTCATCAACAGTAGAAAGACTATTGATCTACAGTAGATTTACTGTTATAGGGGCCCACTGATAAGGACCTATTGTACTGTAGATAGATGCTTCTTTATTTCTATAAATAAGGTCATTTGTGACTTAGAAGAGTAGGTTTTAGAAACCCTCTCTCTCTCTTATCTCTATCCTCTCTCTTTGTAATCTTTCTTTGTAAAGTTTGCTTGCCGGAATATATTTACCGGAGTTATAAATAAAGCTTTCAGTTTGTATAGGCCTTGGTGTTAGCCCTTGTTACCAGGTATTTATTTCTTTCCTTCTTTTTATTTCTCCGATCTAGAGCCGTGACTATGTCCGGCTAAAAGAATCATATCTATGTCACATATCGAACTTCACTTTTATATCCATCATGAAAGATCTAGACTTTATCTAAATATAAATAAATTTCTATATGGTTTCTTGATTTGGTTCCGAGATGGTGGTACAGTCAGATTTGATGCAATACGTTATTGGCTTCGTCTAGCCAGCCGTGGTTCTAAGCCCGCTAATGAGTTGAGAAAAAGGGCGCCCTATACCCGGTTAGAACTGCTAGATACATGGGCTTAATAACAATACGTATTTAGATCTTGACAGACCCTTTGCTTGGGTAAAATGATTTATCCTTCCATACAGTCATAAAACTATATAAAAATTTGTATATATTTCGATTCGTATTCCTTGAATTCGGATGTTGACAAGCTAGATTGAAGATGACCGCGCGGACTACCGCCCGTCTTCTGAGATCCTGTCTCGTTGGTAATAATAATAATAATAATAATAATAACAATAATAATAATAATAATAATAATAATAATAATAATAATAATAATAATAATAATAATAATAATAATAATAATAATAATAATAATAATACTAATAGTAGATACATGGGCTTAATAACAATACGTATTTAGATCTTGGCAGACCCTTTGCTTGGGTAAAATGATTTATCCTTCCATACAGTCATAAAACTATATAAAAATTTGTATATATTTCGATTCGTATTCCTTGAATTCGGATGTTGACAAGCTAGATTGAAGATGACCGCGCGGACTACCGCCCGTCTTCTGAGATCCTGTCTCGTTGGTAATAATAATAATAATAATAATAATAATAATAATAATAATAATAATAATAGAATTTGTATGGAACTGATTAATTCTTGAAGAATAAATTAAGCATTTTAAGTTTTAATACAAAAGACCTAAATTACTCTGTGACCCGCCTCATTCCATGTAAATTTTTTAAAATGTTTATGAATCTGTCTCCCCTACCCTGTTCTACTCCGTTGTCATTCTTATTTTTAAATATGGTTATGTTGAAAAAGAAGTATGTATAATTTTAAAACAAAATAAAAACAAAAATAATCTTATCTAATCAGGAGGAATTGATACAGATAGACAAGTGTTACATACAATTGGCAACATATAGCCCAATATTAACTAGCAATTAATAACAAGTAAAAAAATTGGCACATATTAGCCTAAAAGTAATATATCGACATTTTAAAAATTATTATTTTTTAAATAATAAAAGATATTTAATATCATCTCTCTTCTAACTTGCAACCATTACTCCTTAAAACTAGCAAAAGATTATTTAGAATTATCTCTCTCCTTTCAAATTATTACGTATTTTTTAAAATAATAAAAGAAAATTAATTCCATCTCTCTTCTAACTTCCAACCATCTCTCCTTAAAACTAGCAAAAGATTACTCAAAACTCTCTCCTTTCAAATTATTTCGTATTTTTAAAAATAATAAAAGAAAATTAATGCCATATCTATTCTATCTTCAAACCATTTCCACTTAAAACTAGCAAAATACTATTTGAAATTATATATTTTCTTAAAATTAGCAAATAATATTTTGATTATGATTATTCTTATTTCAAAGATATTCCTATGAGTTCATTACCTATCAATTATTTTGCCTTTGAACTCAATCCATATTCATTTAACAAATTTGTATACATTTGTTTGCATTGATATTCATTAATCCATATTCATCTAATAGATTGACATACAAATGTATTGGATACATTGTTCGAATTCATTATAAATTGGTACACATTTATATTTATTGCATTAATATCTTTCAAATTTTACATAGGTATTGGATACATTCCTCCATATTCATTTATAAATTGGTATACATTTTGTTTGCATTAATATCTTTTTAATTTTACATTCGTATTGGATATATTTGTTCGTATTAATAATAAATTGGTATACATTTATTTGCATTAGTATCTTTCATATTTACACAAATATACATTTATATTGGATACATTCGTCCATATTCATTTATAAATTGGTATATGTTTTACTCGAAAAAGAAAATAAAAGATTGAAGTTTTCGAAAAATCGACTTAAACTTAAGTTTTTAAAAAAAATTGATTTTCAAAAGAGAGTCACCACTTAATTTTTAAAGAAAAAAAATAAGAAAACTAATTTTTCCAAAAGATTAAAACAGAAATCTAATGAAAATATTAAAAGGGTTCGGGATTCATATTAACATTTCTGGAAGGGTTTGAAAGCACCTCTAACATGCGATTATCCGACAATTAACTATTTGACTAACATTTTTAAAGATAAGCATACATACTTAAACTAATTAAAAAGTACACAATTTAAAAAATTTAAAAGATCTTAAAGGGGAAAGGTGAATATTGAAAATATTATTTAAGTTCAACATTTTGCAAATTTTCTTGAAAAGTCAAGTACAAAAAATATTTATTTAATTTTAAATAGTTTATTCAAAATGGTTATCTTTTGGGGCATTGATTAGGAAGAACCTTGAAATTAAATAAACACATAAAACACATAATAGCAAATAAATAAAGAAGGGAGGGAGATTTGGGCCCAAGTCTGGTTCTGTCCGCCTAGGCCAGTACTTGGGCCTAATTCTGCTTTTGGGCCTTTTAGCCCATTTGTACCTGTCCTAAAAGAACTAAAACTCTGCCAAAGCAGATGGGCTTTTGGCCCAATTCTCTGCATTTATACAGCGTATACCACTTTTGTATACCGCTGTATATTTCATGTATAGCAGCACCTGAACCCTGTTATTTCACTCATTTAGGACTGGTGCACTAAAGCTTGAGCTCCTGGCCCATTTCCGATGTATATCAGCTGTATCACCGTTATTTACTGTTATATATCGGCTGTATCACACTGTATATCAGTGTATTTTTGGATTCTGGAACCTGCATTTTCAATTTTCCAGCTTTGTATTTCGTCTTCGAACTTGTATCAACTTCCCTTTCGTTCAGATGAGTGATGAGGCTGACTCGAGACAACTCAAGGATATGCAAGGAGGAGTCCAAAATGGACTCGGATAGATTTACATGCAAAACAATAAACAAGTTATAGAATTAGCATTTTTGGGAAATAAATGAAGTGATAAAGTAAAATAAATAAATGAAATAACACATGACAATCAATTTTTTAACAACACAACACTTAAACAATAATTTGAAGGGAAAACTGATGAAAACTTGTTAATTTTTATGTATCATGAATGAGGAGCGGTGATAAGTGTTAAGCCTTAGAACAAAGGTCATATGAGATACAAACTAATAAGCTTTTAATAAAGACTAAAATCACTACTGGGCAGGTTCACAAGATTAGAGTCACTACTGGGCAGGTTCAAAAACAGAGAAGAAAGAAATTTTAATTAGATATAAAATGACAAAATCAACCCACATGCTCTGCGAAGTCTCAATTGCACATTAGTTGAAACCAACTAGGACATTAACTCATTCACTCATTTCAGTGAACTAATACGAAGACCATATAACATGTAGGCAAACTACTAGCATTTGTGTACATACTTAAAAAAAAAAAAAAATAAGCAAGCTATACACAAAAAAAATCAACTCCACTAAATTTTTTAGAGCTTAAGGCAAAACTGAAACTTTAACAAAACAAAGGAATTAGGCAGAAAGAGCCATAAACTTGATCAAAAAATGGATCATGTTAGGCAGTAGGAAGCTAGTTGATATTCTGCCTTTACATAGACAACAATATTAACAGCAACAAACCAGCAGAGATCGATACTTAAAGATGGAGCAAAATGTAAATAAAAGCAAACCGATTCAGCAACAAGTAGGTGACATTAATGCAGAATGAGAGGTGATAAGGACGCAAAGATAATCTTAAATAACTTAAAATAAACAATAAAGATTGGGTCTGTCGATTTATTAACATATTTCAAATCCGGTTTAGACGACGGAACTCATGATCTAAATAAAGGTAAACAACCGAGACAGCACCACGATAGATATTATCTCGAAATGAACGTCGAACACATACAACACAACAGAGCTATCAAACAACAAAAAACCGTCTCGAAATGGATAAGAATATTTAACAATAAGATTTCAGATGAGAAAAACCAAAGAAGTATATAACTCGTCTAGTCGAGAATCAAACATGTCAACATATTGAGAACAACAGAGGCATGAATGGAAATAAGTGTTACCTTTTTTCCGGGCAGCGACTGAGACGACTACGAGATTGACTGAGCTATCCAACCACTAACGACCTCACTAGTGACATCGAACTCAAATGAACCTGGGCGAGTGATGGACGGAAAGAGTGAAACTAAACCTCAAAACGAATTATCTTTTCTATTCTGGAGTGTGTTTCGAATGTGTTTTTGCTAAGTTGTTCCTTTTGTGTATGAGTTTCCGACAGCCTTTAACAAAGCGGGGAAAGGAGCTATATATAGAAGGAGAAATAGGGTTGATTTAGGGGGGGAGGGGGAAACGGGAGGGATTAGGATAGATTTTCAAAATTTGAAATTCAAACCTCTCTTGAGCAGTGGCGGATGCACAGCACTGCCAGGGGGTCATCCGACCCCCCCTCGATAAAAAAATTACACTATATATATAAGATTAATTTTTTTTTGTATATGTATATATTTAAAATTGAACCACCTGAATATATATCAAATGAGTAGCCCAACGGTTGAGGGGTTCAAGATTTCGTTTAAGTGAGCTTAAGTGATAATATTAACGTGTTTAATATTTTTTTTGAACCCCTTGATAGAATTCCTAGCTCCGCCCCTGCTCTTGAGGATAAGGTTGCTGACTCGATTATTCCAAATCCTTCAACAAATTTCAACGGAAAAGTGAATTGAGCCGTCTGATTGATGAGCAAGGACAGGAGGAACACGAGATTTTGACACCTGAATGATTCGAGTACGATTTGTACGAACGGATAATGAGAGAGGGAGAGGACGACGCGCTAGGCTGCTGGACTCGCATTTCTGTATTTCAATTTTCTGGGTTTGCTCTTCGCGTTGGGTCGCTGGAAGAAGAACGTGCAGGGGTGGGGTCCGGTTGTAATCGCTGTTGTATTGCTGATGTTAATGTAAATGGGTTTCGAGGGTGGGTTGAAATTGTATATTGGTGGGCCGGTTTTGGGCTGAGGTGGTGGGGTGGAAGTTGGGAATGAGAATTGGGTTCTTAGCTGAAAAATAGGATTTAAAAGTAGTCAAAATGGTTAGGGTTTGTAAATTAGGAAATGACCACATGTATTGCAATTATGATCAATGAAAATTAAGAAGTTAGCCACATTGAGTTAATCAGTAAATTCGACTAAATTATATAGAGCGAATTAATATATTTAATTAATGAGCTTCTTAATCTTAATGAAATAAAATAATTAACTTAATTGTAAACTAATGATTCAAAATTATAACCATAATTTAAACTAAACTAATTTAATAAAATACTTACTAAAATTAAAATCTTTTTTAGATGATTTTCAAAATGTTTATAAAATATACTAATTATAACCATAATTTAATTTAAACTAATTTAATAAAATACTTACTAAAATTAAATCCTTTTTGAGATGATTTTCGAAATGTTTATAAAATATACTAATTATATATAAAATTATATAAAACATATATATTACTTAAAAATTATAAAAATGATAAACTTAATTAAAAGTAACTTGAAAAATATTTTGAACTTTATAAAAAAAAAACTAATTATTTCAAATTGTTTGGAATTTAAGAAGCTCAGTGATTAATCTATATTGTGGAGGTCCAAAATTGGGTGTCAACAGTATACATTTGTTTGCATTAGTATCTTTCTAATTTTACATAGGTATACAATTGCTTGCATTACTTTTTGGAATGCAATCAACAAAATTCATTAACAAATTTAGATAATTTTACATTGTTGTGTGTTCGCTTGTATTCATTAACAAATTTAGATACATTTGTTGGAGACAAAATAAATATTCATTATCAAATTCAATCAACGAAATTTAATATTTTAAAAAATTTGTCAATTTATATATATATATATTATTTATTAAAAATTGAAAAAACGTCAATTCCAGAATTCACGAAACGTTGCAATTTTTGGAGGGAGAAAGCGTTGTAAAATTATAATACAAATACGAAAATTTGTAAAAATAAAAAATCTTGCATCCAACTTCAAGATAAAGAATGTAGAAAATCTCAATTTTTTTTAAAAATAACCCAGACAATCAATATAAAAAAGAATTGGTATGATTTGAGTTACTTATTGTGAAGAGTTACTGTTGTGATTGATCTTTAATGGAAGTATTTTAGAGAAGAAGATATAAATCCTAAACTTGAAAGAGGGAGGGAAAAAAGGGAAGAAAGAGAGAATTGAAAAATACGTAATTTTTTTTGTTGACAAATTATAAGGAGAGAGAAAAAAGGAACAATAAAAGCAAACAAGGTAACTGCTAGGAAATAGAGAGAGAAAATCAGGAAGAAAAATCAATTTTCAAAAAAAAAAATGTGGTTATATAATGCCAAATAAATATTAAAAAAATTTTGTTTTGCTAAAAAATTTAAAGTGGGCTATTTATTACTAATAAAGTCTATAGGTTATCATGTTATGCCATTTTTTCCATAAGAAGAGTAAAAACATAGATCCACTATTTAAATGACAAAGGTAAGAAAAAAATAGGCCCACTATTCAAGTATTAAAAAAATAAAATAATGGAGACAATCATGACATATGATTTAAGCTTTTTTTTTCTTTGGGAAAAGACTCAAATATGTCATTTAACTTTCAAAAAATGTTCATTCATGTCATCGTTTGGCTTATCTATGTCATCGCTGTTAAAGAAAAGCTCATCCATGTCATTTTTTAACTCCGATTTTGCAAAACCACCTTTTACACCTCAAACAAGGTTTAACACTTTTCAATTGAAGTTTTTAGATCAAATGTACTCTTTTTGCTTGTTATTCCTTTAAAACACCAAGAACACATGAAAAACATAAGCAACTCCCAAATTTTCAACATATTCAATTATTCAAGAAATCATCTCAAATTCTGGCTACATAATTAATTTCTTTTTTTTTTGATAAACCAAAATTCAAAAATCATTTGTAGAGTTTGAAAATTCACCCGTAGTAAAAAAATATATTAAAAAAAAACAAAAATTACTCCCAAAATTTCAAAAAATTGCTTTGATTCATGTTCTTGTAGTTGTTTTTGACATTTGATCTTTGTTCCTACTGTTGTTTGAGTCTATATTCAAAATTTTAAATGATTTAAAGTTGTGGAGAAAATTCTACCATCAAAGAATGTTGAAGTTTTGAAACTTTAAAGAAATTTCAAGTGAGTCTTATTGAGTTAGGTTGAATCGCGCTCAAAAGATAGTGAGTTTTAATATCTAGCTTGGAGGGAAACTACTCTTGAAATTTGAGGTGATTTCGTGAAGAATCAAAGAAGTTTGAAATTTAGGAATTGTTAATGTTTTTTTATGTGTTCTTGATGTTTAAAGAAGAAGCAAAAAGAGTACATTTGATCCAAAAACTCAAATGGAAAAGTGTTAAAAATTGTTTGGGATGTAAAAAATGGTTTTGCAAAATCGAAGTTTAAAAAACTGCATGAATGGGTCTTTTCTTTAACAACAATGACATAAATAAGCTAAATTTTTAATGATAACGCATAGGAACTTTTTTGCAAAGCCCATGACATATTTGAGCCTTTTTCTTTTTTCTTTTTAGCATTATTGATTTCAATTGGCATTGTTATTTATGAATTTCTTATGTTCAAATTGAAAACATTTATGATAACTAGAGGGCCAAACTGACATTATCCTTTAAAGACAAAAAGTCATCATCAAAGGGAAGAGCTGCAGCTACGAAGTGACAATGGCTTCCCTTCACGTTGCTGTTTCTTCACTTCCTGGTCCCAGTTTTCGGCCAACAGGCAAGTTGGTAATCCGGTGTTCCGCCGACCGGCAAGCGCTGTTTAACCGCATTGCCCCTGTTTATGATAATGTGCGCACTGCACTACCTCTCCTCCATTCACTACTCAATTTGTCACTTCCTTAATAGCTATATGTTAATTGTTTGCCCAATTTCAATGTTTGCAGTTGAATGATCTCCTGAGTTTGGGTCAACACCGCATATGGAAAAGAATGGCTGTTTCGTGGAGCGGGTAAAACCTATTTCTCCCTTTCTCCTATTTAATAATCCCTCTAGTCCATATTAGGTGAATTGTTCGAACTTTTTTTTATAATTTGAAATAAGTGAATTATTCAATATTTAAGAGAATTGTTGAGTTTCTCTCCATATTTAACCTTCATTTGATGAGTTTATTAACTACTTTACATTTTCTAAGGAAATAGTTTGGTAATAGTCATAAGGCTAATAGTGGAAAGTAACATTTGATTAATGTCCCTAAATATTTTTCTTAATGGGTGTGTCATTTTTGTACAAAGATGGGGTTCGAACCCACAATTCTAGTGTGAAAAGCATTTCCACATTTCCTTCCTTACCACTGAATCGTTAATCAATTTTGTTAGAGGTTCACAAATTAATATTTTTTTTTTTAAAAAAAAAAAATTAAGGATGGGCAATGCCCATATATAGATGCTAAATAATGCAAAAGTGCATGGAAACATGACCTGGTTCACAAGTTAATATACTTATATATTTATTTAATGTTCTAGTACAAATACATGGTCCTACTTGGTTCGTTCGAACCCACGAACCTGCACCTAGCTCCACTTCTTTCAACAATTCACTTAATATGAACTAGAGAGAGTACTGTTTATGTCCCATTTAACAGGATACTGTAGACAATAAATTTCGTGTCAAGAAAAATATTGTAATAGTAGTAGTATTCCATTTCAATACAGTGAATATTACAATATCTATAATTGCTCTTTTCTGAAATAAGCTTATGGCCTTTGAGCTTGATCTTGAACTTGATTTATATGTGAATTCAAGGTGCTTTGAGTTTGATTTTGAATTATAACCTTGAACTAGAATGTGGATTTGATTTAGTTGTCACAAGTGCTTTGATGACCGCCACGCAGAATAATTATCTCAGGAACAAGTAACTTTGATCTTGATGTCTTGGTATTTGATTTGCCTTCGTTTTTGATCATTTAGTATTTGAAACTTGTAGAGGAATTATTGAATGTTTTGTAGCTTGTAGAGAAATTTATAGCCGTTGATCCACAAGCTTTCTCTTGCTTATTGTTCTGAAGTCTTGTCCCTTTTTTGAATTATGAGTATCCCTATTTATAGTTATGAGAGGCAAAGAGTCTGAAACAAATTTGGAGAACAATTCCTTTTTGTATTTTGTGGACTCTAAGGTTGGAGAGAAACAATATATGTTTTGAAGGCAAAAAAAGTCATATTCAGTGGTAAAAAATAACTGTATTTATTAATCTTTACAATTTGGCATAAGGAGGACTTGTAAGATGATATAGATCAATATCTTGATTTCCTAGATATTTTAGGGAGAAGCATGCAATGGTTGGTTGGGTTGAGTTTCTCTTTCTACTGTAATTTCTATACAATCTTGGTACTTCATTAATAAATTTTATCCTACCTTAAAAAAGAGTTGTGGGGAGAAGAGTTGTGATGACGACAAACTTGTTTCTTTGATAAGTTGACTTGAATCACCGACCAATCAAGTTGAAGCAGTGAAAAGACTACATTTGATTGGTCAGATCATGCCACTTGTACATATCACACATTTTCATTAGCCTTTGATTTGACTAGGCATGTCACATTATTTTGGCTTGTTCATTTAACTTGATGTGCCTCGTCAATTTACATGTAACACAAGTTTGGCCTCTAGAATAAGATGACATCTTGGCTAACGAAGTGGCTCATAATTTGTATCCCAAATAAATGGATTAGCCCAACGAAACTGAATCTTTAGTTAAATTTATATTTATTGGACTCTAATAATTTATCAAATTATATTAGTCAACAATATTTATTTGGACTAATATATCTTGGATTTAAAATGTAGTCCATATTTTATGAATTTGAATCCAATTAAATTTAAATGCTTACAGTTACCATTGGATATGACATTGATGTCAAAATTTTCTCTTTGAGTATATATATTTTTTTTCATACATTTATAAAAGTGATTTTTAGATTAAAAAACAATAAATATGTAAACCAAAAATTAAGTAGTGTTGTCCCAGTAGAGACTGATATTACATAATCTCACCTGTTTCTTTGGGACCATTCATATTTTGGTAATGAAGAGAGGTGCCATAATTCCTTTCATCTGACAGTATCTTTTGTCCTATTGGTCCTTCATACAATTTGAGAAAAATGGAAGCTTCTTTTCTGTCTGCAAATGTTGCCCTTCTACCATTCTACTGGTAAAGCCAGAGGGGATCCATGATTTAAAAAGTATAACAACAACGACAACATACCAAAATGAAATCCCACAAGTGGGGTCTTGGGAGGGTAGAGTGGACGCAAACCTTATGCCTACCTCGTGGAGGTAGAGAGGTTTCCGAAGGACCCTCGGCATAAGCATTATATATCTATATTTTGTATAATAAATACTAAGTTCGGATGTGCCCACATCGAAAGACCTACATCTCTCACTAGCAAGCATGAGATGCTTGTGCATTGTAAATAAACTAATAATGGTTAATATTGAAATAAAATATTTTTAGGAAAGTGAAAATATGCCAGACATTAGGAATGTGTTTAAGTTATCCACATTAATATATCATTTTCCTTTTGATAGGCCATGCTTAATATAAACTGTAGTTTGCTGTTTAATTGATGGAAAAATTGTTACACTGTTAGTGTGCCTTATTTAAATCCATTCAAATGGAAAAAAGAGACACAGGACAGATGAAATTTCCACATCTTCTACTCTGTTCTTAATCATATAATTGTTGGATTTGGACTATGCTTATGTCCTAGTTAAGCTGGAACAATTGAACTTGTATTGCAGAGCTAAAGAAGGGGATGATGTACTAGATATCTGTTGTGGAAGTGGGGATTTGACGTTTCTTTTGTCTGAAAAAGTTGGATCACATGGCAAGGTTCCCTTCTCTTTCTTTTTGCTGTCTCTGGTTTGCTTTTATTCCATTCTTCATTCTTTCTGTTCTTCCACTGTGTAATTGCGGTTTTTAGTTACTATTCACCATTTCAGAAGCAACTCAGTTTTTCATTGACCATTCTGAGAAATTCAATAAGCTGATTTGAGCAGATGGCTCTATGGAATTACCAAAGACAGTCATTTTCCCATTGTTTTGTTAGAAATGAAAACAATAAGAAAAATAGGAAAGATAGGATATGAATTACTGTGGCGTTTGACTATCACCTGGAGATAAGAAGTTAGGAAAGATAATATTCTTACAAGGAAGAGAAAAAAACTTGTGCCCCATTAACTGTATTATAGCACCTGTTGTTTTGTTACCAAGAGATAATTAAACCATTGTGGAATCCTCTTCACTGTTGTGAGAATCAGAAATTTACTTATTTCTGTTCAATTACCTGTTTTTTCTAATCGACATCCTTCATAACATAGCAAATTAATGCGTCTCTTTATGCATCTTCCAGTTCCTGCCTCTCTGTTTCTGCATAATGAAAAATCTCGTTGTAGAAAACCAGGGCTCCTACAACTTTGCATAGGAGAAGCCATCTCTGGCATAATTCTTGTAGTATTTATTACTCATTGAAAAGGGAAAAAAAAGAAATTCTTGAATGATCTTGAACCTGGTGATATTGTCACTTCTAGTTTGAATAGGTCCTGATTTGTTAGGTCGCTTTTGTTAGCTGTGTTTTAACTGTTCTCCTCTGGTGAGCATTTATGGAATAACATCATCTAGCAGTTCACAAGTTCTCTGGACTAGTGTTCCTGTTCTACTTATTTCAATACTCAACTTACCCTGTCCTATGCTATTACTCAACTTTCTGAATGTCAAATGCATTTTAATATGTGAAGCGCATCTACAAATTTTAGCTTGTTGCACTGAGACTCCAGGGTGATAATTATTATTAAGACCTAAATCATTACTTCTTCTAAAGATTATTGGCTTCATGATATTTCTGATGTCAATCTCTTGCCTGATAATTAATGTTTCTTTCTGTTGTCCTTCCTTGATCTTCATGCTTTTGGGGTCTCTGGGTTGCTATTGTCCATTACTTTCATTTGAGTTTGGCGCCCAATGACAAGAAATCTGCTCTTTTCACATATTTAAATGTTCCTTTTTTTCATTTCAAACATTTAAAAAAATCTGCTCGCAGCAGAGCCACATAATTCTTATATCACTTAAATAAGTGTCTTCTTTTGCAAGCTTTGTATCTACTTAAGTTTTTGTAATGTAACTGGTTTACATGATCGAAGCAGTCTAGGCTAGTTATCTTAATTTAATGAATTTTCGGATGTCAAATTTTACTGAATTGACCTTTTCATTAGTATGTGTGGCTTTGCAGGCAGTCGGTCTTGATTTCTCAAATGAACAATTATTAATCGCTTCGACTCGGCAGAAATTACGTTCAAAGACATGTTACAAGAACATCAAGTGAGCATTGGTAATTAAACTGTCAATATAACAGATAATGTTTGGAAGGTTATTTGCCAACAAAGTTTAGCAAAATCCACTTCTAAAAATAAAATCTAGTCAAGTTACAAAATGGTTTCACACACTACATTTACCAGTTACATGTGTATTATCTTCCGTCCTCTTACCTTCTTACTCCTTCCAATTAGTTTTTCATGTTCCCTGCGTACGGTGAGGGACTAATACATATGATTATGAAGGTGGATGGAGGGCAATGCACTTGATTTACCCTTTCCTGACTCCTCCTTTGATGCTGTTACTATTGGCTATGGATTACGAAATGTGGTAGATAGACATAGAGCTATGGCAGAGATATGTCGAATTTTGAAACCAGGATCAACGTTATCTGTTCTTGACTTCAATAAGAGTATCAACCCCATGAGCACCACAGTTCAGGTAGTTGTTGGCAGGTTAATCCTTTTTTTTCACCACCCCAAATTGTATGAAGTTGTTGGTTCATTATCTTTTGCTTTATCCGATGTAGAACTTTCTGTGCTTTAAGGATGCATCCTTACTTGTCTTTCTAAGAATGTAGTCAGTAAATAATTTTTGGTCCTTATACAGAACATATTGTTAGTTGTTACTTTGCAAAACTGATGCAACAATGAAACATAATACTCTTGAAGCTTATCATGTTCTTTTAGGGTGTAGGAAAAGCGGGGGCTGCGGAAGGGGAAAATTACTTTATGATACAGAAGAGAAATAATGGTCTTCACCCATCATAAGTTGGATAATTCCATGTGACTGGATATCAACTGTAGTATAGCTCAAGAATATTACTCCACATAATATCAGCAAAGTTGCTATCCACTGAAACTGCATCCACATACATTCTCTGCTCGCTTCTCTGTAAAGTTGGGAGTTGGGACCATATTTCTTCACAAGTTGAAATGCAATCCACTTTCCTATCCATCAGATTCCTGGGATTAGTCTGTTCTTCTGCATTATGGACAATTCCGTAATCTCCATCACAGATTCTTATGTGGCAAACTTCATAATGTTTTCTTTTCCAGCTTCTCATGAGTAGTAGTAGTATTACAATATTTGTCTAATTTTGTTTTATGTTCTGTTTAGGAATTGATGATCGACAATATAGTTGTTCCTGTAGCGAGTGGTTATGGCCTAGAAAATGAGTACAAATACTTGAAAAGCTCTATCAAGGACTTTCTGACAGGTCTGATCTTTTCACCACTATAGTTTAAGCAGTTTTAATTGAGTCACTTTTGCTGTTAGCAGTTCTGAAGCCTTCTGCATGCATTATGTTGTCATATGTTATTTAAATTTTGGATTTAGAAATAAAGTAACATGACTACATGAGTAACCTCTCTACCTTTAAATAAGTTTATTTTTACACACCTGCCAAACAGATATAAATAATCTTTCTTCATTTTCTTCTGGAGAAAAGCATGTTATTCGATTGGCATGTATTTCTCAACTGTCTTTTGGTTCAACTTCGTCTCCCTTGCTTTCTTACAAAACATACTTAATTAGAACCGGAGGCTCTACGGGGGAGAAAAATTGATGCATAAGAACACTGAGCTGAAGAAAAAAAAGACCAATCCTGACTTTCCATCCATCGACCCTTGTAATGGTAAAAAGTTTCATAAAAAGGGAAAGGTGAGACAGCAATTAGAGAGCAGACTGAAGTTGACATCAAATTCTCTCCCTTGATGAAATGAACAAGATAAAAAAAACCCCTTAATTTAGGGAAATTGACTAATCTCTTTACCTTCTTCCAATATTCTTGCCTACTGTGTCTTTAATCCGTGGTAAATGGATGATTTGTGATACAGGAAACGAGTTAGAGAAGCTGGCTCTTGAAGTAGGATTTTCCACTGCCAAACATTTTGAGATAGGATTTGGATTTATGGGAAATTTGGTAGCGATTCGCTAGAATGACTTCAGTTGCTTCATCTTCCAATTGCCTTCACAAGCGAGAAAAGATGCAGTAAGAAGAGGAATGAGTGGTATTTTTGCCAATAGATAATAGTATACTTCTTCCATTGATTTCAAGTCATGTCTATTAGTGTATTGATTATTTCACCCTGACTGACTGAAGATATGTGATATAGTATACTCTGCACCATTATTTGTTGCCTGTTTCCTAATCCTTTCCCCTCTCTGTTTGCACTATGCTATAAAAGATGCTTTAATAAGTGCCTACTATAGTTTTCAGAAAAATCTGTTCTGTAATAGCTAACCCCCTATAGCCCTCAATGCCTAGCTCGAGTGGAAAAAGGTGGAGGATTTGTGACTTAGGTCTCAAGTTCAAGCCCCACACCATGCAAAGCGAACCTTGGTATTTAAGTGGAGAAGGGTAGAGGGGCGGGTCCATTATCCACCGAGTTTAGAAGGCTGTGATTGGTCCAAAGAGCGGGCGACAGACAGATTTCTCGGTTATAAAAAAAATAGCTAACTCCCTATCCCATTCCATTTTGCTCTTTTTTTGGCCCCAAAAGCTAGCGGAAAAGAGGGACAAACCGAAACTCCCTGGAAAACAGAGATGTCCAAACAAAAAATGTATAGCTTTATCAATTATTGTGATCCAATATGTAATGCGTGTGGTTTGTCCCACAAAAGAGATTGTTCAGACACTTAGAAAGGAAGTGTCTATGTTGGTGATTCATACACTCCCTTTATGCCGTTGTATGTTTTAGGCCTTTGGTGTTTCACTAAATGCAGTGTTTAATCTTCTGTAATTTGTGAAAATCACATCAAAGTTAATAGTTGAGATGCCATTTACTAGTTGTGTTAGATATATTGTGCACACTATTTTGTGAAACGTCAAACGGAAGTGCATATCTTGGGACATATTGGAATAAGAAGTATTTGTATTCTCTGGATGAAAGTAAAAATTCTCAGGTGGAATACGAGGGTGCTAAACGATTGGAACAGGAGGGGCTCTCTGAAATCATTAGTTCGTAGATGGAGGCCCAGAAATTATCTACCTACATGAGACAAAACTCGCAGAATGATGATGATTTTGACTAGACAAGTATGGGGGATAAGATGGCTGATTGTGAAGAGGTTAAGGTACGTGCCAGTAGGAGGGAATTATCATCTTATGGGGTTATATACATATCTGGAAAGGGAGGAGTTATGCTATGAGTAGCATAATAGTGGCAGTATGTTGCAAGTTTCGGTAATTGATACATTTCTGAAACAACCTCTACTTCCCAAGGAAGGGGTAAGGTTTGTGTACACTCTACTCCCTCCCGACTCCATTTATAGAATTATATTGAATATGTTGTTGTTGTTGGAATGATAGTTTTAGGGTAATGAAGCGACTAACTTTCCCAAGAGTGCTTTAGAATCACAAACCTATAAAGTAGTGATTGTGAAACTACTATTTACTACTTCAACTTCGAAATATGTGGCTACTAAATAGGGGTTCTTAAACAGGGTAAATGAGTGATGGCATGACTATGGTGAGGGGTACACCTGTTTTTATACTCTTTCAAAAGTTGAAAAATCTAAAGAAAGATATCCATCTCAATGGAGTGCTCATTAGTAATTGTTTGGGTCACATCCCGATCCTGGGAAATATTAACGTAGTTGTTTGTAATCCTAACATAACTAGTTTCTAGAGTGTCTGCTTCAATTTCCTTCTGAACAAACACAGGAGGAACAATCAAAATGGTGGGTTCATCAAAAACTGCCCTCTTTGGCTAAAGTGTCCGCCACTTTATTCTGCTCTCTGAACACATGGGACAACTTTGTGATTTTCAGCTTCATCATTAAGCATCTGCACTCAACAATCAAGTTATCATAAAGCAAAGTATTTTGATTTATCATATGCATAACATCAGTTTGAGTCAATATTAATCTCAAGGAGCGTCATCTTATGTTCTACTGCGAGTAATAGGCCTATTCACAGAGCTTGTTGCTCTACTCTGACTAGGTTGGTGAGAGGAGTACAGTGAAGTTTATTACCCAATGCCCCATGTGGTTTCTAACAACTCCTCCTATGCATCGAGTGGTTCCCATTTGACATGGGTGATTGTTTTAGGAGCTTTGGTCCCATTTCCTTTGGCAATCAACAACTGGTATTCAATGGTTTGAGCCATGGTGTGGTAGATGCTGATGGGCTCTTTTTTGTTATTAAAGGTGTTGTTGAATAACTTGATAGCACTAGAGAAAGTGTCAAGTGTTTGATGAAGGAAAATAAAATTGATGAAAGAAAAAATAGGAAAGATGTATTTTATTGATATAACACTGGTTGAAAATAAGGAACTAAACTTAAGAATAACTAACAATATCTTAAACAAACTAGGAAAGAGAGAAACAACTAAAAAATAACAGTTTATTCTGATGACACTTGCTCAACGTTTTCAACCCCATTTTGTCTCTTCTAGCTTGAATTTAGATCTTCATAGACAACCACCTAAGCATTCTTAAATTAAGTTGTAGTTCTAGAGATATTTGCAACACTCCTCCAGATTTAAGAACTGTATAGTTCAAGCTTCATTTTAAGGAATTCATACCTATTAACATGAAATGGCTTAGTAAATACAACAACAATTTGATCTTTTGACTTGCAATTATTCGATTTCATCTCTCCTCCTTGCACTTTCCTGAGAAAGTATAATATGATATTTTATGTTTTGTTTTTCCATGAAAAATTGAATTATGAGAAATAGATGTGGCTACTTAATTATCCACGAATACTTATGTGTTTCCTTGTTGATCCAGATCAAGATCTAGCATGATCTTCCTTAGCCAAAGAACTTGATTAATAGTTGTTGCAATGATAAGTCCAACTTTTGCAGTTGATTGTGGCACGATGCGTTGCTTCTGTAAACACATTGAAAAATATGTCGAACCAAGAACAATAACCTATAGTGTTTTTCATATCATCAGTTGTCACAACCTGAAGTATACCCTAGATGTGACATGACGTATGAGACCCCAAGAGGCCTTACAAAAGTCACTTGACATGCATATACACAACATAATAGAGAAAAGCAAGAAATCTCATAAGAAGTAAGGAGCTTGACATAAAAGCGGAAGTATATCAAAGTCTTGACAAGCCATCTATTACATCGAAAGGAGTGGCCAGGATGTAATCCGTACACCACATACAATGTTTGAAACTAAAGCATAAAGACATAAGAAAAGCAATAAAGGTGACATCGACTTACCAAATCTACAAATCACTAGTGAGATCAACTAGGCACGAACGGTAGGATAGGGATCGTCAAGCAAGTATGCATTAGTACATGGAATGTACTAAGTATGAGGGTAATGCAATAAAACATGAGATATAATCATAAGGGGACTTAATAAAAACATGATATGCATGACCAAGCTAAACCTATCAAAATCATTTTAAGAAGAATCGTAAATCATGAACATGGTCAAAGTATCTTAAAATCATAAAGGAAGTTTCATAAAACATTTGTAAGCAACTTGGTTCGTTCTGTGGAATGTTTACTATTAACCGACATAGACCATGTGAGCTACAACATGGAATATCATCATCATCCATGCAAAAACACAATTAAGTCACTAATCCAAGCTAGAAACATCATAGAGTAGCTCCTTAAACCATGTGTGAGAAAACCTTTCACCATTCATGATTACTTAAGTATGTGAGAAAACCTTTCACAATTCATGCATATGTGAGAAAACCTTTCACAATCTCATTGATACTTATCTTAAAGAAACCTAGATCACAAATCATGCATAAGTTCATGAAAATATCATTCATTGATTCATAACTTTTCTTCAAATTCATGCAAATTAGGGTTCATAGTAAAAATCATGATCAATGCATGGGTTCATATGGAATTTATCTAAAAACATGTAATTGACTCTAAATAATCATAATATGATCAAAATCAAATAATTTAAATCCATACAAATAGAACCCATGAGGAATTTAATGAAAACCTAACCAATTGAATTGGAAAATTGAAGAATCTTTGGGGACTCAACGGGTGAATGTAACTCATTGATGAACTCCCTACATACCTTGATTTCGAACCCTAGCAATGATGAAGAAAGTAGACTTGATCTTGAAGAACCCTAGCTTATTCTTCCTTGATCTAGAGAGAGGATTTTGGAGGAAATCTTGGAGAGGGTTTGCAATGAAAACGGATAAAACTTTACAACTGAGACAATGCAATATATCAAAGGCTAAAATTAGTATATTTTACTTTTTTTGGAGAGTTCCTCTAACCGACAATCATCACTATGAGTCTCTTGATTATACAACGTCTAGCCCATGTTGCTACAACCATCCTATACCTTGTCAGAGCATAAGACAACGAAATTGAACCAGTGGATCCATCTAAAAACCCCTTAACGAGGCTGGGTGAGGAGTTGCCGAACTAACAGAACGATCATATCTATGTTGGCTGCACAATTTGTGAAGTTTGAGTTATCTTAACTCTTACCCAAATCGGTGCTCAATACTTCTCCTAAAAACATGTATTTATGTTCATAGTAATATATGTGTTGAGTTAATACTCAAAAGTATTTCTTTAAGAAATATCGGTTCTTACTTTTAAGAGATTGAAACTACTTCTTCAAACTGATTATGCTTTCTTAAAACAAATCATGCTTTTATTGTAAAAATAATGCATTCGAAGAACATAGTGTTCCCTTAAAACTTTTCTCAAATGGTAACTTAAAATACTTGAATTTACTTTATCTTAGTCAATGCATGGAAATAATTATGCAAAAACTTTCAACAATTCTTAACTAAATATGGTTCATGTGATAAATAAGCATGAACAATAATTTAAGAACCAAAACACATGAAAAACTATAGTCTCAATGATACGAATTAGAATTCAATAGTAAGAGATCAAAGCATACGTGAAATTCAAGAAACTTGGGGTAAATACCCTAAATTTAAATCTTGTAGACTGAATTTAGATGTAGAGTGTGAGGATGAACTTAGTCCATCACTATGAGTAATATTCCATACCTGATTATGAAGCTGTTAGACTGAAAACTTTAGCAAAGACTTGATATTTTTTTCTTGAGCCTGAGGAAGAACACTAGCTTTCTTGGAGGAAATCCTTGATCTTGAAATTTTGGTGCTTGATCTTGAGAAAAGAAACTTTTCTATGGAGTTCTTAAAGTGGAAGTACTTGGAAAAATCTTGGATGGAAGACTTTTCTTTGTATCTTGAATTTTGACTTGAAAGCTTTAGGGTTCTTGATGGACAAGAGGAACTCTAAGTGAGTTTTGAGAGAATTTCCAGAGACTTGAATATTTAGATTGATGATTATGATAGGAAAGCTAGATAGTTGTATGATATACTCCTTTAGACACCCAAAAAATGACTTAAAATATGGCTAAAAGGCTTAGGAAAGGACCAAAATAACTTTCAACATGTGCATGAAGTTTCTAAAGAATTTTGTAGCAAGCCTTTCACGGATGGCTCCATGGTCGATGGAACACTCCACCGTCCGTAATGTCGAACGTGAAACTGTGATTGCTTGACAGGACTTCACTAAAACGGACACAACTTTTTACTCCAAACTTCAATTAATGCAAACTTGGTGACGTTGGAAAGAAGATTCATAGACCTTTAATTTGATAGGTTATGGAGCACCTCATATTCTAAGAGATATGATTGTTTGAAATTGACCCAAGTAAACTTTTATATCGAAACTCAATTAATAAGGAAATTTTTAACTCAACTTTGTGCTAGTGAATTCTTATGACCTTAATTCATCTTTGAATCTATTTCCACACTAAAGAATTGATTAACACCTATGCACAATTAAGAATTACCTGGTACAATCCTATATGCACATGAAGAATGGTTCGACTCTTAGATTAGAAATTTTTGGGTGTCACATTGAATCTGGCAATCACGATGTCATGAATAAGCTTAGTGAATTTCTTATGTAATATCAATAGTCTTCCAAAAACAACGACTACAGAAAATAAGGGCAAGTCTATGGTGTGCATGTATAACATATGAATTCTTTGTGAGTGTGGGTGATTTCTCTTCTCTTTTGTCCCTTTTTCCATTGTTCATGTATATATGTGTTTGTATTGTTTTTGAGACACTTCTTTGATCTATTATGAGGACACTTGGATAAAAATGATTGAATAAAGTTAAACTTTCTGAAATGTATCTCTTGTATGCATTGGTGATGTAGATAACGTATTGTATCGCACATTTAGACTACAATGTTAGTTATGTTTGTAGACATTGAAATTTTGCGGACATTACAAGACGTGTTCAATTCGAATTGGGACTCTAGAAGGTGTGTTCAGTTTCAATTAGAATTCTTGGAGGCTACTCAACCCTAACCCTAGTTTATGCCTATATAAAGGGTACTAAATTCCCTTAAAAGGCATATCAAAATATCCCATAAACTCTTGGGTATTTTTAAAGATCAAGATTTTGAATATTCCACAAAAGTCATCGAATATTCATATAGAGGTCATATCTAAATCATTCTAGTTCGAGAAATAAGCCACTAACGGTCCTCAAATCATGGATAAATCTTAGGAGAGTAGAATCAAGGGAGGAACAAAATTGTATCCGCAATCTTGATTAATAAAATTATGTTTCTTCAGATTTTATTTGTGTGGTTTATTTATTTTCCACATGTTTAAAATTTGTTGCAAACAATGTTAATTTGAGGTAAGGCAATTATTGATCGTTAAAGAATTGTGTAAATCAAGGACTACAAAATTCTTTTGAAAGTGATGTCGATGGTAACTTCTTGAAAACATTATAGGCAACTTACTTTATTTTGCTTGAACATAATTTGTACAGTCTAGTATTACTTGCTTGAGGACAAGCAAATATCTTAAGTTAGGGTGTTGATGTGCTATAACACATCCTATAATTTTTACTTGATGGTTTCATTGTTCTTGTATTAATGTGTTTTATATCAATTTATAATTTTTTATGCTCTTCATATCTAAATGGATAAAAAGATGAACACGATAAAGTCAATTGACGATATTGCAAGGACAAATCCACAAACTGCATATCAATTGACGGTCATAGATTGGGTCATGAACCATGTCGGTGGACTAAGTTGATATTTTTAGAATTTTAACTTCTTAGACCATTATAAATAGACATGTTAGATTTCTGTAATAAAGAGTGGGAGAATTTTTAGGTTAGTTTAGTTAGTAGTTTCTCTGTTGTTCAGTTTCATACTTTACTTATTTTAAGTTCTTGAATGAAAGATCTTAAAACGGAGCAATCAACGAATTCCGGCGAAATAGAAGATCTACGTGACCAAATTTTCCTGTTAAAAAGAAGATCTCTCTTCTTCTTCATTCTCAAGAGGAATGCATCAACAAAACTGCCCTTCCATTCTTTCAAGGCTATACATATTCAAAGTAAGTTGTGTTATTTTTATCTTTATATATTATCTTTTTACTTTCAGTATGCGTAGCTAAATCCTCAATTGATGTTGTGAAAATCAATGAGATTGTAGTATTCATTATAAGGTTATTTATGTGATTGCTTGATATTAGGGTTATAAGATATTGAACTTGTTTTCATTCTTAGTTTGTAGGTTGATGATTGCAAATATTAATATCTTAATCTTTAGACTTAGAAGAGCTGATTATAATTCGGTAAAAAAAAATGCTTTGTAGAACTTGAGCCTCTAACCCTCATTTGATAAACTCGTATTAGAAATAATAGAATTTACTTGGCATATCCGATCATTATAGTTAATAACTCATATAGTTGCGGAAGCATCATATATAGATAAATCGTTTACAACACTCGAATGAGGTTGAGTGATTGTACAAGAGATTGATTACATGTATATAACTCAAAATATCTGTAGTTGCATGATAACCAATGAACAAAACAATTCATTCTGGGGACAAAATCTTAATATTGTAATCTCATAAATTTTACAATCAGATTTATTTTCAACAACTTTATGTTTAGTTTATACATTCTATAAAATCTTTCGGATTACAATTCGGCTATAAATTTTGTAGTTGTACTGATAGTAACAACTTTGAAAGTTCTTCCATATTTTCCGTAGATTGGACTTCAACTTTATTAGGTTACTATTCTTGGCTCTTGCGCATAACCACGTTACATCATCTAAAGATGTATCTTGAATGTGATCATCTATGTTTAGGATAGTACAAGTCCTTTTGCATTGATCTAGTCTTACCTTTAAAAGACATATTTTGTATGGATTAGTGCAAAGAATGAATTAGAATCAGTTTCTTAGAACATAGCTCTATCGCATGATCTAGAATATGAAAGGTCACTTTTATTAAATAATATCCAAGCAACCTTCTAATTATAAATGTGAATCTGTATACATTTAACTTATTTTTCAGCTTTATACTCAATTGTTCATTTAGTCTCTAGAAACCATATTCAAATATAGTGAATAGAAATATTTTGGCCTCGTGAATGTCACGATATTAATATACTATGTCATTTTAGGGGCCTTCTGACGTCACACGATATCAAATATATTATGGCCACTCTAGGGACCTCATGAATTCACATGATATTATCATGCATATTATGGCTGCTCTAGGGACCTTATGACTTTCACACGGTAACAAATATATTGTGCCCACCGTGGGGACTCATGATTGTACACTAGAAATAATTCAAATAAGTCACAAGGGGTATGCAACATATGAGTTGAACATTAACATTTCTGAAATATTTTGTCTTTGCTTTAGGAATACATAATCATCTAAAAAAAAAACAAAAAAAAACTAGAGATTTCACATAATAGAAACACGGACATCTTAATTAGAGAAACTTAGACATCTCATTATAGAGAAACACAAACGTCTCAAATAAAAAAACCTAGACACCTCATCATAGAGGGATTATGAACCATATAAGGTGATCATGAAATTTCAACACAATAGGAGCAGGGGAGGACCCACGTGGTCGGTGAACCCCTCGGCAAAAAATTATGTTGGAATTATAAGGTAAATTTTCTAAATTTATGTAGATATAACAATTTTGAACCCCCTCATGAGCAATAAGTAAGTTGTAGTAGTCACTGCATAGGAGCCACAATAACTGAAAAAGTGCATAAAATTTGAATTGACAACTATCAACCACCGTTTCTTGAGTTCTTACTGGAAACATGCTTAGAATGCTCATACGAGCTCTTAAATGGAGAGGGAGAGAAGCCTTATTTGATTGTCCAAAATCGTAGAATTCCTCTGAAAGCTATCTCTGATTTGCTATAATCGAAAATGAATCAATGTTAGCATCACATGTTTAATGGAGGAATATTCATGCTTAAACTTAGATATAACTTGCCTTGAAGTTTGGAAGAGAGAAAATGAGCTTAAGAATTGTGGAGATCAATTTCATGATAAAAGAGATATGAAAAATGAAAATAAAATTACAGTTTGGACTCATATAGAAGTCCATCGTCTTTAACATACAATATCACGTACGATCACATGTCACCACATACATATCATATATTAGTCCGTATGTCAAATTTGTAAGTTTGCATATGCTCAATTTGGGGCCTTCCACTTACGATTGACATACGTTTTGTATGTCACAAACCATATATCTGACTGGATATGACATAATTTGCTCAATATCATCAATCTTTCAAATCTTATTTATTTTATCTTTGGTTAAACACTTTATGGGTCTTTTGGTAGCTAATTTAATTTGAAGAAGAGTTATGCATGTATTAAATTCTACATAAATAACATCACGTTTGATAATTGGTTAGGAGGTAAGCTAGTCACTCATAAAATTAATACGGTGTTTTATTTGCAATTTAGAAACTCATAAAACTAATCCATATATAAGTTATGAGATAATTTATGTATTACTTTATGAAAGTATGTTGGTGAATAAGTAATACATGAATAACTAAATCTTGCATAACTAATCTCTGCATAAAATAATACACGAATTCACTCATAATTAATTCATGTATTATTAATACATGCATAACTCTAACCAACTACCAAACGTCCCCTTAATACACTAAGATCCTTAAGTCTTTAAGCTCAAATACAACCTCATTCTCTCAAGTTTAGATAAATTCGTCCATGTCGAGTTAGTCATGCACTAATGCAGAGATGTGGAGTGCTATAAAAAAGGAAAAGAACATTTGTACCTGTCACACTCCGAGCCTACACCCTGGACGTGACCAACATTCGAGAACTATTGTTGGCCCCAAGCAAACCCTTGGCCTGACTCAACTCTTAGTGGAAGACTTGCTCAACAACATATGAACTCAAAAGTAAAACTTTACTCGAAATCTCAAAATAGATACTCAGAATACTTTTAAATAAAACATTAACTGGCCAAAAGAGGCAACTCAAGTCTAGAACATCAACAATGAAAAGGAAACATACTTCTCAAAACTCTACTGTCTATCTATGAAGCATCTACCAACTGAGATGAATGTCGGTACAAGACCCACAACATCCTAATAAGCAAAGAATGAAATGTAAATTCAATGTGAAACCCTTCGGAAAGCAAGGAGGCTCACCAACTCTAGCTGGAACACGACTGGATCAACGAAGCACCGGTTGATGATCATGATTACTTGTATCTGCATCATTTCATGATGCAGGCCTAATGGCATCAGTGCATTGAATGTACGAGCATGTAAGGGGAACACTGAACATAATCTGCAAGCTTGAATTGATAAAAGGAAACCATACTTACCTTAACTCAACTCGACTCAGGGATACTCAAGAAACTCAAGGATACCCAAGAACTCAAAAGTACTTAACTCAGTTCAATATAAAAGCAAAAACAAGATGCATTATAAAGAAAGTTGTTAAGACAAACATTTGTAACTCAATGTATTTAAAAATACAATAAACTCTTTTACTCTTATTTGTATATAAAGATACAAAATAACTCAATTTGGGAGATTCTCTAACCGACAACCATCACTATGAGCTATGTGATGATACATCGTCTCGCCCACGCTGCCAAAACTGTCCTATACCTTGTCGGAGTATAAGACATCCTCAACTAAGTGTATCCACTAAGATATGCTTAAAAACCAATAATGAATCATCTAAAAAGTATGACCCTTTCTACCCACGTTGACTACATGGTTTATGAGGACCCCCATAGCGGTGCTTAATGCTACTTCCAGAATATACTCAGCTCATATGTTTAAAAACATTTCTTCATCCTCAAACTTTGAGATTTTTACTCAAAAGATTTCTCTTAAAAGAGATAGTATTCAAAACTCCTCAAGAACTCATTTGGAAATCGATGTTTCCCCTTATTTTAAATGTAAAAACATTTACTCTTTGGGAATACTTAGTTCCCATATATTCATTTTGAAATGAAAATCAACTCTATTCATCTTCATACTCAAGTACTCAAGTCTTAAAACAAGTTTTAAAGGATTGTAAAAGACTTCTCAAAATGACTCGAAAGAACTCTCCAGACTTTACTCTTAACTCTACCTTGAATTTTAAATTATGAATTCAAGGATTATGATTCATGTTATCAAGGATCTCTCGATGTTTAGATGTATTTTAGAGTAGTTAGAATCAGAAAGGAGTAAAGGTATACTTTAAAAGAACTCAAACGGGACAAACGATGGAAAAAGGGACGGGGCAGGCCCTCTCCAGATTTCTGACGAATTTTCTTCTTCGATTTTGGCCCTAATTCACCTAGAATCGAGTGGTTTCCTCCCAATTCACTTACATTTGAATACCCAACATAATTACACGGAAATCTACTCAAAACAATCTTCAAACTCCTAACATTCATCTCAAGAACTCATCAAACTCATCTTTAATGATTTAAGAACGAAACTTCAAGAAAACTCTTCAAGAACTCAAGTCATTCAACCTCAAGAATAAAATTATGGATAAATCATATGATTGGTGTGTGGGTGAACGAACCCAACATTATGAAAACTTACATGCCTTGATTTGGCGAAACAAATCCTCGATTCGCAAGAAATCTTGATCGTTCTTCATTTTCTCCTCTTTTTCTCTTCTTGAACACTCTTCTAAAACCCTAAGCGTAATTTAGGATTGTGAAAACTGACCCAAATCAATTTGGAATTGTAAAACCTTACTAAAAATGTTTAAAGCTAATGAGGTAAGGAAAAGACCAAAATACCCCTCATTAATTCGGGTAACTTTCCTTAATTGGACAAGCTGACTTCAAACGGGTATATCTCCCTCATCCGAACTCGAAACTTAGCAAAACTGGTGGCATTGGAAAGAGGATTCAAAGATCTTTCATTTGATATCTTATGGGCCACCTAAATTGTAACACCCCGTATGTTAGAACTGCCAAAATACAGGTTTCAGAAGTTGCAGGTGTCACCGACGGGCACCACCCACGGTCCGTCCTAGTGGTCTGTGGTTCACCACTTGCAGACCCTCCCAGAAAAGGCCCATAAAATTATTCTAAGTCCAGACTTACGCCAGGACCTACGGACCGTAGGTCAGACCACGGTCCGTGGTCCAAGGCCGTAGGTCAGATCCTCAGACAAAATTTCTAAGGCATGACCCATGACTTGACCCATGGACCGTGGTCTAGATCCATGGATCAAGGCCCTAGAACTCAATCCGAGAACCCCGTCGACGGTTGACCAGCACTGACCGTTTGTCCATCCACGGTCCGTCGGTCAGTTCCATCGGTGGCCCTGACAGCTTTTAAGTCAGGGGTCGTTTGGTCTTTTTCCTATGCGTTGGATCCCTAAACTACGTCGTTTAACCCTTAAACTACGTGGTTTTGGTCAATTTTAGCCTAATAAACTAATTAGAACCTAACCTAATAAATTATTCACCAAAATCAAGCAAAACTTAGAGCAAAATAGAGGAGAAAGTTGAGCAGCCCTAGTTCAAGAACGCAGCGAGTTTTCATCATTTTCAGCCCAGAAATCAAAATATTTCTCCGTGGAATTCGTTACCAGGTATGTGAGATTTCACTGGTGGACTCCTTTCATCCACTAGGTCACTAGAATTCAGTCAGATTCTTGATTCCCTTAATATTATCTAGAACTAGGGTTTCTTGAATGTTAGAAATTGTTGGGTTTTAGCTGTTAGCATGATCCAAATCAAATTATCATGTTGTTGCTTAGTTTCTTGTATGATATTCAAAACCCTAGCTATGTAGTTCTTTTAGTTCATGAATTACACATGCTAGGTCAGTTATCTCAGTTATACATGCCTCATATTTGAATGTTTCATTATTAGCACATTAATGTTGCATTTTCAGTTAGTATGTTAGTATTTTGAGCTATCCAGTATTACAGAAATCCAGTCATAAATTATTTATTACATAATCAATTAGGAGTAGCTTAATACCGAGTGGACTAGGGTCAGTCACCCTCAAGTCCCAGAACTTCGTGCCCCATAGGTTGTAAGTCCCCTCTGTGGGCATCAATTTAGTGATCACGCCAGTCATGCCTCTATACCTCTGGTAGGGTATATTGGGTCCTCTCGATGGGGTGTATACATCGGACTCCACATTTAGCTCATGTGATTTTATGTCGGTTATTAGTAACTCCCTTACCATCAGATTCTATTGCATTGACCATGTTGCCAGTTACAGTCAGATTTCAGTCTCAGCATGTTATAAACTTGGTCACTGTATTCAGTTATTTCATGTTCAGTATTCTCAATATAGTATCATGCTTATCTATTATCATTGCTCAGATATATGTCTGTTCAGTTATGTTTTTATTCAGCTTTATTCTATCATGCATGCTCAGTACCTTTCAAGTACTGACGCATACTCTGCGCTACATTTTCTCGTGATGTAGGTTCAGGTCCTCAGTTTCCAGATCACGCATCCGATCTTCATCTCAGCAGTATCAGTGGTGAGTCCTCAGTGGTGATTCCTCATTCTCCGAGGACGATAGACATGTTTCTTTTGCTTTTAGTCTTTAGTTTCAGTTCTTGCTAGATTTAGCTGGGGCATGTCCCAGCACTTCTAGTCAGTTAGAGGCTTATTTTAGACATAGTTTCAGCTTTAATATCTGAGTTTGACGTTTCAGTTGTTGTTAAACTCTCAGTTTTCATATATTCAGACAATATATGGATATTCCCTATCATTTCAGTTTATCTTATGATTTAGCTTCTGTACAGTCTTTTCTTACTTCAGTTTATTTAGTATGCTTATGATATGCCAGCAGGGTTAGCTTGGGGTCACTCGTGATCCTAGGTCCTGTGTTTGCGTCCTGGGGGTATCTTCGGGGCGTGACATAACTTATCCTGTATTGAAAGTTATGGTCGTTTGAAGTTGACCCAAAACTCACAACTTAAGCTTAACTTGCAAAATTCTTGATTTGGCTCTTTCTAAGGTAGGATGCTACAGTACCCTTACAAGCAGCTACTCCTTTGCTTTCATATCCTATGTTTTTAACTATTAATGCATGTATGATACCATCAAAGTATATATATACTCTGATGGTATCAAAGAAGAAGAAATAGTGCTTCTATGAAAACACTCTTCAATTACTCCTTGATACCATTAGAGTGTATATATATATATACACACACACACATACTCTAGTCATGGGAACGTGTGTTGCACGTTTGTCCTCTATTGACATTAAAAAGTTTAATTTATATAAGTAAATATATCATAGTGGAGCGTACATAAATTAATCGCTAAGTTTAAAGTTAAGTCCTTTTGTATGCAAGTTTGACATAAGAATATATCGATTTAAAAAATATAGCATGAAAATCTTGTGTCAGATTTAATATTTTTAATGTTTCATGAAAAATAAACCTTCCATTATATGAGAGGAATTAATATATTTTAATTACTGAATGTAAGTTTTAATAATAAAAAAAGTTGATCTATAATTAATACTTTTCCACATAATAAAATTAAAAGCCTAGATATTAAACTCATTATTGACCAATAAAAAGCTTTTTGTAACCCATAAAGCAAGTCATCTATAATACAAGCTTCTATTTTGTATATTTATGGTTTGCAAGTTTTCACCAAGATTGTTGAAGTTTCTTATAGATGAATATTATCATTCTTTACTCAAAAAAAGAAAAAAGAATATTATTACTCAATTCATCAAAGTATTGTGTTGACAAAAATGTCCAGTCACATTTGTATCTTTTAAACAAACCTTTTGCAATTTATGGGCAAATAATACCCGAAAAAAATTAAAAAAATCACTTAAAGGAATTTCAAAATATTAAAAGACATGTGACATCAAAATATACAAGCAGAAGAAGAAGAATGACAAATTTGATTTCATATTTACACTATCCCAAAGGCTCACGATGATAACTAAATTTAAAGTCTTATATCGAGTTGTTGAAAATCGGAAACAAATGAATTATTAAGGATAAAAATCTTGTAATGGAAAAAAGAAAGCAAGTTTGAGGAGTTGAGGATATATATTGCAAAGCAAGTTCCCACATTTTGATGAATAAATAACAAATAGTAACTTTCTTATTCTTGGCGTCAAACATATCAACATAAAGACTCTATTCAATCTACTTTACTTTTTTTCGCTGCTTCTGTTTCTTTTCTTGATTAGCAGCTTTCAGCATTTTTTTTGTTATCCCTCATTTGCAGTTTTCAACTCTCTTTTCTTCTCATGTTGAATTGTGCGATTTCCTTCATCCAATCTCATGTGATTAGCATCCATCTTAATAAGTTGGTTCTTAAATAGTATTAGATAATGACCTTTTAAATTCAACTTTAATTTCGAAACTGATTCCTATGTAATAGTGGGAATTGACCCTTCATATTCAATTTTTAATTCTGTATAGTAGTGCCTATTCAAATGCAAACATTTATTTAGTAAATCTTGGTACGTTTTAATTGCAAAAGAATTATGATTATTTAATTTATATAATCCAATGAATTTGATCTACATTAAATTACTTTTTCCAACTTTCTATCTTCTCCACATTCTGGACATAATGATTAATTGATGATGTAGAGAATTAATGTTATTTTTAATAGAATTTTAAAAAAAATAATGATTAATATTTAATATTTAATTAATTAGATATTTAATTAAATTGTATTTTATTTTAAAGGCAAAATGGTAATCCAACTTTGAGGTTAGAAGCTTTTCACTTTTAGTAATACTAGTTTGTCAACACGTGCGTTGCACGTGATTATCAATTCAGAAAATTTAGGTGAAGATTTGAATAATAAGTTTTGGACAAAATAATATTGCAGATTCTTTTGTGAATGTTCAATGTTGATCGTCATATATATCTCTTATTCACGCGAACTTATGAAGATAGTCAATGAAAAATTTTATTAGTTAAATGCAATAATGTATATATTTATTTTAATTTGATGAGGTTCAATCATGTAATTAGTCGTATCTCACTAATATTACCTTATAGACTATATTTGTTGTGTATTTTCTTGTCATCTAACCAGATGTGTTTTTCACGTATATTCCACGTTAATCTGTTTAGATGTCATATGAACATGTAGAGAATAACCATATTTTATATTTTAAAACTATTTTTGTATGTTAATTTTTATTTTATAAGTTATAACATAATAAATAATGTTCTTGTTGTTGGCTCTCATATTTGACTTCTTCATTGACTGTGTACATAAATCAAAGATTATCTGACTGTCCTAACTACAGAAATGTTTCCTTTTTTTTTTTTATCGGAGAAACTAAAAATTAAAATTAAAGAATATATTTTATCCGTGAAATCATATATAAAATAACATATTTATCTTAAACCCAACAAAGATATAGTTCATATACTTGTAAACGATTTTCAAGTCATTTAACCAAGCATGATTCGTCCTAGGAATAACAACAACACTGTGTTATCACATATATAGGGGCGGTATAATAATAAGAAAAATTATTGATAAAAAGTTAATATAAAGAAAGATGAAAGATAGAAATAATTAATGTAATAACTATGAGAATTCATAATATTATAACTAAAAAACGTAAAAGAGTGTGAATAATGTTTGCAATAATTAGTAATAACTAAGAGCATTTATAATGTTATAACTAAAGAATTAATGTGCAATAGATGAATTTCTAATAAATTTTATACTTACATAAATAAATAGCACTTTTAAATAATGTTACTATCTTTTTTGTAGTTATTAGATTTTAATTTAGTGTACGGACAAAATGAAAATGTTTATTCCATATTACAAAATATAAAGTTTATTTTGTTAATGATAAATTTTAAATGATTCATATATGTTCACATATTTCCACATTTGTTGTGAGATTTTTTTTTAAAAAAAGAACTCGGAACATTTTAAAATAATATATTTTGAAGTTAGAAGATCTTGTTAACTTGATAATACATTTGTAACATATATAAATACCTACCCAAGTAAATATATATATATATATATATATATATTAAACTAATACAAACTTCAATATGAACTTTTCTTCGTTGAAAATACTGAAATATTAAGAAATAGTAAAATTAGTAAAACAAAAGGTCAATGTTTATATAGTAATAACTATTTTGATGCAAATTTCCTGACAATCTAGATAACATAAGAAGCATTGATAAATAAAGTGATTCTTTTGTCTTGAGAATCAAAAAATAAATCGTGACAATTCTTTAACTCTTGAGAAGTTTAATAATTTTGGAAAAGATATTCAGAAGCATATATCTACATCACAAGACAAATTTTTAACAAAAACAAATCATCATGTTAACTTCATATATTGGAACATTACATACTAATGTCTATACTAAGGAAAAAATATAATTATTGTATCATCAAAATTATTTTCCTCAAGTACTTGAGGTTAAGAAATATACCCTCTTAGGATAGAGCAACTTACTTAATCAGAATAGTGGTACCACATATTCCGCTGAACTTCGAACTCATTCAACGATAATAATCGCAAAAAAAAAATTTAAAATGCAAGAAGAAGAAGGTAGAAGATTAAAAAAAATAATTGTGGTTGAAAAATGAAAGGAAACCCCTCTATGTATAGTCAACAAAGGGTAGTATGAACAACTGTTTTTTGTGCCTTATCTGAAAAGTCATGACCGTTTCGAGAAGTCACAACCCTTTGGATTATTGAAAAAGTCACAATTCTTTGGAAAAGTCACAACTCTTTGGAAAAGTCACAACTCATCGAAAAATCACAACCCTTTGAAAAAAGACACAACTTATCAGAAAAGTCACAACTCATCGGAAAAGTCACAACCTAAGTTAGGGATATTATAGTAATTTAACATTCAAGTTAGTAGTTCATGCTTTTAAGGTAATAGAAACTTCAATATGAACTTTTCTTCGTTGAAAATACTGAAATATTAAGAAATAGTAAAATCAGTAAAACAAAAGGACAATGTTTATATAGTACTAACTATTTTGATGTAAATTTTTTGACAATCTAAATCACATAAGAAGCATTAATAATAAAGTGATTCTTTCGTCTTGAGCATCAAAAATAAATCGTGACAATTCTCTAACTCTTGAGAAGTTTAATAATTTTGGAAAAGATATTTAGAAGCATATATCTACATCTTAAGAGAATTTTTTAACAAAAAAAAATCATCATGTTAACTTCATATATTGGAACATTACATACTAATGTATATACTAAGCCAAAAAATAATTATTGTATCATCAAAATTATTTTTCTTAAGTACTCGAGGTTAAGAAATATACCATCTTAGGATAGAACAACTTCCTTAATCAGAATAATGGTACCTCATATTCCGTTGAACTTCTAACTCAGTCAATGACAATAAATCACAATAAATTTTTTAAAATGCAAGAAGAAGAAGAGTAGAAGATAAAAAAAAAAATTGTGGTTGAAAAATGAAAGGAAACCCCTCTATTTATAGTCAACAAAGGGTAATATGAACAACTATTTTTTGTGTCTTATCTGAAAAGTCATGACCGCTTCGAGAAGTCACAACCCTCTGGAAAAGTCACAACTTATTGAAAAAGTCACAATTCTTTGGAAAAGTCACAACTCTTTGGAAAGTCACAACTCATCGAAAAATCACAACCCTTTGAAAAAAGTCACAACTTTTCAAAAAATTCACAACTCATCGAAAAAGTCACAATCTAAGTTAGGGATATTATAGTAATTTAACATTCAACTTAGGAGTTCATGCTTTTAAGGTAATATAGATAGATAGATAGATAGATATGATTCTAATGGCATCAAGGAGAAACATGCAATGTTTTTGTGAAAGAACTACTCAATTATTAAAAGTATATATATACTCTGATGGTATCAAGGGTGAAGAAATGGTGGTTCAGTGAATAGAACAAGGAGGCAGTCACATAAAATATTTGGAATGTGAGTCCAATTGTCACGACCCAGACCGTCGTGATTGACACCCACACTAACCCTCCGGTGGAAGAACCACTACTACAACCCAAACCAAAAACTAACGCATTTAAGTTACGAAAGCAAGTTAAATAGCTAAAGACTGAAGTTCTCATAAACTTCCAAGAGATCTAACAACTAAACAATGAGGAAATACACCTAGAACCTAAAAGTCAATGTACCAAAACACCTAAGTTCAACAAATCTAAACAATAAGGGATACAACCCCGAAATAATGAACTAACAACTAACTAGAAAAGTCTAAGTCCGAAATGTGGACATGGACGAAATAAGAACTCATGGCAGCCTGAAAGAACTGGCTCACCCTTGAATTCGATCAGCGATCGCTGATCTTTAAAGAGATGTTTGTCAATAACCGTCTGAAGATGCCTTGTACTCAACAAAGAAAGAGCAAGTGCAGTATCAGTACACAACCACAGTGAACTGGTAGGATCACACGGCTATCCCACTAAGTGAAACATACATAAGTCGATACAACAGTATAATCACATGCATATATCGAACATATACAATATCATCATCATTTACGAATAACGAACCGTTTCACATTTCTCAAGATACACAATTATATCAAATCATTGGTCCTCTCATGGAACCCAAACCCAAACTATTAGCATACCGAAATGTGGTACCCGATCCAATGTTTATGCCAGAACGTGGCAACTGATTCCATAATTATGCCGGAACGTGGCAACCGATCCAAGTTAGTGTGTCGGGACGCAACACCCGATCCATTCAACAAGTCACAATCACAATCACAATCACAAAGTACATTCTCATAATCATACAATCAAGTCATGATTCATGGCATTCATCATTCATATATCCTCATTTATAATTAATGTGATCAATAATGCAACATTCGCATACAAACATGTATCATAATGAAGCAAGAACAAACATATATCACAGAATCACAGAATCACAACCATCACCTACCTCAAAACAAGCTTGAAATCGTAAGAAACTTGATCTTCCCTTTTCGGATTCATTCCGCTAGTTCTTGGTCTACAAACAACAATTATAACATGGGAATCAATAAACGATAACTAATTACCCGGATTACTAACAGTTCTATCAATCCTAGATCATACCCATGATCCCAAGTACCCAAATCAGGGATTTTTCCACCATAGTTTCTAGATCAAAACCTCCCCCCATCGAGAATTACCCATTAGATTACATTCTATGGATCGAAAAATAGATTCAAGAGTTAAAACCTTACCTTTGGCCTTAAGAATGGTGGAAAACTGTCAAAAAGTCTCCAGGGTTCATTCCTTAGCTCTCAAGTTCAAAAATTGTAGAATAAAACATTTTTGGGGTTTATTTACGACTTTAAGTCGCGTTTGGCCCGCCACAACGGCCTTGCCCTGCCGACTAAAATCACCGCCAAAGCGGCTTGCACGAAACAGTGAGCTATTCAAAGAATTCCAAAACCCCCATTTCACAACACGCCTTTAACTAACGACACTCAGAAACTACCCGTTCACGTTAAGATCGATTTCGAAAGTTCTACTCGCCCGAATTCAATTATGTAAAGTCGTACGGATTCCTTAAAAAGACTTATCTAACTACTCAAGTAATCAAAATCGTAATTAGATCACCCAATTGCTACCATATTTCTCTAGACCTCATTGACTCCGATTTCGTCCAAATCTGGACTAGGTTGGAAAATTCCAAGTTACTAGGACAAAGTTTTTAGGCCCAAAATTTTTTTTCGTTGGCTTTTCTATAATGATGGAACCTAGTCGTTACAATAGATACTAATTTACCCATCACTCGTCCCCAAGTGACAAACTTAGAAAAATAGGTTAAAGAAGTAATGAAGTAGTACCTGAATCGATGAACAATTGGGAATACTTGTCTTGCATGTCCCTCTAGATTTCCCAAGTAGCTTCCTCAACTGGACGATGCTTCCATTGAACTTTCACAGACTTAATCTCTTTGGTCCTCAGCTTATGCACATCACGATCAAAAATTGCAATCGGTTCCTCCTCATATTTGAGGTCCTTGTCTAACACAATTGAGTCTCACTTTATGATATAATCGACGTCACCATGATATCTCTTCAACATTGACACATGAAATACCGGATGAACATCCGATATATTAGGAGGTAAAGCCAATCTATACGCTACCGGTCCTACATATTCAAGAACCTCAAAGAGACCAATGTATCGTGGACTTAGCTTGCCCTTCTTGCCAAATCTCATCACCCCTTTCATAGGTGGTACCTTAAGAAGAACATTCTCACCAGTCTGAAAAGCCATATCTCTTACCTTATGGTCTGCATACTTTTTTTGTCTACTCTGGGCTGCTAGAAGCTTAGCTTGAATACTCCTCACTTTATCTTGAGCATCCTTCACTAAATCAACCTCAAAGGTTTCACATCTCCAGCCTCAAACCATCCTATGAGTGATCTACATCCCATCCCATAAAGTGCCTCAAATGGTGCCATATCAATGCTGGAGTGATAACTATTATTATAAGAGAACTAACACAAAGGTAAGAACTTATCCCAATGCCTTCCAAAATCAATCACACATGCCCTCAACATGTCTTCCAACACTTGAATAATCCTCTCCGATTGCCCGTCCGTTTGTGGATGGAAGGTTGTACTAAAAGTGAGTTGTGTGTCCAATACATCATGCAATTTCCTCCAAAACTTGAATATGAATTAGGTACCACAGTCAGATGATAGAAAGGGGCAACCCATGCAACCTTACTATCTCTTTGACATACACCTTAGCTAATTGTTCAACATTAAATCTATTCTTACCAGAATAAAATGTGCTGACTTAGTCTATTTATCAACCACTACCCAAATAGAATCGATCTTCCCCAAGGTCTTGGGAAGACCAACCACAAAATTCATGGTTATCCTTTCCCACTTCCACTTCGGAATTGGCATTCTTTGAAGAAAACTTGTTGGCCTTTGATGTTCATACTTCACTTGTTGACAATTTTGACACTTCGCCACAAACTCTGCTATATCCTTCTTCATGCTCGACCACCAATAAATTCGCTTCAAATCTCAGTACATCTTGGTCATACCCAGATGAATAGAATATCGTGAACCATGAGACTCTGCCAACAATTTCTGAATCAAGTCTCTACTCTAGGAACATAAACTCTTCCTTTAAAATTGAGCACACCTTCCGTATCAAGAGTGGTCTCTTGTGCCTTACCAATCACAGTCTTCTTTCTAAGCTCCTCCAAATTCTCATCCTCAAAATGTTTGGCTTTGATCTCCTCAATGAATGTGGCCCTCACTTCAATGCTAGCTAACACCCCACCTCTTTCTAAGATGCCTAATTGCATGAACATAGACTCTAAGGTCTGAATTTCCTTAGACAAAGGTCTCTTGGTTACACTTAAGCAAGCTAAACTATTCATACTCACCGCTTTTCGACTCAAAGCGTTTGCTACTATATTAGCCTTACCCGGATGGTATTGAATGGTGTCATCATAATCTTTAAGTAACTCCATCCACCTTTGTTGTCTCAAATTCATATCCTTTTGAGTGAACACATGCTACAAACTACGATGATCAGTAAACACTTCACATTTAATCCCATAGAGGTAATGTCGCCAGATCTTAAGAGCAAACATTACCGCTACCAACTCTAAATCATGTGTTGGATAATTCCTCTCATGCACCTTCAATTGACGCGATACATAAGCTATAACATTCTTATCATGCATCAACACAACACCCAAACCAAAATGTGAAGTATCACAATAAACAATAAAATCCTTACCTTTAACCGATAATGCTAGAATAGGTACAGTGGTCAAGAGAGTCTTGAACTTTTGAAAGCTCTTCTCATATTTTTCAGTCTATTCAAATGGTATCTCCTTTTTGGTCAAATTAGTCAAGTGAGTGGCAATAGAAGCAAAGTTCTTCACAAATCGACGATAATAGCTAGCGAGCCCCAAAAAACTCCTAACTTCAGTCACAGAGCTAGGCCGAACCCAATTCTTCACTGCCTCAATCTTTTGAGGATCTACTATTACCCTTTCTTTTGAAACTACATGTCCCAAAAATGCAACCGAAGTCAACCAAAATTCACATTTAGAAAATTTCGCATACAATCTTTGTTTCCCAAAAACACCCAGAACAATACGAAGATGGTTGGCAAGCTCTTTCTCACTTTTCGAATAGACCAAAATATCATCAATAAAGACTATCACAAACGAGTCAAGAAATGGCTTGAACACCCCATTCATCAAACTCATGAAAGTTGCAGGCGTATTAGTCAAGCCAAAGGACATAAGTAGGAACTCATAGTGCCCATAGTGGGTTCTAAACACCGTCTTGGGCACATCCTCAGGCTTAATTTTCAACTGATGGATGCCAGGCCTTAGATCAATCTTGGAGAAAACTGATGCACCTTGCAATTAGTCAAAAAGATCATCTATTCGAGGCAAATGATACTTGTTTCGAATAGTGAACTTATTCAACTGCCAGTAATATATACACATTCTCATACTACTGTCTTTTTTCTTAACAAACAAAACTGGAGCACCCCATGGGGAAGCACTATGACGAATAAATCCCTTATCAAGAAGCTTTTGGATTTGAGCTTTAAGCTCTCTTAATTCTACTGAAGCCATGAGATATAGAGGGATAGAAATGAGACGCGTACCAGGTTCTAAATCAATGCAAAAATCTATATCTCTATCCGGAGGCATACCAGACAAATCATTAGAAAATACTTCTCTAAATTCTGACACCACATGAATAGACTCAATAGATGGAGACTCAACCTTAATATCCCGAATATGAGCCAAATAAGTCAAACAACCCTGCTATACCAGTTTGCTAGCCCGAATGGAGGATATGATCTTAGTTTGCTTAGGCTTGTACACCCCTTCTCACTCTAACTTTTCCTTTCCCGGAATTTCTAGAGTTACAAACTTAGTATTACAATTAAGCACAGCATAATAGGGGGACAACCAAATCATGCCTAAGATTATATCAAAATCAGTCATATCCAAAATCACCAAATCAGCCCAAGTATGAAAACCCATAAACAAAATAGGACAAGCACGATAGACATGGGTGACTATGACAGACTTTCCAAGGGCATCAAGTATATCACAAATCATAGCAACTTCTAAGGCAAAACGCACGGATACATAAGAATAAGTAGAACCCGAATCAAATAACACATTATCCATTCGGTCATATACAAGAATAGTACATGTGATCACTCTGTCAGACGTCTCTGCCTCATTCTTACCCGAAAAGGCATAACTCTGTGCCCTATCATCTTGACGAGCTACTTCCCTGCCTGGTTGTACGTTACTCCTGCCTGTGTTACCATTTTCTCGACCTCTATGGCCTCGCTGATTACCTCCTCGCCCACCTTGTGGACGCCCTCGACCATTACTACCATTTTCCTCGGGTACCACTGCTCTAGTTGGCTGCTGTGCGGAATCCATCATGCGTGGATAGGGACAATCTCTTCTCATATGCTCAGGTTTTCCACAGTTGTAACATGTACGATTAAAAGATGGTCTGCTGCCCGCTGAAGGCGCGACTCCCTGGCTATCCTGAATCAAATTATGAGATGGAGTTCCCAAGTAATTACCTGTAGAGGTGGGCATAGCGGATTGAATTGTCTTGGCTGGCCTTCCGGACCCCCTGGAGTAAGAACCTTGAAAGTTACCCGAGTTCTTGGCCCTTTTAGCCAATGTATTAGCCTGACCGTCTCGCCTCACCCCCTCCACTTTCTTTACAAAGTCTGTTACCTCATTAAAACTCCTCCATGCAGAGGTCATATGAACAGATAATACCTGCAACTCAGAATTTAGTCCCCTAATAAATAAACAGATCCTCTCCTCCTCAGTAGCCACCAATTGAGTAGCATATCTTGACAAAGCATGGAACTTAGCCTTATAAGCAACCACAGACATACCACCTTGCTCCAACGCCAATAACTCATCCTTCTTGCGATCTCTCAAAGTTCTAGGCACATACTTCTCTAGAAACAGAGCATGAAATTGGGTCCAAGTAAGTGGAGGTAAAGTTAAAGATCTACATTCCATATAAGCTCCCCACCACTGCTTAGCCTCACCTTGAAGCTGAAAAGTCACGAACTCAACCCCATACTGATGGACAATTCCCAACTTATGAAGTCTCTCATAGTAGTCTAAGATAAACTCATAAGCATCCTCACTCTCAGAACCAAGAAATACAGGAGGCTTTAGCTTCAAAAACTTAGTCAACATTTCACGCTCATTACTAGTCATAACAGAACCCAACAAAGGATGGAAGAAATAATCATTACCTCCAGTCCCACCCACCTTGGGCGCAGTGCTAGCCAGAGGGGGATTAGTAGGAGCTTGAGTTGCTTGAACAGAAGGAAACACTCCAGGACCAACCAACCCTTTCAAGAATGACATGATCTGTTGAGCTACCACTGGGTCTATGGGAGGAACACCGGTAATCTCAACCTGCACTTCTTCCTCTTGTCCAGCCTCATCAACATTTTCAACCTCAATATCCTCTTCTATCTCTTTATGAAGCACAAGAGGGGCCTTATTTTGGGGAGCATTTCCGACTGGTACCCCATCTCTAGTAGGCGCCACTCTTTCTCAGCCTCTACCCCTAGCTCTTCCTCTACCCCTGCCTCGACCGCGACCTCTTGCTGCATATTCCTCACCTGGACCATTGACGGGAGCTACGAGCCTGATGCCATTAAATCTAGTATTAACCATCTGCAGACAGAAGAGTGAATGAGGTTAGATACCAATTTGAATCGCTAGATACCAATTGGAATCAAGTCATAGCACGAAAGGAGACAAGAGAAAACAAAGATATTTTCTAAAGTCCTATAGCCTCTCGAAGAAAAGTAAAGGCATCCCTGTACCGTTCCTCAAGACTTTACTAGACTCGTTTTGGTACATCGAGATCAACGAACCTAGGCTCTGATACCAACTTTGTCACGACCCAGACCGTCGTGATTGTTACCCACACTAACCCTCCAATGAGAGAACCACAACTATAACCCAAACCAAGCAACTAAGCAAAAAAACTAAAGCATTTAAGTTACGAAAGCAAGTTAAATAGCTAAAGACTGAAGTTCCTATAAACTTCAAAGAGATCTAACAGCTAAATAATGTGAAAAATACACCTAGACCCTGAAAGCCAATGTACCAAAACACCTAAGTTCAACAAGTCTAAACAATAAGGGATACAACCTCGAAATAATGAACTAACAACTAACTAGAAAAGTCTAAGTCCGAAATATAGACATAGACGAAATAAAAACTCATAATAGCCTGGAAGAACTGGCTCACCCTTAAATTCGATCGGCGATCACTGATCTTCTAAGCGAGGTCTATCAATAACCGCCTGAAGATGCCCTGTACTCAACAAAGAAAGAACAAGTGCAGTATCAGCACACAACCACAGTGTACTGGTAGGATCACACGGCTATCCCACTAAGTGCAACATATATAAGTCGACACAATGATATAATCACATTCATATATTGAACATATACAATATCATTATCATTTACGAACAACGAACCGTTTCACATTTCTCAAGATACACAATTATATCAAATCATTAATCCTCTCATGGAACCCAAACCCAAACTGTTAGCATACCAAAACGTGGTACCCTATCTAATGTTTATGCCGAAACGTGGCAACCGATCCAAGTTAGTGTGTCGGAACACAACACCCGATCCACTCAACAAGCCACAATCACAATCACAAAGTACATTCTCATAATCATACAATCAAGTCATGATTCATGGCATTCATCATTCATATATACTCATTTACAGTTAATGTGATCAATAATGCAACATTTGCATACAAACATGTATCATAATGAAGCAAGAACAAACATACATCACACAATTATAGAATCACAACCATCACCTACCTCAAAACAAGCTTGAAACCTTAAGAAACTTGACCATTCCCTTTCTGGATTCGTTCCGCTTGTTTTTGGTCTACAAACAACAATTATAACACGAAAATCAATAAACGATAACTAATTCTCGAATTACTAACAATTATATCAACCCTAGATCATACTCATGATCCCAAGTACCCAAATTAGGGCGTTTTCCACCATAGTTTCTAGATCAAAACTGTTGACACCCAATTTCGACCCTCCACATTATAAATTAATCATCAAGCTTCTTCAATTTCTAACGATTTAAAATAATGAGTTTTATAAAATTTTCAGAAATAAAATAAAATAAACATAGTTTGCAAGTTATTTTAAATAGTTTTGTCATTTTTTTAATAATATGTATGTTTTATTTAGTTATGTATATAATTAATGCATTTTACGAGTATTCAAAAATCATCTCAAAAGATTTTATATTTTTAAATACTTTATTAGTAGTAAGGGTCGTAATTTTGGGTTAATGAATTGTATGAAATTCAAAACGCTTTCACGTTATTTTTAGATTAATTTTATAATTTTAATAATAAATACATATGTTTTTACAATCACGTTATTTTATAAATATTTGAAAATCATCATAAAGATTTTACATTTTTGGTTGAATATTTTATTACTTTAAGCTATAGTTATAATTTAGGATTAATTAGTTTGTAATGAAATTAATTATTTTATAATACAAATAATTATAATATTTCGTTAGGATTAAGAAGCTCGTTAATTAATTAATATCAATTCATTTAAATTAAACTCCATTTTTATCTCTTAAAAAAGAATCAACCCCTTTTCTATTTTTGGGCCAATTCCAGCAGGCCCAATTCAATAATTCATATGCCAACAATGCAAACAAGTTCCAGCAGCCCATCAAATTCTCAACCTAGAGAATTCCCACCAACCCACTTTTAATACTCCTAAACTGACCCTGACCCGACCCAACCTTTTTCTCCTTCAAAAGAAACCCATCAGCATACCAAAATACACAGCAATACATACAGCATACGCACAACCCCAATAACTCCCCTTCCCTTCGTTCTTCTTCTCCAAAAATTCAACGAAATCGTGAGAAAATCCCACCAAAACACTGCAAACTGGGCAGTCCAGCAGAAACCCGACCCCACTGCCAATACCGGTTCCCGTTTTCTTCAAGAAACCCAGCAAAAATCGCGTCAACAACGACTCCAAGCAGACCCGCCTGTCAAGCCATCCGACTTCAATCTTTTCGTTCGGATTTCATGGGATTTCCGTTGAAATCTTGTGCAAACGGACAGATTTCCCATTCCTTGGGGAAAAGATTTCAAATCAAGGTCGGATTTGAATTCCTATTCTACCCTTTTCCCCAATTCTGAACCAATTCCCTTTCTATAAATAGTTCCGTGTTAGTCATAAAAAAAAAAAATTTGTAAAGAGGGAGGAGGATTTTTTTTTTTTGAGTTAGTCCTAAGGTATTAGTCGTTATACTTAAGACATTTCAAGCTGATTTTCTAATCTTAAGTTTCGAGAAAGGTTGCGTTAAAAAATTCAAATTTCCTAGCCTGCTGTTCGAGTTTAAATCGGTGTGAGAAGTGGATGTTCTTTTCGCTCGTCTGAATCCCAGTTCGCTGCCTTGAAATAGGTCAGTGACATCTTTTCTCCCCCTACGTCAGTTATATATGTGTTGTTTCTTTCCATTTGAACTCGATGAATCGGTAATATGCGAATTAGAATGCTTAATGTGATTCAAAAATGTGATTGTTCTCCTTTAATGTGTATTCGTTTACAATTTTATGGGTATTCTTGTCATATGATGTAATTTAGCTATATAGTCAAATTTTTTTTATTTTATTTTTTATTTTTTCTTTCAAGAGGATGTTGTGTTTAAATATTTTCGTTTTCTTTCCTTATAAATCGATTGTTGCTTTGCTTTAGTTTTGGTTTTATGGTTTTCTGCCCTTTATAGCTAAAAAGAAGTATAGTTTCTTGTCGTTATATGTCGGTGTTGGGTTGGATTTTCTCTTTGAATCGACTATTTGGGAGCATGTTTGGCTTAGATTCTCGGTAGCAGTCCTATTTTGACAATATCTATTTAGTTTTCATAATAATTTGTTGCCATGAATTGTGAATTGAGGATATGAAGTAAACCTATTTCTTATTGTGCTAGCTTTCAATGACTTGTTAGTTTTAGCCATTTTAAAATAAGTATGGCGCCTTGATTGCGTAATCACATAAATTTTTCTTTCCTTTCTTACTGTACCTTTCCCGTAAGCATGTAAAGTGAACATTGGAGGCAAGAATGTGACCATATTCTTAGTCGTTTGCCTTGGTATTTTTCCTAGAGGGAAGGTTTCTTGTTAATATTATTTTGAACTCACATAATAGATATAGCTAGTCTCTGTTTTCGATTAGCTTGAGTGGTATGTGTCTCTTTGGATTTCAGCTCATGGCGGGATGTTTATAACTTTACCATTGTAATGTGATGATTTAACTAAAGTTTCTCTTATTTTACAAAGAATAGCCCTCCCCATCTTTGTCTAAAACCTGAAAATATCCTTTCTAAACTTTAACTTGTTATTTGCCTTAGTTTTACTTGAGTGTTAATGTTCAACAGTGCCATGGACATTGTTTTATATTATGCCATTATTTAACATGTTTGATTATGTTGCTCACTTTAGTTATTTGACGGTAGTCATTTTGTCCTTTGCTTATAATGAGTCAGTTGGTTGTTGCCTTAAATTTTGGTCTCTTTAGTATAACAAAACTTGTAGTTTTAAAGTCCCCCATAAATATGTTTATATTACCGTTTATTATATAAGGTAATTCTAGTCGAATGTGCCTCAAGTTTCTTTATGCATTTATTGGATTGCGTTAGTTATTGCTTAAGGTTTTATTGTCACATGCTCACACAAGCACATGCCCTCTTGGAATTTCCTTGTGTATGATTTCTCATTAGTTTACTATTAGTCTTGGATTGAAATTTATGACATTTGGGTCTCAAATTGGTTTCATAGTTGGCTTGGGTGACTTTCTTTTAGCTCAAAAATATTTAAGTTGCTTTCATTCTAATTAAGTTATGTCCTAAATGCTTACTTATTTCACATACTAATTTGACTCTTTTCTTTTTCGCATAAACCCTTTCCGAGTTCACTTGAGACTCGTTTCTTGCATTTTGGAGTTGAGCCGTAGAGGCTTGATCTTTGCTTTTCTCCATCGAGTCAGCCCCCCTACATATTCGGAAGTTGTTATAGGTCTTGGAGATCATCCATGCTGCTGGATTAATTCAAAGGCCCAAACAGGGGCTGTATACACACTATATACAGCCGTATGCACCGATATATAGGTCTGGAGCCTCAAATATGTGGCCAAAAATGTGAAAATACAGTGCAGGGGCGAAATACAGGTGTTCGGGAGCGAAAGATACGTGAAAAGGGCTGAGATACATGCTCATATACACTAATATACAGGGAGTGTATACCAAAAACGGGATTGGGCAAAAGTCCCAAAAATCCCAACGAAATAGGCCCAAAAGGCCCAAATTTAGTTTTCTCTTTTACTCTTTAATTATTTATTTGCGGTTATTTATTGTTTGATTTAACCCTAACTTTATAATTATTAATTAACTTAATTAGAATCCCCAAAAGACGAGTTATTTCCTTTGTGTTGATTTAATTTTAATGTGTTTCATATCTTAGCATTCACCCATTTTATACAACAAATATGTAGGTAAAATTATACACTTTAATTAAGTTAAACCTTTGGTTCTTAAAAAATAATATTTCTAAGCTTCTCACTTAATCACTTTTTATTCACTTTAAAATTGTTCAAGTCAAGGTATTTTTCTCAAATAAACTTTAAAAAATTAGCCAAAAACCTTTTCAATTAAATATATATATATACATATACATATATATACCCACTTAGTCATTTTCTTAGAAAGGGTTAGCTAATTAAGTAAAAAATGGTTTTTCATGTTTAATTTATTAAATTGGTTTAACGTATTATTTCAAGATAAATTACATGAATTTTAACCAATTTAGTTTTATTAATGTTCTAATCACTTGCAATTAAGTTTAATTGTTTCATTTTTAAGTCCCTTTCTAAAAGTGAAATGAAATAAAATGTGTCATTTATTTATTTTCTTAAAGTTACTCAACTATTGTGAATTGTTATTTTGTGTTCTAAACAATTAGTCAAAAATCATTTTTAGTCAAGTCGCAGGTCAACCACATGTTAGCGGGCACTTCGAATGCCTAAACCCTTCTCGAAGTGTAAATTGAACCCCGAACCCTCTTTGGTATTTTTCAAATAATTTTTTCTGTTTAAATCTTTGAAAATATAAGTTTTCTTAATTTCTTTAAAAAATTAAGTGGCGACTCTTTTCTAAGTATTTTTTTTAAATTGTTTTATACTTAGAACATTTCAAAAAGTAATTTTTTCTATGGACAGGAAAATTACGGCGCAACAGAAATGGCGACTCTGCTGGGGACTTAATTAAGTTCTAACCATAGTTTCTAGATCAAAACCTCCCTCCATCGATAATTACCCATTAGATTACGTTCTACGGATCAAAAAATGAATTTGGGGAGTTAAAACCTTACCTTTGGCCTCAAGAATGGTGAAAAACTGTCAAGAAGTCTCCTGGGTTCGTTCCTTAGCTCTCAAGTTAGAAAATTGCAGAATAAAATGTTTTTGGGGTTTTTATACGATTTTAAGTCGCGTCTTGCCTGCCACAGTAGCCCTCACCCCGCTATAGTGGCCCCGCCCTGGAGACCAAAATCACCGCCAAAGCGGCTTGCACGAAACAGTGAGCTATTTAAAGAATTCCAAAACCTCCATTTCACAACACGCCTTTAACCAACGACACTCAGAAACTACCCGTTCATGCTAAGATCGATTTCGGAAGTTCTACTCGCCCGAATTTAATTCCGTAAAGTCGTATGGATTTCTTAAAGACGTATCTAGCTACTCATGTAATCAAAATCATAATTAGATTATCCAATTGCTACCAGATTTCTGTATACCTCATTGACTCCGATTTCGTCCTAATCTGGACTAGATTGGGAAATTTCAAGTTACTGCGAAAAGTTTTTCGGCCCAAAAATTTTTCCCGTTGGCTTTTTTATAACGACGGAACCTGATCATTACACCAATAAGGATAGATATATTGGATTAAATCCAATTTATGTAGTTTTCTCTTATAAAAATACCCATTTGATCCAACTTGTTCCCCAACTCATACAACATCAACACCAACACCAACAAAAATATAATAACATATTTAGTAAAATTCCATAAATAAAATCTGAGAAAAGTAAAATATACACCAACCTTATCACTAGCTCGTGAAGAAGGGTCAAAAATACCCTTAACTATAGGAAAATGTCTAAAAATACTCTTCATCCATCTTTTGGTTTGAAAATACCCTTCTACATATTTTTTTTGATCTAAAATTACCCTTCCATTCACCCTTTTGCTCACTTGTAACCTTCTACTAACCACCCTCTCTTTATTTTTTTTTAAAATATTTATTATGTGTCATTCTCTTATTGTATGAAATAAAATCCCCATCTCAACTAGATTGTTTCCCCATATTTATTCAAGCCAAAAAGAATATACTTCTTCAAGACCTCAATTATTTTTATTTTTTTTAAAATCTAATAGTTTTTTTTATATTTGTTGTAGATTTTATTTTTTGGATCCGGCTCCTCTTCATTTTTTCTCTCTCTATTTTTCACAAGTTCTTGCTTGGATTGAAGACACGTGGCATAAGGAAAAATTAACAGCTAAGATTTAATTAATTAAATCAAAATTTTAAATATGATATAAATAATTAATAATGTTACAATCATAATAATATTATCTTATCTATAATATATTATAAATTTTTTTCTCTCTTTTCCTAGTTTTATTTTCCCTACGGGCTACAATCTACAACATCTATATTCTTTTTCTTCTTTTCAATGAGTTGTTACATAGATTATTAGTAAAAATATTAAATGGTCATTTTTTTTATAAAAAAAGATAGACTTTGTTTAGGATTTATGATAATATAATATGTCCCTATAATTGTGGCATTACTAACATTTTTTAAAATACATTAATTATTTAAAACATTTTTTTAAACAAAAAAGCTATAAAAAATAGAAATTACTAGATTTAAAAAAAATATTTTATTGGGACTTGAAAATGTGTTGTTTTGATTTGGATAATTATGGGAAAAATTAATAGAGATGAATTTTTATTTCACTCAATTAGAAATTGACACATAATAAATATTTTAAAAAATAAAATAAAGAGAGGATTGTTAGTTTTGAAGGGTGTAAGTGAGCCAAAAAGGTAAAAAGAAAAATATTTTTAGACTAAAAAATGAATAAAACAATATTTTTAAATCAAAAGATAAATAAAAAGCATTTTAAAACTTTTTCCAATAGTTTTAAGATTTTTGACCTTTTTTCGAATAGTGATTAAAAAAAAAGTGTGAGGAAGTCAATGATTGGTCTCTAAAGGGACAATATAAATTAGTAAACGAACAGAAGAATCTTCTCCACTGTCTTCTCTTCTTCTTCAGCTTCAATTTGCATCGCCTGGACAACAACTACACTACTCTTCAAAAACCCTAGATGGCTATGGAAGAAGAATCTTCAGTTTCTGTAGATTCTCACACTTCATCTTCTGCATCTCTCGCCTTCAATCTGGACCGTCCATTGGAATCCTCTTCTTCTAATACAAGCAAACTTAACGCTCAAGCTCCTGCTTTCCTTCCTAGAACCTCTTCTGGACGCGTCTATGCTACTCGTGCTGCTCCGCTTCATCAGATCACAACTCATGTTGCGATACAGAATCAGTTTCTTTATGCCCCTCAATTGCCATTACAGTCTCCTCAGTCGCCTTACTATGGCGGTGGTGGTGTTGCTCGAAGATTTGTTGATCAAGAGGTTGCTGCTACTGCTACTGCTGATTCCGATAATTCAGCTAAGAATGGTGGGTTAACTGAAGAAGCTGCTCAGAAAATCGTTAATCAGGTATTTATTTGTATGCTTTAGTGCTTGTAAAATTGCATACTGGTGTATGTGTTTATATATTAGCATGCTAATAATGAATTTAGATGCTACAAATTAAGAGGAGAAAACACTCATAAACACCATGTATATTTAATTTGGATTATTTACAACATTCTGACATTATTGATATTAGGGTTAAATGTTAGAATTTCATTTTTTTTCCTTTAACAGAAACCTTAACTCCAAGATCAGTTTCAGTAAACTTTGGAATAGAATAAAAGATCCCAAATCCTAAACTAATCTGCACATCAGATATCACTAAGAATGGAGAGTTAAAAACTTACTTTGATGAGAAAACAAAAATAATTAATTAAATCGGAGCATACATTCCATCATTTCTTAGACTAATAGCTTTGTTTTTTTTTAGTGTTGGAAAGTTTAGATGGAATTTACAGATAAATTTAAAGAAGTTTCAAACAAACAATTGTATTCGCTTTTTTACAAATTCAGCTTTTGATTTATAGATATTAAATACAACAAAAGGAGAAAATATAAAGAAAGAAGAAATTTTGAAAAACTCGGTATTAACATGGTACATATGTTTCCTTTTTTATGTTCATCTTATATAACTCTTAACAATCACTATTCTTCTACGTCTTAATTAATTACTCCACATTGACAACAATTTTCACATGTCTCTCAATAAATTTACATGTGATCATGCTATGGAAATTTACTCAAGCACCTTTATTTTCCTAAGTCAATTCGTTTACTTCGAACTTTGTACTTCACGAAGAGGTACACAAGCTACCTAAAGCTTACAATGCCATCTCATATAAGCAAAATGAATATGTTCCTACTTCAATCTATTCTCACTGTTTACCAAGAAAAAAATTTCGGATCTATGCCATTGCTTGGATAGAAATCCACCAAAAAAATTATCCACATAACCATCACTTTTCACAAACCAGGAGATAGAAGATTCTAGAAAACATATATAGAATGATGCATACCTTTACCATTTTTAGAAATATGGAAGTTGTTAGGACAACCGGCATAGTATATTAGTACAAACATTTTGTAGCTATCATCAATATGTTCTTAAAATTAGTTTTAATCTCTAATTTTTGGCAAAATAACAAAACATTAGTTAAAATTAAAAGGAAACATGTCAGGCCATAAGGAGAGATGGAAGATTGTCCCTGCTTGCATCTGATGGACAATATGGAAGGAAAGGAACCAAAGATGTTTTGAAAACAAGAGCATCCCTTTCCAGAGCTTGAAACTGAATTGCCTTATAACCTTTTATTTTTGGTGTAACTATGTACTCCCCAGAAAGGTGGAGGATATTACTCACTTTTTAGATAGTTTAGGAGGAGTATAGGTGATAGATATGTTTGATTTTGCTCACTTTAGACTCCTGATGAATTACTACTGAAATACACTATTGGTGTATTTTGTCTATAAAATGTCAACTTTCTCAAAAAAAAAAAAAAACTTATTAAGCAACATAAGACAGTGAAATACTACCGCCTTCGCTGCTTGAAAATTTATCCTCACCAGATCCAAAACAATAGATCGTGATAGATAGATAGATGCCAGAATAAGCAATCGTTCATCGAGTAGGATACAGTTGTGTATTTCCATTAGTATTGCTTTTAAGAGATTTAGCAACCAAAAAAGAACGTTGGGAGACACTCACACTCTTTTTTAAAAAAATTTGCTGACCATCTTGTATCATTGATAAATGTTGGTCACAGATAATTTCTTGTTTTCAGCCTTAGCAGCATCTCCAAATCAACTAATTTTCTTCACACATTGAATTTTTCTAAGCCATGTTCTTTCTTATTTTCTTCATTTGTTTCGTTGGTTTTCTTCATTCTCACAAGAAGCAACATCTAAATAGTAAATGGTGAATACCTTAACTGTTGAGAAGTTACAAAAGCCATTGAATGTGTAGTTATTTATGATTTAATGAGGCAACTTTTGGACTTTTCAACTGAAAGCTTCTCAAATTGCAATATCTAACCATAAAAGAGCACCAAGTTGGAAAAATGAAGATAAGAAAGCAAAAAAGGAGATAAAAGATAAATAGGATTTCTACTCTATGAGATGTGCCACATCACTTTACTATTGATGTCTCTGGGCACATCGTGGGTGTAGCCCCACCAGTATTAAAAAGTGTGTTTGCGTTATAAATAAGTGATGAATGTTAATCCTATTTAGTTAAGTCAATAAAGGAAGAAACCATACCCCCAAAAAGTCATCTGATGTCTATAGTAGTTTCATATATATGGGTTATGTATTTGTTTTAGGAACCCTGACATAGTGGCACAATCTGTTGACTTGTATTCACATTATTTGAAATAAAATTTCTATTCGTCTGTCACCTTTGGAGTTATTGAAGGAAACACGTGGAAAGATCAGTTTGAATGTTGCAAACTTCACATTTTCAAATATCAAAAAGATTGAACACTTTGCTCTGTACATAGACAAGTAGACGCTTCTCTCTTTACAATCAAGTGGCTTTCACTCCCAAGAAGTAGGAATAGGAGTTAATGGTACTGTCCATTAATAATTCATACAAGACCTTAATTGTATATGAGGTTGAAAGAAAAAAAAAAAAAGTGAATAAAGTGACGCGGTAAAAGTAGTTAGAGCTGTAATTTTTGTTATTTAGGATTGAAGATCTTCCTGATACTCTCCTTTTATTTGTAATTAGTAAACCTGTAACAAGTTGTGGCAGGTTTTATTTTTTGGAATATAATACAAGACTGTTACCTTCTCAAAAAAAAAAAGTAGTTAGAGCTGCTGGATATTCAGTACCGATAGATAAGAATCTGATACATTTATTTTTGCTATATAGTTAGTGACATGGCGTGTAACTAAAAGAGAGACTTTCTCCTGATCATTTATCTAAAATTTAAAATGATACAGACTACTAATTTGTATCTTTGAATTGATTTTAATAACCAAATTCTCAATTAAGAACGAGATACAGTAATTGTTTGATGATAAGTCACTATATATTTATTTTCACATTTCGAAAAATTACTTGTCAATAGGCTTATTCTAACATGAGAGTCTTTATATCCGTAAAATACACAAATTATCTGTGGAAAAGTTTAAAGCATTCATGTGCATTCAGGGTATTTTAAAAAAATGAAACTGCTAAGTCATTTTGTTTGTGATTGTACATTACTAATGAAGAATATTACCTCATTGAAATTATTTTATTTCAAGAACACATACCCTTTTGGCTTAAATAAATCATTAAGGGTTTATATACTTTCCATATATAAGGAGAAGTCTCGATCAAACTTAAAATTTGAATGGAATACTTAATTAGTCATTGATCGAATGGCTGCCCATTCTTCCATGATTTTTTTTGTTTCATTTGTTATAAAGAATTAAAACACACTATAAAGTACCAATAAATTTTTCTGATCTAATTGGTCGTCGTTAGAGAATGTTCATGGTAATCATGAACTTTCTTTATGCACTAAGTCGAAGGTTTAATTTGTTGAATATAGAAATACCACAAGTTCTCAAATAATGCCACAAACATTATATGTAATTTCATATACATACATATATATATATATATATATATATATATATATTCCCTACATTTCTGACTCTTTTTTGGTGCCAGCAACAAGGTCCAAGAAGGTCTGAATTATCCATGTTTTTCATGCTGATGCTTTAATTCTATTCCTTTTCAGATCCATTATCTGTGAATCAGATTTTTTTTTTTTCTTTTTGAAAGGGTAACAATTTGTATATATTTGTCAATACAACATCTAGGTTGTGCTGAAACCATATTTACAAGTGAAAAAGAAGAACAAGCTGCTTCATCAGCCTAACAGAAAACAAGGGTGTCTATCATTGAAGCAGTATCTTCTATGTATCTCTGGTTAGCCCAAAAACAGAAAAGTCTATAGCAGTTCAACTTAATCCTCTGAACTGAACTGCTAATGTCTTCAAAACATCTGGAATTTCTCTCTTTCCAGATTGTCCACCAAATGCAAGCTGGGACAATCCTCCATCTATCTGTGTGTGTCAATCCTGTACATGCGTCTTCCCAGCTGAGCAAGACCTCAATAATCTTTCTTGGCATTGCCCAAACAATACCTTTGAGGCTAATGAAGATCTTCCATAGCATGTGAATCAGATTCTACTCATATATTAGTCTTGGGGGAAGAAAACTCATGTCCTTATCGCCTTATTTGGCTTAGATTTCTAAAGGCATCTTACCCCCTTTGCAACTTTTTACATTTTGTTTAATCATGTCAGTTAAGAAATGCATGCAATTCAGTGCTATCAAAAGTGAAAAGCGCTAAAAAGCTCTAAGGTCTTTGAGTCCTTTAAGCACAAAAAGCAAATAAAGAGTAGACTTTATTGAAAAAAGGCAAAAATAGAGAAAAATTCTGCATATGCATGTATAGTTCAAGATTAATAATCACAAGCATGAATAATAGATATATGGACAAAGAAATTGATTTTTTTAACAATAAAGTGAAATATCAATTGTTTAGTGACACATCTTCAGGATTACTCTCATTAGTCATTTGCAAGGAAAAATATGCCTTAGAGCCTTGATGGAGACACGTAAACGCCCATAAAGTGAAACAAAGCACTCAATATGTTTTGCACCTCACTTCTGGGCTTAAGAGCGTTTTTGATAATACTGATGCAATTTAATTATAGGAGAAACACTTGCTCAACTTAGAGCCTGTTTGGATTGGCTTAAAAGTTGGTCGAACCTACTTTTAAGTCATTTTTTAGCTTTTGGAAGTTCGACAAAGTTAAAAATGACTTTAAAAAAGTTAAAAACCAAAAGTAGGTCTCCCCATGTTTTTTTTCTTAAAAGTCATTTAAGTTTGACTTTTTTATTTTTTGACTTAAAAGCTATTTTTTAAGCCAATCCAAATGCACTCTTAATCAATCACTTATGAGAAATAACATCACTCATCCATTTCTTCAATTGGATAACGTCGACATCGAACTATCTTCACCTCACCATCTATATAAAAAACCTGAATTAAAAAGAGAGACAATAATCAAAAGCCTTGATCAAAGCCTAGAAGAGTGGAAGAGGCATAACTAAGGCATCATGATTCATTTTCCGTTTCAGTGGGAGTCAGGAGCTTCTAATATGCTTGATTCTTCCTTTCCTGCCTACTTGTCTTAGCTTTAGAAAAATGCTAGAAGCTATTTTTTGGTAGAACTACGTATAAAGCTAAGGAGACCTTGAAAAGATGCCTCACCTTCACGTCCTATTTTTCTAGTTGCAATCCTTACGTTTGTCAGATTTCTTTTTAATGCATCATTAAATGTTGATTGAAGAATGACCATTCATATAAAATCAGTTGGTTCTTATTGAACTACCTTTTCCAATTCCTTAGATTCTCCGTATTCTGAACATAGTGAATTATTGGTTAATCAATGCAGTGTTGTATAAAAGGATAAATACATTTTAAAGGGTATAAATGTGCATCAACATTATAAGGATATTTCGGTAAATTAACTTTTGGTCCCCACTTTTAGTATGATATATTCCAGTTGAGTTTTTAGTTTAGTTGGTACCTTTAATTCGAAGACAACTATACAAGTTGGATGCGAAAAAAGTCTTTACATTCATCTGTTTGATGCTGACATGCCGCCATCAATACATGATCTGTCCTTTCATGAGTGCCCTTTTTATCTTATTTATGTAAATAGAACTTGAATGGGAATTGCCTGCAGAAGAAGGAATGCTGAAGGCTTTGAATATTTTGTGGAATCAACCTACTTGATTCGCTTTGCACTTGTAATATTACATCCATAATTGATATATCTTTATCTCACTTTTTTGGTAATGAAAAAAAGTGGAGAGATATGTTTCAAGTAATTCTAGGATGGGTTGGCCCGAATTCTCTTTAACTGTTGCTGTTCGTTAGACTTTTGTGCAAGTGTATAAACAGGGAATCAAAAATTTGAATAATATTTATGTGAAAAGTAGTGTCCACATTCTCCTCTGAAATTTTAAAGAAAGTGATAATGCCAGCTGGTTTATTAGGGTTTAGATTCACCTTTTTGAAATGGCAACACAATTCTGTGATAAGGATATGTGCCTTGGTTTGGGGTCCATATATATCACGCCTGTTTCCAGGCCTTTCAGACTAGCACTAGTTCTTCCTTCCCAGGTTCACTCTGTGTATGTCAATATGATATACTCCTATACAGTTCCTATTAATATGGCAACAGATGAAGACATCTAGTCCCAAACATGCGATTTTCAGAATGATGAGGATTTGTTACTTAAGGGGCTGCCAAGAGCTCTTTTTGGATTGCAAGTTTTAACCCTAACTTGTGAAGACTTCCATGATCTTCTGCAAGTCTTTTGTGAACCTTAACGATGTTCTTGCAAATGCTGTTCATGCAAGGCTCATTTGTAGAAACACATCTTTTGGGATTTTATAAAGCCAAAGCAATTTACCAAGTCCTGTAGGTACTCGATGTCTCCAGTATTACTTTTCTTTGAAACAATGGTGTGTCCGGGATAATTTGAATGCACCTCGACTAGTTCTACGGGGTACATGCTACCTCCTACCAACACAAGTATGAGGTAACTCTGTCCACCAAATCTTGGACAAATGGGAAGAAATCATCTAGTATTTTTGCCTCCACTACCTCTCTAGTATTACTTCTTAAACGGCTGAGTTGAAATATTTGAATTAAAACTTATATTAGTTTACTTATTTTGCTGAATTTTTGTATTAATTAGGTTAAAGACTTTAGTTTGTATTATTTATTATTTAGGAACAAGAGTGCAGGGAAACAAACTATAGGTTTAGTGTTGTTTTGTGTCCCTCTCTTTCTTGCTGGACTGTTGCTGGGCTTCACAATTGAAGAAATTATGACATTTAATGGGTACAATTTATCTAGGTTACCATTTCATAAAAAAAAAATTATCTGGGTCCCTACCTATCAAAACAAATGTATATCTGGGTTCTGTTCCTGCTTGAGGTTTAGCCAGAAAACATGTGTAACAGGAAATGTAGGGTGTTTTTCACAGTATGAGTGCTCTCAAATCTGGTACCTTGTCAAAAAATGCTCTTGAGTCTGGTGACTGGTGAGCTTCTGAATCACATCTTTGCATGGCTGTGTCAGGTGTACCTTGCGGTGCTGGTTTTCATCTGACTAATTATTATTACAACAAGCCCCTTCTGCCCACCTGGAAAAAAAACGACAAAAAAGTTTATGGCGACCCCCCTCTCATTTTTTTGATAAGGATAGTCATTCCCTCTCATATCCTAGTAAGTACTGAACATATTTCCTTACCAGCCACTTCTGTTAATTATTTTCCTTCTTATCACCTTTGCCTTGGAGAATGGGACATGCAATTAGCCTTTAGAATGGAACCATCTTTTGTTAGCTTTTTGATGCTGACTTACTTTTGTATATGATGCAAACCTGATTATAGATCTGCTCAGTGCCTTGCACATATGTAATGCTCCATTGGCACTTTCTTTAGTGATGTTTCTCAATCAAAAAAACGATTACCCTTATCAAAAAGAAATTTCCCCACCCTTAAAGAGGTCAATAGTAGTATTTGATAATTTCACGGACCTGTATGTTACCAGTGTCAAAAAAAGATATTTTCAGGGACCTGTGGATTTTGGTCTTGGTTGGTTGATGTTTGTCGTGATAATGAACACGGGAAATTCATCATAAATAATGTATGGGAAATGGATTGTGGCATTTCAACTAGCAAGTCTGAATGTTTCACCAATGAATATAAGTCAATTTAGTGAAACCAGAACCTAAGTTGCGGGGACTCTCACTTTCAATGCTGTACCCGTGTCGGATTCTCCAAAAATACTCTACTTTTGGAGAATCCGACACACAGTCGTTGACATTTATGAAGAGTCCAAGCAACATAGGCCAGAACTAAGTACAACAACTAATATACCCTTCATTTCCAAACAAGTTGGGTCAGCTATAGATATAAATACTAACTGACCATGTTTCCAATACAAATTTATCTCAGGCCAGCATTATGCAAAATAAAAATATAAAGGGTGGGCCCATTATCCCCAAGTTTTGAAGTCTTTTGTTGGTCCTAAGGGTTGCCCCAAACGGATTTCTCAGTCATAAAAAAGATTCTCTATTGTTTCTACTGGCAAAGAATCTCTAATAGGGTTAAAAGACTCCTAGAAAGCATAGACCTAATAAGCATATTAGCATGACTAAAATATATTCCCAACTAATTGGTATCGCTTATCTATTGTGACCTATCTGACGCTAATTATGCATTGAAGTCGGAGCTATGTAATGAAACTGAAATACTGTGCCTCTAATTTACTTCATTACATACTCTACTTCTGTCATATCTGTTGATATAAGAGGAAGTTGTGATGTCTGACAAGAAGTGTTCACTGGAAAGAACAAAAATATGTCTTGATGAGTTTTTTCTTGAAGTTCTACTCGAAAAAAATAATAATCTAGAAGTTCTACCCGAAACTGTCCAGTTTTGTAAGGCAAGCCACTTGAAACTTAAAAATAAATGCCGTGAAATTTTTAATTTTATTTCAAGTGCTTGTGAAAAGCTTGATAAGATGTGTGAGGAAGGAAGGAACCGATGATATATTGGAGTATATACTTGGACCGTTTCAAATTTGTTTAGGATAAGCTGCTGGAAGTTTGAAATAATGCCGTGAAAATTTTCAAATTTCAAGTACTTGTAAAATTCTATAAGCTATGAAGTTCCCTTTTCTTTGTTAACTCAGCTAATTCAGGTGCATTCTTGTTCTCTACAGGTGGAGTTCTATTTCAGCGATCTAAATTTGGCAACGACTGAAAATTTGATAAGGCATATGATCAAGGATCCCGAGGGGTATGGTGAGTGTTCTCATTCCCTGCTTGACTAATCATGTTTTAATTGGTAATTTGAAGTTGTTATTTTTTCATGGTCTTGCTTGTTTATACTCTATTCTTTGCTATAGTACCAATATCAGTGGTTGCGTCATTCAAGAAGATTAAAGCTCTAATTGGTAGTCATGCTCAGCTTGCCAAAGTTCTGCGCAGCTCAATAAATCTTGTGAGTTTTCTTCGTCTCCTTGCTGTCCTCAGATCTCTCTCTTCACCCTTGAAAGAGATCACTCTTTGTGCTTCCCCTGTGCAAAATGTTGCAACCATTTCTGTGTTGCAAATGTTTTCTTTCTGATATTTTGCTATTTGATTTTTCTGTTTTTAGGTAGTTAGTGAAGATGGAAAGAAAGTTAAACGGAAAAATCCTCTGACTGAAGCTGCCCTAGAGGAGTTGCAGGTATGTTTCATTCCTAAAGTAATAGTGGTTTACAACAAGAATAATTTATGAGTGCGTGAAGCATTTCATTTTTCCATTCACTGGTTCATCTTTTCAGTTTGTAGGTTTTATTCTTTTAGGTTTCGTTTGGTAGAGTGTATAAGAATAATGCAAAATATAGTGTATTAGTAATGCTTGCATTAGTAACGCTTGTATTAGTTATGCATGCATTACGTATGATAAGATTTTTTTTATGCAATGTTTGGTTTGGTGTACTAAAAATATTATGCATTACATAGTTTTTTTAGAAAAAAAATTTGTTTTCAAAAATACCCTCAACAAATATAATGGAAAGGATGTAAAAAAAGTTTTTGAGGGCAATTGTGTCTTTAATAATGTTAATGCATGCATTAGAACCCATTGCATTACTAATGCATAGAAATAGATGGTATTAGTAATACACTCTTCAATACACAATAGAGTGTATTACTAATACAAGCATTAGTTATGCATAGGTTAGAAAAGTGTACCAAACATGGTACTAATAATACGTCAAGCTAATGCAAGCATTATTTTCTCCAATACACTCTACCAAACGACCCCTTAGTGTCTGGTTATCATTTGACCCATCATGTATTTTCATTTTTAGTCTCGCATAGTGGTTGCTGAGAATTTGCCCGAGGACCACTGCCACCAGAACCTCATGAAGATTTTTTCAGCAGTTGGAAGGTACATTAGTTTGCTGTAATTGTATACGGAATAGTCTGAGAAATCTGCTTAGAAAAAATATACAGCCTTTTTAAGACTGCATAATGAATTGTGCCAGGGTAAAAATGATACGGACCTGCCACCCTCAGCCTTCAAATGGTGGGGCTTCTTCAGCATCTAGATCAGCAAAATCAGACAGCACGATGTATAGTAACAAGGTAAACATCAGATAGTTTGATATGTCAATAACTAAAATATGCACAAGTAGGACATTTTGAAATTGCTGTTGGATTTAGAGTAAGAAACGATGGTAATGAGTTGTTGAAGTTCTTGCTTGGGAGCTAAATTTGGATAATGTACACTGCTAATGCAAAGTAACTCACTATATCCACAAAAAGAAATGCGAAGTAACTTGAGTAGAAAGTGGAAAATTTGCTATTGCTACCCAAAAAAAATATCTTCAGAAGAAACACCATTTTCTGTCTATATTGGTACTTTGTAATGCAGTTGTTCGTTACTAGATCTAAATTAAATAGCTTAATGCAGTTGCATGCATTTGTGGAGTACGATGCTGTAGAATTTGCTGAGAAGGCGGTGAGTGATTTCTAACGTTTTTTCTTAGTTACACCTTGGTTATCTCTATCTCTGACATCGTTTTCACTATGCAACCTGCTTTTACAGGTTCTTGAGCTAAATGACGTGGATAATTGGCGAAATGGTCTAAAAGTCCATCTGCTGCTTAGACGCACGGTAAGTCCTGATTATTCTGTTCCCTGTTGATTAAATTTGAAACCATGTCCATTTAGCAAAAATAAGAACGAACACTAATGAATAGTCAGATTAGTTTTGAACTTCTATATCAAAATTACTGATATATGAAAGACCATTCTCTCGATATTCTTAGCATTCAGGTTGTGCTGGTCCATAGTTGAATTCTAAGATTCAGCTGTCCATACTCTTGAGGTTAGAGGGTTTGACTCCTCCATTCTGATTAGGTTACAGGGCTAGACTCCTCACTTTTCATGAGGGTACAAGATTTAGTTTCTGAATAGATGCAATTAGGATAACTGAAGAGTTCCATGCTTGTATTCTGCAATTTTGATCTGCTAGGTACTTATGCATTTTGATTGAATTGTACAGGCCAAATCTGGTCAAGCCCGAGTGAAGAAGGTTGGTCATGAAAGTGATCCGAACTCCAAAGAAGATGATGATGTTGCATTTGAACTCAATGAGAAACATGATGGAGACTCCTCCCACCATGTTGACGTGCAGTCCAATGACGTTGCAGTAAGTGATATTGCCATGCTTTTAATTAACCAGGAGATATTTCTGTTTCTTTTCCTTTCCGGGAAACTGCACCAGATAAATTCTACTGAGACGGGTCTTCTAAAAGATACCACACTTCTTTCAGGATGTAGTGAATGATTCTTCAGTTTAATTTATTATGGCTTCACTTAAATGTCACTTGGACAGGAGGAGCATGGCCGAGCTGGGAAGAAGAAAGGGAACAATCGTGGTCGGGGTAAGGTACAGGGACAAGGATCAGGACAGACGAGGGGTCGGGGACGTGAAGCTCCCCAGTTTCGACAAACCAATCGTGGAGGGCGTACAGGGGGTTCTGTAACAAAAGTGAATACTGGAAGTAGTGTGACTAGTGCCTCCTCGAGTACCGGTGGTGTTAATGTAACAGGCCAGCCTGCAGTAGTTGCTGACCAGTCAGCTAGCAAGCAATCTTCTGTGCCTCGCATGCCAGATGGCACTAAGGGATTCTCCATGGGTCGAGGGAAACCAGTTGCTATTAGAACTGAGTGATGATGTTCTAGTTTCGTGAAAAGAGTCTCTGTTCATGCAAACATTTCCCAAGTATAGAGAGGGCAATGTTTCTTCTTTCTTTGCGGTATTGATGGCAGAGTTTTGAAGACTGCCGTCAAATCAGTGAAGATGATACATCGATCGATTTAGCAGCAAGACTCAAGACTCAAGAAGTTATCTGTTGTTTGTTGTTAATCCAAAGAGCCTGTGCTGTGATATTTAGTTTTGAAACACTGAACCTAAAATTAACATAAAGCAATACAAAATTGGTAAAAGGTTATTTCAGTCTCGAGTGTTTGGGGTTCATGCTGTGGATAAACAAAGGCATAATAATACATAATATGTCATTTAACTTGGTTTCATCAGCCATCTATGTCCTCTAAATTTTAACTTGGTTTCATCAGCCATCTATGTCCTCTAAATTTGGGTGTGTCAGTCATTTAACTTGATTTCATCAGCCATCTATGTCCTCCAAATTTGGGTGTGTCGGTCATTTAACTTGGTTTCATCAACCATCTATGTCCTCCAACTTTGGGTGTGCATAAGTACACTTAAATTTATATAAAATTAAACAAGTAGATACATGCATCCTATGTGTAGGACGCCACATAGGGCAAATATGTTTATTTTTTCAATTTTATATATGTTTAAGTACTTGTGCACAGTCAAAGTTAGAAGGTATAGATGTCGGTTGAAGCCAAGTTAAAAAACATGTTTATGTATTATGTCAATAAACAAATGAGGAGTTTTTATCTAAAAAAATTGTGTTTTTTAAAGGGAAAATGCATAAGTAACCCCAACGTAGCTTGAAATCTCAGAGACACACTTATACTATACTAAGGTCCTATTACCCCTGAATTTATTTTATAAATAATTTTCTACCCCTTTTCGGCCTACGTGGCACTATCTTCTGGGCCCAACACGTGTTGACAATTTTTTCAAGTTATCTGGTTGATAGTGCCATGCAAGACGAAAAGCGGTATAAAATTATTTATAAAATAAGTTCGGGGGTAATAGGACCTTAGTTTAGTATAAGTGTGTCTCTGAGATTTCGGGCATAAATTGGGATACACATTTTCCCCTTTTTAAAGGTAAAACGGTTTGTATTCTTCAATATAATAAAATAGAAAACGGGATTTATGCCTCTTTTAGGATGCCCTTAGTATTGTACACATAAGGGGAATTGAAATTTTTTTTTCTTTCTTTTATCCGTGAAAAAATAACATCTCCCCTTATATTCTCAGAACATAATTTTTTTTCCCCATCCGGTGTCTGAAATCCATATTGGAGCCCCAACTAAATTTGAATTGTGCACTGCAAAGCCCAATTGGGAGTGGAACATCATGGCTCTTTTGACTACCAATATTTGAAACTCAAGCATCTTGAAATGGCTTTGCATGTCTTGCTTCCATCACACAAATACTAATTCAATTCTAAAATTTATCTCATTGCCGCTCCTTTTCATGGCTCAAAGGGGTTTTAAAGATTGCTTGCAATGGTTTAGTATCTGAAGTCGATGTGCATGGGTCACTCTATCTTACGAGACCTTAACTGGTCTTCCCGTGCCTATGCTAGTCGGTCAATTTATGTAAAAGTGTTTGATTGTACTTGGAGCCGAGAATGAAAGGACAACTTTTAAAACGAGTGATCTAAAATAAGCCACAAGTATTATAAATTACTAAAATGATGACAACGTTGGGTTCTACAGATCACTTTATTCAAAGGGAGCTCAGAAACTGGAGATTTTATTACAACATCTGTGGAGATGGCATAGAAGCTTAAAATAAAATGAAATTCTTCTTGGTGATCGACGTATATCCCAAAATCATAGTATGAAGGCAATCTTGTTATCATCTTCCTCTTCACATCAGAACAGAATTCTGAAAAATGTCAATGTTTCAAGCACCGAGTTGCAGTGTGCAGCTGGGGTATGTCAAATAGCTTCTCTTTCAGCTACTAGATTCTCCTAAGAATTGATGAGCCGTTCCATAACCAATTTGAGAACTCTAGGAGCATCAACAGTTACTGCCACTTTTACTGAGGGTTTGTCAGACCATTCAGTGACTTCAGCAAACCTAGTTTGTTCAACAGTAAACATAATAAGTACTACATTTCAATCAAATATCCCTCAATTCAAAACATTATATGTACAAAGATCAATAAATTTCCTAAAGCATCAAAACAGAGACCAAAACACGCGTGCATAGAGTATTTTAGTCATTTGAGACACACTTATCTAATCCAACACATCAAAACAACATATTTAAGTTCTTTAACCCAGAGGCCTAACTGAAAAGGACAGCAAAAAGGTCTAGTTTCAGTAAGAATGGAAAAGATAGTTGCAGAAGATATCTTTGGGTTTGACAATTTTTTGTCTTTTCCACAATGCCTAGTATTCCTATCCAACAATATTGTAACAACCCAACTCCTCTTTTGGGGCATTTGTGTGCCAAATCATGATTTGAGACCCCTTGTATAAGTCAATAATATCAATTTGGACTTGTCGGCATGTATTGGATAGGACCCGAGGGACTCGGCTGAGTTTCGGTAGCACACCACATTCACAATTGCAGATTTTGCTGGTGCGGGATTGTGCTTCACGATTGCGAGGGGTCGGCCCCTATCACGGAGACGAAGAAAGATGGTCACCACTAACGCGAGTTGGGATCTGCAATCACAAAGAAGGGGACATCTTCCAGATGGGCCTAGTTTCCCTTCAATGCAAATGCGACCACGACAGCCGTGAGCCGTGAATGCGAAGACTTGCCAAGTTAACCCAGCGCCATCGCAAAGAAGGCCCGATCAGTATATATACAACAGTGATGAAAAATAACAGCTATCTTGAGAGGTTTTGAGGAAGCTCTCAGATTTGCGATCAATAGGGTGAAATGTCAACCTATAAACCAAGGTACACTAGTACTACAACAACATACCTAGCGTAGTTCCACATAGTGGGGTCCGAGGAGGGTAGAGTGTACGCAGACCTACCCCTACCTTAGAGATAGAGAGGTTGTTTCCCAAAAAAAAATCCAAAGCAGCAGTTCAAAAAAACAAGTGACGGAAGTGAAAGCATAATAAAGCAAAAGACTACGATAAATGAAGTACAAGAAACAACAAACAATAACAGAAATCGAAGGACAAGAAACTACAGAAGCAATACTACGACAACTAGTATGGATGGATAGCAAGACAACACACTACTACCTACTAACCTACAATCCTAATCCATATCCTCCACAACCTCCTATCTAAGGTCATGTCTTCGATAAGCTAACAGTGCGCTAAATCCTGTCTAAGCACCGCTCCCCAATACTTCTTTGGCCTATCTCTAGCTCTCATAAAACCATCCCTAACCAACCTCTCATGCCTCCTCACTAGGGCATCCGTGCATCTCCTCTTCACATGTTCGAACCCTTCCAGACTCGCTTCCCACATCTTGTCCTCCACCGAAGCCACTCCCACCTTGTCCCTGATATCCTAGTATGTGCACACATCCATCGCAGCATCCTGATTTCCGCAACTTTTATCTTCTAAATGTGAGAATTCTTGACTAGCCAACTCTCCGCCACATACACCATAGTTGGTCTAAACACCAATCAGTAGAACTTTCCTTTGAGTTTTGGTGCCACCTTCTTATCACACTGGACTTCGGATGCGAGCCTCCATTTCATCCATCCTGCATCAATACAGTGAGTTACATCCTCGTCCATCTCGCCATTTCCTTAGATAATAGACTAAAGATACTTAAAACTTCCTCTCTTATGTATGATCTGAGTATCAAGCCTCACTTCCATGCCATCCTCTGAACTTGCACTCCAAGTATCTTGTCTTGGTCCTACTCAACCTGAACCCTTTCAACTCCAGGGTCTGTCTCCAAATCTCCAGCTTAACATGAACTCCACTACGAGTCTTGTTAATCAGAACTATGTCATCCATAAATAACAATTTCCTACACTAGTCTTGCATAGATTGGAGTCGTGGAGCAAGGAAAAGCAAGGAAAGTGAAGGAATGGGGCTAAGTTGCCCATGATGTAAGTGAAACTTTAGTTTCGTGTTTTGCTTGCTTTCCAATAAAAGCATGCTATCTTAGTTGCTTTGATGCATTTAAAATTATCAAGTTCATGTGCGAGGAAAATATGAGCAAGATAGCTATTTCTTAATATCCGGTATTGACCACAAGGGCTTAGCTATGTATATTATATCCATCATGTTTATTTAGTTGTTCTAAACAGTTGATGATATTTGAGCATGTCTATTATCCATTGTTATTTTCATCATGCCTATTCAACCGTACTTGATATCTGAAATATTTGATTTAACAGTTGTAATACTTGTCTACTATTTGAATTGTATTACTTGTGGGTAAGACATTGGCATAACAATCTTATGCTCCTTTCCTTTTAGCAGAGTGCATTCTGCCACTTAGATTTTACTTCTTCTCTCATCATTTGTCTCGATGATACTTTCCTGCAAACAGTGTCTTCACTTTTTAGTTTTTGATGCTCCAGCCTGATTGATATTTCAGAGGATGGTATGCTGCTTTATTAAGAATTCAAAGGTAGTCAAGAAGATATTTATGTTGCTTTCTCGAGAGGAATGGCCATACAGACATTGCGTCGATATTTTTAGAGGCAGACCTAGTGTTAAAGTAGCCGGGTTCATCTGAACCCAATGCTTTCGGCTCCAACCTTGTATATATTTGTGAAATCTAATAGAGTTGGTATATATTAAGCGAACCAAATACACCACTTCAAGAGAGAAGTGGATATAGTGGCATTTACTCCTCAAGCCCATTAGAACTTTAAAGCTTCCAACTCTTAGATCTTAGATATGCCCCTGAATATTCTCCTCACTCAACTCATCCTCTCCTTTCTCCACTCTAGGATTGTCACTTTTCTCTTCACTGTTCTCTTTCTGTTGTCTCTCATCCTCACTTTCCTTTTCACTTTGATCCTCAAGGATGATTTCACTTGACCTTCCTTCAGAAGAATGAACATATGAGAAAGAAGATTTAGGTGCACACAAAAGTTGGTTTCCTCTCTTGACCACAACATAATTATTCCACTTCTGATCCTATGGAAGAACATGATCATTAGACAGGCACACAAAGATATAAATGACATTCAACCTTAGGTACATCACAACAAACCTCCCTATGAGAATCTCCTTTTGGGTTCATGGAACTAAAGCGGGCTTGAGGACAAGATCCTTGGAGGACCAAAAATGAGAAGTGTTGAGGACGTTCTCCTTTCCTGATATCCCTTTACTGAACGAAGTTGAATCCTCAAAGTACTATCCTGTAGTGCTATTCGAAGATGGCAAGTGTCTAGGTCCAGCTGGAATTGTCAGCCAATGACAGAACAATATGATACTGATGGTGCTAGCAATATGGAGAATAGTAAATGTGCCCAACCATACTTTTGTAGGGCTGGGAAGAGAAGCTTTGTACACAAAAAAAGAAAAAAAGAATGGAGGATACACTCGTTCTTCTAAAAAAATGCAATAGTTTACCTCTTTTGCTTGTTATAAAATAGAGTCAGACCCCTTGTGATGCCATTTGTTTGGACACGAACCACACCTTCTGTATAGGTAATTAGTGAGGGATCAACAGCAGCAAGCAGAGCAGTTGGATCATGAAGGTAAACACCTATGTGGAGTCCCAGTTCCCGTAAAATCAGAACAATGAGCACGCACCAAATAATATACTAAGAAAGCCAGTTTGGAAAGAGACAGACCTTTTGTGCTGTATGCATCATGGTGATAGCCAAAATAGACACCCAAGATCTTGTCAAGGTACTTGGCATACTTTCCGTTAGACTTTGCCAACTCGTCTCGATCAAAATCTGACAAGGGTAAATAAGTATAAATTAGAAAGATAATTTTGTGGGAAGTGAAATAAAATGGTCTGGAGGAGCTCAAATTGTAGCTTCTATGTTAAGAAGGGAGGAAAAAAGAAGAAAGTACAAAGCACATCTTAATGTAGGAGTATAAAACTTTCCTCTATATATTGTTACATTATGAGGTAATAATTTCACCATTACATGAGATACTGTATTATTTTCCCGACAGTTATTTGCCTATATCACAAATTTATCTCTTTTCCCAAAGAATGATCAACATGTCAATATAAATCATGTGAGTTTCTTTTTTTGATGAAATAAATCATGTGAGTTTTTTACAAGTTAAACACTATGACTACCGGCCTGCCAGTGAAATCTGCTACGCCAAGACTAAAAGAGAAGCAAAGGTGTCAATATCCAGTTAACTTTGGGTTATCTGTGGAACTCCTGAACAAGAACCCAAATTTCACAACTTTTCTTCGCCCAAGGTGTATGGGAAGGTGGAAATATGGCTTCGGCAATCAGATCATGCCCACTGGATTGGACGCATAAAAGAGTTTGTATCCACGCATATGTATTTGCTTATTATTTGGCTAATGTTCAAGAATTTTTCAAGAGACAGGCAGAGGGATCAGGTAAAATTCTTCAGAAAATTTCTCTCTGCTCTTTAATTCACAATGTTCCTATGTTACTATCTCTATTTCCAACAACAACAACATACCCACAGAAATCCTACAAATGAAACCTGGGGAGGGTAAAGTGTACGCAGACCTTATTCCTACCTCGGGGAGATAGAGAGGCTGTTTCAAAAGGACTCTTGGCTCAAGTACAACAAATCAAAGTAGGTATGAAAAGGAAAAATGACAATGAAGAAAATATAGCAACTAATAAGGAAACAGTAACAACAGAATAATATGATAATCGAAAGACAATAAACAACAAATGATGATAGATATCAAAAGCAAGAAATTACAAGAATAAGGCTAATACTACGACAAACACCACCAAGCCTAAATCCGTCGAAAAGCAAGACAACACTCCACTATCCACTAGCCTTCTACCCTAGCCCACGACCTCCACACCATCATATTTATGATCATGTCCTCGGTAAGTTGAAGCTGCACCATGTCCTATCTAATTGTCTCTCCCCAATATTTTTTTGGCCTACCTATATCTCTCCTCGTACCCACTATATCCAACCTCTCACACCTCCTCACTAGGGTATTGGCGCATCTCCTCTTCACATGCCCCAAACCATCTCAACCCGCTTTCCACATCTTGTCCACCACGGAAGTCACTCTCACCTTGTCCTGGATATCCTCGTTCCTAATCTTATCGCTCCTAATATGCCCACACATCCATCTCCGCAACTTGTATTTTCTAAACGTGGAAGTTCTTGGCTAGCCAACACTCTGTCCCATACAACAAAATCGGTCTAACCACTACTCTATACTACTCTATAGAACTTACCTTTCAATTTAGATGGTACCTTCTTATCACACAACACCCCGAAGGCAAGTCTCCACTTCATACACGCCGCACCAATATGATGTGTGACATCATCGTCGATCTCCCAACTCCCTTGGATTAAAGACCCTAGATACTTGAAACTATCTCTCTTGGGGATAGCCTGTGTCAAGCCTCATTTCCACGTTTGCCTCATGGATCAACATTTTTATTTGTTGAATGCCGACACTTAGTGATGTTACACAAGGCACGAAAAGTAATTTATTTAAAATTATTTCTCAATTTTTTCTTTTTCTTTCTTCCTTGATTCGCCGTCCTTCAACTGTGCTACTATCTCCAAGTAACCAAATATCTTAAATAGTTTAAGCAGACGGTGAAAAATGGAAACTTCTAGTTGCTTTTGCAGAATATTTTCAGAACTGCCATGAGGATGATCCAGAATATATAACCCATTCTTTCAAGTCATGAATACAGGAAATGTAAGAGGAACAAGAATATGGTAGTGTGGATGGTCCAGAATATATAACCCATTCTTTCAAGTCATGAATGCAGGAAATGTAAGAGGAACAAGAATATGGTAGTGTAAGAGGAACAGAATATTCGAAGTACCATGCGAACTGGTTGTAATAACGTAATCAATCGAGAGAGTACCAGTAAGGACAACTTGATGTGTGACATTTATTCCAACTGCTAGAACATCAGCACCACTAGTAAATACAATATCAGCAGCATCTGGATCTCCAAAGATCTTGTGCAGATGAGCAGCAAAGCAGGCATAAATATAACATAGAGGATACACCTGAAAACCTAAAGCATGATTTTGGATGTATCTTAGCAACTTACATTCGCCTCAGCAGCTGGATTGACATTTCCGTTTACAGAAAAGGCACCACCAAGAACAACAATTTGTCCAATGTTTTTAACAAAATCAGGATCTGATTGAATGGCCTGTTTCAATATGCCATTTCAGTGAACAGATTTCTATAAGGTTATTATCAGCTCAGTCCATTCCAAATTATGTGGCATAAATTGACTGAGCACGGACCATAAGAAAGAAAGAAGTTTTGGTACTAAACATGCCATAGCATTTGTGTGACTATTATAAGACCTCCAAAACTTGGTGTCTTAAACATGCCATAACATTTGTGTGACTATAAAGGGTTAGGTTAAGTTGTTTCCGAATTTAGAAACTGTCATTCTTTTCAGAACAGACTAAAAAGGAATGATGCCACATAAACTGGAATGGATCGAGTAATATTTAGCTGGAAGATTACATACTTACTAGTGCTATATTTGTCAAGGGACCCAAAGCTACAACAGTAACCTTTCCAGGGTATAGACTGGCTTGTTGAACAAGAAAGTCAGCAGCATTCTGTTCAATAGGCTTTCCATTTGGTGCAGGAAAGTTTTGGTTTCCAAGTCCATCCGTGCCATGAACGAAATCAGCAATTCGAAGTTTTGTACCTTTCTTCACATTAAATTAAACAAAGTAAGCAGAAGCATATTCATAAGGAAAAAACATTTTCTAAGTCTGCTGCCTATTCTGACCATTACCTTTTCTCAAAAAAAAAGGTTTGCTGCCTATTTGCTAAATGAACAAGTAATCAGAAGAAAAGCACATTAAATTTTAGAAAAAGGAAATGTTATTGGCAAACCATATGAGAATTCTGCAACAATCATCACGTCCAGGGCCGATGTTGCAATTGATTTTACGGAAGAAAATGCAAAAAATTAAAATAAGAAGATCCAGCATACACTTGACCATTTCTTTTATCATATTTCCCCCTATGCCCTATTCTGTGGATATGTTTTGCTGCTAAGTCAGGTATTGTAGGTTAGAAAATAAATTCTGATGCTATTTTAGAAAGCAGTTTCCTCTGAGCCACAACCTTCTAGTTTTCCTAAGAGAGCATCTTCAGTTCCACTTGTTATATGGAGCAAGATCGCTATTGGTATGTGGAGAAAGCTCTTGAATGTTACCTCATACACTTGGATTATGGAAGAAACATCTTAAAGTATTTCACAAACTCGCTAAGCAAGATTTATTGATACGATCCGAGACACAAACCGCAGCGGAATATCAAGTAACAATAATTGAAAGAAAAGTAAAGATAGAAGTCAATTAAAATAACCGAGAACAACCTGAATAGTAAAACAAAGAAGAAATCTAGAACCCTAGATAAACGTTTCAGGCAACAATCGATATACAAGCTTGATCGCTTCCAAAGAACAAGAAAATAGAACCCAAGATATAAAAAAACAAGAAGAAGATTTCCCTCAGAAACCCCAATTCATGAAAACAGGCAATCATGAGTCTAACTCAAACCAAGAGATCCAATAGTGTCTCAAATGGAGTTTTCCGATCTCAAAACTGTTGGGGAAAATGAGGAATATCACAAAAATATTCACAGTCAAAATAATGGGGGATAAAATGGGAAAATAACAACGCCAAGAATTTTACATGGAAACTGTTTTGAATAAGGGAAAACCACGGGCCAAGAGGAGCGATTGATATCACTATAATAAGGAATTTTACACTGTGTAGTCACAAATACAATACTCAAAGTGACCATTACACACTCAAAAGACATAACCCTCCTTGATTTTCCACTTCACAAAAATATCGCTCACACTCTATTTTTTTTCAAAAACTATTCTCTTATAGTCTATAGTATACCTCACTCTGCTCTCTAATATTTCTCTCAACGAGGTAGCGGTGAAGACCACTGAGTGGGATTTAACTGGGTATGTTGTACATAAGCTGATGTAGAGGTCCCTATTTATAGACATGCACTGTGCCCATTTTTCCACCTTGTATTAATTGGCCGATAGCCAATTTCAATAGAGATGTGCCCATTTTTCCACGTATTAATTGGCCAGTAGCCAATTTCAACAAAGTGTGCCCAATTTGCTGCAAATCTTGCCAAAGAAGATTTTATTTAAAGATAGGATCTGCACCCCACAATCTCCCCCTTCAACCCCATGCACCATGCACCTGAAGGAGGTATCTTCTCAAAGAGAGCTCATGCCGACAAGTTCTCTGCACAGGTCGAACTTGTCTTTTGATATCACCTTGGTTATCATATCTGCAGGATATTCACTTGTGCGAATCTTTTTGATGTGAAATGATTCACTCTCTACTTGCTCATGAATCCAATGATATCTCACATTTATGTGTTTTGTTCTTGCATGGTACTAGTGTTATCAAAGGCGCACTTTAAGCCCTGAAGCGAGGCTCAAAACAGGTTTAGCGCTTTGCCTCGCTTAATGTGCACTTCAATGTCGTCATCAAGGTTCTAAGGCAACTTTTCCTTGCCAATGAGCCTCTTATCAAGAAGTGACACTAAACAATTGATATTTCACTTTATCATGATCTTTTTTCAATTTCTTTGGTCATATTAGCCTTGGACTTAACATATATATTTTGTATTTTTTCTCCCTTTGCGCCTTTTTTTCATTAAAGCCCACGCTTTATTTGCGCTTAAAGCCCCCACGAACCTTAGAGCTTCTGTTCACCTTTGATAACACTGCATGGTACATGGAGTTCTTGCTCAAGTCTATTGCACTTTGACTGTGACAATAGACAAATACTCCATCTGTTGCAATCATAGTTTTTGAAGGATTCGCTTGAGCCATATTATCTCTTTGCTAGCTTCAATAGACGAAATATACTTTTCTTCAATTGTAGACAGTGCAAAACACTCCTGCAACTTCGACTTCCATGATATAACTCCCCCCGAAAAAGTAAACAAATATCCAGTAATGGATTTCTGTTATTAAGGTCACCTAACATATCAAAATTTGTATGGCCCTTCAAGATTGGATTTGATCTCTAAAACACAAGCATTCATATGAGCTTTCCTCTTAGATACCTGAGAATGCACTTCACAATGCTCTTTCCCTGGATTGTCAAGAAACCTGCTGACAACACTAACTACATGAGCAATATCAAATCTAGTACATATCATTGTATATATTAAACTTTTGACGACAGAGGAATATGGAACTCTATCCTTTTTCCTCTTGTTACAGGACACATCTTCTTGCTCAACTTCATATGACCAACAAGATGTGTGCTAACAAGCCTAGCCTTCTTTACGTTGATGCGCTCAAATACACATTCAATGTAATTCTGTTGTGACAAATAAAGTTTCTCTCTAAGATGAATAATTCTCATGCCCAAAAATTTGCTTAGCAGGACCCAAGTCTTTCATAACAAAAGACTTACACAACTCTTTCTTCAACTCGTCAATCCTGAAATACTTTCAGCCCATAATTAACATATCATCCACATATAACAAGAGGATGATAAAATTATCATCAGAAATTTTTTGTACAAACACACAATAATTTGAGGAAGTCTTCTGTTGCCTTGCTCCCCCATAATAGATTCAAACTTCTTGTATCACTGTCTAGGAGCTTGCTTTAGGCCATACAAACAAACTCTTTTTAAGTTTGGACATATAATTTTCTTTACCTTTCACCTTAAAGCCCTCAGGGTGTTCCATATAAATCTCTTTTCTAGGTCACCGTGAAGAAAAGTCGTCTTCACATACATCTACTCAATCTCTAAATTAAGACTAGCAGTTAATCCAAGAACTCTACAAATGGAGGACATTTTCAACATGAGAAAATATTTCGTCAAAGTCAATACCCTTCCTTCGACCAAATAGCTTAACAACCAATCTAACTTTGTACCTAGGCTTTAAGTTATGGGGTCCAGATCCCATCTTATAAGGAAGAAAATCCTTTTGGCAAGATTTGCAGCAAATTGGGCACACCTTTGTTGCAATCGCCTACTGACCTTGTTAAGAAATTTGGTCAAAGAAAAGGTATTGACTTTGACGAAATATTTTCTCTTATCGTGAAAATGTTCTCCATTCGTAGAGTTCTTGGTTGGGCTGCTAGTCTGAATTTAGAGATTGAGCAAATGGATGCGAAGATAGCTTTTCTTCATAGTGACCTAGAAGAAGAGATTTATATGGAACATCCTGAGGGCTTCAAGGTAAAAGGTAAAGAAAATTATGTGAGCAAACTTAAAAGGAGACTCTATGGTTTAAAGCAAGCTCTTAGACAGTGGTACAAGAAGTTTGAATCTGTTATGGGGGAGCAAGGCTACAAGAAGACTTCCTCAGATCATTATGTGTTTGTACAAAATATTTCTAACGATGATTTTACCATCCTCTTGCTATATGTGGACGATATGTTAATTATGAGCAGAAATACTTCCAGAATTGACGAGTTGAAGAAAGAGTTGTGTAAGTCTTTTGCCATGAAAGACTTGAGTCATGCTAAGCAATTTTTGGGCATGAGAATTACTTGTCTTAGAGACGGAGGAAGCATTATTTGTCACAAGTAAAACACATTGAACGTGTACTTGAGCGCTTCAACATAAAGTATGTTAAACTTGTTAGCACACCTCTTACTGGTTATATAAAGTTGAGCAAGAAGTTATGTCATGCAACAAGGGAGGAAAAAGAGACCGTGGATAGAGTTCCATATTCCTTCGTCATCGGAAGTTTAATGTATGCAACAGTATGTACTAGACCTGATATTGCTCGGGCAATTGGTGTTGTCAGCAGGTTTCTTGACAATCCAGGGAATGAGCATTGGAAGCTATGAAGTGGATACTCAGGTATCTTAGAGGAAGTTCAGATGAATGCTTGTGTTTTGGAGGATCAAATCCAATCTTGAAGGGCTATACAGATGTTGATGTGGCAGGTGACCTTGATAATAGAAAATCCACTACTGGATATAAATTGTGTGCTAGCGCACTACCATATCTGCCCTTTCGCCAAATTTGATCTTTGTTGGCTTCTTCTGCTTAACTCTGCTGCACCACAATATCTTGCACTCTAGTTTGCCACAGTAAAGTCATCATCGACATGGTGGAAGTGAAGGGAGATGGCTAGGCCATTGCCTTCCTTCACCTCTACACATAAGTTAAGGTTATGTGCTTTGTGTACAAAACAATAACGATAATAATCCAATTCCTCGTGCTCCTTGCTCCTCCCCAAAGAAAATTACGGACTTTTTTTAGTAAATACCATATAATCACGAAAAGAAGCTCATATGTTCGATTCACTTCACTTTTACCTCTTTTATTCAGCCATTCATTTTGCTAGGTTTCCCAGCCTTTTTCTTCTTTTCCTCTTTGTTCTCCTACCTTTATCATTGTGGCAAATTTGCTAGAAGTACTAATCAATTTAATGCACTATTAATTGCTATTTACAGTTTTAAATTAATGAAAGACCGCAAATTAAATAAGATAATAGAAGTACTTAGCATAACATATATTCATTTTGTTGATTATTAGTTTTTCCATCAAAGTATTCTGCTGTGACCAGTGACCATTCTTCTGCTGTTTTATCAAAAATCAATGATCATAAACTATAAATTTAAAGATTTGAAAACATATTTTCCATACAAATGTCAATGACTTATTTCTCTTTTATTCTAAAACTTGTGTTTTTCCCTCCCCTAAAGCACCTCCCTGCTTGTCCCCGCCTATTTCAATCAAATGGTTTGACAACATAGAACTTATCAAAGTCATTCTCTGGGCAAACTGGATTACCAACTGTAGCTTAACACTCTAATACCACTTGTTATACAACTAGGCTCAGACTGCCGCAAAACCAATTTGCTAACATGGTTAATCATATTTGACACAAACACAGCAAAGTTTTAAAGACTAATGAACACAAAATATTACTGAACTAGAGAGACAGAAGGATATAAGATGGTTCAGCAAAAGTATGCTTACATCCACGATAAGATAAAATACATTACTATATATGGTCATTATGGCTGGGGAGCACTGCAAGTTGGTATGACCGAAAAGCACCAAGGAGGAACTAAAAATTACAAGAAAAAAACACAGAAAAGCTGATATATTCCCAAAGCCTCAATGAACTCCAATTATTGAGAAATATCATCTACCATGTCTCCTACACCAAAACATTAATTCTGAAGACATCTATTGTTTACAAAAGACATGATTTTTCTGAGTTTCAAAAACATCTCTCATTTCTTTCTAACCAGATACTCCAAAAGATGCAAATAGAGGGATGGTATGCCAGATTTTCTTCAAATTTTTTATGACTTTCTTGACTCTACAAACATTTCAGCAAGCCTCTCACACTGTATGAAATCACCAATTTACTCCACTACAGTTAAGGAAGAGGTCCCAAATTTGTTTTGTATGGCTGCAGTGGAGGAGGCCAAAAAGTAGTGATCCTTTGATTAAAGCAAACTGAAAGCATTGCAAAGGAATGAAAGACACCTCAATGTTTCGTGCATCTTTTTCACTAACAGCATGGAAAAACAATTTTGTCATGCCCCAAATGATTCCAAAGTGCTTCACACATTTTCATTGTTCATCTGTCTCCCCCATTTTCTTTACTCTTCTTGACTATAGTTACATTCCTAACTACTAAGTGTTTCTAATACCAAACTCTGCCTTCACTTATTCCTTCTTTTAGCTTTGGTCCTAGATCTGAACATTCGAAAGGACCAGTCTAGAACTATTTTGTTTTTACTTTTCTTCTCAGAACCACATACATGTCCCATGATAAAAAGTTCAATGTCTTTGCTTTCGACCTTTTTTCTTTTCTGGGAAAGGGTACTACTGATTAATTTTTCCTCTTATTCCTTTTCTCTTATTATTTTCACCAACTCAAAGAAAGTTTCACCTGGGAAGCAAAAGGAAAGGGGGGAGAGAAATAGAGAGACAGAGTTTGTACCAAGGCAAGTATATCTAGTGTGGATCATCATAACAAAACCAAAAATGAAACACTACAGTAGTGCCAAAGACTTGAGTCTATTTTAACAAATAAATCGAAGTGACAACAATAACTAAAAAGCTTGGAGTATGGAACAGCTAAGCAAGTTAAAATGAGCAACAGGGCAGGATTACATACAGTGATCGTAACATGAGAGCCTTCAGCCACCGGAATATCTGTCCTCCCAGCTATGTCCAACTGAATAATTAAAACCTCAAATCAATAACCATGAGCATAGCAGATATCAGATACACCACCCAACTAAGGAGCAAAGCTAAGTCAGTAGTCTTTTGCCTTTTAAAATTTACACATACAACAAAAAAAACAAGGCATAAACAATAGCAATTATCCAAGAAAATGAGAACTTCACCAGATGTAAAGCATTTCTGGTAGCTAGAGTTGTGTAGACATTTCCATATATTGTTGTAAGCCCGATCACCTCAACTTCAGGAGATTCCAATGCCACGAATATCGCCATTGCATCATCTGAGAATAGTTCAATTAACTCAACGATACAATTTTCAAAAATTAATCTTGGAAAGCTTAATTCAACTGAAAAGAGTTTCTATAGGAAATTGAATGCAGAATACAGAGACAAAACGAAAACCCAGATAAATCTTGACAAATTCCACTATAGTAAAGTAAGTAACAAACAGCAACAACTTAAAATATTGGGTATACTACTAAAATCATTCTTTATACTATGTGTGTTAATGGAAGATACCAATGCCAGGATCAGTGTCAATGATGATCTTCTTGGGTTCTGTAGTCATTTTTTGAATCTGAATTGGAAGTTGAATGGATCTGGGATCGGTATGACGATGAATGAAGAGGAAAGTCGAAATTTTGATATATATATATATATATATATATATATACAAACTAAAAATGCTCAATTCTCTGTATCTTCTATGTATAGAATCTTTGATTGAGAGTTAGATAAAATTGTCATTTACTGTATTTTAAAAAAAAATTATTACTTAATTATTTTTATAATATTTAAGGAATCCTAAATACTATATGATAAGAGAAAATATATTTTAATAATTAAGAAAATCTTAAATATTCCATAAGAGTAAAATGTATTAGAAAAATTAATAATTAAAAAATCTCCGGAGTATATGACACCTTTGCCATTAGCACCACAGAGTGTTTTTCCTTTTGGTATCATTCATATGTACACATGTTCTATAGAAGGTTAGGACTAGTCCTTCTTCTTCATATGTAATCAGGTTTCAATGACGATCATATCAATTCTTGTAATAAAAAAAAAACTAACATTGCAGGTTTGTGTTGAATGTACTTGTGGATGTATTTTTAATTATTTTTTATTGTATTATCAATTTTTATTTGTTTTTAAATATTCTTAATTTATATTATCTCATGTTATAAATCTTTTAAATTACCAATCGGGAGGACCTTTGTATCTAGAGTGCATATAGGGATCCATTAGTTGAATATACGGAGAATAATTTTCAATACCTCACTATTGTTATTTATCTTATGGGAATGAATATTGAAATTCTTTTTTATTCGTCAAATACATTTTTACTAGTTTATTTTATTTTCTTCCAATCTCTTTCTTCCACTCCATTTTTATTTGTAGGAGGATGAATATTGTGGTACCAAGTTCTATATTGCACAAAATGAGGTATTTATTTCTCTCTCTATATATATATATAAAAACTTTAAATTCTTAATTTTTGAATTGTTTCTTCAAATTTTATGATGGTTGAAGAGAGTGAGTATTGAGTTTAACAACATTAATTACTTATGTCTAGAATCTCTTTATTACAATTTGCAAGACCGATAAAAGTCATATGAAGACTCTTAGTCATCAAGGTTTGCAATAGTTAGATTTTGCGTAGTGATGAATATTTGTTATTTTACTGTGTCTATCTTCGATGTTAATTAGGAAAAACTATTGATTACACATTAAATTAGAAGGAAAAAATTATTTTATACCTAATAAATATAACCAAATATGTTCAAAAATTTAAAACGAAATACATATATATGGCATGCACTTAATGACTTAATTTATTTTGGGAAAGGCATAAATTCACCCTTGAACTTGTCTCGAAAAGTTAGTTACACGCTTAAACTATCATAACGACCTATTACACACCTTAACTGTTCAAAAATGAATTTTTTTACCCCCTAAAACTGACGTGGCAAAAAAAAAATAAAAATAAAAAAAGAAAAGCGCGTTTGACTGTAAATAAAGTTAAAAAAATAAATTAAAATCTTCATTTTACTATCATCCTACCCACCCTCCACCCCCCATCCAACGCCTCTTCTTCTTCTTCATAGGCAACCATCTTCTTCTTCTTTATTTTTTTTTTCATCATTTTTTTCATACCCAATTTCCATCCACCCCACTATACCTCCACCAATATCCCCCCCCCCCCCCCCGCAATCATATTCTATTTTAATGCTTATTCAATTTCACCATTTTCATTATATTTGATTTTTCTCTTCGGCTTTGTTGGTGGTTGATAAATTGATGATTAAGTTTAAAAAATAAAATATAATGATGGATTTGTTGGTGTGGGGTGACAAAGAAGCGGGAATTGAAGGTGGTGGAGAAGAAATTTTAATATTGACAATGGTGGTAGTGATATTTGGTGGTGGGTCTGTACCTTTTGATGGTGATGATGTAATTTTGGCGATGAGTTTGTTTATGGTATTTTGTTGTGGATCTTCCTAATTTTTGTGGAGATAATGGTGATAGTATGATTTCGATGGTGAATTTGATCGTAGGTGCTGAAATTTATGGTGACTATTTTGATTTTCATGGTGAAATATATAAATTTGGTAGTAATATGGCGGCAATGGTAGTGGTTTCATGGTTGTGTTCATTGAAGAAGAAACAACTGAATGATATGGAGAATTTTAGTCAAAATTTGACATGACATCTGATGTGACAGTGACATGGCATTGACGTGGCGCAAGTATGATACACCTCCGATTGTAAGAGTGGTGTTACACATCTTAGGGGGTAAAAAAATTCACTATTTAGTAGCAGAGGTGTGTAATAGGTCACTATATTAGTTTAAGTGTGTAACTGACATTTCGAGACAAGTTTGGGGGTGAATTTATGCCTTTTCCCATTTATGTTCAACCATTCTAGGTACTTCTCCTATTATAAATACATATGTATGCTTTCTTACCATAACATAGTGAATTCAAGATCAATTCACTTTTTTTCATTATATTAGTCTAAAACTATTATCCCAAGTAGATTCCAACATCCTAGAAGTTGAGGAGCAACTATGGTTGATATATTTTCCAAGATCTCCATATCTTGACACATCAAGGGTAAAGACATCTTCATCCTTCTTCGACAAAAAAATTGACTCAATTTTGAGGTAATTATTACACACATCATTCCTTTTAGGGATTTCTTTGTCATAGTTGCCAACATCAAACAAGTAGTCATCATGATCTATTTTATTTTCAACTTCTTTTTTCATCAAGCAACTCTTCAACATATTCACATAACAAACTTTCAAATGAGACATAATGTCACGCCCCGAGCCTACACCCTGGGCGGGATTGGCACTCGAGAACCATTGTTGGCCCCAAGCGAATCCTTGGCCTGGCTTAACTCTTAGCGGAAGACTTACTCATGATAAAAGTACTTAAAAAAGTAAACTAAAAACTCAATAGATAACTTAGAATGTATTATAAATGGCCAAAGTGGCAGCTCAAGTCTCAACATAACTGAATGAAAATGGAAAGACTCATGAACTAACAATATCTAACTGTTTATGAAGCCTCTAACAACTGAGATGGACGTTGGGGCAAGACCCACGACATCCTAATGAACTAGAATAATGAAAACAATAAAAAAGGGATCATCCAGAAGCAAGGAGGCTCACCAACAACTCTGAAGCTCAACTGGATCAACGATGCACTGGATGTTGATCCAGGTTACCTGTATCTGCATCATAAAAGATGCAGGCCAAATGACATCAGTACATTGAATGTACGAGCATGCGAGGGGGAATTCTAAAACAAGATATAAGCTTGAAAGGAACTGAAGGAACATACTTGGTCTCAACTCAACTCAACTCATTTCAATATAAAGCAGTAATATAAATGCAATATAAAGAAAAACTTTTAAAACATGTGGATAACAACTCTGTGTATTGAAAATATGGTAGTAACTCAATTTGTATGCTAGGATACAATTTAAACTCTGTTTGTATATGAAAATACAAATAACTTTGTGTATATAAGAATACAGAAATATTTATGTGGGAGTTTCTCTAACCGACAACCATCACTATTAGCTATGTGATGATAAACGTTTTGCCTCACACTGCCAGGGTCGCCCTATACCTTGCCGGGGGTATAGAACCTAACTATTAAGTGGATCCACTAGTCTATGCTAAATCCATGCTGGCCACTCGGTTTATGGAGACTTTGAATTATCTGAACTCAACTTATCCCCAAATCGATGCTCAATAGTACTCCCAAAATGTAACTAGCTCATATGTTTAAAAACATAATTCTTTCTGTGGTTTGAGATAATTACTCAAAAAAACTAGCTCAAAGGCTCTCTTGGAAATTGGTGTTTCCTCTCTTGTTTAAATGTGAAAACATTTACTCTTTGGGAATACTTAGTTCCCATATACTCTTTTGAAGAAAATGAACTTCATTTGTTACTCTTACTCAACTCAAAACTCAAGTCTTAAAACAAGTTTAAAGAATTTGCAAAATACTTCTTGAAAAGACTCTAAGAACTTATCTAGACTTGGCTATTAACTTTCCTTGAATTTGAATTATGGATTCAATGTTATGATTCATTTTTATAGATGATCTCATGATGTTTTAAACGTACCTTAGAGTGTAGAAAATAACTATAAAACATAGGTACGATTCGAGGGAACTCAAACGGAAAGAAGTGGGAAAGGGTAGAGGACCTGGTGACCCTAGCGTACTGAGTGGCGCAGGGCACCAGACTCAAAACTACAGAACCTGGGTTGGGGCGCACTGAGTGGCGAGGTGCCCCAAGGCCCAAACTTCAGACAATGATGTGGGACGCACTGAGTGGCACGGCACCCCAGAGACCAAACTTCAGACACTGATGTGGGGCGCACTGAGTGGCGCGGCGCCCACCCCTTTTCCCCAGAAATTTTGATAAATTTTCTTGTTCGTTTTTCGACCCTAATTCATCTAGATTCGATTGGTTCCTTTCCCAAACACTTAGATTCGAATACCCAACCAAAGTATACAAGAACATACTCAAAAACAACCTCGAATCTCATGCAATTAACTCAAGAACTTCTCAAAAATCAACAATCAAGATCCCAATAGAAACTTCAACAAAAATCCATCAAGAACTCAATTTCTCTACTTCAAGAACATAAATACACTGAATTAAATCATGATTGGCGTGTGGTTGAACGAATCCAATGTTATGTGATCTCACATACCTCGTAGGGATTATCCCTTGGCGAAAATCCGCAAGTGAAACTCAAGAACGTGACGAACCTTGGCCTTTCTCCTCTTTTCTCCTCTTTTCTCTTCTCTGAAAGCCCTAGAAAATTTTTGCAAAGCGTAAACTGAACCAAATCAGTTTAGACCCCAATTAAATTACTAAAAATGAATTAAACCAATTAGGTAGGTAAAAGGCCAAAATACCCCTCTTAAATCCGGGTAACTTTCCTTATCTAGATGGCCCGACTTCAAACGGGCATATCTCTCTCATACGAGCTCAAAAATTAGCAAACTCAGTGGCGTTGGTAAGATAATTCAAAGACCTTTCATTTGATATCTTATAGCCCACCTAAAGCATCTTGTACTGAAAGTTATGGTCGTTTAAATTTTACCCAAAACTTATACTTAGCAAAACTTGCCAACTTTCCAAATTTAATCTTTCCAATAAAAAATGTTTTCTTTCTAACTCTAGTTCTTTCAAATAGCGGGGTGTTACAATATCTCTCCCTTGGGAACATTCTTCCTCGAATGAGATTACTCTTAGTAGGCTAAGGGCGTAACATCTAACATTTAGCTCAAACACCCAACAAGTACATCTAACACATTCAATATATCAATTAAAGATACTAAGAAAAGAATTAGTACCTTGATCTGGAATTTCTCTGGGCTCAAAGAGATGTGGGTATATCTTCTTCATATCCTCTTCAGCTTCCCAAGTAGCTTCATCAACAAACTGATTTCTCCAAAGAACTTTGATTGATGCTACTTCCTTGGTTCTCAACTTGCAACTTGGCAGTCTAGTATCTGAACCGGAATCTTCTCATAAGACAAGCTATCCTTAATACTAATATCTTCAGTTGGTATAATCAGTGAAGGAACGCCCATACACTTTTTCAACATTGAAATGTGAAATAACGATGAACTGCTGCTAACTTGTGGTAGCTCCAACTCATAAACTACATTACCAATCCTTTTGGATATTCTGTAAGGACCAATATACAGGGGACTAAGGTTCCCCTTCTTACCAAATCTCATAACACCCTTCATGGGTGAAACCTTCAAGTATACCCAATTATCTACTTCAAACTCTAAGTCCCTTCTCCTAACATCAGTGTAAGATTTCTGACGACTCTGGGTTGTTTTCAACCTTTCTTGAATAACTGTCACTTTCTCCATTGCTTGATAAACTAAGTATGGTCCTGTCAACCCAGCTTCACCAACTTCAAACCATCCAATAGGAGATCTGCATCTTCTCCCATAAAAAGCTTCATAAGGAGCCATCTGGATGCTAGAATCATAATTATTGTTGTAAGCAAACTCAATGAGAGGTAGGTGATCATCCCAATGACCTTTGAAGTCAATCACACAAGCCCTCTACATATCTTCTAAAGTTTGAATAGTGCACTCTGCTTGACCATCTGTCTGAGGATGAAAAGCAGTACTCAAGTTCACCTTTGAACCCAAACCTTTCTGGAAAGACTTCCAGCTGCAGTAAATTGTGCACCTTTATCTGAAATAATTGAATCTAGAACTCTATGAATTCTTACTACCTCTTGAATATATAACTTGGCATAATCCTCTGCTGAATGGGTAGTCTTTACCGGCAAAAAGTAGGCTAATTTTGCATTCGATCAAAAATCACCCAAATTGAATCATGCTGCCTATGAGACCGTGGTAAACCAGTAATGAAGTCCATATTGATCATCTCCCACTTCCATTTTGGAAGGTCTATATTCTGATCCATACCTTCAGGCCTTTGGTGCTCTACTTTAACTTGTTGACAATTCGGGTATTTAGCAACAAATTCTGCAATGCCCTTCTTCATACCACTCCACTAATAAACTTCTCTCAAATCACGATACATCTTTGTGGAACCCGGATGGATAGAATATCTGGAGCTATGAGCTTCCTCCATGATTCTCTCTTAGAGTTCATCTACCCTTGGTGTAACACCCTGTATCCTAAACAGACTAGAATGCAGATTCCAGAAGTTGTAGGTGCAACCCACGGTTTCCACCCACAGACCGTAGGGTGTTCCACGGACCTTAGGTGGGTCCGTGGATGGCCACCTGAAACCCTCCCCAGAAACCTCAGAAAAAGTTTCTAAGGCATGACCCGCGGTCGGACCCACGGACCGTAGGTCAGGCCACGGACTGTGGTCCTGGTCCGTGGATCAAGGCCCTAGAATCTAGACCCAGAACCCTACCGACGGTTGACCAGCACGGATCGTTGGTCCATCCACGGTCCATCGGTCTGGTCGGTCGGTTGCCCCGATAGCTTTTAAGTCAAGGGTCGTTTGGTCTTTTCCCTATGCGTTGGACCTCTAAACTACGTTGTTTAACCCCTAAACTACGTGGTTTTGGTCAATTTTAGCCTAGTAACTTAATTAGAACTTATGTAATCAATCATTCACCAAAATCAAGCGAAACTTAGAGCAAAACAAAAGGAAAAGTTGAGTAGCCCTAGTCTAGGAACGCATTAGGTTTTCATCAGTTTCAGCCCCGAAATCTAAAGATTTCTCTATGGAATTTGTCACCAGGTATGTGGGATTTCACTAGTAGGTACCTTTCACCCATTAGGTCCCTAGAATTCAGTCAGAATCTTTATTCTCTACAACATGTTAGAACTAGGGTTTCTAGAAGTTCAGAATTTATGTTGTGATTAAGTTGTTAGACTAATCCAAATCAGATTATCATGTTTTCGTGGAATTGTTGCTTAGTTCTTTCATGAAACTCAGAACCCTAGTTGTGTAGATTTGTTTAGTTCGTGAATTACACTTGCTAAGTCAGATTATTCAGATATGCATGCCTCAGTTAAGAATATTTCATTATCAGTATATTAATGTTGCATTTTCAGAAAACATGTCAGTATTTTGAGCTATTCATTATTACAGAAATTTAGTCATAATGTGTTAATTACATAATCAGTTGGGAGTAGGCTTAATACCAAATGGACTAAGGGTCAATCACCCTCATAGTCCCAGAACTACGTGCCCTCATAGATAAGTCCCCTATGTGGGCATTATACTTAGTGATCGCACCAGTCATGCCTCTATACCTTTGTAAATGTATATTGGGTCCTCTCGATGGGGCGTATATATCGGACTCCACATTTAGCTCATGTGGTTTTATATCGGTTATTAGTAGCTCCCACAGACAGATTTTAGTGTATTGACCACGTTATCAGTTACAGTTTAGTATTCAGTTTCAGCATGTTATAAACTTGGTCACTACATTCAGTTAGTTCATATTCAACATGTTCAGCATATTTATCATGTTCAGATTATATCATTACTTTATCGCTTTGTTCAGTTATATGTTTTATTCAAATTTATTTTATCCTGCATGGTCAGTACCTTCCGTGCATACTCTGCGCTACATCTTTTCGTGATGTAGGTACATGTCCTCACTATTCAAATCACGCATAGACCGGTTCCCGATCTTCAGTTCAGCAGCTTCAGTGGTAAGTCCTCATATTTTGAGGACAATAGACATGTTTCTATATTTAGTCTTTTCATTTTAGTTTTCAGTATTTGCTAGAGTTAGCTGGGGCATAACGCATCATCTCTTGTCAATTAGAGGCTTTATTTCAGATATAGTTAGCTTCAGCTTTAGTGTTTGAGTTTTATTTCAGTATCTTAAACTCTTTATATATATATATATATATATATATTCAGATTTAGATTGGGTCACTCGTGACCTAGGTCCCGTGTTTATCCCCCATTATTTCAGTTCATCTTATGTTTTAAGCTTCCACACATTATTTATTATTTCAGTTTATCTTAGTATGCCATGATACGCCATCTCAGGGTTAGCTTAGGGTCACTCGTGACCTAGGTCCTGTGTTTACGCTCTGGGGGGGGGGTAGTTTCGGGGCGTGACACTTGGTACACACAATCTACCTTGTTACCTCAATACACCATCTCCCCCTTGTTCAAAAGCCATTACTTTTTACTTATGAACATTTGCCTTCAATTCAAGCAAAATAGGATCTTGGTCTTGTTTATCTTTTACTTCAGACACTAATGATGATTAAGCCCTATTCATCACCACCACTCCTCCTTCAGTGGAATCCATTAGTCGAACTCCTAATCGTGCAAGTTTGTGCATATTTTTTGCTAACTCTCTCTTTTCTTCCTCAACATGGGCGGTACTACCCATAGACAATCTGCTCAAGGCATCAGCAACAATATTAGCCTTCAATTGCTCTTTTAGCTCTTTTAACTCTACTGGTACCATCCTATATGGCGGAATAGATATATGACGAGTATCGGGAATAATATCTATACTGAAGTCTATTTCTCTCTCAGAAGTCTATTTCTCTCTTAGGAGGGACTCCAGGAAAATCATCTGGAAAGACTTCTGGAAACTCTTTTACCACTGGAACTGACTGAATATGAGGTCTCTCAACACTAGAGTCATTAACTCGGACTAAGTGATAGACACACCCCTTGGAAACCTGCTTTATCGCCTTAAGGTACGAAATGAAACGACCCTTAGACACTACTGAACTAATCTTTTACTATATAACTGGCTCATTAGGAAACTGGAACTTAACAACTAGAGTTCTACAATCGACTGAGGCATAACATGCATGAAGTCAGTCCATACCTAGAATGACATCAAAATCTACCATGTCTAACTCAACTAAGTCAACCATGGTGCTCTTGTGATTGACAAAAATTGTACAATCACAATAGACTCTCTCTGCTATAATAAACTCACCAACAGGTGTAGAAACACTGAAAGGCTCAAGAAGTTTCTCAGGAAGAACATCAAAATTCATCGCAACATAAGGAGTCACAAAAGATAAACTCGCTCTTGGATCTATTAAAGCATAAACATCAAAGTTAAAGACTTGGATCATACCAGTGACAACATCTGGTGAATCCTCTTGCTCTTGGCGACTAGTGATAGCATACAGACAATTTCCTCCTCTGCCTGCCCCTAAAGTAGCTTCTCTAGATGAAGTTCTTTCTAGTGGAGCAACTGAAGAATATTGGGATCCACTTCCCCTATTACCATTACCTTGCCTATTCTTAGGACACTCTCTCATAAAATGACCATTTTGACCACACTTGAAGCAACCAGTGGAGCCATCACGACATACCCCTAAGTGGCTCCTACCACACTTAGCACACGCAAGAGTCTTACTACCCCCTTGTTCCACACTACCTTGAGAATGTACAAGTCTAGCTCTGAAATTTTGTGAATTCTGATTTTGGAACTACCTATGTTCCTTGGTGCATGTGCACTAGCAGATGATGAAGCAGGTCCCTTTTGTTTCTGTTAGAAAGATGACCGGTTGGCATTACTCTTTTGCTGCCCGGACTCACTCCCTGTCTTAGCTCTCTTGTTTCGAAACTCTTCCCTATTTTTCAGCTTCTCTTCCTCAACTTGTTGAACATGGATCATCAGCCTTGCTATGTCCATATCTCCTATCAGCATAGCTGTCTTGCTTTGCTTACTTGACAGACGAGACAACCCAGTAATGAACAAACTCATCTTGTCTCTCATGTCCACAACCATCTCCGGAGCATAGCTAGAAAGTTGGGTGAACTTTAAACTATATTTTTGACACTCATAGATTCTTGCTTAAGTGTAAGGAATTCTCGTACCTTTGCTTCTCTCAGTTCATGGGAAAAGAAACGCCCCAAGAAGGCCTCCTCAAACAAAGCCCAACTCACAAGTGGTGCATCTTCAGCCCTATTCTTTTTCCATTGATCAAACCATATTCTAGCGACACCCTTCATTTGGTATGCATCTAGTTCCACCCTCCCAGCATCAACAACATGCATAATCTCAAAAACCTTCCGAAGCTCTTTAATAAAATTTTCTGGATCCACAGTGACACTTGAACTAGTGAAGCTTGGAGGATTCATCCTTAAGAACTCACAAATCCTTGAAGTATTAGCCACTTCTTGTCGATTCTCTCTCTATCCAACTTGATTGGTCACATCTTGACTTAACATTTGGATAGCTTCCCGGAACTCAACATTGGTGACCTCTCCTTAGGGTTGCACTTCAGGTGCATTAGATACCCCTTGTTCTTGTGGTTCAACATTTCTTCTAGCGGGACGACCTCCGACAACTCTTCATGGAGACATAATCTGAAAGAAATGCGCAAGCATGAATTAGAAGAAACATTTTAGAGATAAACTCTATCGCACGAAATGAGTATGAAAGAAGTGAGATAGTTCAAGTGTCGCAGCCTCCTAATTATAGATGTGGCACGCTTCATACCGATAACTAGGACTCTACTGACACGTCTTCATAGACTCCCTAGGACTCTTAAACTCTCTAATCTGATACCAAGTTTGTCACACCCTGAGCCTACACCTTGGGCGGGACTGGCACTCGAGAACCATTGCTGGCCCCAAGCGAACCTTTGGCCTGGCTTAACTCTTAGCGGAAGACTTTATTCAACATAAAAGAAAGTATTGAAATACAATCATAACTAACATGTCTCAATGAATAACTTAGAATGTTTTAAAGATAAACATTCAACTGGCGAAAATGGCAACTCAAATCTCAACATAACTAAAATGGAAATGACCCAAGAACTAACATCAACTAACTGTCTGTGAAGCCTCTAACAACAGAGATAGATGCCGAGACAAGACCCACGACATCCTAATGACCTAGAATAATGAAAAGCAATAAAAGGTTATCCTTCGGAAGCAAGGAGGCTCATCAACAACTCTGAAGCTCAACTGAATCAACGATGCGCTGGATGTTGATCCTCATTACTTGTATCTGCATCATAAAAGATGCAGGCCAACTGGCATCAGTACATTAAATATACGAGCATGTGAGGGGAATTCTAAAACAAGACATAAGCTTGAAAGGGAACTGAAAGAACATATCTAGTCTCAACTCAACTAAACTCATTTCAATATAAAGCAATAATATAAATGCAATATAAAGAAAATTTTTTAAAACATAGATAACAACTCTGTGTATTTAGAAATACAATGGTAACTCAGCTTGTATGCAAAGATGCAATATAAACCATGTTTGTATGTAAAAATACAAGTAAAATCTGTGTATATAAGAATACAAAATATAACTGTGGGAGTTTCTCTAACCGACAATCACCACTTATGAGTTATATGATGGTACATCGTTTTGCCTCACACTGCCAGAGTCGTCATATACCATGCCGGGGGTATAAAACCTAACTACTAAGTGGATCCACTAGTCTATGCTAAAAAGAATTAAGGAATCATCTAAAAAGTATGACCATTTTCTACCCACGTTGGCTACATGGTTTATGAGGGTTGTGAGTTGTCTGAACTCCCCTCCATATCGGTGCTGAATACTACTCCCAAAACTATAACTAGCTCATATGTTTAAAAGCATAACTCTTTTTGTGATTTGAGATAATTGCTCAAAAACTAGCCCAAATGCTCTTTTGGAAATAAGGTGTTTCCTCTCTTTCTTAATTGTGAAAGCATTTAATCTTTACTGATAACTAGCTCAAAGGCTCTTTTGGAAATCGGTGTTTCCTTTCTTGTTTAAATGTGAAAATATTTACTATTTACTGAAAACTAGCTCAAAGGCTCTTTGGAAATCGATGTTTCCTTTTTTGTTTAAATATGAAAACATTTACCCTTTGGGAATACATAGTCCTCATATATTCTTCTGAAGAAATGAACTTCACTCTTTACTCTTTACTCAAGTCTTAAAACAAGTTTAAAGCATTTGCAAAAGACTTTTGAAAAGACTCTAAGAACTCTCTAGACTTGGCTCTTAACTTTCCTTGAATTAGAATTTATGGATTCAAGGTTATGATTTATGTTTATGGATGATATCATGATGTTTAGACGTACCTTAGAGTGTAGAAATCAACTAGAAAACATAGGTATGATTTTAGGGAACTCAAACGAAAAGAAGTGAGAAAGGGTAAAGGACCTGGCGACCTTGACGTACTGAGTGGCGCCGGGCGCCAGAGACACAACTATATAAAATGGGTTGGGGCGCTTTGAGTGGCGCGACGCCCCAACGCCCAAACTACAGAACATTTTGTGGGGCGCTCTGAGTGGTTCAGTGCCCCACCCTTTTCCCCAGGTTTTTGACCAATTTCTTATTCATTTTTCAACCCTAATTCGTCTAGATTCGATTGGTTCCTTCCCCAAACACTTAGATTAAAATACTCAAATAAAGTATACAAGAATATACTCAAAAAAAACCTCAAATCTCATGAAATTAACTCAAGAACTTCTCAACAATCAAGAACCTAATAGAAACTTCAACATAATCCATCAATAACTCAATTACTCTACTTTCAAGAACGTAAACATGCTGAAATAAATCATGATTGGCGCATGGGTGAACGAACCCAACGCTATGTGATCTCACATACCTTGTAGGGATTAACCCTTGGCGAAATCCACAAGTGAAATATCAAGAACAATGATGAACTTTGGCTTTTCTCCTCTTTTCTATTCTCTTAAAGCCCTAGCGTAACTTTGTAAAGCGTAAACTGAACCAAATCAGTTTAGACCCTAATTATTTCACTAAAAATGAATTAAACCAATTGGGTATGTAAAAGACCAAAATACCCATTTAAAATCCGGTTAACTTTCCTTATCTAGACAGACCAACTTCGAACGGACATATCTTCCTCATACGAGCTCAAAAATTAGCAAACTCGGTGGCATTGGAAAGATAATTCAAAGACCTTTCATTTGATATCTTGTAGCACACCTAACTCATCATGTACTGAGAGTTATGGTCGTTTGAAGTTGACCAAAAACTTATACTTGCAAAACTTGTCAAACTTTTCAAATTTGATCTTTCAGAAAATTGTTTTCTTTCTAATTCTAGTTCTTTCAAATAGCGGGGTGTTACAGAAAGATTGTGCTGCAATGAGTAAATAACATATTACAATTGAAGTGTCTATGTAAGCCAAATTTGTGAGTAACATTATTTGACTAACACTAATGTGATATTGAGTCTATAAAGGATATGTTGAGTTGTTGAAGGACAAACAAAAACTCTAAGTGTGAGAGGTGATGTGGGTGTATTTATGCATACAAATACCATATTTTACCCATGATTTAGCTAGATTTTGTTTATGATCTTATGTATATCAATTTGTTTATTGAATATTTGTTCTGTAGAGAGTTACAAGTTATGATTAGGATGATTTTAGGTCAAAACAATAAGAAAAGATCCAAAGGATGATTTGAAACACAAAATAAAGTGTCCTGGACATAAATATAGCCAAAAGAACTACAATAGAGGACTCTGCGGTGCGAGGTAGCATACCCTGCGTCTGGCCTTGCATTACACATGTTCTAAGCCAAAGATTTGTAGACTTGATTTTCTTGAGATAATTTTGTGACACATGAAGGAGGCAAACTTGGAGATAGACTCCACGCCGCAACCCCTTAAGCCACACTATGAATTCCGCATCGCGCACTACTACAGAATAAGCCTTTAACGACAATTATTTTACTGCAATAAGACATTTGCCGCTAGTTGATTCTTTGAGTTGAAGTATTAGCGACACTTAAATATTAGCGGATAAAAAACATTCTTTTACCGACCATAAAAATGATTTGATACTAAAATCACTAATTAAAACTAATAATTTTACAATAATATCTTTCCTTTTAATTCCTTTCTTAATATTTTGTTATTCCCTCCCATAATAAACAACAAAATAAAAGAAACCCTATTTTGTCAAAATCAATTCACTGCACATGGCTGAAGGCAACATTGACGAGGACTTACACTACTATTTGATTAACATATCACGTTGATCTCCCTAAAATTCATGGTTACCGACCGTATTTCCCTGGTATGTCAATCATCACCGACCACTATCGCATATTGTTTTTGGTAGATGATGCTAAACCCTATCTATCTCAATCTCATCTGCCTCCATCTTCTCTTTTTATGTAGGTTTCACTGCTGTTGCAGACATAAATCTTCTCGTTCACTTTCATGTATCATAGGTAAAATATTCTACTTCCGAGGGACCCAATGGCTTGTCGATTTTTGAGTTTTGATACCTAACTATGTGGATTTCTGGTTTGTATAATTAATGTTTTTCCTAAGATTGTTGAGTCGTAATTTGTGAAATCTGATATCTGTTAAATTGATGGACAATTGATTGAGTGGATTCTTCCCCTATTTCTTCTATTGTTTTATGAACTAATGTAGATGCTATCTCGTGATTTCTTAGAAAACTTTTGAGTGTCGTTGATTCATATATATGTTCTTGATTGAATCTACCACTAGTGAAATATGAATTTAACTATGTTGAAATTATTTGTCCATGTATGGCGTACTGTTAGTTGGTTGTTTACTGTGTCGTGCTAGGATGTTCCTCTGCATAACTGTGTCTTTAATTGTACAGATGTCTAGTACATGTTTTATATCTGTTAGGCTTCTTGGTTCTTACAATCACAAAGGGAATTTCAGTGCCGAAATGGTTGAAAATGATATTTACAACTCATTAGTTTGTCCGTGGGAAGGTCTTAAAGGATCAGAATAATCTTTTTGTTTTATCCAAAATTAAAAATATCTAGTCAAAGTGAAATTTGATACCACATTATTGACATCAAATATCAAAGAACTGATAAAAGAGAAGAATGAGAGAAAAGAGTATAGATGAGAAGTTAAGGTAGACAAACTTGGAAATTGTATTATGATTTATTATAAGGCAATAAAAATATTTCATTGAGATTTTAAAGTAGTTTCTTGTTGCTTATGTAGAAGGTGTAAAACAGAACCTTTCACAAAAGATAATTAATAATTTGACAAATATCATTAGCTATTATGTTCATAGTTTCTTCTACGACTAATAAAGTTAATACAGAAGTGTTAACATCTTAACTTCAGGTAAAGCCATGTGGTTATCGCATAAACTTTGATGAAGGGAGAGAGTCTTAGCTTTACTCAGTGCTTGAGGCTTAGTCTTTAGGTGGTTGAGTTATTCATGTGCATGCTTGTAAATATTCTTATTTCTGAAAATGTCAGTAAAAAATTTCTAAAGATTACATCTCACATCTCCCTAAATCTTAAAAATTATCAATAATGAATGAAATAGGTTATATATCATGTTATTATAACTGGACTTTAACACATCCTGAACATCTCTTTTTAATTCAAAAGCTGACGTACAATAAGGATTGTGTCGTTCATATATGAAACTTCTCTAAGTACATATAGCTTTGGTAAAATAAATGTGAGAACTGATTAGCACCAACGTACCAAAAAGATTCATAAAATCAAAAAGGACCTAACCAAGAAAAACATCCATTTATTTTTGTCAATTATAAAACAAACATAATAAAATTATACTTTCTTAGATTAGGTAATAAAGTATTATATTGGGATCATACAAATAATGTAAAACAAGTAGGAAAGACCCAAATTTTGCCTAAAAAAGTTAAAGTTAAAGAGTTGACACCAAAATTAGATTGTACTTGCATCAATCACAAAATCATGTCGTCTGCAACTCTTCTTAACATCCTTATACAGTTCTTGAATACTTCGATAATTTTGAATGAGTAGCAAATTTTTAAGGCATGCAACAATTACATGCATATTTCTCCATCTTTTTCAGCACCATTTCTAATTACATTGGTAGAGTAGTATGTTTTTGGTGAATATTTTTTTTCATTATCAAAGAAGAGTTTTCAGAATCAAGATTCTTACACATTGTACATTACAACCCAACTTCTAAGAACTGATCTTCCTTACTATGTTAATGTTGTTCTTTCAAGGATAACGTTCAAAAACTTAAGTCTATCTACTAGTTTAGATATTTTATTCCTCTGCTAAAAATTCCTATGCTATATGTTTGAAAATTTCCTCCACAGGTCTCTACTTTGCTTGGAGGGTTCTGCAATTTATTTCTTTTCATATGTAAAATAACATCCCTCCAAAGTCATTATATATGTTTGCTTCCCTCTCATTTCCTTGCTTGTACATGTTATTTAATTTACCTTGCCCATCACTGATCTTGACAGCCCTGACCATGTGCTATTGATTCATTTACTACCTTGCATAGTGCAAACAATTGGTGCACATGTGTCAAGTAAGAAAATATTTTCAGATATAACATACACCTCTATAAATAGAAGACAAAATATAGCTAATAGTGAGCTAGAAATGTCAAGAGGTGTTAAGGTTATCTCTAGTTTTTATAAAGATAATTTGTATTGTAGTGTGTAATAATTCGAAGCACAAATTAGATTTTTTTTTTCTCTATAAAATAGTTGATGGCAGAATTGGAAAGAATCAGGTCAATCCTTGAAGAAGAAACTAATCAAGTAGCAAGTTTCAATAGTTAGGCAGAAGTTGTTGACAATAAACACAAGAAGTTGTTGTAGTATTTTCATTTTCGTTGGTTTTTTTTTTTTGCCAACATGCCTGAAAGCTTTAGTTAGTGTTATTTTTGTAATTTGTCTTTCCTGTCCGGAAGGTTGTGGCTTCTAAAAAATCATTCTAATTGAAAATTGTTTGAAATTATAAATATGTATATGAAAAGGATACTAATGTTATTCTGAATTATTTATTTTCTTTCTTGTCTGAATTTAGTTTGCAGAAACTAATTATGATTCTAATATTACAAGTTTCATTTTCTACATTACATTTTAAATTTTTTGATACATTTATTTTTCTATTTCAGGTCATACTATTTAAAAATTTTGGATGAGAGAGATTTCTATATGATAAAGAGTTGCAAAACTTATTTGAAGACATATAGGATTGGTTATATTAGTTCAGCACTATAAGTTTAATTTTTAAGTACTTTTCTCCTATAAAGGATTGTTAACTAATGTCTTAATACTTATAGGTTCCCGACTATAATAGCGGTCGAGAAGGAGTACCACAATCATCAAGGATGTCTAGTAATGCTGAAATTACTCTACCTCATGGTACTACTCATCTTTATCATTTGATGCTATTCTTTGAGTTTTCCTTCTATATTCAAAAGAGCTATAACTAAAAAAACATAGCTATATTGAAAAGGTTAAGGAACAAATGAGTATAGAGGGTTCTATACAAGAAAGCAGATCAACCTTCAGGGAGGTTGTTTGATTCTGCTTAGTTTTCTTCTTCTAAAGTTAGACATCCCCAACTTCTCCAAAATGTAGCTGCCCTTGGCTGTATTAGGAAGTTGATGATGAGTGTAACAGTGTTGAATATGATCAGACTGGTGGCTCCATTTAGAGAGGTAATCTGCAGTACAGTTGGCTTCACTATAAGTGTGTCTGCATTGAAATGTCTCTAACTGGTTGATGAGGTTTTGGAGGTCCTTGATATCCTATTGAAGCTTCCAAGGAGGTTTGCTACTGTTGTTCAACCATTTGATCAGAAGTTCCGATTTAATTTCCAGCAGAATGTTTTTGTATCCATGTTGTATGCACCAATGTAAACCATGAGTGGCTGCTTGTGCCTCCCGAACTCAATGAGAGTGGGGATTCGCTCCTCTTCGGGCAACTCGTCCATGTCTGGTTGTTTGTACCAATGCCTAGTGGGATGGAGAATGCATAAATCATGTTTCCCTGGTAGTCTCTCAAAATACCACCCCCTCCTATCTTTCCCAGGTTATTCAAGGCACTTCCATCTGTGCTTGAGAAAATTGCTAGGAGGTTTATCCCAAAAAACTGAGGTGATTTTAGTTTCTTGTTCACATCTTTCCATCATAATAATAAGAGTTTTCCAACTATTAGGTCATTGTACAAGGAAAAACAGTGGACATAAGTTTAGTAGTGTCCTTGAAAATCAAGAATTTAACCCTCGAGATGCTGGATTTTTTCCCTCCATATTTAGAAGAACATCAATTCTTCCATAAGTTCCAGCACACAATGATAGGGACTGCTTGAAGTAACAACTTGTGAGCTGAATTTTTGGGTTTCCCACTCCACCAGTCCATCAGAAGATTTCCCAGGGGCATGTCTATGACTGATCCCAAAAAGGCAGCATAATATTTCCAGATATAGGTAGCAAAATTCCCTGTAACAAAAATGTGGTTAATATCATCCCAACATGATTTAATGCAGCAGTGACAGAGTATTGGTTCCCCTCCAAAAGTTCTGATTTTTTCATTTGTAGGTAATTTTCCCCTTAAAGCTCTCCATAGTTAGAAGGAAATTTTGAATGGAATATTTTTGTGCCAGCTGAAAGTATTTATGATATTTTTGCTCTTCTTCTGCCTGGTAAGATCCCATGATGAGGCACAAGTGAATAAGCCATCATCCTTGAGCTTCCAAATAGCCACATCAGAACCTCCTTCATGAAAATGAATTTTGGTGTTGAGAATTTTGGGAACCAGAAGAGGTGGAGCATATTGTCTGACCATAGTTTCATTCCAATTCCCGTCAAGGATGAATTGTGAGATTTTGGTGTTATTAAGACTAGAAATAGAAGGGTTGTAGAATGCCAAAGCCCCTTCCCCTAGCCAATTATCCCACCAAAAACTACAATTTCTAGATTGAAATTTCCACCTGATCTGATTTTCTGCAATATGCTTGTTTTTAATCAGATATTTCCATACCATAGATTGCCCTGTATCCTATTTCTTTGCCACCGGATTGGCCCTTTGATGGTATTTAGCTTTTAAAAATTGCCCCCATAAAGTGTTCTTGGTTCTAAACACCCTGTAAAAATTACTAGTGTTTCTTGTCTTTGTTTATAATAGATATGTCCTAAAAGCTAGCTGAATCTCTGTCTTGTTTTGCTCGAGTTTATTTGATGTTCATTTTGTTTCGATTTTGAATGCACTAGCTGTACATATATGTTTCTTCACTGTTCACTCGTAGTCTTGGTTGTCTTTTCTTTCGTTCTTGATTCATAACTTTAGTGTTGTCCATTATGTTTGTAATTCGTCATAATCTTATTTTAACTTGGATCATAGACTTATTGTTAGCTTATCTCTAAATATGTGTCTAGTCCTTTACATGGTAGAACTATTTTGGCTTTGAAATGTGGCTGGGAGTCTGATTGTCTTCTTTTCTTTCTAAGTGTTGCTTTATTTGTTTTGGTGTTGTCCATTAATCAACAAGACATTGAGTTAGTTTCTGTCTTAGCAACTCATCATTCCACTGCCCAAATAATTCACTTCTTCGATTCTGTTATCTTTTTGATTTGATGGCACAAAATGAAAATGGATGCTTCTTACTTGTAATTTTTCAGATTAGTCACACTACTTGCAATATTTTAATACTTTGGATTTAATCTATTGACACAATTCTATTTTATTTCAGGTTATACAATCTAAAGTTCGCAAATTTCATATGTGGTGATTTCAAAGACATTATTCGAAGAAGAGTAACAAAACTTATTTGAAGACATTATTCAATAGTTTGAACAATACAAGTTTTTTTAAAAAGTTGTGACGGTCTATTTTGGATGAGTACTTCCTTTTGTTTGTCAAGATTTAAAGAGATATATTATATTTTAAGGATTAATAGTAACATATATGTTTTCATCATTACCGAAAATTGTTGTTACTATGAGGTTCTCTTTTGCGAATATGTTTGTTGGATTTTTATATATACACGTTATCGAAAATGTAGTAGATATTATTAATGGCGGCAAAACAATTGCCATTAAATGTTATGACATTTAGCGGCAATTCAATGGAAATTATTAGCCATAAAATGGACGCAAAAGGGACAAACTAACACATTTTTAGAAGGGATATTGTAGACATTACTCACCATAGTAAAATTGCCGTTAAAACTACTACCTTTTAGCAACTATTTATTTCGATTTATCGACTAACAAATGGACGCTAAAGGACCACGGATAATTGATATGAATTACCTTTAGTAGCCAACATAATTGCCGCAAACTATCGCCATTAAAACTACTACCTTTTAGTGGCTATTTACTTAGATTTATCGACTAAATAAATGGACGCTAATAGACCATAGTTAGCCGATATGAATTACAGCCAACACAATTGCCGCAAACAATTGACATTAAAAGTACAAGCTTTTAGCGGCTATTTATTTATATTTATCGACTAAATTAATGGACGCTAAAAGACAATAGTTAGATAGTATGAATTACCTTTAGCAGCCAACATAATTGCCGCAATCAATTGTCGTAAAAGCTAATGGTTTGTAGCGGCAATTCATGCTATCATTTACCAACATTCCCCACAATAGCCGCAAAACCCTTTGCCGACCCCAACATTGCCAGCTAAAGTTCATTGGCCGGTATAGAGTATCGTGGCAAATGTTATTGCCGCTAAAGCCATATTTTATTGCCGCTAAATGACCCTTTTGTAGTAGTGGTGACACCCTTATTATTGGAGTGAAGTTGACCAAAGTCAAAACAAATTTCAAGCGGGATTAAGATTTCGATTCTATTGTTATATATATGTCATTAAGATGATATTTTAAGGGTTATGAACTATCTCTAAGGGGAACGAACTATTTCTAAGGATTACAAATTAGTCATAGAAGTTGGGGATTACTCGTGGCTTAAAGATTCATTATTCTTCCGTTTTTAGAGTTTAATTAGTTTCTTAGTAAATTATTATGCGAAGGTGTTATTTACTTTCTTCTATATTAATGTTCTATAGTAGTTTAAATTATAATAGAGAAAATGGCCAAATGACCCCAGTCTATTACTGAATTTTCAACTACACACTTATCCTTTGCGGGGAGTCCTATTGCCCTCTCGAACTATTTTAAAATGGAATAAATAAATCCTTAAGCGTTGAGTTGGCATAGAGAGTGTATTTCACTCTCTTTGAGAGAGTGAATTGCCTATTTTTTTTTTTTATTTCCGTTTATTCTTATTTTCTTTTTTGTTTCTCTTTTTTTCTTCTTATTTATCAATACAACTATACCTTATTCACCATTATCATTGTTGAAGCTTTTTCAATGGATGTTTGGTATAAAAATTATCAACAATTAATGCATTTTATGAATAAATAATTTTTCAATAGACTTATTCAGAACATACCTAACAAATTAAATTAATTTTTTTAAAAAAACATACCCATTAATTAATTTTTTTTAAAGTCATGGACTCAAGAGTAACAAAATCAAAGTGAAGTAATTATATATTTAAAAGTTATTTTCAAACTTATTAAAAGGAACTAAAACAAAACAATTTCTTCTACATTTTTAAAGAAGGATTCTACATGTTCTCCTAAAACCCATGAAGAATCAAAATAAAAAACTCAAATCATAAATTAATCATGAAAATTTTAGAGGAAGAAAGAATAAAGAATGGGAAAGAGAGAGTTTTCTCAAATTGGTGTCACAAATTGGTCTTGTTATCCGTGATGATTTTGAGTTGTCGACATAATCTTTGGGGGTCGAATTTGATCTCGAATGTTCATGACTCATTTAATGTGTATCTGAAATTGTCTAGGGAAGAAAATCGAACGAAATGTAAAAAATCTGGAAAAATTGTTGAATTGGTTGAATGAAAGATTTGATTAGGACCTCTATCTTCTAGGCTCTAAAGATTCGGAGTAGATGAAAAAGTGACTTGAATTTTTCGTTTTTATAAATTGTTAGAGATATAGAAATTTACTGAGGTAAAAATGATGTTTATTATAGTTAGGGTTGAAGAAATGATTGGGGAAGAGGAAGGAGGAGAATTTTTTTTTTTAAAAAAAAATTATTAACTGGTGAAATACACGTGTCAAGTGCGTTTATTTCACCACAAGACACATGCCCGGTAATGACATTTCAGGGAGGAAATAATTCCACTTTAAAATAGCTCAGGGGGTAATAGGACTCCCGTGAAGTATAAGTATGTAGTTAGAAATCCGATAATACGCTGGGGGGTTATTTGGCCATTTTCTCAATTATAATATTATTATTTATTATTAGTTATGAATAGCTAAACTCATAACTAGGTTTATAAAACTTAGAGTAGAGATGATGATAATAGATTCTTTACATTAAAATCTTCTCATCAATGGGTGATCATTGTGTTTTAAGTTTCTTTTGTAAATATTTTTTTAAAATGATTGCAGACATTAATAATTTGCTCGTATTTTGACTTGCTTGACAAAAGAGGTTAAGATTTGGAAAATGATCATTAACAAGGATTTGAAGCGACCAACTTCCATCTAATACTTGAGCTAGAGATATAATAGCTAGCCTGAGGCTTTTGATGAATGAGAAAATTAATTCGATACACAAGTGTTGGCAAGGACTTAGGGTGACATTCTCTAATTGGGATGTGAGGCTTTATGAGACTTATCAATTCATTAGTTTTGCACAATGAATACACCTGAATGAGTTAATAGTAAATTATATATTTGACTTTCGATATCTAAGAACTGTAACACTAGTTCATCTTTTATTATTGATTAGAGTTTGAGTAGTTAAAATAATTAATAATTCACTTATAAAACCCCAATTCCCAATAGTAATTGACAATAAGAATTTCAATAGCAAATTATAAAGATCTCTAACATCACTTTTCATGGAATTCGAACTCAACCTAGTTATGTTGCTATATTTTAACGATCGGTCACTTTAATCATAATTTAGCGTATAATTTGGGCGACATCACTATGCAGACCAATAAAACCATCATGATATCTAAGTGTATGCAAATCACTGTTCGAACCAACAAGACATCATGTTATCTATATCATGCACAACAACCTTGAATATGTGTGTATGCGAACTAGCAACCTTACAAGTAATATGAATATAATTGTACCTCCTCCGTACCATAACCATAACAACAGTGTCAAGTCGACAATTACTACATTTGATAACCACAACAATATATACACCACCTCCTACTCCCCAATTTGATACAAACATCGACATTATCAACTACGAGTTTTGACAAGAATAACATTAATAATAATTTGACTCTTAGATAACATGTTAGACCATACCCTTATTTCAACAATCAACAATAATTGTATGAGTTGATAGTTGATACAATTAGATTGATTTTTTTTTATGAGGGAAAAGGTAAAGATTCTCCTAGACTATGATCCAAATCAGAGACACACCACTAAACTAAGGTCCTATTACCCTTGAACTCATTTTTTTGTAATTTTGTACCTTTTTTTGGCTTATGTGGCATCTAAATATCTCCCACGCGCCTCAACTGCGTGGAGTCACGGGGTGTGCCACATAAGCCAAAAGGTGTACAATATTATATATAAAATGAGTTCTAGGAGGTAATAAGACCTTAATTTAATTAAGGTGTGTCTCTGAAATTTCGGTCATACTCTAGGGAATACTTGTGCCTTCTCCTTTTTTATGATGATGCAGGTGTATGATGAGTTCAGCCATACCTTTATTTCAACAATCAACAACCAGCAACGATACATTAACTGAAATACAATCAAAACAAAAGATGTTTACATCTAATAACGTGTATAAATGGTGCATACAAGTGTTGGTACGACTATATTGAGCGAATAGATAGTCTATCCAATCAAATTGAGCCAACAGATACTACAAATTGTTATATCACTAATACATAGTGAATTATTTTATTTGTGATACACCACGAATTTCAGAAAGTTGTATCCATAATACAACACAAATTTCAGAAAGCTATATCACTAATACAACAAATTTCAAAACAATTGCTATAAATCAAAATTAGATAAACTATAACTACTAATAATAATTAAGAAAAAGGTATAAGTACCTCCCTAGACTATGACCCAAATCTCAGAGACACACCTGAACTAAACTAATGTCCTATTACCTCCCTGAACTCATTTTTTTTTTTTGTAATTTTGTACACCTTTTTGGCTTACGTGGAATCCAAATATCTCCCATGCGCCTCAACTGCGTGTAGTCACGGGGTGTGACACATAAGCCAAAATGTGTACAATATTATCTATAAAATGAGTTCAGGGTAATAGGACCTTAATTTAGTTAAGGTGTGTCTCTGAGATTTCGGTCATAGTCTGGGGGTACTTGTGCCTTCTCCCTAATAATTATGATCTAAGCTATCGTTATTTATGAAATTTTCTCTTATTTTTTCTAATAATTAAAACAAATAGAGTAAATTTTAGGAATAACAAACATAAAAATCATATTAGCGCTCTATAGCTACAGTTTTGCTATTTGCACTCCATAGCAAACTACGAAGTATTTGATTTGTATACATCATAGCGATTTGTATAAATCGGGCGTCTGTGTCTATGAAAATTGCGTTTGTATATGTATATGTTCTTTGTGTTAGGTTAGATTGGTGAGCGAGATTAGGAGAGAGAAAAGAGAGGCGAGTGAGAGAGGATAGAGAGTGAAGAGAGGTGAATTGTATATGTATATCGGTTAGATAATTACATATATGTAAGTACTGTGTATATGTATCAATGATTGTGTTTTCTATATCAGCATAAAATTTGAATTTGTATACAATTAAATTGAGTTAATATACAGTTGAATCGAGTTAAAACATTTGTATTTGTATATTAAATCTCTCTCGCTTTATACAAACACAAATTGTACATTGTATTTGTATAATTTGTGTTTGTATAAAGCGAGAGAGAAAGACAAAAGAGAATTAGGCAGGAGAAGATCTTCATTAGTATAATTACAAGTGTATATGACAAAGAGATATGTATTTGTATATATAGTTTTTCTCGCTTTATACAAACACAAACATAATTTATACATTTGTGATTGTATAAAAGTGAGAGGCGAACAAGATTGAGGGGAGAGAGGTGAGAATGACTATGTGTTTGCTACGAATTAGAATTAAATAAAACTGTAGCTATAATATTTATTTTGAATTAATAATTTGCTATAATTCACAATTTTTCCCAAATAAATATATAAAGTTCCAGCCCAGGAAATATATGGGCCAGTCCAAAAGGCAGTGGTCACAAACTGACAAAAGCATAGTAGACGTTACAGAAAAGAACAAATCCTCTTTTTCTGAGTTTGAAATCCACCATTTTCATAGCCATACAGAGAGTACACAAACCGCAGCCATTGCAATCTTTTGCCCTATCTTACTACTTCATACAGATCGCAATCTTCACAATTAGCAGCTATTTTCTCTGCTGCAAAATCAGAAAATGGAGAAAAAGCTCAAGGATAAGAAATGGAGTTATGAAAAGAGAAGCCCTTTGCAAGATCTGAATGTTATTCCCAGATGTAAAAGCAAGAGTAGCACCATTGAAGCCCCAAGAGGTCGTTTTCCTTTTCTCATCTCTTCAAACTCTTCTTCTTCGTCTTCGTCTTCTTCCTCATCATCTTCTTCTTCTAGTACGCATTTACACAGAACACTGAAAGTTTCTTCGAGAAATTCAAATCCAGTGCCTAAATCTACACGTTTGAGATCTAAATCCACCAACGAGAATGATTTACCAAGACCCATTACGCAAAAACCCAAAAAGAACCCTCCTTTCCTATCTGGGAAGAAACCCATCTCCCGAAAGTCAAATCTGAGCAATCCTGTGAAGAAATCGTCCTTTGGGTCGGTTAGATTGGGGGTTAAACCCAAGAGTTTGAAGCAAAAGGTGGAAGGAAATGGCTCAGGTGAGCATATTCAGCTTTCGGATTTTGATTGTAATTTGACTAGTTTTGAGAATTGTACACCTCTTGGTAAATTAGCATCTGGTTCTGGTATTGATTGTGCAACTTTAGATCATACTTGTAATGTAGAGAACTCAAATACAACTAGTAATACTACAAAAACACCTCCCATTGAGGCTTCAGTGTCACCTGAAATACAATGTGGACTATCCACTGGGCTGGTTTCAGCTGCAACACCTTGTTATGCTGCTGGCCATGTTCTCTCTGGTCTTACTGACAAAAGGAAGTGTAGGCCTAGAGGTGTTCTCACTATAGGAAACTTAATTGATTCATCAGATTGCGAAAAAGCCAGTGGCTCATTGGATAGAAAGTGTGAGGGGGCTGGAAGGAATGAGGTACTTAACAAGTCTAGTAGAGATTCTTTGATTCCTTTGCCTGCATTGGCTTCTATGCATTGGCTTTTATCTCCTTGCCGTGAGAATAATGACGTCTGTTGTGAGGGTGAATCTGTTAACGAATTTAGGATGTTGAATGGATCTGCCACATCTGAGTTGCCGTATTCAACTTCAATATGTTCTGGAAGTACTTCTGATTCAGTACATAACAGAGAAAATTACTGTGATAGTGTAAATAGGGATGAAGCACGAACTGGTGGAAAAGCTCGGATTGCTTTGGTCTCTCCTCAAAGTACTAAACTTAAAGATCCATCGTCTGACGAGATGGGGAGGAATTTGTTTCCATCTTATCGCCTGGATATATCTTGTTGTCATGATGTGAAAGTCCCGGATGAGTGGAAATGTTCGTGCAGTCTTGTTAGAGAGAATTCTCCATGCTCTACGGCTTCTTTGAGCAGTGGGAATGTTATTCAAACCCCCAAATCCGATTTGAGCTCAGGCAAGTGTGGTGGCTTTTCATGGTTACATCCAGGTGATCATCGAGACAACCTTGGGGATGAACTTGATTCAGTGGCAGATTTTCTTCACAAAACAAGTTTATCACCTACGACTAAGCCGTCAGCTTTGGATCCGCCTAATCTGCATTTTAAGTTTAATAGTGCTTCTTGGGTGTGTGACTCCTCATTAGAAAATGTATCACAATCTCAATTGAGAATCTCATGGAGAGATGGGATATTGAGTCGGACTCTTGAGATTGATGATTTAGATTGCTGCAGATGTTTGTCAGATGATGAGAATGGGGGCTACTGTTACACTAATGCAAAGACAAATGTTGGTGTTGAATCCAGTCCCCATGAAGAAAATGATCTATTACCAGAGAGTGGTTCTCAGTCTCCTGAATTTGTAGAGCACAAACACGAGCTTTCTCGGAATGGAAAGTTAAGGTCTCCTCTTCCAGAAGCTAATTCGTGTGCAGAGTCCATACAGACTGAAGGTGGTGGTTTAGTTTCATCTGCAGATTCTGACTGGACCCATTGTTGTAATAATCAATTGTATCACATTTGATTCTTCATCTATATTTATTTGTATCGATTCTTAGAAGCAATGTTGCTCTTCTAAGTTCGAGTACTGTTTGTTGTTGCTATAAATTATACCCTATAAATACTCATTCTCTTCGTCTGAAGTGTTTAGAAAGTTCATTGTTCACATTCTCTTAGTGCAACTCCGCAGATATTGAAATTGTGACAAAATTACACTTCTTATATCTTCTATTTGGAACTTCTGATGAGCATCGGCATGTTTTTGTAGGTAAAATTTTCATAGACTCATAGGATAATATATACATATTCTTGCAGGGAACATTGTTTTGAACAGATCAGGCACAATATAACAGCTTGAGAAAAATGTTGAGGTATGTTGTGTCTAATATGCAACTAAAGATACAAACTTTTAAGACAAAATTCATTGACAGACACGTAAAATTGACACGGTTTTGATACTATAGAGGAAGGGGTAGAATTTCTCAACACTTAAGCAGGAAATCTTAAATCAAGAATGTCGCAGTCAATAGACAACTCACCCCAAAACTAAATAGGCAAATGAGATTGAAATAAAAGAGCTCTAGATGTTTACCAGAGGTGCCTATGCTTTCTCTCAACTACACCATTTTGTTGCGGGGTAGGAACAGAAGAAGTTTGGTGGATAATTCCCTTAGAATTACAGAAATTTGTTGTTAAATTACTTCTTGCTAACTCAAGAGCATTTTTCTTACTTCAGTGTTAAAGTGTCTTTCAACCATGACAAGAAATTTTTGAAGCATAAAGAATGCATTGCTCTTGATTTTCAAAAGATATGTCCATGTCCCTCCACTAAATATATACAGTAGTTTTTTAAAAAACATATTTAGTACTATTGTAAGTAGGAGATTTATAGGGTCCCCAAGTGTCTGTGTATGAGCTCAAAGATAGATTTAATTTTTATTTCACTTATAGAAAAAGGAAGTTTGGATTGATAGATACAAGACAAGAAATAGAAGGGTGAAAAGTATTGTTACCAACACAATTAGCATGAACATCTGAATCTAAAGGCTCAGGTGAGATATTCTTGACTTAATAAAGTAACTGAGAAAATTGATCTTGAGTAAGTTGATAATCTGTCATATCTTGAGTGTTATCGTAAAACTAGCATTGCTTCTCACATTTCCTTGCGTCTTTTTGGCTCTAATGAACTTAAAATTTGCAGGAAACCCAATTGTCACTATCCGAGCCTACACCCTAGACATGGCTGGCACTCAAGAACCATTCCTGGTCCCCAAGCGAATCCTCATCCTGGATGACTACAAGTGGAAGACTAACTCAAGTATACATAAGCATCAAATTGAAAGAAACGTTTAAAAATAGTTTACTAAATCTCAAAACTTTGTTAAATATACTGAGTATGAAACATAAATTTAAATAAAACATCTGAAACTGAAAGACTCTTAAAATTGTCTATCTATGAAGCCTCTACTATACAAAGATGAGTGTCAGGACAAGACCCACGACTCCTCAAAATGTTACTAATACTAACAACTCATAAAACTGAAGTCCTCCAGAAGCAAGGAGGTCTTACTGAAAAGTTGACGAGCAGATGAAGTGATCTCAATAGACTTTTGTTGAGGATCCTACGAACCTGTATCTGCATCATTAAAAGATGCAGGTCGAATGACATCAGTACATTGAATGTACGAGTTTGTAATATAGCTGAATAACAAATAACTGAATGAAAAGACTGCAATATATATATAGATATATACTCAACTGAATGTAAAGAAATAAAGGAGTGAAATCACTAAATATTTACATAAATACTTACTCATCTCTGACTCAACATATTAAGTGATATAATAAAAATACACTTTTAACTTTATTTGAGAGATTCTATAATCAACAACCATCACTATGAGCGACGTGATGATACAACGTCTCATCCACGCTGCCAGAACCATCCTATACCTTGCCGGAGTATAGGACATCCTCAACTAAGTAGATCCACTAAGCTATGCTTAAAAGTAATAAGAAATCATCTAAAAAGTATGATCCTTTACCCAAGTTGGCATACATGGTTTATGAAGATTTTGAGTTGTCTGAACTCATCCCTATATCGGTGCTCAATACTACTCCCAATAGCATACATAACTCATGCTCATATGTTTAAAAAACACAGTTCTTCCTCAATTTGAGATAATTACTCAAAAGATCCTCTTAAAAGAGGTAAGTACTCTTAAAATATCTTTGAACTCATAACTCATTTAGAAATCAAAGTTTCTCTTTTATCAATGTAAAAACGGATACCTTGAGAAATACTTACTTCCCTTATACTCTTACTCAATTCATACATAAAAATTCTTTCTAAAAAATATATCGAAATCATATTATGAAATGATCATTGATGACTCGAGAAGTCATACTGCATAAACATTGATGGTATATCTAGATATCATACTGCTTAAACATTGATGACATACTCGATTATCATTCTAATCATGTTTTAGAAACTTTTTTTTTCTCAAAACTCATCTTTAGTTTCTCAAAAACTCTGTTTAAGACTCAAGTCTTGGCTTAAAAAGCTTCTCAAGATTTATAACTCAATTCATAGGATTCATTCGGAATTATGGACATGAACGACTCAACTCAGGGATCTTAATAGTAATATGAAAACTCAGTACTCAGAACTAATGAACTCGGAACTCAGAACTCAACGATACTACTCTCAAGAATACTCACTTCATAGGTTTTATGCGGAATTATGAACATGAATGAATCAACTCAAGGATCTCAATAACAATATATAAAACTCAATATTCAGAACTCAAGAACTTAGAACTCAACGATACTACTCATCTCAAGAATACTCAATGCATAGGGTTCATGCTGAAATATAGACATGAACAAATGAACTCAAGAATCTCAATGAATAACGTATAACAATTCAATAATTAGGAACAAAATTTCAAAAAGAATCAGGAACTCAAGAACTCAAAATCAACTCATCTCAAGAATATTCAAATCTAGGGATAAAATCCTAGATTACTCTTTTAATGATTTGAAAGTTGATGTAGGGCGTGAGGACGAACTAGTCCAACACTATGATAGTCTTACATACCTGGAAGAACAAGGTTTTTGAAGAAGAACTTGATTAGAAGCCACCCTAGCTTGAAGGAGAACAATCAAGTTTCTTAACATTCTTGAATTAGTTTCTTGAAATCTCTATGGCCAAGAATTGTGATTTTCATTAGTGATTCATAATTGTATGGAGGAATTTGAGTTGGAAAGAATGAAATTCTTGGAGAAAGACTTACCTTGAAGAAGAATCTTGAAAAAGATTGAAAAAATCTTGAATTGAGTCTTCTACTTTGATTTTTCCTTAGGATTTTGCCTTAGGGTTTGAGAGAGAAGAGAATGATGGATTAAGAGATGAAAATTTGATTGTTTTGGGTTTATAATTAGTCAAGAAATTCATTTAGGGTTTTCGTAGAGGTAAAAAGATAAAAAACGACCCTTTTCAATGTTTTTCCATCGGCTAATTCGTCATTTTTACTGTAGAAGATTACTAAGATAGTCATAACTTTTTACTTGAAACTCGGATTGTTACGAAATTGGTGGTGTTGGAAAGAATATTCAAAAACCTTTAATTTGATAGGTTATGGGCCACGTAAATCTTTATATTCTAAGAGATATGATCGTTCGAAGTTGACCCAAGTAAAATCTTACATCAAAACTTAATTGGTAAAGAAACTTTCAACTCAACTTTGTGCTCGGAGATTCTAGGTGAACTTAATTGATATCCAAAATCATTCCCACGCTAATGAATTGACCTTTACACATATGTGCAATTCAAGAATCACTCGGTACAATCTTATTCACAATTGAAGAACGATTTGGGTCTTAACTTTAAAATTTTCGGGGTGTTACACCAATGATTGTAACACTTATTCATTGAATTTTCAGGTTTCCTGCAGTTGGAACACACTAAATCGCTTTTGTTTTTCTTGAAATTAGTTTGTCTAAGAAGTGATAATTGGTTGCCAAGAATGATGCATAATTTCTTAAAAAATGTGAGTTAATAGCCATCTCTCTTTGCTTATCAAGCAAGACTAACAAAGGAAACATGAATTATCATAGAGGACAAATGTAGTGGCCTCCAAATATGCTACAGAAGAAAATTTAATTTTCTTCTGTATAGATTACCAATATTTGACTTCAAGGAAAGCTGAAAAATCAGCCAAGGAATTGGCACATGTATATCCAATTTCTTCCAAATCTTGCCAACCTTTGACATTGAAGATTTGTCAAGTTTGGCACATGGGGATAGACCCCACGATCCCCCCCCCCCTACAGACCCATTCACCTAAAGGAGGTAACTCTAAGTTTCTAGCTTGAGTGCATGCCGACAAGTTCTTTGCATAGTTCGAACTTGTCTCTTGATACCACCTTGGTCAGCATATTTGAAGGGTTTTCACTAGTAGGGATCTTCATTACCTGCATAGATCCGTCATCTATCTTTTCCCAAATCCAGTGATATTTCACATCGATATGTTTTATCCTTGTATGATACATAGTGTTCTTGCTCAAGTCTATTGTACTTTGACTGTCACAATGGACGACATACTCCTTCTCATGCAATCCACGTTCTTGAAGAAATCATTTCAGCCATACCATCTCTTTGCCAGCTTCAGTAGCAACAATATACTCTACTTCAGTTGTAGAATATCACGCCCCGAGCCTACACCCTGGGAGGGACTGGCACTCAAGAACTATTGCTAACCCCAAGCGAACCCTTGGCCTGACTTACTTACTCAGCGGAAGACTTTAAGCATTAAGAAAAGAACTCAATTACAAGATAATCAACTGTCTCAAACTAAACTCATAATGTTTTAGAAATAAACATTTAACTTAGCTAAAGTGGCAACTCAAATATGAACATAAGCCAATAACAAGGTAAATACAAATGACTAACTGACTGTCTATCTATGAAGCCTCTAAAACAAAGAGGGATGTCGGGACAAGACCTCTGATCATCCTAACAACTAAAGTACTAAAGCAATGTAAAGGGGTCCTCCGAAAGCAAGGAGGCTCACCAACAACTCTGGAGCTCAACTAGAATCAACAATGCGCTGAATATTGATCCTAGTTACCTGTGTCTGCATCATTAAAAGATGCAAGCCAAATGACATCAGTACATTAAATGTATGAGTATGTGAGGGGAATTCTAAAACAAGACATAAGCTTGAAAGAAACTGAAAGAACAAACCTGGTCTCAATTGAACTGGACTAAACTTATTTCAATATAAAGTAATAATATAAATGCAATATAAAGAAAAGCTTTTAAAATATGGATATCAACTCTGTATATTTAGAAATACAATAGTAACTCTGATGCATATGCAAAGATACAATAAAAATCTGAGATGTATATAAAAATACAAAATAACACTGCGGTGGGAGTTTCTCTAACCAACAACCATCACTTAAGAGCTATTGTGATGATACATCATTTTGCCTCACACTGCAAGGGCTGTCTTATTCCTTGCCGAGGGTATAGAACCTGAACTACTAAGTGGATCCACTAGTCTATGCTAAAAAGCACTAAAAGAATCATCTAAAAAGTATGACCCTTTTCTACCCATGAGGGCTATATGGTTTATGGGGGCTGGGAGTTGTCTAAACTCTCCCCTATATTGGTGCTCAATACTACTCCCAAAATATGATACTAGCTCTTATGTTTAAAAATATACTTCTTTCTGTGATTTGAGATAATTTCTCAAAAACTTAGCTCAAAGGCTATCTTGGAAATCAATGTTTCCCCTCTTTCTTAATTGTGAAAGCGTTTACTCTTTTCTGAAAACTAGCTCAAAGGTTTTTTGGAAACAAAGTTTCCTTCTCTTGTTTAAATGTGAAAACATTTTAAATTCTTTGGGAATACATAGTCCCCATATACTTTTGAATAAATGTACTTCAATCTTTACTCTTTACTCAACTTCAACTTTAAGTCTTAAAACCATTTGGAAAAGACTTCTGGAAAACTCTAAGAACCTTTCTTGACTTGACTATTACTTCTATTGACTTTGATCTTAACTTTCCTTGAATTGGATTATGGATTCAAGGTTCATGATCTCATGTTTATGGATGATTTCATGATGTTTAGACGTACTTTAGAGTGTTGGAATCAACTAGAAAACATAGATACATTGCTAAGGAACTAGTACGACAAGATGGGGGAAGAATGAGAAGAACTGGCGTCCCTGGCGCTCTGAGAGGCGCGGGGCGCAAGCCTTAAAACTTCAGAGGCTGGGGTGGGGCACTCTGGCTGGCGAGTTGCCCTATAGCCCAAACTTCAGCGGCCCCTTCTTGAGGCTCTAAAAGGAGCGGCGCCCAAGGCTCCTTTCTCCTTCGTTTTTCATCTCTAAACCCCCTATTTCAACTTATTTCATTACCCAAACTCTTATAATCAAATATACCATCAATATATGTAGGATTCTATTTGAATTGACACCCTAAAATTACAAATTTAGATCAACAACTCCTCAATAATTTCAACGAATCAAGAACTCAATAGAACTTCAACAAAACCCATCAAGAACTCAATTTCTAAAACCTTCAAGAACATAAATTCACTGAAATAAATCATGATTGGCGCGTGAGTGAACTAACCCAATGCTATGTGATCTCACGTACCACGTAGGGATCACCCCTTGACGAAATCCACACGCGATTCTTGAGGAACTTGATAATTCTTGCTTCTTTTCCTCTCTTCTCTTTTTTCCAAGCCCTAGCATGAACTTCAACTTTTATAAACTAGTCTAATTCTGATTAGACCCTAAATAAACTCCTCAAAACGAAACAAAATAATTTGGTAAGGAAAAGACCAAACTACCCTTCCAAAATCCGGATTAGACTTTCCTTATTTGAACAACCCAACTTCAAATGGACATATCTCACCCATACGAACTCGAAATTGAGTAAACTCGAAGGCGTTGGAAAAATTATTACAAGATCTTTCCTAAGATATCTGGAAGAACACCTAAATCATCCTGATCTAGGATTTATGGTCATTTGAAGTTAACCAAAAACTCAAACTTAACATAACTTAAATTTTTTTTCCAAATTTTCATTCTTTCCCAAAACAACTCTTTCTAATTCTTGCTCTTTCTAGTTCTTTCAGATAGCGAGGTGTTACAATATCTCCCCCTTGGGAACATTTGTCCTCGAATGAGAATACTCTTAATAGGCTAAGGGTGTAACATTTAACATTAACAAGCAATGCAATTACAATATGCTAACTTATAAATTAAAGAGTACTAAGAAGAGAATTAGTACCTTGGTCTGGAAATTCTACGAATTCGAAGAGACGTGGATATCTCTTCTTCATAACTTCATCAGCTTCCCAAGTAACTTCCTCAACAAATGGTTCCTCCAAAGAACTTTGACCGATGCTACCTCTTCTCAACTTGAAAACTTGGCGATCTAGAATCTAAACCGGAATCTCTTCATAAGATAAGATATCCTTGATCCCAATATCTTCGGTTGGTATGGTAAGTGAAGGATATCTCATGCACTTCTTCAATATAGAAATGTGAAATACCGAATGAACCGCTACTAACTCTTGAGGTAGCTCCAACTCATAAGCTACATTACGATCCTCTTGGATATTCTGTAAGGACCGCTATACCGGGGACTAAGCTTCCCTTTCTTAGCAAATCTCATAACACCCTTCATGGGTGATACTTTCAAGTAGACCCAATCATCTACTTCAAATTCTAACTCCCTTATCTTAACAACAGTGTAGGATTTCTGACGACTCTGTGCTGTTTTCAACTTTTCTTGAATCACTTTCACCTTCTCCATAGGTTGATGAACTAAATCTGGTCCTATCAACCCATCTTCACCAACTTCAAACCATCCAATAGGAGATCTGCATCTTCTCCCATAAAAAGTTTCATAAAGAGCCATCTGGATGCTAGAGTGGTAGCTATTATTGTAAGCGAACTCAATAAGAGGTAGGTGATCATCCCAATTACCTTTGAAATCAATCACACAAGCCCTCAACATATCTTCTAAGGTCTGAATAGTGCGCTGCCGCATCCGCGAGGATGAAGCGACTTAAGTTCACCTTTGAACCCAAGCCTTTTTGGAATGACTTCCAAAACTGTGCAGTAAATTGCGCACCTCTGTCTGAAATAATGGAGACTGGAACTCCATGAAGTCTAACTAATTCTTGAATATATAACTTGGCATAATCCTCTGCTGAATGAGTAGTCTTTACTGATAAAAAATGGACTGATTTTGTCATTCTATCAATAATCACCCAAATAGAATCATGTTGCCTGCGAGACCTTAGTAAACCTGCGATGAAATCCATATTGATCATACTACTCCACCAATAGGACTTCTCTCAAGTCGCGATACATCTTTGTGGACCCCGGATGAATGGAATATCTGGAGCTATGAGCTTCCTCCATGATCCTTTATTGGAGTTCATCCACCCTTGGTACACACAATCTACCTTGATACCTCAATACACCATCTCCCCCTTGTTCAAAAGCCATTACTTTTTACTTATGAACATTTGCCTTTAATTCAAGAAAAATGAGATCTTGATCTTGCTTCTCTTTAACTTCAGACACTAAAGATGATTTAGCTCCATTCATCACCACTACTCATCCTTCTATAGAATCCATTAGTCGGACTCATAAGAGTGCAAGTCTATGCACATCTCTTTCTAGCTCTTTCTTATCTTCCTCAAAATGGGTGGTACTACCCATAGACAACCTGCTCAAGGCATCAACAACAACATTAGCCTTACCTGGGTGATAAAGAATACTCATATCATAATCCTTGAGTAATTCTAACCACCTCCTTTGTATGAGATTATGCTATTTTTGAGTGAACACATACTGAAGCCTCTTGTGATCGGTGAACACATCCACATAAACACCATAAAGATAATGGCGCCATATTTTCAAAGTAATAACTACGGCAGCCAACTCTAGATCATGGGTTGGGTAGTTTCTATCATGAACTTTCAACTGTCTAGAGGCATAAGCTATAACTTTGACATTCTACATTAACACACAACCCAAACCAACTCTAGATGCATCACAATAAACAACAAAGCTTTGCGTACCTTCTGGTAAGGTTAACACTGGGGCAGTAGTCAACCTCTTTTTCAATTCCTGAAAGCTTTTTTCACAAGCTTCAGACCATTGAAACTTCACTATTTTCTGAGTCAACTTGGTCAAAGGGGATGAAATAGACGAGAAACCCTCTACGAATCTTCTATAATATCCATCCAACCCCAAGAAACTCCTAATATCAGTTGGAGATGTGGGTCTAGGCCAATTCTGCACTGCCTCTGTTTTCTGGGTATCAACTTTAATTCCCTCTCCAGACACAATGTGGCCTAAGAATGCTACAGACTTAAGCCAAAACTCACACTTAGAGAACTTAGCATATAACTCTCTATACTTTAAAGTCTGGAGAATTATTCTAAGATGACCAGTATAATCTTCTTCATTCCTCGAATAGATTAGTATGCCATCAATAAATACGATAATAAACATATCTAAATAACGCTTGAATACTCTATTCATAAGGTCCATGAACGTTGCAGGCGTATTAGTTAAACCGACGACATGACCAGAAACTCATAATGACCATAACAGGTCCGAAAACTGTCTTTGGAATATCACATTCCCTTACTCTTAACTGATGGTAGCCAGATCTAAGGTCTATCTTAGAGAAATATGTGGCACCCTGAAGTTGATCGAAAAGATCATCAATCCTTGGGAGATGATACTTATTATTGATGGTAACCTTGTTCAACTGACGGTAATCTATACACATCCTAAAGGAACTATCCTTCTTCCTCACAAATAAGACCGGAGCACCCCAAGGTGAGACACTTGGTCGAATAAAGCCCTTATCTAGGAGATATTTCAACTGTTCTTTTAACTCTGCTGGAGCCATCCTATATGGTGGAATAGATATAGGACGAGTATTTGGAAGAAGGTCTATATTGAAGTTTATCTCTCTCTCAGGAGGGACTCTAGGAAGATCATCTGGAAAGACTTCTGGAAACTCTTTTACTACTGAAATTGACTGAATATGAGGTATCTTAACACTAGAGTCATTAACTCAGACTAAGTGATAGACACACCCCTTAAAACTAACTTCTCTGCCTTAAGGTACGAAATGAAACGACTCTTAGGCACTGCTAAACTACTTTTCCACTCTAAGACTGGATCATTTGGAAACTGGAACTTGAAAACTCGAGTTCTACAATCAACTGAGGCATAACAGGCATGAAGCCAATCCATACCAAGAATGACATCAAAATCTACCATATCTAACTCAACTAAATCAGTCATGGTACTGTTATGATTGACGAAAACGGGACAATCACGATAGACTCTTTCTGCTATAATAGACTCACCAACAAGTGTAGAAAAACTGAAGGGCTCACTAAGTTGCTCAGGAATAACATTAAAATTCATCGCAACATATGGAGTTACAAAGGATAAACTCACTCCTGGATATAGAAAAGCATAAACATTAAAGTTAAAGACTTGGATCATACCAGTGACAACATCTGGCGAATCCTCTTGCTCTTGGCGACTAGTGATAGCATAGACGGTTTGTTGGTGGAACAACTAAAGAATACTGAGCTTTATTGCCCCCATTACCGTTACCCTACTTGTTCTTCAGACATACTCGCATGAAATGACCATTCTGGCCACACTTGAAGCAACCAGTAGAGCCATCATGACACGTCACACTTAGCACATACAGGAGACTTACTACCCCCTTGAGCCATACTACCCTAAGAATATGCAAGTTTGGCTCTGAAATTCTGACTATTGTACTCACTTTTGTTCTTTGGTGCAGGTGCAATAGCAGATGATGAAGTAGGTCCCTTCTGTTTCTGTTGGAAAGATGACTGGTTGGCATTACTATGAATTCTCAATTATCACTTCCCATTAATTTGTTCCTAAAAAAAACACAATGCCACCTAAACCCATAAAAAAATTATGAGTTTTGTCATTGATTTTCTTATAAATAAAAAACATCCCCAAAATTTGGACAATCAATATTAATCTACCATGTAATTTGATTTTTGATGTTTAAATACTAATAAAACTCTTAATGAACATTCTCATTCCATCTTCCGTAAAATCTTTGTATCAAGTGTCAATGACAAATCAAAATATTTTATACTACAATTAATTTTTGTCTAGTATGGTGAAGAATTCGAGATGTTGTTCATAGTTTTTATTGATTTAAGTTTTAACTTTGATATCTTGATTTATAAAATCAAGGCAGAATGGTCTAGGAGGCCCTTGTACTTGTCTCATTTTGTCACCTGCACCCTTCTACTCACGACTTTGCCAACTGAACCCTCGAACCCACTGAAACCCAACATTTTAAACCCTTTTTTTGACTACTCAGTGGTGCATGAACTACAAACACCATACGTAACTTTCCACGTTATTTAAAAATACTACGTAGGAAATGACATGTTAAAAATAGGCTAATTTTTTTCTCTTTCAAACATTCTTTCCTTTCTCCTTTTCAATTAGACCCTTCTACTCTCTCTAGTCCCGATTTACACCACGATTTTTTTTGATATTGTGAAGTGTTTGAGTTCGCGTTTCACTCCATAGTTGTAAGTTTGTTGACTGATTTTTATTCTCTTTGTTTTGAAATTATGTTTTTGGTGTTTCATTTTGAATTTTGTTGTTTTGAGTTCGTGTTAGGGCTTAGTACTGTTGCAGAGGTCGTGGTGTGATTTTAGGGAGGATTTTGGTTTTTTACATGCCTAATAACAAGCCTAATAACAATTTGTATAAGTATTATGCATTCAGTGGCATTTGTCGTGAATATCTGTTGAACCTAGGGTTTTTTTGTATCTAAAATATTTTATTTTTTTTATCAAGTGCATTGGATTTCTTTCTTGTTAGTGGTCCAATTGGATTATATCAGATTATTATAGAGGTTTTTTGTTGTATTCCATAAAGAATTAGTTTAAAATTAGTTTTTTTTTTTTTTGCCGATTAGGGCTTTTTGTGAAATAGGGCTTTTTTTTTTTCATTTAGGGCTTTTTGTCAATCATCTAAAAGTACTCTCGTGACTTTGCAGGGATGGTAAGAATATGGCTTCAACAATTATTACACTTCAAATGAATTATGGGGACTGTTTTTTATTAGATCCTGAACTCATGTATGCTAATGGAATTTCTGATCTTGAAAAAATAAGAATCGATATGGATGAGCTTCATATAATGTTTTTTCAGAAATTAGCTAGAGAATTGGGAGGTAAAAAAATTGAAACCTTTGGGTGCAAAGTTAACAAAAGAGGTGGTTTTTATATGTTGAATAGTGATGTTGATGTGTTGAGATTTATTAACAAATTTAAGGGTGGGGACTTTGTTGATGTGTATGTGGTATATAAAATTAGTACTCCTTTAATTTTTGAGGATCCTAATGAGGTGCAAATAGCCCAATTGTTTACTCCCAAAAAAGGTAAGTCCCCCCCCCCCCCCACGTTTTGTTATAAATGTTAGGGCTGATGTGTGAGGTTTCTTTAGAGGACTTAGATGAGGATGAAGGTCAAGGTCAAGGTAATGAATTTTCTTCCTACCACCTTCAAAAATCTGATGAATCTGATGTAGATGTAGATGTAGATGCTGAACAATCTAATTCTGAGTCACTTTATGATGTTGATGAGAACATTGATGACTTAAGTGACTTGAATACTGAGTTTGTTGAAGCTAGGCAGTCAAACATTCAAGAACAAGTTAGTAAAGAGAAGGCTACTAGAATAAATGTAGATGAGATACCTTCTGGTCCTGTAGGTATAGATGCTGGTTTTGAAGATATTAATTAGAATAAGAGGGGAAGATATGAAGGAAAATTGGGTGGGGATGACCTTTATTTTGATAGCTCAGATCCTGGCAGTGATATTAGTGAAGATGAAGGGGATCCTGTTAAGTTTGATGAGTTTGTAGATCCACCAGCTAGGAATTCAATTACAAAGGTCTATTTTGACCCAACTGCCAAATTTTTTTATTCCAATTTTATATGGTTTTTGTGAATAATGTTCAGTTTAGAGAAGCACTATAGACTTACTCTATTCATAAGGGTGTGAACATTATACTTAAACCTGATGAAAATGAGAGGATCAGTGCAAAATGTAATAAGAAGGGTTGTCCTTGGCATATTCTTGGAAGTACTGAGGGTAATACTGAAAATTTTATTGTGAAGACATATTTTCCTGTCCATAAGTGTTTCAAAAGAACAAAAAACAAGTTGTGTACTCCAAACTGGATTTGTAAGACTTACAACAAAATCATGAGTGAGTCTAGCATCAAACTCCATCAGATTCAAAGCTTGGTACAAAAGGATTATGGATTGTTTGTTAGTAAAACAAGTTGTAGAAGAGCAAAAATGAAAGTCATGAATGAGCATATGAGTGATTTCATAGAGGAATTTGCTAGGTTGTATGACTATGCTGAGGAGTTGAAGTCTACAAATCTAGGAACAAATGTGGTTGTTAGGACATCTAAGAATACGATTCCTGGAAAAGAGGTATTCCAAGGGATTTATATTTGTCTTGGAGCATTAAAAGGATAATTGGTTTTGATGGTGCATTTCAAAAAGGTGTATGTAGAGGTGAATTATTGTCTTGCATTTCCGATGATGGAAATAATCAGATGTACCATGTAGCATGGGCAGTAGTTAATAAAGAATCCAAGGAAACATGGTCTTGGTTTATCAAGTGCATCAAGCATTATTTGGAACTGACACAAACTGAAGGTGAAGGACTTTGTAATGACCTGATTTCGTCGTTAGGGAAAATCCAATGGGGAAAAATAGGGGCCAGAAAACTTTTGAGTAGTAACTTGGAATTTTCTAGCTTAGTCCAAATTTTGATGAAATCGGAGTCAGGCGATTCTAAAGAAATATGGTAACAATTGTGTGATCTAATTATGATTTTGATCATATGAGTAGATATCTAAGACGTTAAGAAACCTATGCAACTTTACGAAATTGAATTCAGGCGAGTTGAACTCCCGAAACTGATCTTAGCGTGAACGGGTATATTCTGAGTGTCATGGGATGAAGGTGTGTTGTGAAATGAGGGCTTGGAATTCAAATTCAAGCATTCTGTATTCGTGCATGTCGTTATAGCGGGATGGGTCCCGCTGTAGCGAGACAAACGCGACATAAGTCAGAAATAAAACGCCAAAAACATTTTATTCTGTACTTTTCGACTTTGAGAGCTAGGAGACGACCCCAGACGAGTTCTTGAGCATTTTTCACCATTCTTGAGGCTAAAGGTAAGGTTTTCACTCCTCGAATCCATTTTTCGATCCGTAGAACTTGGTTTCTTGGGTGATTATTATTGGGGAAGGATTTTTGGAACTGTTTGGATGGTAGGAAAAGCCCTAATTTGGGTAATTGGATCTTGGGTTGGCTTAGGGTTGATAATGTTGATTATAATTCAAGTAATTAAACCTGTGATTATTGATCAATGCGTATTAATTATTTGTAGACCTAGAACTAGCGGAAAGAATCCGAAAAGGGATGATTCAAGCTTGGATTCGAGGTAGGTGATGGTTGTGATTTCATGTTGGTGTGTTATATGTTTGTAATTGATCATTATAATGCATGTATGTATGTGAATGTTGCATTATTGAGCACCCTAATTGTAAATGAGGATAACTGAATAATTGTATATCATGAATCACCTCTTGTTGTATGATTGTGAGAATATAGATTGTGATTGTGATTGTGGTTTGTTGAATAGATCAGTTGCCACGTTTCGACATAAATATGGAATCGGTTGCCACGTTCTAACATAAATATGGGATCGGTTGTCACGTTCCGGCATAAACATTGGATCGGGTACCACGTTCTGGTATGCTAACAGTTTGGGTGTGGGTTCCATGAGAGGATCATTGAATTGGGTTTTTGAGATGACCATTAAATTGTGTTGTGTATCTACTTGTGATGATTACATTCATATCTAATGATGATTAATATTGGAAAACTGTATGTTGCTCTAAATTGATAACCAATGTGCATTATTGAGAACGTGGAATGCTACATTGATCCTGAAAAGATGACTAATATTATATATGTTTGGTATATGCCTGTTTTATAATGTTGTGGTTACTTGCATGTGTTTCACTTATTGGAATAACCGCGTGATCCTACCTATACATTGTGGTTGTGTACTAATACTACACTTGCTTGTTCTTTGTTGAGTACAGGGCATCTTCAGGTGGCTATTGATAAACCTCAGCTAAGTGACTATTAATTGTGACCGGATTCAAGGGTGGGCCAGTTCTTTCAGGCTGCCATGGATCTCTCTTTTTTAAGTTCATTCTTTTTGGACTCAGACTATTTATTTAAGATATTTGTTTAGTTTCGGGGTTGTACCCCTTGTTCTTAGACTTGTCGTTAGTAGAGTTTTGGTACAATGACTTTCAGGTTCTAGGGGTCGCATTAGTTTGGTTAGTTGTTTGTTAAAACCTTGGAGTTTATGGGGACTCCATTTTTATAGTCATTTAAACCTGCTTCCGTATCTTTAAATGTCTTAGTTTTCATAAAATTTGTTTGTTTGAGTTGTAGTAATAGTTCTCCCACCGGAGGGTTTGTGTGGATGCCAATCAAGACGGTCTAGGTTGTTACAGACTCACAGTTATGTCTGATATGCAGAAGGTATGAGCACACTTTGTAGTCTTTTTTTTACTTTGCTATAGCAATTTCTATGTTACACTTATATTCCTATTATTTTTCCTTGGCATGCCTTTTTTCTTTGATAGGGTCTTAACCTAGCACTTGTTGATTTATTGCCAAATGCTGAGCATAGATGGCGTGCTAGACATATATGGACCAACTAGAAGAAGGTATGGAGGGGTGAAGAAAGGAGGAAAAAGTTTTGGCAGGTTGCCAGGGCTCCATTTGAAGTTCATTTACAATCAAAACTTGATGAAATGAGTTTGTTGGGAGTAGGTATTGTGGAAGCTTTGTTAAAGTACAATAAAGAGACATGGTGTAGGGCATTATTCAAGGAACATAGCAAGTGTGACATAGTTGAGAATAATATGTATAAGACATTCAATAGTTGGATCTTGGCAGCTAGATTCAAATCAATCGTCACAATGTTAGAAGAAATTAGAGTCAAAGTCATGAAAAGAATGACTCAAATGAGGGAGTTTTCTGAAAAATGGATAATTGATGTGTCACATATGGCTATGCAAATTCTTAGTGAGAATACAGAACATGCAGCCATATGTGAGGTTAAATTTAATGGAGATAATGGCTATGAGATTCAGGATCCACAATATAAGCATGTTAATCTCAAAAAGAGAGTGTGTAGTTGTAGGTCATGACAACTGAAGGAAATTCCTCGTGCACATGGAATTACTGCAATGCATTATAAGGATCTAGATGTTGAGTCCCTGGTACAAGAAAGAAACACATTTGAAGGCCTACAGTAAGTTCATTCAACCTATGACAAACATGAAGATGTGGCCCAAGATCACAAGACCATCCATTGAGCCACCTGAGATCACTTCTATGCCAGGAAGACCAAGGAAAAAAAGGTCAAAAGATAGTGATGAGCCTAGTAAGAAGAAGTTTGGAAAGGCTACAAGGAAGAGGAGAAAAATGAAATTTTCTTTGTGCAATAATTTTGGACATAACAAGAAAGAATGTTTAATTGCTGTAAGTTTTACTTTAACTTTGTTAGTGAAATTTATTTTTATCAATACTTCTTAATTCAGTTTGGAAAAATTTTATATGTAGAAAAATGGCTATACTACTGGAACTACAAGAACTGCTATAAGTGGAAGTGGTGGTGCAACTACTTCAACAGCTTCTATAAGGGTAACTGGTGGTGCTACTGGTGCAACTACTTCAGCAGCTTCTGCAGGTGTAACTGCTGGTGGAAGTGGTGGTGCATCTACTAAAAGACTAGTCACTAGTCCAGCAACTTGTAGAGGTGCAACTACTGCTGCAACATGTACTGATGGAAGTGATGGTGCAGCTACTAAAAGATCAGTCACTACTTCAGCAGCTTCTGGAGGTGCAACTACTGCTGCAACAACTACTGGTGGAAGTGCTGCAAATATTTCTGTAAATTTTGCAAGTGTTGTTCAACTAACAAGTCAATTTAGTACTCAATAGTCAACTACTAGTGCTAGTGGCTCAAAGAAGAGTAGTAAAGTTAAAAGAGGTAGTGCAAATCTCGGATATAAGAGGCCAAGAACAGCTGGTTTTGGTGTGATATTTGGAGCAAATGGTAGTGTAATAAAGAGGGTAAGTATTATCATTTAAGGACCTTTAGTTTGATTCTATAGAAACTCTAACTAGTATCACTATTGCCTTTTAACAGTCTAACAGTCTGGAACTACTGATAGAGTGTTACATTGTGCTACATTGAAGAGTTCAGTGCCTACCAATATCGATCTTGGTTACAAACCCAATGGACTAAGGTGGAAGGGTGGAGCTGCAGTTACTCAAAAGGCAGCTACAAGAACAAAGTTACAAACGAGCCACTTAGTCCACACCAAGCACTCAAGACACATAATATTTCATAATAAAGAGTCATGTTTTGCCTAGCTAAATTCTCAATGACATTGTCTATGATACTTTCCATTGTTAACTTAATTTTCAACTGTTGTATTAACTTGCTATGACAAACAAGTTATTTTTGCTTATGAATTTGCTATGGTAACTATAAGTCTTAATCTGAATATTTTCATACATTATATTACATTATCATAGTACTCAAATGAACAAATCATCAATACATCTTAAATACAAAAGATAGATACCAAATGACAACAATCACAACAACATTGATATCAATACTGATGCTCGATCTCCCCTGTCTTCCCTGTCTTGATGATTCTTCATGTAGTATTGTTCTTGGTATGTAGGATCAACCATATCAGCCCATCGAAAAAATCCACATCCATTACCAATTGAGTATTTTTGACAGCCCCAAAACATTCTTCCTGGATTAGTTGATGTTCTTGACATCTTAAGTTCAGCAAGAAGCCCACAATAGAAAAAACTAACAGTCATTGTGAAGAACAAAAAAATTAACGAGTAAGAAAAAGGCAACAAAAATAAAATATAGACTGGGCCTGATCAATTGTGGAGAACAAGAAGAAATTTGGAGTGAGATAAACGAGTGAGAAAGAGAAGAAATTTTGGATATTTAAAGAAGAAATTAGGGGAATTTGAGGAAGATGGACAAAAATGACCGTTATTGGCTTTTTAAAAGCATCTCACGCTCCTAAAGTGAGTGTAATTCACACACTTGAACTACTTTTGCCATATGGGATGACAGGTCAAAAAAAGGGTTTAAAATATTGGGTTTCAGTGGGTTCGAGAGTTCAGTTGGCAAAGTCATGAGTAAAAGGGCTCAGGTGACAAAATGAGACAAGTACAAGGGCCTCCCAGACCATTTTGCCTAAAATCAATAAAGAAAAAATTTTAAAAGGGTAAACTAGTCAGATTATAACATTTTATATCATTAATAAATAGATTGAAAGTTTTGTTTAAAAAAAATCAAAACAAGAAAAATAAATGTAATATCACAAATCATAATCAGTATTATGAGGCCAAATTTAAAAAGTGGCCTATGAAATTTTCTCAAAAAAATAAAATAATTATCTAAAAACTATTTCATTTTTTCAATTATCGCAAGATACCCATATTGAAAGGTAAAAAAGATTTCACTTTCTCTCTAACAAATTTCTTTTCAAATCTAACATTACATAGATTTTTATTATTATTTTTTTTATAAAAAAAATACATATATAACTCATATTTAGGAAAAAGTGAGTTTCCTAAAAAACTAAGGGGTCAAATAATTGTTGTGGCCCAGAGCCGGCCTCGACAAAGATGGCAACAAGACAAATTGACAAGCCAAACAATACACCAATTCAGAACCAGGTCAATAAAAGACAGATATTGTTGTTAATTCTACTTAATTAATAAAATAAAATACAAGGAAGAGTAAATCAACAAGTTATGTAAAATAAATCCAACAATAGAGTAGTTAAACTTGAGTTTTTGTTTCTATTTTATTATTCTCACCGTTAAAAAAAAATATGATATGTTTTGACTTGACTCGAAGTTTAAAAAAATAAAGATGACGTTTGAATTTTGTGGTATTAAATTAAAGTTATGTCACATTTGATCTTATGATCTTAAACATGCTACGTAAAAAATTAAATTTACAGTGTTGCAAAAAAAAAAAGGATCATTTTCTTTGAAACATATCAAAAAGGTAAATATATTATTTTATTTGAAACGGGGAGAGTATTAAATAAAAAGATTATTGGGAGGTTGTTATACTTTGCCACATATTCTAGAATTTTATGAGTTGCCTCTTATTTCATGTAAAATGCTTTTCCACTAGTCAATTTCTTATTTGTTCAGTGGCAATTTGATTATTATAGTGCAATATGACAGAAACTAGCAGGACAAAAAAAATGTGGATCAAAGTGCTTTTATTGACTAGTCTTTAGAAGACTATTGTATAATTGGAATCTTGAGATCACTTAATTATATGAATTTATTTAGTAAATTCAGTTAACTTAATTTTATATTATAATATATATAACTTATTGTTTTGATTTTCACACGCAAGTCACTTCAAATCATAAAAATTTGACTTACTCAACAAAATAAATTGATTTTTATGCAATCATCTCACACTGAATAAGACTCCCACCATTTCAAAACAATTGTCGTGTTTTATTTTCGAGAATCAATTTGATTATTTTTCAATTTTAAATTAGATTACCTTAATATTAAAATTTTAAATATTTAAAAAATATACAAAATATTATAATTACAATTTTTCTAAAATATGATATAAATAAAATATGTTTTGAAATATTGCTGAAAGTTCATGTTCTTTGACTATTAGAAAAACAATAATGAAAGATATTTTCGAAAGAAGGGAGTAAAATATACTCCCTCCTTCCATTTAAAAAAGAATAACCTACATTTTTTTTAGTCTATTTAAAAAAGAATGATCTCTATCATTTTTGGAAATACTTCAATTTTAGCTTTCTAGGTGACATGTTTAAGTAAGGATGACAATAGAGCGGTGCGGGATAGGGGCGGTGCGGGTTGAGCTAAACCGGCAAAATTTTTAATCCATCCCACCCCGCCCCGCATAACAATTTATTTCATTTTGATCCTCCCCACCCCGCCCTGCATAGACCCGCCCCGCATGAACCCGCACCACATAATATTTTTAATATATTTTTTTCTAATTAAGTTTGATACTAAAAATATAAGTCATTTTTTCATTAAGTTGTATTAATTTAATAGGATAGTGACTTAAAAAATTATTTTTAGAGGTCAATTGGGAACATGTAAAAAATTGTTTTATTTTTATTGATTATTTTCATTTACTATCTTGAATATTGTAGTAGTTTAAAGAAATTATCTTAATAAATAATGCTCTATGACTCTTATAAGATTAAAAAGTTAAAATTAAGTTTGAATCCATATATATTACATATACCCACAACCCGTCCCACCCTGCCCCACGTTAGTTTTCAAAAAACCCACTTCAACCCACCCTGCAAAACCCTACACCCGCCCCGCCCCACATAGCCTTAAATCCACCTCGTCCCACCCTATTGCCATCTCTACGTTTAAGACTATAGTATTAAATGACATTAGATATATTTGACATAATTTTAATTTAAAATTACAAAATTAAAGTATCAAATTAAACTAAATCATTCTTTTTTTAAACGAAGAGAGTACCAAAAGCCCCACACGAAAACCCAGCTTTTGGATTTTCTCTCACTCAAGTCAAACAAACATTTCCGTGTGCCAACCAATATGCTGGTTTGAAAAGAAATGCTAAAAAAGAGAGATATTTATTTATTTAAGGAAAGAAAACTTTACATCATATATACTCACCCACCAAACCAAACCCAACATACATCATATTAAACTCTAGATAACAAGCAATATAATTCTCTCTTCTCCAAATTCTCTTTCATCAAGTTCCAAATCTTGTATAGACATGGAAGGTCTAATTCCATTAGTATGCAAGACCTTCAAAAGGAACAAAAATCTTCGCAAATACGAATCCCTCTCCTCAGAAACTAACAATATTAATAATATTGAAAATTTTTATCCAGAATATGCTAATCGTCAAGATTATGATTATGGTTTAGAGAATTATCCAGAATACCGACGTACTCAGTCAGTTCGCGCACCGGAAAAGATTGTTTATTATACTCAAAAGGATAAACAACTTGTGAGATTCACAAGTCATAGAATGTTTTCATGTGTAACGGGTGCATGAAGTAAAATAAAAAAAGTATTTCTCTTTTCTTCTCTCAAGTATATATACTTAGCTTGTGTTGTGTTTTTTTTTGTTGTAATTGTTGTTGTTGTTGCTTGAGTTTTATAATTTACTTATTTACTATCTTTGTTTTGATTGAGTCATTTGATTCTTGAGTAAATGTAGTAAACGTTAATTTCTTCACTTGCAAATTTGTTGTGTAACTTGTGCTATGTAAATACTTCCTCTCCCTCTCTCTAATACATTTTTCAAACATTAAATTTAATATATTCAATAGTAATATCACCCTATTATTTATTGTTTCTTAAGATGTGTGCTAAGTTAATAATGCATAACTATCATTGTTGTAAGAAGTATTAGCAAAAGTAGTGAGTCAAATGTGACACAAATGCAAGTTTAAATCATTACAAAATGGTTGTTTTATTAAGCCGGTGAATAATTTTTTTTTTTAATTAGAAAGATACGGCAGGTGAATTCAAAATTTAAAGTTTATTAATATAGTATTTTTAAGATAATATTATAATAATAATAATTAAGTTTACGGTCACAGTTATATTTCCACAAACCCATAAATCAGGCTCTAGCCTCAGATCAATCATTTCAAGCATACTTATGGGATTATTAGATAAAATGGCGATGACAACATTGAATAGATCAACTCCAATAGTACTTGGAGTGGGTGAAGTGGGTAGGGGTGGGTTCCATTGGACTAGTTTGTGGACGAAATAATAGTTGTTTGTCTTTTTTCTATTATATTCTTTCGAGTTTAAATCGTGAAAATGAATCTACGAATCACTTTAATGAGAAATAGGGTAAAAGTTCAAAAGCAAGTAAAAAGCAGAAAAAAATAAGTGCAAAACTATTAAATTACCTCTTTTGAGTCTGATGCTACAAGTCACATGAGCCACTAATAAAGACTACAGAGTCAATATACAAGTCTTAACAAAAATAAATGTTGTTTGGACCATAGAGTAGTAAAAAAAATAGAGGAAACAGTCTTTGTGAACTATTCCAAGCAGCTCATTTTGTACAACATGAAATCGATGAGTATAACACTATATCTAGTATGTAAGGACGTTTAAATAATCATGTATCAAGTAAAACATGAAAAAATAGATATGGTATATCACAATACCCCAACATATGGCACACAATATACATATATACGTTCTCCATATACGTAGTATACAATAAACAAATCCATTCGGGGAAAATTCTTTCATTGACGTTAAAATCTTAACCTACCTCGATTCGAAGAAACCCTAGCATCACATTTTTAGCTCCAATGTAAGTTTAGATAGTTAGAAAATTAGGTGCAATTGGAATTCCTTTGTAGCACTAGGAGTCAACTACCAACAAAATATTGTTTACTACATCTTTATTAGGTTTTGATAGTTGCATTTTGAAAATATCTAGTGGTCACAATTGGCATTATCAGAAATGGATACCTAACCAAATCCAACTAAACCATTGACATGAAATAATTTGGATTATAATATCTTACCACACTTATCTAAAATGACTTTGTTTGAGAAAGAAAAGGTATATGATTACTTATCTTTAATCAAATCTATTGAATTCAAGTTTAGGATATAATTTTTTTTGTTACAAAGTATTTTTTCTTAAACGAGTCTTATGTAAAGCTAATTCAAACTAATCAAAGTTTCAATAATAATATCGAACATCAAATAAGAAACTAAAAAAAAATATGAAAGAATATCTAGAATCGCGATATTTATAAAAAAGAGACGGAGTTATGAAATTTCTAGAATTAGAATAAAATTACTTAAAAGAGCTTGACAGCTCAAATTCCATGAGACTTTTCAGACAAATATAAAAAAAAGTCATAACTCATATGCTCACAGGAAATGACTTTTCTAGAATATTTACAATATATTGCTTAATATTAAGTAAATCAATATAAAATGTTAGTTTTTGATAGTTATAATTACTAGTACAAATATGTTTATAATTTTATCCTTCTTTACTCAAAGTAATCAAATTCTTAGTCATATTTTAAATCTAAGACTACTTTATGGGTGATGTGAAATGTAAATATAATTTTATATTTAAGAATTCAAAAATTAATGGAATTTAACTTACACGAGCCTTTTGAATTTATTGCTAATATATCTTTTTCTCTCTTTCTTTCTCTCTCTTTTTTTCCCTTTGGGAGTTCTATAGTATATTCATTATTAATCAATCACATTCGAGCTAAGTTTGAGTTCCAATTTAAACTATAGTAGTAATTTATAAAATTGAGTGACATTTAAAGTTTAATTATTATTATAAATATATTTATAAGAAGATGTTGAGGCAGTCAGCATCAATGAAATAAATAATTTGATTTCTCAAAATAATTATTTGGGAGTTTATGTTAAAGTTTTGGGTGAATATATTGGTTCTCTTGATAAAAAGTTAAATGAACTAACTGCTTTGATAATACAAATAAAAAATAATTTAAAGACTTTTAATAAAGCTTCTACCTCTAAAACTAATAAGGAAGCTCTCATTATTTCTACTCCTGTGCAAAAATCTCCTGAGATTTCAGAATTTAAATTTAAAACGACTTATGACCTAGAAGAACTTCTTGATAAAAAGTTTTCTGAGTTTTGTGAATTTAAAGCAAGCCCTATGGATCTGTCTGAAAGTTTTGCTGATGAAATGGAAAATACTTTTGATTTTAAAAATTATGTTGATTTAGAGTTTAATCAACTAAAGGGTTATCCAAAAAAGCATAGTGATAATACTAAATTTGCTTATAAACCAAGCATGCAAACTTATTATTATTCCAGGCCAACTCCTCAAGATGTGCTTGTAGAAGAACGAGACTGGAATCAGACTAATACTTCTTATAGTGGTTCTGAAATTTATGAATGGAACCTTGATGGCATGACTGATAGACAGCTTACTATTCTTGTTCATAGAATGCTTATGTATGCAACTATCTGTAAAAATGTTAAAAACACAGATAGAAATATTTGCAAAATGATTATTGCAGGTTTTACTGGCCAACTTCGAGGTTGGTGGGATAATTATATGCCCTTCGAACAAAAGGTTGTTGTGATTAATGCTACTTCTAGTAATGAAGGTGTTGATAACCTAGGTATGGCTCTTGTTGCCAATAGAGAAGACACGGTATATACCTTAGTCTTGACCATTTTAGAATATTTTAATGGTAGATTTACCAATCAGTTTGAAACAGTTTGTACCCTGTTAAACTGTCTACGATGTAGAACCTTGGGAGAATTCAGGTGGTATAAAGATACTTATATGAGTAGGGTGATGGAACTACCAGAAAATAAGTATGAGCATTGGAAAGCTAAGTTCATATATGACCTTCCCCCATTATTTGCACTAAGGATTAAAAAAATCCTCAGAAATGAGCATGGAGATATTTCTTATGGTGATTATACCTACGGTAGGTTGATAGGAGTTTGCACTGAAGAAGGGATAAACTTGTGCAACAAATTAAAACTATCTAGACAGCTTAAGATAGATAAGCTCAAGGAAAGGTCCCAGCTAGGAGATTTTTGTACTCAGTTTGATTTACCTGATACTTCAGCTAATAGCAAGAAGACAACCAAACATAGAGATTCTAGAGGTTCTAATCCAGATGACTATTATAGAAATGAAGGTCTAGGCATAGACGTAGATCCAAAGAAGAACGAAATGAGCGAAAAGCTTATTGTAAATCTAATAGATATACCAAAAATAGGTCTAAGCGGGAACTCGCCAAGATTAAATGTTATAGGTGCGGCAATTTTGGGCATATAGCACCTAATTGCAAGCTTGAAAAGCTGAAAACTTTAGGACTTGATGAAGAAATTCATAATAAGGTTTATAGTTTCCTTTATACTTCTAGTTCAGAGTCCGATTATGATTCTGAGTCAAAATCAGGTTCTGAAGAAGACATTGATTTGCCTGAATTATCTGATAATAATCAGCATGTTAATAATAATGCTTGTGATACTTGCAAATTTGATCGAGGTGATATTTGTTCCTGTGAAAATGATGAATTTTATAATATGCAATCTCAATTTGAAGATTTAAATCTTAACACTATTACTTCTGATAATGTAATAGAACTTTTGAAAGAAGTTACTGATAATAATCTTCGCGAAAAAATTATTCAATTAGCCGTTAATAACAAGGCTAGTTCTTCAAAAAATTCAGAGAAAAAGAATGATTTTGAATTTGAGTATTCTGCTCTTTATTCTTTGTCTGAAGCTCATAACCGACTTAATAAACAAACTCTTTTTACAAGAGATTCTTCTTTTGATGATTTAAAAGGTGAAATTGAAAACTTGAAAAATGAGATTAAATCTCTCAAGCAAAATCAAATGATTTGTGATCACCGTCTTACTCAGATAGAAACTGCAAATAGCAAAGAAAAAAATATTGCTGAAGAAAATACTCCTGCAAAACCTGTTAATCTTGATCCTAGACAAGGTATGTTCCTAGGAATGATGCAAATTGTAATTGATCATAAGTGGTATATTAAATACACCATATTAATTGATAATAGTTTCTCTATAACTTATGTGGCCATGATTGATAGTGGAGCTGATGTGAGTTGCATTCAGGAAGGTCTTATGCCTACCAAATACTTTGGAAAGACAACTCATATGGTTAAATATGCGTCAGGACATGCTTTAGATATAAAGTATAAACTGCCTAATACTCGTATTTGCCAAAATAGAGTTTGCATTCTGCATTTCTTTTTTTTGGTTAAAAATTAGTTATATCATCCGATTATACTCGGAACACCTTTTATAAATGCTATTTACCCATTTACTAGCTTAAATGCTAAAGGATTTTCGGCCACGTATAATAATCAGGATATCAGTTATACTTTTATTACTGAACCAATTTCTCGTGATATTAATGCTTTAATTGATAGGAAGCAAAAGCATGTTGATTCTTTACAACTTAAATTGTTTAGTATGAATATATTTGATACTTTGAAATCAACCAAAGTACAGGAAAAAATTAAATTAATTTCTGAACAAATGACCATTGATATTTGTGTTGATCATCCTAGTGCTTTTTGGAATCGAAAAAGGCATATTGTTACTCTCCCATATGAAGAAAATTTTTCTGAGGATAATATTCCTACTAAGTCTCATCCTTGCCAGATGAATTCCAAATTGGTAGAATTCTATAAAAAGGAAATTGATAGCTTGTTACAAAAGGGTCTAATAAAACCTTCAAAATCGCATTGGTCTTGTACTGCATTTTATGTTAACAATGCAGCTGAAAGGGAACGTGGTGTCCCCAAGTTGGTAATAAATTACAAACCTCTGAATAAATATTTAAAATGGATTAGGTATCCTATTTCGAATAAAAGAGACCTTTTATCAAGATTATATGATGCCAATATATTTTCTAAATTTGATTTAAAATCAGGTTATTGACAGATTCAGATTTTTAAAGAGCATTCTTATAGAACTGCTTTTAACGTCCCATTTGGACAATATGAGTGGAATGTTATGCCATTTGGATTGAAAAATGCATCTTCTGAATTTCAGAAAATTATGAATGATATTTTCAACCCATATTTGGATTTTATCATCGTATATATTGATGATATTTTAGTATATTCAAAGACTTTTGAAATGCATATTAAACATTTAGATATTTTCAAAACTGTTATACAAAATGGTTTGGTAATTTCTAAACCAAAGATGAATTTATTTCAAATTAATATAAGATTTCTAGGTCATCATATTTGTTAAGGAAAGATTACTCCTATTCAAAGATCAATTGACTTTGCTTCTAAATTCCCTGATGTTATTATATACAGGACTCAATTACAAAGATTCTTGGGAAGCTTAAATTATATTTCCCTCTTTTACAAGAACTTATCTAAAGACTTGGCTCCCTTATATGACAGATTAAAAAATGGTAATAAAATACTTTGGACTGATAGTCATACTGATTTAGTAAAGAAAATTAAAATAAGAGTTCAATCGTTGCCTTGTTTAACTCTTGCTAACCCTGCATGACAAAAAATTATTGAGATAGGTGCATCCAACATCGGTTATGGAGGAATTTTGAAACAAATCAATCCTCATGATAAAATCGAATACTTGATCACATTTTATTCAGGAAAATGGAGCGATGCTCAGAAAAAATATATTACGGTGGCTCATGAAATGTTAACCATCGTTAAATGCGTACTAAAATTTCAGGACGATTTATATAATCAAAAACTTTTGATAAAAACTGATGCACAATCAGTAAAATATATGTTTGATAAAGATTTTAAACATGATGCATCAAAATTAATATTTGCTAGGTGGCAGGCCCAGTTAGCTCCTTTTGATTTTGAGATTCATTATAAGAAGGAGAGTGATAACTCTCTTCCGGATTTCTTATCCAGAGAATACTTATCTTCTTAACGGGATTTTTTATCTCATTTCCTTTCAGATTAAATTTTGATTACTATCATAAAGGTTGTACCTCTTAATAGAGATGTACAGGAAATAATTATATGGAAAATTATAGATGTCATGATGAGAGACATCATATCAGAAATCTATTTTTGTGAAGAACTCATTGATTTTTATAATGATTATTATGAGATCGAATAAAAATAAAACAAAATATTTTGTTTGTAGGATGGATCCTCCTTGGGTAACCAAGGTCAGAGGAAAAGACGTTTATACCAGAGGAAGAGGAAGATCATCCTCAGTCTCATCAGGTTCGTCATACGGATTCTCGTCATCTAATCCTCCAATTATACAAAGAGGAGGAATAAGTTTGGTGAATTTAAAAAATTCCCAAAAAGAAGCTTCTTCTATACATCTAGAAGATATTCTAGAAAACAATCCATTATATGCACAATTGCAGGAGTATCTCTCCCAAAAGAAAGGTGATACCTTTGCTTCCATCACTAAAGACGATATTGATGATATTAAGTCATACGAAAAGATGGAAAAGAAAGAAATGATATTTCTTTTGGAAAACTCTGAGATTCAGAGAAAAGAGGAACCTTGGAAGATATTCCAACTTTATTTAATTAATGAATTATATTTCCCGGGTGAGTCATACAAAACCCGTTTATATTATGAGACTATTCTGATGAACACTGGTAGTGTGGAATTTCAGCACTTCTCAGGGTACAATACCAGCGAGAATGTTTATAACTTCTCAAAAATGATTATAAAATAGATTATATCTATCGAAGATTGGGGTGTTTCCTCAATGAAAGAAAGGCAGATAAGCCTGAACAAGATCCCTACAAATTTTACTTATTGGGATTATATCAATGCTTTTAGTAAAGTTCTCTACTACAATAATGAGAGGCATAAACATACTTGGTTTGTTAAGATTTGCGCAAAGATATTTGTCGGGCCAATTCCTAATTGGTTCCTAAATTGGTGGTCATACCATGGTCCAACGGTAAAGATTTTGCCTGAACCATTTTTAAAATTGTACAAAGAATGGGTTAAGGTTTCGCCAGACCTTAATAATTTATATCACGCCGATCATATCTGCTATATGAAAAAAATTGAACAAATCAATTTCTTTATAGAATTCTCTATTCCATGGATTCACAAGTGGACTCCGAAAATAGGTTTAACGTAGAACAGATTCCATGTTTATATCACACATATTATACAAATTGATGAAGAAAGATCCCAAAACAAAGTCCTTATACGGACAAGAACTTCTGGACCTTATTTTAGAAAAAATCCAGGAATATAATACTTCTCCGCACAAAGGAATAATTGCTGATAGTTCCATAAAGCTCATGTCTAGGAGAATCTCTAATCAAGATGGAGATTAAGAAGAAATGATTAATAAGTATTTAGAAGACGTTAAGAAAAGTCTATTCCTTAATATCACAAATTATGCAAAATCCGACACTTCTATGAGGAGTGAAACAAGTGATGATATTCGGGATGATATTCAGGAAGCTCAACCATTTGAGGAAGAAAATCTAGCGGCGACAGATGTGCTGACAGTGGCGGAAGATTTCCTCCGACAACTGAAGAAGAAAGACAAAGTATAAATATTATCAAGATTATCAAGAATAGTGATAAGCACTAACAACAGTAGAAACACTGTTCATATACAGTAGATATACTGTTACTAGGGCCCATTGATAAGGACCCATTATTGTAGATAGATTCTTTTCTTTTTCTATAAATAAGTTTCATTTGTAGTCTTTTAGAGGCAGGTTGAAATAAACCCCTCTCTCTCTTTTCTTTTAAAGCTCTCTTTGTCCCTTTGGCTTTTGTAATTTGTGTTCGCCGGATACTTGCCAGAATTTGTGAATAAAGTTGTAAAGTTCGTACACGCCCTAGTGTTGGCCCTTGTTCTAAGGTACTATTATTTCCTTCTTTTACTTTTTATATCTCCAATATAGAGTCGTGACTATGTCCGGCTAAAAAGAATCATATCTATGTCGGATATCTAACTTCGCTTTTATATCTACCATGAAAGATCTAGACTTTATATAAATATAAATAAATTTATATATGGTTTCTTGACTTGGTTCTGAGATGATGGTATAGTCAGATTTGATGCAATACGTTATTGGCTTTGTCTTAGTGACTTCGTCTAGCCAGCCGTGGTTCAAAGCCCGTTAAAAAGTTGAAAAAGGGCGCTCTATACCCGGTTAGAACTGCTAGACACATGGGCTTAATAACAATACGTATTTGAATCTTGACAGACCCCTTGCTTGGGTGAAAGGATTGGATCCCTCCATACAGTCATAAACTATATAAAAATTTGTATATATTTGGATTCAGATTTCTTCCTTAAATTCGGATGTTAACAAGCTAGATTGAAGATGACAGCGCGATTATAAATATATATTATTATAAAGAGACTAAGTCCATTTTTTTGCTAAAAATAAAGAGGTTTTCTTCATTATAAAATAATTATTTAAAAGAAATAAAATGACTTCGTCTCTCTTCTTTCTACTTTATTCTTCCTCTTATTTTCTAGTTCCAGAACACGTTATAACACCAGTTATGGCATAATATATAAGGTAACCATACAAGTAAGTAATTAGTAGTATTTCCATATGTTGTAATAACTTTTCTTTGGTGGCTGCTTTCCTTTTTGGTAAGAATTTAAACTTTCAATATTTTATTTTCATTATTTTTTTATTAACTTCAAAGTAAAAAGATCGAGCGGCACGATTCAAAAACGGACGTGATGACACTTGTCTTATCCCATCAATACAAGTCTACCTAAAACCCAAATTAAGAGATAAATGGGGAAGTAAAATCAGAATAAAAAATTAACATAATTTCAACAACACACGTGGATAACATAACATAACACAATTATAACTCCAAAACATGGTTGTCACTTGTACAAGCCTCTAAGTATTACATTAGATTCAAAGAAAAACAAGCATGAATGCCTTTGTTTCTATAATAGAACAAGAACATAATAAAAGAGTAGGAGGTGTCCGCCGAGATGACAAGCAACTAGCTCACAAACTCTCCAACTATAGCCTCTGACGTAGAAGAGAAAAAAGAGTAATCAAGATGATTCATATTCGTAACCTACACAAGTCTAGAAGAAAGGGAGTGAGTACCAAATAACACGGTTCTTAGCAAGCAAACAACTAACTCTAAGTAAAGCAATATTGAACACAAGTACTCATCCACTCCAATAGAACCTCTTCAACTACAACCTGCAAGAAACAATCAGCCCAATCTAAACAGTTTTCACTCCATACCACAAAGCTCGTAAAGGACATCAAAAATTGCACCTGAACATGAATAATCAAATCACCACTGTATCTTATAATTCAATAGCCACAATGACATATCAACAATCGCAACCGATGAGAATCAAATGAAGTGCAATGCAATGATGTGCAGTGTTATATAAAGTGATGTATGTCTGTCCTAATGATAAATATATGTTGTCTCTCAGTCTTGAATCCATGAGGAACTCTTCAGTCCATGCTTCTGTCATGGGCATGTGGGTCGATCCTTATTTTATTTCAATGAATTCGCCATGGATGTGTGGCCCGTTCTCTATTTCCACTCAATGAATTCGCCATAGACGTGTGACTCATTTCTTATTTCCTTTCATCCTTATAAAGTTTCATCATAATAGTGGTACACACTACTAAAAAAATAGTGAATACCGACCTCCGGAGGTCGGTATTCCCTGTAATTCCGACCTAAAACCGACATCCCAGCTTAGGTCGGAAAAAGCTTGGTTGCTATTCAATACCGACCTCCGGAGGTCGGTTTTTATTTTAAGTCGGAAAATTCATTAATTTATTTTCCGACTTCCTGAGGTCAGTTTTATACATTTCTTTATTTTTTATTTTTATTATTTCCGACTTCTTGAGGTCAGAATATTTATTTCTCATATTTTGGAATACCAACTTCCGGATGTCGGTATTTGTTATTTTTTTTATTTTTAATATATAATTCCGACCTCCGGAGGTCGGTATTTTTATTTTTGTATTTTTGAAATTCTGACCTCCAGAGGTCGGTATTTTTATTTTTATATTTTTCAAATTCCGACCTCCGAAGGTCGGTATTTTTATTCTTTTAGTTTTCAAATTCCGACCTCCGGAGGTCGGTAATTTTATTTTTGTATTTTTAAAATTCCGACCTCCGGAGGTCGGTAATTTTATTTTTCTATTTTTTAAATTCCGACCTCCGGAGGTCGGTATTTTTATTCTTTTATTTTTCAAATTCCGACCTCCGGAGGTCGGTATTTTAATTTTTTTACTTTTCAAATTCCGACCTCCGGAGATCGGTAATTTTATTTTTGTATTTTTAAAATTTCGACCTCCGGAGGTCGGTATTTTAATTTTTTTACTTTTGAAATTCCGACCTCCGAAGGTCGGTTTCTATATAAACCGGCAAAGAAATTGCTGTAATTATAATTGCCCACCTGCATATTTATACCAAAACAACCCAAAGAATATAAACTTCATTCAACCAAAACAACACAATATTTTCAACATATACATTAAACTATTTCAAAATAAACTTCATCCAACTTCAAAATACAATCAAACAATTCCAAATAGATACAACTACTCCTCATCACCCTGATCACTCTCCTTATCAGACTTATCATTCTCATCACCCTCTTGATCAGATCCATCACTGTTGGCCAGACATGGAGAAAGAATACTTTCTGATTCAAAAAGAAAAGTAAGTTGGGCTTGAAGCGCTGCATACCTCTTGTTCTCTACCTCTTTTGCTGCCGCAATCTCCTCTTCTCTCTTTCTTCTCTCTTCTTCTCTCTTCTTCTCTCTTTCGGCTACAACAGCAAGCTCGGCATTGAGATAAGCTATCTTACTCTCCATTGCAGATATTGTCTCTCTATCCCCGCCATCGAAGCTTGAGGATGATGAACCACAATACCAAGACTTCTTCTTATGATACGCCTTTTCTGGATAGCCGTAGACTGAACCTCTAATCGGTTCACCAACACTTTGTTTCCAAAGATTCTCGTTTTCTTCTTGTGTAAATGGTCTGTCCCGACTCTTAAGAGGTAGAGTACTACGATATTCCTGAGATATTCATATATACTTATCCTGTAATTTAAACAAAGAACTCTACGAATAAGAATGTAATATATACAAAGAAAAGAAAAAAAAAATTAGTTTGAATGGAGTTCTTACATATGTCTCTTGAGCACGTGGCTCAATCCATCTTTCTTCTTCTCGTGGGTTCAGATTTTCTTGATGTGAGTAACCTTGAACATCTCACATACCTACTGGCCTACCCAACTCTTTTTCCTGCAAATAACATAGATAGAATTTGATCTCATTAATCTCCAAAAAGTACTTATCGAAAAAGAAAAAATTTATTTTACTAAATTAAGAAAGTATACCATTCTTTCCTTCCTAGTAACCTGGCTAATAGCTCCACCAGTGTGCAAAGAGCCTCCCTTTTCTGATGCGCGAGCCATCTTCCCAATCTCACTCCTCTTTTTAAATTTTTCATCAGTACTCCAATGTTCCAGTAATAGAGCCCATTGATCCGGTAACATAAACTTAGGCATTCTGTTTTCTCTCCGACAGTCACAAAATGTGCTAGAAAGCAACTTTGAAGCTTTAAGCTTGAAGTTCACTTGAACGTCTTCCTCATGTTCGGGAGCCCCTACATAATATTTTTGTAATAAAAAATAACTAAATATTTATTTTTCAAATGAATAGCGAATTTAAATGGGTATGATGTATATTTAATTGATATATATTCTTACCTTAAATTCGTTGTACATCTGCCCTTGGGTGTTAAGTGGAATCGAACTCCAATTCGGATACACACCACTGTAGTGAGTTCCAATGCACTTTAAAATAATCTTTGTCATACCCACATCCGGACGTAAGCTGAAATACGAGTTTATTTTAACTTGTTTAAATAACTTAACAACTTTTTAACTTTAACTACATTAGTTTTGACTTAATTCCAACAACTAAATTCACCAACTAAACGACATTATTTATTTTAACTTGTTTAAATAACTTAACAACTTTTTAACTTTAACTACATTAGTTTTGACTTAATTCCAACAACTAAATTCACCAACTAAACGACATTATTTATTTTAACTTGTTTAAATAACTTAACAACTTTTTAACTTTAACTACATTAGTTTTGACTTAATTCCAACAGCTAAATTCATCAACTAAACGACATTATTTATTTTAACTTGTTTAAATAACTTAACAACTTTTTAACTTTAACTACATTAGTTTTGACTTAATTCCAACAACTAAATTCACTAACTAAACCACATTATTTATTTTAACTTATTTAAACACCTTAACAACTTTTTAACTTTAACTACATTAGTTTTGATTTAATTCCAACAACTAAATCCACCAACTAAACGACATTATTTATTTTAACTTTTTGAAACAACTTAACAACTTTTTAACTTTAACTACATTAGTTTTGACTTAATTCCAACAACTAAATTCACCAACTAAACGACATTATTTATTTTAACTTGTTTAAATAACTTAACAACTTTTTAACTTTAACTACATTAGTTTTGACTTAATTCCAACAACTAAATTCATCAACTAAACCACATTATTTATTATAACTAATTTAAATAACTTAACAACTTTAACTAGTTTAGTTTTGACTTAATTCCAACAACTAAATCCACTAACTAAACGACATTATTTATTTTAACTCATTTAAACAACAAAACAACTTTTTAACTTTAACTACATTAGTTTTGACTTAATTCCAACAACTAAATTCACTAACTAAAGCTAAGCATCAACAATAGATGGACACAAATCGATCTTGCAAGAAAATCAATTTTGTCATCAATAGGATCAACTAGTGTTGGTACTTATGCTTAACAAACACATTAAATTAAAGTTAAGTGTCAACACTAGATGGACACAAATCGATCTTGCAAGAAAATCAATTTTGTCATCAATAGGATCAACTAGTGTTGGTACTTAATTATGCTTAACAAACACATTATTCCTAAACTAAAGCTAAGCATCAACACTAGATGGACACAAATCGATCTTGCAAGAAAATCAATTTTGTCATCAATAGGATCAACTAGTGTTGGTACTTATGCTTACCAAACACATTAAATTAAAGTTAAGTGTCAACACTAGATGGACACAAATTAATCTTGCAAGAAAATCAATTTTGTCATCAATAGGATCAACTAGTGTTGGTACTTAATTATGCTAAACAAACATTCGATGGACACAAACAAATTATCACAAAATTTAAACTAAGTATCAATATTAGAAGGACACAAACACATTATAAAAAGAAATTGTACTTGAACTTTAGAAATTTAGAAACACCAAACCTTATCTTCTACTTTGATGAAAGAAGCTTGTATCAACTTTTTTTGATGTTGAGCTTCCTTAGTTGCCTAGCCCGCAAAATCAACTCTTTCAACACTAGAAAAAGATTCAATAATTATTAGTTACTACATAGCACAAACACACAGCAACATCGAGATTCGTCAACTGCCTATTTCCTAAATACGAGCCAATTTGAAAACAAGCATCAACATAGAAAATGAAAGAACACGCCCACGTGAATAGATGGACACAAATCGATCTTGCAAGAAAATCAATTTTGTCATTAATAGGATCAACTAGTGTTGGTACTTACGCTTAACAAACACATTATTCCTAAATTAAAGCTAAGTGTCAACACTAGATGGACACAAATAGATCTTGCAAGAAAATCAATTTTGTCATCAATAATATTCAGGTTTAGTTAAATATAAACTTCAAATCCAAGAATATTAGTTTTTTATATATATTCAAGTTTTAATAAGTTCAAGTTTCAATTCAAGTTCATATCTAATTTCTATACTTAATTAGTTATATATTCAAGCTAATTAGTTCCAAATTCAAACTAGCTAGCTAGTTTGAGAAATTCAAACTATTAATTAGCCTAAAATATCAAATATAATTCAAGCCATTAGTTCTAAATTCCAAATTCAAACTAGTCTTAAAATCACAAATTGAAAGTACTCCTAGAATTCAAAAACCAAACTATAATGCTAAAATCCCAAATTCAAACTATTAGTAGTCCTAAAATCTCAATAATAATTCAAACTAGTCCTAAATTCAAAATTCAAACTAGTCTTAAAATCACAAATTCAAACTAGTCCTAAAATCCCAAAATCTAACTAGTGCTAAAATCCTAAATTCAAACTAGCTAGCTATTCCTAATCCCAAATTCAAACTATGAGTCCTAAAATCTCAATAATAATTCAAACTAACTCAAATAATACCCAAATTCAAACAACTCCCCAATATAATTCAAACTAACTCTAACATTAAAATTTTCAATTCACAATCAACAAACACAAACTAACAATCAAATAATCCCTAATTCAAACTAACAATCAAAAACCCTAAATCATTCACTTACTAATTAACTAACAATCAATAAAAAAACTAATTCAATACACTAATTAACAAATTCAACACTCAAATTGAATACCCAAATTCAAACGACTCCTTAAATACCCTAATTCAATCTAATTCTACAATTCCAAAATCAAACTAATTAACTCAAGAAATGCCAAATTTCAAACAAATCCTAAGATATCCTAATTCAAACTAACCCTAACATTAAAATTTTCAATTCACAATCAACAAACACAAACTAACAATCAAATAATCCTAATTCAAACTAACAATCAAAACCCTACATCATTCACTTACTAATTAACTAACAATCAATAAAAACCAATTCAATACACTAATTAACAAATTCAACACTCAAATTGAAAGAAATTAAAACTAATATTATGAAACCCTAACCTTGAATTAAAGGAGAAGGCGTTGGTCGGGATGAGCGGCGCGGTCGAGATGAAGGCTCGGTGACCTCTCGCCGCCGCGAGGTCGCCGGTGCCGGTCTTTCTTGGCGCTATGCGCGTTAAGCGCTGTTGATCGAGGCGCACCGGCCGATGGTGGCGCCACCTCCCGCCGCCGCCGTCCGGGATCTGTGGGGTCAAGGCGGTCGGGGATCTGTGGGGGTCGGACGACGTGAGAGAGGAGTGGGAGAGCTTGGAGTGAAAAAAAAGACTTAAAGGTTTTGAGATTATAATTCTTTAAAAAGAAGTGTTAATTTACCGACCTCCGGAGGTCGGTATTTTTATTTTTGTATTATTTAAATTCCGACCTCCGGAGGTCGGTATTTTTATTTTTGTATTTTTGAAATTCTGACCTCCGGAGGTCGGTATTTTTATTTTTGTATTATTTAAATTCCGACCTCCGGAGGTCGGTATTTTTATTTTTGTATTTTTGAAATTAATCGTCATTCGGATGACGATTTATTTAAAGAAAATATTAATTTATTAATTTTTTTGGAAGTCACTATATAAATATTTTAATGAAAATTAATATAATTACATACTATTTAATTTTACCGACTTCCGGAAGTCCATATTATAATTTTTTATTTTTTTATTTTACACAAAACCATCCTCCGGAAGACGATTTAAATAAAATTAATTCAAAATATTTCTCAATTTTGTTTTTAATATTTAATTGAGAAAAACTAAAATATTTTTATTTATTTATTTAATACCGAATTACACCGAATTTTGCCTTCAACCAAGCCTTTCGGTTCCAAAATCGAGAAAGATCACTTTGAAAAGTAAGCCCGATGGGCAATATGGGGGTGGGTCAGGGTGAGAGAGAGGACTGAGAGTGGAGTGAGAGATGCCTTAGGGTTTTGATACTATATCATTCTTTTTTTAAGAGAAGTGTTTAATTTACCGACCACGGGATGTTGATATTAGTTAAATAAAATAATAATTTAAATACACCGACCTCTTAAGGTCGGTATTTATTAATTTATTTTAATATAAACTCATCTCTTGAGGTTGATTTTATTAATTAAAATTACATTTATAAATTAAAATTATATATATATATATATAAATTTAATTTAACTACACATCAACAGAAGTTTAATTTAATAAATTTAATATTATTGATCAAGTTAATTTTATAAATTTAAATTATATACCTCCTAATTATATAAATTTAATTTTATCGATCAACAAATTAAAGTTTATCAATATCAAATTTAATATATAAATCTCCTTGAATTGATCATCGGTATTTCTTTAATTGATAATGTATTTCATATCTGAGCCACTAATATATATATATATATATATATATATATATAAAAGACTTGATTTGTTAAACTACTTAGTGAGTATATATAATTAATCAACGTATTTCATACTCCGATGAATTATCTTTTACATGTCATCATTGCCTACGATATTATCACAACACTTGACAACCATTCAAAATCGAACGTATATAATAATATTAACTCGCATTTCATACTCAAATAAATTATATTATATGTTAATTAGCTATTCACCTGTACATCATGACATGATATATTAAGTTCATCATTTGACAACAGACTGATAGAATTTGTACATTACTCTACAAATATAAGTATAATTATCTCTTAATTCATATCAACGTAGTTTCATACTCTAAATATGGATTATAGATATTTTTTTATTTATTCCACGAATTTTAACTTTTTATTTATAAAATTATACAAAATTGTTACACTCTTTTAAACAATAATTGTATGTGTAGAATGAAAATTTAGTATTATGCTAGCAAAATTATGATTTATAGGAACAGTTTTAACAAATCGACCTCTGAATGTCGCTTTTATTAAAAGTAATTAGATGAAATAAAAATACCGACCTCATGAGGTCGGTATTTTATATTAATTTATTTTTTAACTTATATAAAACTGTCATCCGGAAGACGATTTATTTAATGAAAATTAATTTAATTACATACTATTTAATTTTACCAACTTTTGGAAGTCGGTATTATGATATATTTTTTTATTTTTTATTTTACGCAAAACCGTCCTCCGAAAGACGATAAAATTAAATCAATATATTTAATTGAGAAAAAAATAAAATATAGTTATTTATTTATTTTATTTAATACCGACATCAAGAGGTCGGTTTATATTGTATTGAAAAATACCGACCTCTAGAGGTCGGTATTTTGATTTTTGTATTTTTAAAATTCTGACCTCGGGAGGTCGGTAATTTTATTTTTGTATTTTTTAAATTCCGACCTCTGGAGGTCGGTATTTTTATTTTTGTATTTTTGAAATTCTGACCTCCGGAGGTCGGTAATTTTATTTTTGTATTTTTTAAATTCTGACCTCCGGAGGTCGGTAATTTTATTTTTGTATTTTTGAAATTCTGACCTCCGGAGGTCGGTAATTTTATTTTTGTATTTTTTAAATTCCGACCTCCGGAGGTCGGTATTTTTATTTTTGTATTATTTAAATTCCGACCTCCGGAGGTCGGTATTTTTATTTTTGTATTTTTGAAATTCTGACCTCCGGAGGTCAGTATTTTTATTTTTGTATTATTTAAATTCCGACCTCCGTAGGTCGGTATTTTTATTTTTGTATTTTTGAAATTCTGACCTCCAGAGGTCGGTATTTTTATTTTTGTATTATTTAAATTCCGACCTCCGGAGGTCGGTATTTTTATTTTTGTATTTTTGAAATTAATCGTCATTCGGATGACGATTTATTTAAAGAAAATATTAATTTATTAATTTTTTTGGAAGTCACTATATAAATATTTTAATGAAAATTAATATAATTACATACTATTTAATTTTACCGACTTTCGGAAGTCCATATTATAATTTTTTATTTTTTTATTTTACACAAAACCATCCTCCGGAAGACGATTTAAATAAAATTAATTCAAAATATTTCTCAATTTTGTTTTTAATATTTAATTGAGAAAAACTAAAATATTTTTATTTATTTATTTAATACCGAATTACACCGAATTTTGCCTTCAACCAAGCCTTTCCGTTCCGAAATCGAGAAAGATCACTTTGAAAAGTAAGCCCGATGGGCAAGATGGGGGTGGGTCAGGGTGAGAGAGAGGACTGAGAGTGGAGTGAGAGATGCCTTAGGGTTTTGATACTATATCATTCTTTTTTTAAGAGAAGTGTTTAATTTACCGACCACGGGATGTTGATATTATTTAAATAAAATAATAATTTAAATATACCGACCTCTTAAGGTCGGTATTTATTAATTTATTTTAATATAAACTCATCTCTTGAGGTTGATTTTATTAATTAAAATTACATTTATAAATTATATTTATATATATATAGATATATATATATATATATATATATATATATATATATATGTATATATATATATATATATAAGACTTGATTTGTTAAACTACTCAATGAGTATATGTAATTAATCAACGTATTTCATACTCCGATGAATTATTCTTTACATGTCATCATTGCCTACGATATTATCACAACATTTGACATCCATTCAAGATCGAACGTATATAATAATATTATCTCGCATTTCATACTCAAATAGATTATATTATATGTTAATTAGCTATTCACCTGTACATCATGACATGATATATTAAGTTCATTATTTGACAACAGACTGATAGAATTTGTACATTACTCTACAAATATAAGTATAATTATCTCTTAATTCATATCAACGTAGTTTCATACTCTAAATATGGATTATAGATATTTTTTTATTTATTCCACGAATTTTAACTTTTTATTTATAAAAGTATACAAAGTTGTTACACTTTTTTAAACAATTAATTGTATGTGTAGAATGAAAATTTAGTATTATGCTAGCAAAATTATGATTTATAGGAACAGTTTTAACAAACCGACCTCCGGATGTTGCTTTTATTAAAAGTAATTAGATGAAATAAAAATACCGACCTCATGAGGTCGGTATTTTATATTAATTTATTTTTTAACTTATATAAAACTGTCATCCGGAAGACGATTTATTTAATGAAAATTAATTTAATTACATACTATTTAATTTTACCAACTTTCGGAAGTCGGTATTATAATATATTTTTTTGTTTTTTATTTTACGCAAAATCGTCCTCCGAAAGACGATAAAATTAAATCAATATATTTAATTGAGAAAAAAAATAAAATATAGTTATTTATTTATTTTATTTAATACCGACATCAAGAGGTCGGTTTATATTGTATTGAAATATACCGACCTCCAGAGGTCGGTATTTTGATTTCTGTATTTTTAAAATTCTGACCTCGGGAGGTCGGTAATTTTATTTTTGTATTTATTAAATTCCGACCTTCGGAGGTCGGTATTTTTATTTTTGTATTTTTGAAATTCTGACCTCTGGAGGTCGGTAATTTTATTTTTGTATTTTTTAAATTCCGACCTCCGGAGGTCGGTATTTTTATTTTTGTATTTTTGAAATTCTGACCTCCGGAGGTCGGTAATTTTATTTTTGTATTTTTTAAATTCCGACCTCCGGAAGTCGGTATTTTTATTTTTGTATTATTTAAATTCCGACCTCCGGAGGTCGGTGTATTTTTATTTTTGTATTATTTAAATTCTGACCTCCGGAGGTCGGTATTTTTATTTTTGTATTTTTGAAATTCTGACCTCCGGAGTTCGGTAATTTTATTTTTGTATTTTTTAAATTCCGACCTCCAGAGGTCGGTATTTTTATTTTTGTATTATTTAAATTCCGACCTCCGGAGGTCGTTATTTTTATTTTTGTATTATTTAAATTCCGACCTCCGGAGGTCGGTGTTTTTATTTTTGTATTTTTGAAATTCTGACCTCCGGAGGTCGGTAATTTTATTTTTTGTATCTTTTAAATTCTGACCTCCTGAGGTCGGAATTTTTTATTTTGTGTATTTTTTTAAATTCTGACCTCCGGAGGTCGGTAATTATATTTTTGTATTTTTTAAATTTCGACATCTAGATGTCGGTATTTTATTTTCCTGCTTTATTTTGCATAAACTATTGTGTAATAAACTAACCGACCTCCTAATGTCGCTAAATATTTGGATGAAATAAAAATACCGACCACATGAGGTCGGTATTTTATATTAATTTAATATATATAAACCGTCATCCGAAAGACGATTTATTTACGCAAAACCGTCCTCCGGAAGTTAACAAAATTAAATCAAAATATTTCTTAATTTTATTTTTTATATTTAATTGAGAAAAAAAATAAAATATTGTTATTTATTTATTTTATTAATACCGACATCAAGAGGTCGGTTTTTATTGTAATTCAGTTTTCCAGGGAAAAATTCCGACCTCTGGAGGTCGGAATTTTGTTTTCCCGCTTTATTTTGCATAAAAACCGACTACTTGTAGTCGGTTTCCTAAAGTTTTTTTAATTTCTTATTCTTTTTAAGAATACCAACCTCCGGAGGTCGGAAATTACCGACCTCCATTTGAGGTCGGTAATTTTTAGGTCGGTATTTACTATTTTTTTAGTAGTGACAACACCAATGCAAATATATATGTGCAATTATCAAGTATGAAGATGACAATTCAACACCAACATGCAATAACAATTAATCACGACATATCATCAATTGAATCATCATACTCATCCAATTACCCACAGTATAATCAAATCACACAAACTAACAAGATTTTCATTTTTACCCCAAGTTGTTATAACAAGAGTGATTCATCATTTAATAATACACAATACATATATGAAACCCTTCACCAATTCTCATTACTCCTATCACACAATGACATACAAGGTCAATATACTTAACAAAAAGTCAAGAAGTCCACTTGCCTTAGGAAATCAAACAATCACTTTGGTAATTGGGTCTTTCCTGTCCGACAAGTCTCTAAATCAACACAATCTATTTAAATATGGAATCATAATAAGAATTTGAAACCAACAACACCCATATAAATTATTTTGGGAAATAAGGTCAAATCTACCTAAAAATTCATTCTCAAATACTAGGATTAATGTCATGACCCAAAAATGGGTGTGATGACACTCATCTATACCACCAAGACAAGTCAGCAGAAACTCAAAATATAACGATATAAATGCGGAAATTAAACTATTAATAACATAAATGCGGATAACTCAGCCAATCTCATAAAACACCCCTAAAAATCTGGTTGACACCTGTACAAGCCACTAATGTATTACAACATAATTAAAAGAATTACAAGTCCCATTGTCTTTGTTTCTAAATTAGAACAATAATATAAATAAGGAACAAGAGGACCTGCTGAAGTGAAAATCAACTACCTCTAAGTCTCCATAGGAAAGCCTCAGACAAAGTAGACAAGAAGAAGAATCTCACAGATCCGGGCTCGTGACCTACACAAGTGTAGAAGCAAGGTGTGAGTACCAAACAACACGGTACTTAGCAAGCTAACCATTAAACACAAGTAAAACAAATTGAAAATGAGTCCCCTTTTAATCCAACCAAACCTCCACAAACTACAACCTCTACAGAGATCAGCCCAACCAAACAATTCACAATTTCAAGTAGCATATTATTCAATAACAATGCTTCAACAATTACAGGTCAATCACAATGAAGTAGCAAGTTGATTAACCAAAGTTCCCAACAATTTCTACTCCATAATCAAGAGTCTCAACAATATAGAATCAATAATCATAATCAACATGCGATGCAGTGATATGCAATGTCATAAAGAGTGATGCATGTCTGTCCTATGATACATATTTGTTGAATATCAGACCGGATCTCACGGGGATGCACTAGGTCCATGTACCCACCGAAAGAAACCTCGACATCAATCTCACTCACCGAAAGAAACCTCAATATCAATATCACCCATTGGAAGAGACCTTTGCATAATCATAATAGACCTTGTCACAATGTTTTAGAACCAATGCAAATAGGCATGTTCACATAATAATGACAAGATGACAAATCCATAGCAATTCACAACATACCACCACCATCATGAAATTTCATCAATAGCCGAATCAATATCACCGTTCAAGTCTTTCACAATATACCACACAACAAATATCATCACATTGCCTTTTCATTATCCCCTTTATTATCATTAAGATTATTAATTTGAGAAATTCAATCTATCACCAATTCTCATTACTCCCCAATACATACAACAAGGAGAATACACGATTCTACAAGCTTAACAAAGGCTTAGAAGTTAACCTACCTTAATCAATCAATAAATCACTTTGGGACTTGAGCTTTCCCTCTTTCCGAATAGTATGCGAATCAACACAATCTAGTCTATAAAGTAATCACAATAAGATTCTGAAACTAACAACACTTATGTCAAGTAATTTGGAAACGAGATCAAATCGACCCAAAAATCTGATTTCGAAAATAAGGTTTGAATATGAAAATTATTACATAAATACATTACCCAAAGCATTGCCCCCCCCCCCCCCCCAAATTTTCCATTCAAAAACCTTGATTTGATCATATAAATCATATTTAAATAATGGATAGATGAGTTACGGAGTTAGAAATCGTTACCCAATCAATGAATCTTGAAAACCTCCTTTAAAATCGCCATGAATAAGTGTTGTATTTCTACTAGATAAATTAAATAAGTAATTGTTGTCCATAAGATGTTAGGTTTTAGATCGATACTTTACTGTTTGGTAATTGCTATGTATCAAATACATTTATTATAAATTTGAATTTATGTATCATCCCTAAAAAATTAATACATGATACATTATTATTATTTATGTATCTTATTTTGTTTGAGAAATACGATATTTTATATATAAAAAATACATTATACATGTAATTGTTCCAAAATAGCCTTTTTTTGTGTGTGATACATAACACAAAGTTTATGTATCAAGTACATTTATATTGAACAAGATAAACACTAATCCAAAATTCAACAACATTAAGGTTATGTACCAATACCTTAAATATGAACATGATACACTATTGTAGCAGTATTCTTCTCCCATTTAGCATGACTATTGTTGTTTTCGATCGTCAAAGAAAACTGATTATTGTTGAGTAACAATACCCTTGCTGGATTTGCTATAAGGATTATAGGTCTCTTCAAGATTTTTGACCTTGACAATAACAGTGTCTTTGAATTGGTTGAAAGTTGGAATAGTTTCTTTGAATTGGTTGAAAGTTGAAATAGTCTCTTTGAATTGGTTGAAAGTTGGAACATCATAAGTATGACACATATATACTCCAAAAGCAGTGCCCGACATGAATGTTTTGTCGTCCCGATCAATCCTATCTTCAATTGAATTGTTGAAGGGAATAGTAAAGACGAAAACTACCTATTCAGTAATTTGAATCTGATTGACGGGAGAGAGAAACCTTTTAAAATCCAAATTGAGATGAAAGTTGTAACTGATAAGATTGTTGGAGTGAAATAGAGAGAAATTAAAGGAGTGAAAAAAGGAACGAGGAAACGTGGGTTTGAGTCTGGGATAGTTATGTATTCGGAAGACTTGAGATTTGGGGGAAAATTAGGGATTTTGGTAATATTTTAGAATAGAAGGGAATAATAGAAAATAAGGTAAATAAAGATGTGTATATAGGTAATTTTTTCATAATATAAAGAGGTATTACATTATGTGATATACGAAGGGTAAAATGGACCATACATAGGATAAAGGGAGAAGTTTGATTATTGTTTGAAGTTGAGGGGAGTTTGATTTTTAAAGCTAAGTTGAGGGATGAAAATGATTTTCACAAATGGATATGATGAGACTTTTTTGATACTTGTAATTAATTTTCCCCCATAATTTCTATCAAATAACATATAGAGGGGTTGTGAAGATATTTGACGAAGATTATAAGTGTTACATCTCAAACTTGATGGACCAATTTTGTCATTTTTAAGATTCGAGAAAATGACAAAATGGTCCCTTAAGTTTGAATTCAACTAACTGAAAATAAATGTAAAGAGAAGCGTGAGAATCGAAGGTAAGGTCCGGTCCATCAATGGAGAATAGAGAATACGTGAAGTCAATCCTTCCCTTTTTGCCGGTGTGTCTCCGGTCATCTTCTCTTTTCTGGCCGCCGCCAGTTGTTGAAGCACTGAAAGCCCTCTCTCAAGGCCCTAATTACAGCAATGTGAACTCCGGCCATATCCTCTTCCTCGCAATCTCCGACATTCGGAACTCCCTATCATTACCTGATTCTTCAATTTCATCTTCTGCTTCAGACGGATTTTCTCTCTTATTTGATGATGTAAGCCTTTCACTTTTCACTTCAGACGGATTTGTTTGTTTTTGAACTGAATACTTGAAATGTTGGTGCAGTTAATTCCTAGGGATGAAGCTGTTAAATGGTTCGAAGAAGCGGTGCCGAAAATGGCGGATTTGCTATTGCGGTTGCCTTCCTTATTGGAGGCTCACTATGAGAAGGCTGATGGCGGAATTGTTAAAGGAGTCAACACTGGTCTTCGCTTATTGGAATCACAACAGCCTGGAATTGTTTTCCTCAGTCAGGTTTTGTGATTATTACTGCTAGGTTAATTAACAGTTAGGATTAGTTGATAATTCACAGTACTGATCTCTAAAAGAGCTCAATTAATCATTATAACTGTGCCTCAATCTCAAACTACTTGAATGATCAGCAATAACTCCATTCAATGTCAAAAGTAATGTCTTTTAAAGCAAATTAGGATCTGTTGAAACAATGTTTTGGGACGCGCCTGGACTAACTCGGGATGAGGCAGGCACTCCTAAAATGCCCTGGTATAACATATGGAGCTCTTGTCTCATGAGTATTATGCCTAAAGCGTCTGTACATATCTTGGGATATGTCCAATGCATACGCAGGGGACTCACTCCACAGTTCTTGTGCAATCATGTGTAATTACTAATTTGCCTTGTGGATCCTCCAAAAGTTTATTAACTAGCTATTGACTCTTCAAGAGCCCTCTTTATTTGTCTCATTTCAGAAGTTGAGGACATAAAATGTAGAAATAGTAGACCTAGTATCGTGAAAGTAAATTTTGATGGGACCTTTCAAATGAAGAATCTTCATGTTTTAACTTTTGTTTTGTCTTCATTCCTCAATTTCCTACATTTTTTCTCTTCAAATCTTGTTTGATATTCTATTTTGTTTTCTAATAGTATTGCCCTTTTTGTGTATCATGATTATGAACTTGCTATTTAATAGTTAAGTATCAGGGAGTAACAATTTACAAATACTTATACTCATCAAATGTAATTTTTGTATTGAATTATAATATGAATTGATTGCTAAATTATTAGCTTGTTGAAAGCACACAGTTCCAAGGTGTATTATGTAATTGTGACTTATTCTTATAAGCCTAAATTTTGTTTTCTAATTTATTTGTAACTTAGTTGTATCTCAAAAAAATAATTCAATAATGACATGAGTAGTTTCTTAAGAAAAAAAATTTAAATTATAGTTTTAACTAAAAAAAGGCTTTTGTGTTCATTTACTTATCAGGAGTTATAGATAACATTTTCTTCCTAAGATGGTATTTCTTTTCTTTTAATGTTGGGATTCGTGGTCATAGTACTTTTACTTATAAACTTTGTATAAATCATGGTTTTATTAGAACTTCTAGAATATTTCTTCTTTTGAGACTGAACTTTTAGAATGTTTGCTAAAATTTTCAGCACTTCATTTGACTTCTTAATTTTATAATTTTAATGCTTTTCATATTTTTTTCAACTTTTGTTTTTATGAAAAAAAAAATTAACAAAATTTAAAGACCCATGGGGCTTACGTCCATGTCTTGGGACGTATGCCTCGCCTTGTTTTATATAAAATGTCTTGCCCCACGCCCCGTATCTGCCCTTAAAAACACTGTCTAAAAATTGTAGTTCTCTAATTTTCACATGAAACCAGAGTAAAATGACTCAAAAGTACTCCTGGCAAACACTAAATTGTAAACAAACACAATTCTAAGCTTTTTACTAGTAAAATAAACACCCCCCCCCCCCCCCCCCCTGCAGATTATTGTGGCATGCGGTTGAACGAATGGTGAAATTCTCTTTGAAATTTAAAAAATGTCATCATGAGTTGCAATTTTGATAAAGTTGCACTATAGTGTGAATTGGAATTTGATTCTTAACTTTGCAGCAAGTATTTATAGCATAAAGTGATCATGATTGTCAATCTTTTTCTTTCAGGAATTAGTCGGTGCTCTTCTTGCATGTTCCTTCTTTTGTCTATTCCCTACCAATGATAGAGGTGCCAAACATCTCCCGATGATCAACTTTGATCACTTGTTTGCGTATGTTTTATTGGCTGTTTATCTTTTTATATCTATATTTTTTTTGGAGAATGATAAAGTCTTTATTTTTATAGCTGTTGTACTTTTTTTTTTTTTTTTTTTGAAAGTGGTAACTTATATCTGTTGTACTTATCTCTCACAATGGTTCTTTCATATGCCTTTCATATCGTGTTCTATGTTCTGTGTTAAGGATTTTGAACACAATCTTATTTCTTTTCAGCTGTAGGATAACTGCATCCACAAACAGAGGCAGATTTCAGTAATCTTTATGTTTGAACCCTTGATTTCTAACAATCTCCTACCAAATCAGCTACAAAACAATCCAAATTTATATAGCACGTGAGCCTACTTGCAGGCTATACTTCCCCTCACTTTGTCCTGCTTCAATTGATTCTGATATAGTTATATTGTTCAACTCTTCTCAAAGAACAGCTTCTCCATTTCAATAACTTTAACTTGAGAAGAGTTTGTTCATAAGTATTTTGTGTTTGTTGTGACGGTATTGGAAATAATATGGGTGAGTTGAATGTCATGTTTTCTGATGCAGTCTTCTCTACCTACTGGGTACTGTGGTCTTTCACTATCCTACCACTGTTGTTTTCCAGTGCTTTTGAGTTCCATCCAGCATGTTTCAGCCATCCACTTTTTTTTTTGCGTTGTATGCGCAAAAGTTGTACATCATAAATGTAACTGCGAGATAGAAACATAGATTTCTTTGTGTTGGTTACTTGTAAATGATGGAGTTCAAGAACCAATACTGCACTACATAATATGTCTAGACTCTAGATTTACTGATTAGCAAGATTATACACGACTCTTCCATGAAAGAAAGCAAGACATATCATAGGGGTTCCACTTCCCCAGAAGCCTCATTTAACACCAGAGAAAAATGTAGCATTGATAAGTTGAAAGCATATGCCTCAGGATGTACTGTCAGCTCATAAAAATGGATTCACCATAAGTAGAAAACACAAGAGCACTAAAAGAAACAGTTTGTTCAGAGTTCTGAAAGAGGTTAATGTGGTTAACCATTTTGTTAAACATGGAGGAGATAGTTTAGATGTATTAAAGTCTTCAAATAAGCTGTAAAACTCTTAAGCAGAAAATCTTATGGAGAGTGGTGAATCAAGTAACTTGTGCGTCGTTTTCTTTCAGTATTCAGAATTTTCCTTAATATGTATTAAGTTTGTATCAAAACAGTTAGATTCTCTGTTCTTGTGAATGGGGAGCCTATTGGGTTTTTTTGCCTCTGAAAGGGGTTTGAGACAAGGAGATCCACTCTCTCCTTTCCTATATATTTTAGCTATGGAGGGGTTTGACTGTATGATGAGGATTGCAATCCAAAAGAGATGGATCACAGGTTTCCAGATGAACAACAGAATGGGAGAGGGTAAGGAGATATGCCATCTATTGTATGCAGATGACACCATCATATTTTGTGAGCCAGTAGTGGATCAAATTAGGTTTATCAGACTAATTTTGATACTCTTTAAGAGTGCTTCAGGGTTGAGAGTCAACTGGGGAAAGAGCAGCCTTTTTCAAGTTTTGGAGGTTCCTCAGGTTCAGAGCTTGGCCAACATACTAGGATGCAGAATAGAAAAGCTACCAACCACTTATCTTGGTATGCCCCTATGCTATAAACACAAAGCACTAGAGATATGGGATGGGATTCTAGAGAAAACTGAGAGGAAGTTAGCTAAGTGGAAGGCCCAGTACCTATCAATGGGGGGTAGATTGATCTTGATAAACTCTGTCCTTGATTCACTACCTACTTATGTGATGTCACTTTTTCCAATCCCAGCAAAAGTGGTGAAAAAACTGGATAAGATGAGGAGGAAGTTTTTGTGGCAAGGGAATAAAGAGGGGAAAGGTTACTGTTTGGTGAAATGGGAAGCAGTGTTGCTTAGTAAAAAAGATGGGGGTCTGGGAATCAGAAATCTTAGGCTGCAAAATGAGAGTCTTCTATTGAAATGGTTATGGAGATACATCAATGAGGATAAGGCTTTGTGGAAGGAAGTCATTGTGTCTAAGTATGGTGAAGCTAGCCCATGGTGCATGGAAATGGTAACTGATACCTATGGAGTGGAGTATGGAGAACAATTAGGAATTTATGGCAATTAATGGAAGACAATATTTGCCTCAAGGTTGGCAATGGAGCAAAGACAATTTTGGAGAGATAGGTGGTTTGATCAAACTCCTTTAAAGGAGGCTTTCCCTGACCTATTTCTTATTTGTGTAACCCTGAGGTGACAATCCAAGAGTGCTGGTCCACACAGGGGTGGGATATCTCTTTTAGGAGGCATTTAAATGATTGGGAGATAGAGAGGGTAGCCCTGTTACTGGGAAAAATAGGGCAAGTTTCTATTAGCAGTACAGAGGTTGATATACCTCTTTGGAAACACAATGGTAATGGGATATTTTCTGCAAAGAGTGCCTACACAAGAGGTCTCCAGGTGACTAATACAAATACTCAATGCAAGTGGAATTATTTCTGGAAAAGCAGCATTCCTACCAAAGCTAAGTGCTTCACTTGGTTGGTTATCAAAAGGGCCTGCCTAACCCAAGAAGTGCTACAGAAGAAGAAAAGACAATTGGTTTCTAGGTGTTTTCTGTGTATGGTGACTGAGGAGACAAACAAGCACCTTTTTTTGCATTGCAAGTACACTGCTCAGTTGTGGAATTTGTTTCTCAACATTACTGGATATAGCTGGGCCATGCCTGAGCATACATCAGACCTTCTTAGCTGCTGGATGAGAAGAGGGGGAAGTAATAGCCAAAAGAGATGGTGGAGATTGATTCCCTCATGTATATGGTGGTCAGTATGGAGGGAGAGAAATGCCAGAGTTTCGAAGATAGGTTCAATCCCATTCATAAAGTCAAATGTAATTGTATTGTATCTTTACTCTTTTGGTGTAAACAATTATGTATAGAAGATACTGATCAGATTATAGATCTGATAGGGAGTCTGTAGTTTAACTTTTTGGTGGTGGCCAAGCATATCCTTAATGCAGGGGAATACAAACTTACCAGTTTAAAAAAAAAGAAGATCTGAGTATTGTTTTTTCCTGATTGAAAAGTGTCCATTTAAGTGTTTGAGATTTGAGAGAAAAAAATTGTGTAAACAAACGAAGCATGTTGAAATTGAGACCTTTTCAAGATATTGATATTTTGTACTCATATCAATCACTTAGTGAGGAGTTTGACCTAAGCAATATGAGACAGATAATGGTTGCTAAGCTATTTCACAAGAAAAAAGGATCTAGGATAGCAGCCTAACTATTGTTTATCAGGAGTAACCCACGCCTGTAAAAAGCAGAGTATAGCTTCTTAGTTCTGAAGCTATTTATAGAAATTATCTACTGAAGCTGTTGCCTTATGCTCTTTTATGGTTGCAACATGCCATTTTATGTGTCAGATTTTCTAAATGCAGAAAGGAAGTTCATCTGGTAAAGAACATGTTTTTCAGGTATCTGTATGATCAGTATGACGAGAAACTTGAAAATAAATTGAAGTGCATTCTTCACTATTTTGAGAGGATTAGCTCATTGATACCTGCGGGCTACATCTCCTTTGAGCGAAAAGTTCTTGCTCTAGAACATGGTACATTTTCTTTTCCTTATCCGAAGGAAAATTTCTGGAGCCAATCTAGTATTTCCCTTTGCCCTTTTAAGGTAATAAATGAAACTATATTTTTCTCCTTTTTGTGATAGAAGATGTTAGTTTGCGAAGGGATGACTTCTTTCTGTTTCTTTATAGATTTCCAATTCAGGCTTAATTGAGGATCAATCAAGTGAAGCTATTGAAGTGGATTTTGCGAACAAGTATCTTGGAGGTGGTGCTCTCAGTAGGGGCTGTATACAGGTTTCTTTTATTTCTCAACATATTTTCAGTTTTATGTTTTGATATACTTTTTAACAATTAGTCTATTACTCCCTACTTCCCATTTTATGATACGATATTTGATTTGGAAGTAGTTTAAGATGTTAGATTTGACATATATATGTACTCCTATGTATGTGACAAACTTTCCTTGCTAGTAAGTCCCAACAAGAATGAATGATACCTTTCTATATTTAGTAATAATGTGGCTTTTAAATTTCTTGTTTACCCTTAATGAGATAATCATAGCCACACAAATATCTGACTTATTTAGACTACAAGTTTCAAAAGTCTTCCTTTTGTTCCATAAATTCCATACCAGCTAGATACCATTACAATTGTGATGGAGGGAGTGTTTTGTGTGTGTGTGTGTGTGTATATATATATATATATATATATATATATATATAAAAGATAGATAAATAAATAGATATGATATATATATTAGTAGTAGTAGAAGAAGAAAATATCCAAGTAATAGTTTGAAGCCAGCATCAAAAATTTAGAATTTGAATATTTTAAATGAATTTGAAATTTTGAAAGTTATATAAAATGAAATGTGTCAAATCACGGGATGCCCAAAATAGTAATGGTTCTTTTTTACTTTTTATGTACCTTCTTGGTACTAGTTATCAGTAAGATTATCTACCTTATCAAGAAAAAAAGTTTGTCTCACTCACAAAAGGTGTAACTGCATTGGCAAGTTAGAATTAATTGGAGAAATTTTGAAGGAGAGTAATGGGATTCTGAGAATTTATGAACCCTTAAACAAGGCCTTGGCTCAATGAAAACCTTCTTGGACTCGGACAATATGCTAACCATTTCAGAGGAAGAGAACCAGTAGATGCAAAGGCCATACAAGGGCACAATAGATTGTATTGCTGAGATCCCAGGGTGTTATCGTAGACTGCATTGATGACAAAGCTCCAAGTACAGACGGTTTCACCATGGATTTCTACAAGAAGTTTTTAGGGCACAATCAAATCGTATGTTATCATGACGATCAATCATTTCCACACTCAAGGTTCATTAGAGAAAAGTGTCAATGCTTCTTATTAAGCTTTAATTCCAAGAAGAATTGTGTCAGTGACAACTCAAGCCACACAAGTGATTTGTCGGAATTATCCCTAGGAGAATAAACCCCAGAAAGAACCCACTCAAACCCTTTTTTGAAGCATCAATCTCCAAATACAGAAAATCTGCCCTTTTGACCAGGTTCCAACTGACTGAAAAAATGTCGTGGGAAGTGCTGAACTTTTGTTTGTTCTGGCAGAGAAAATCCGCTTTCCACTTTCTGGAAAGTAGCTTCAAAAGGCGCCACTTTTCTGTACTATTAGTCCCCATCACGGAGGGATTTCCCTACCAATAATTGATATTCAAACTCCAAATAATCATATGCATCTAATTAAGAAGGTTCTCTTAAGAATTAAGGGGTCGTTTGGTAGAGTGTATAAAAATAATACCTAATAGAGTGTATTAATAATGCAAGCATTAGTAATGCATGTATTAATTATACTTGTATTAGTTATGCATAGATTATTTCTTATGCATTGTTTGGTTTGGTGTATTAAAAATAGTAGGCATTATATAAAAATATTTATTTACAAAAGTATCCTTCACAATTATGGTGGAAAAGATGTAAAAGTACTTTTGAGGGGTAATTGGGTCTTTAACCATATTAATGCATGTATTAAATCATTTACATTAGTAATACCTAGAAATCCATGGTATTAGTAATACACAATAAAGTGTATAACTAATGCATAGCATGAAAAAATGCACCAAACAAGGGATTACTAATACCTATAATTAATGCATGCATTATTTTTGCTAATACACTCTACCAAACGACCCCTAAGAGTATAACTTTTAAAAGAGAACTAAGAATCTAAAAGAAGAGGGATCCTATTTTAGTATTATAGCCTGTTTGGACAAGCTTCTTGGAGGCGCTATTTGAGGTGTTTGACAAACAAAAATGGTGTTCTTGAGAAGCACCCACAACAGTTAATCTGCTAATAGGAAGAAACTACAATTTTTTTGCTTTTTCCAAGAAGTAGAAGTTAAAGCAGAAAATTAATTTTTCAAGACCAAAATATCCTTACCATCTACTTATATTTATCAAACTATGCATTGTTAATTTAATACTTGAAGCTTCTAATGAAATACACCTCTTTTCTTTTTGGTTTCTTCTACTGTATATGTTCCTTTTTCCTCTCTCCCTCTCTCCCCCTCTCTCTCCCTCTCCCTCTCCCTCTAAAGTAGTCCATCAACTATAAGTACAATGTTACATTTCCCTTTTTTCTACCCTCTCTTGCCACTAACTGTCCTGTTGCTCTTTTCGATAACAAAGCCATCGCCAAAATATTCACAAGTTACTGGAATCAAGTTAATATTTTTTCTCTAAGTATGATATCTTTTTGTTTGCACTATACCCGTTTTAAGATTTATTTTTAATAGATTGATCAAACTTTAATATTGTATGTTTAATTATTTCGAATAATACCTCAAAATAATTTCCTTCATTGTGAAACTTGTTATGGTATATGAAAATTTGTCGGGTTCTTGATTCTATTACTTTTAATCATCAAATTGTAACTATGTCATTGAGCTGAGTGAGATTTATTTCCTTCTTGTAATCAAACAAACACGATAAAAGAAAAGGAACATAGGGAAAATGGTGAAATACTTGTTAGTCTTTCTTTTTAGTATTTTCTCCATATAACCTTCTTATAGATCTCAATCTTTTTTTGTCTCTTATGCACTCAATAATACTAGATATTCAAGATTATTTTATTGGTTGAACTATATATTTTATTGATTAAAAATAATCCAATATGTATTTCTTATAGTTTTCATAATAAATATTTGAAATAATTTCTCCATTTAAATAATCCTAATTGTAAAATGAACCTTGACTATGTTGCTCGGACTTGGGTGCAAGTACCCGATGCGGGTGCGGATCTAGAGGTTAAATTCTTCATCACATAAATTCTAGGATTCAGATGTATGGATTGAGTGCAGATACCAGTGTTGGGATACGGCCAATAAATGTATATTACAACATTATATGTATTTCGATTTGTTAATTGGATTTAAACCTAATAAAACTTCATTCCTCATAAACACCAATATTTTCTTCTTACCTCGCATAATAAAAGCCAGTATTTTTAAAAACGTTTTTTGGGCGAGTCTCGGGGCGGGGCGTACCAAAAACACTCCGGGGCGTAAATTAAAGACGTAGATCTATAAGGCGTAAGTTCTAAAATTTGAGGCGTAAGCCTCGAGCATAAAAACTTAAGTCTTAGGCATAAAAACGTAGGCCCGGGCGTTTTTAATTTTTTTAACCTTTTTTGCTTTAAATCATATTTTTTTATTATTGGTGTAATGATATTTTTCAAATAGTAATTATAATACTCCATCCGTCTCAATTTACGTGGCACTTTTCATTTTTCGAGAGTCAAATAGTTTTAAGTTTGACTGAAAATTTGCACATGAAATCTTCATTTTTTTTGAAATAAAATTTATATATTTGTAAACTACGTAAAAAGTACTATAAGTCACAACAATTGATAATTCAAAATGTTTAAAAGATTTATGAAAAAATTACGGTCAAAGTTAGACTTGTTTGAATCTCGAAATCCGAAAAGTGCCACATAAAATGGGATAGAGGGAGTACTTTTTTTCTTCATTATTGATTATTAATACTTATCTCAAATAAATATAATTTCTATATATTATAGGCTATTTATAAAAATTTATTTGTAAAATCATTGAAAGATTTACTTTTGCTTATTTTATTAGTAATAAAACTACAAAATTGAATATATGAGACTACGCCCCGTAGATCCATGGGACTTACGCCTCGCCCCGTACTGTATAAAATGCCTCGCCTTTTAAAACACTGTTAAAAGCATTCTCATATGTTATATAACTCCCTCTCTCTCCATATATATATATATATATAAAGAAAAATCAAACCAAATACCCAATCAATTTATATTGCTCGGTCATAGAATGTGGTCAAAGTACCCAAGGTAGGTTCACCAAATCATGTATGGATCCCACACCCGCACCCACACCCACAACCATGACGTGGCGACACGGTTGCGGTAGGGATTTTGAATAGGCTGCTTACACCGTGATACTTGTCTCTTTTTGTAATTTGAAACTCGAAACACTTTTTGAAAACATTATTGAAATGCAATCTGCTTATCAAATATAGAAAAAATCATTTCTAAAACGAATTGGCCAAACACAAACTACCTCTCTCCAAAAGTATTTTCTGAAAAGCTGTTTTTTGACAAAAGTGCTTTACAAAATGAGCCGTCCCAAAGGCTCTTAATTTAAAGAAGATATTATTGACTGGTCTCTTAATTAAATATATCAAATTTGCTGATTCAATTTGCATTTCTCTTGTTCGTTTCCATTCTAAGTTCATGCAACCTCTATCTGTATCTTTGAGACATATTTGTTGGGAAATTTTTAAAATGTTTTGTTGAATGCTCTTTGTTAGGAAGAGATTCGCTTTATGATCAATCCAGAGTTAATTGCTGGCATCCTTTTCTTGCCTTGCATGGCAGACAATGAAGCAATTGAAATTGTTGGTACAGAGAGGTTCTCAAATTATACCGGGTGAGCTCAGATGGAGAATTTGTTACTTGTTACATAAGCAAGTTAACTTGTGACTGAAGTTGCTTGCTAATCTATTTTAGCTGAAAGTTCCTCTTTTACAATACAGTGTTGTTGACATTTTTTTCCTTTGACTGCACTTCCACTATTTATTAATATCTTTAATCTAATGTTAAATATTTTTTGAATGGTGTAGATATGCTTCTTCATTCCGTTTTAATGGTGACCATGTGGACAAAAAAGAAATTGATGTTCTTGGAAGGCGTAAGAGCAGAATAATCGCAATAGATGCACTAAGCAGCCCAGGGAAAAGGCAGTACCGGGTTGAATGCCTCCTAAGGTATGTGAGTGTTAATTATGTTTAGAAATCTTATTTAGAGTAAGATTCTCTCTCAAGGTCAATTGGGCCATAAACCAGATTGCCGTCAACCTGTCAGCACTTTGATTTTTAAGCTCCAATTGGGTTCCTTTTTTTCATTAGGAAGTATTAGTGAGGTTTAGCATAATCAAAGCTGAGAAGGAAGTAAAAGTTTATGAGCTGATGTTGCGGAGTTGATGTGAGATAAAGTGTCTGACAGTTAGATGCCGTCCATCAGGAGTTAACATTCTTTTCCACCTGCATCTTTGATAAGAAGTGAATGGATTAGTACGTATCCATATCTTCTACGAAACTATCTTCTACGTAAAGCCTTGCCTATCAGGCTTGTCTATGCCATGAAATTCATGAGAATCAACTCAGATAATGCTTAATCCAGAAGTTCCTGAGAGAAGAGATGGTTTACTTTTGGGATATGCTGATTGAGTGAGTGTAAACAAGGCAAGAAGTGGATGACCTGGAATCTAAGTATTTCAGCATCCAACAATATGTCTTCAGTGGGACTATTTTCTTTTATTACACCATTTGGGTTTAGGTCATTTGATTTAGTAGGAGTATGAAAGAAAATCACTGAGATTATCAGCTGCTTTTAATCTATTTTAGTTTTAGAAATGATGTATTTGGTATATTTTTCTCCGTCCTTTTAGCTGTGAATAAAATTGCAAACTTACATATTCACTTTGATTGACATTTGGCAACATTACCAGTTTCAAAAAAAAAAATAAATTAAATGATTGACATTTGGATGTACGATTAAATGATTAATCCTGTTGATTAGCTTCAAAAGATTTCTAGTTGTCTTACATATCTTACAAACATAAAATCAAATAAAGAACATATCTGCTTTGTCTTTGGTTCATGATGTATTTATATGTTGTGCGAATTAGTTGGAGTCTAATTATTGCGTTCATTGTTCTCCTGATTATTGTGTCAAAATTGAGAGTTTGGAAAGTTCATCTGTAGATTCTCTTGTTGGATGTTTGATTTCTTGAACAATCCAAGCCTCAAGTTAAGTTGGACAAAGTAGTTACCATAGTTGTACTGACACGTCCCTCATGAATTAGCATCCAAGCTAATGTGTTACATTGTTTGTAATTTGTAGTTTGAGATACTGCGTTGGGATGTGAATAATTTTTATTCATCAATTTTCAAGTTTTTCTTGAAGTGAGAATTCTCAAGCCTCTGTTCTCTGCTACTTTTTTCTGTCTTTGAATGAAAATAACATGCTTGAAGAGTAATTTTTCAATAGAATAACACTTTTGTGTCTGCTCATATAGGCTGTATGCTGAATTGATAGGTCCAGAATATTTAAAGTGAGCTGAAAACATACTTGTTTGGATTAAATGATCATTGTTTCATTAAACCGTGAAATTGTTGCCACATATGCTGAACAAGGTTGAGGGATGAGAGCAATGCACAATTTTCATTTTGATAAAACCTTGTGGAGTTACAGAAATTAGATTAAGAGTGGAATTCATTTTGTAGATTTGATGGTGAATGACTTGACTGAGTTTAGGGTTTCAAATGGGTGTCTGTTCATAGTTCTACTTGCCATTTTGATCTATCCTTGCATGTTAGTTGGCTGAATTGCAATTTATTTTCTTACATTATATATGTATATGTACTTTTTACATCTGTGCCTTTCTTAAGATGTAATTGCGCTTTACTCTTAAAGTCATAACAGACTTGGTGCCTTTCGGCCCCTTTCACCCATTGACAACACTGGGTCCTGTAACTTTGTTGTAGGGAAATTAACAAGGCTCTTTGTGGTTTTTTGGATCATTTAAAGTGTCATCAGTATCAAAAGTTTTTTAAAGACATGGGAAGTCAGCATGATCCCAATGTTAAAGGATCTTCTGGACATTCTGAAGTTGATCATTTGGTAGTTCCCTTCTTAGTATTTTTAGATCCTCCTACTTTTCTCATTTTCTTCACCGCTTCTCCCCCTTTGTCCCCTTTTTCTGGAATCTCTCCAGTTGTACTATCAATGTCAATATATTTTATCCTTTTTTATTTGACTAATTTTTATGGCTATTTGTTATCCTGTCCAATAGTCTCAAGGAAATCCTTCAACATCATCTCAAACAATTGAGGGAACTTTGGCTAACCAGTTGCTCAGAAATCACGAGGCACACTATTGTTCACATTTAGACTATCAACAAGAAATTGGAGTTGTGACTGGTAATTGGGGTTGTGGTGCTTTCGGTGGGGATCCTCAACTTAAAGCTATGCTTCAATGGCTTGCTGCATCTCAGGTTATTCTCTCCTTGGAAATTTTTCCAGCATTTTATCCAGGCATTTTTTGCTATCATAAGAGGCAAAGAGCAGTCTTTTGCTTTCGTCCTTTAAGATATAATTCTCATGTTTTATGTTCACAACTTTATCAGATGTCTAAGTTTTTGATTTTTCTACACTTCTCCACTCTTCATACACATCATGTCACATTAAATGGATGCTGGATACACACACACACACACACACACACACACACACACTCTCCCATGCATCAGTGCTTTAATGAATATATTGATGTGGACGCGTAAGTGCTGTTTTTTTCCCTTAAAACTACTTTTCCTAATTTTTCTCTCCTTTCTTTTCTCTCAGGCATTGAGACCGTTCATCATGTATTATATGTTTGACTTGGAATCATTGCAGATGCTGGGTCAGGTACTAGTCTTCTGAACTACTATGAGATATTCTTAAGGCTTTCTGCTTGAAGAAAATTAGTTTTGAACTTCTTTTCCATAGTATGTTTTCCATTTGTTAACTGTGAATCTCTTTGGTATGGCTCAGAACTGCTGTATGTGACTGCTTTCTTTTACATTTTATGTCAAAGATGTTCCCTGCTATATAATTTTGTGTAATTTAATGCTCACCCTGTTTTTCAACCACTCTTATTTGTTTCCTGACCCATCTTTGTAGTTTCACCTTTCTGCCACTCATTGTTTTATCTTTTATTGATCGTTTGAGAGAAAAGAATTGACATCACTGATAGTTCTGAATGATAGATTCACCTTTCCTTATTGATGTTACTGATGCTAGAAATGGTAATTGAGGTCTGTCCTGAACAAATCTGATAAGTTGGTACTGCCTTTTCATATTGGTCCTTGTGTTTATGCAAAAGATAGATGCATGAATTTGCAAATTAGGAAATCTTGACTTGCTGTAGCTCATCACCAACTTTGTGCTAGGTTCTATTAGCTATCCCGTCTTGATATTCTTATCTGATGATAAAGCACAAACATCTTCAAGACGTGGGAGGGTATGTATATATTTCGTTGTGAAATTTTCTTTGTTTACAACCTGTTGTAGGTGGCTCAATGGATTTCTTCACAGGGATGGACTGTTGGGGAGCTTTGGGATATGTTGATGGACTATTCAGTCCAGAGATTGAGGGGAGAGACTGGAGCTGGCTTCTTCTGTTGGCTCCTTCCATCGTTAAATTCCCATGATACTATTTTGCTCAACAATTCTCATAATGTTTAAATATTTCTGGTCTTTTTATTATTGTGCTGCTGCATGATCCTTGTAAAACTATTTAAAGCCTATTTACTTGTACTACCACAAAAAGGAAAAAAGGAGAATAATTGAGTTGATGATGATCGCTGGCGGATGGTTTTTCTTGTCTTAGAGGTATAATACAAGGATTTATCAATGGCCTTTTAGGATAATTAAGGTAAACATGAGTTCCCGGCTCAAGCATAATGAAACCGGCTGAAGGTAAACATTACTCATTATGTAGATTACAACAGCAGAAGGAGTTGTGGTAATGGAAATGGAAAGCAAATAGCTGGAAAGGATTGGAACCATCAAACAGTGCATTCTGCTACACCAACTCTTCGTTTTTTACCCTTTCCTCCAAACACAGTAAGGCATTTCCCTGTACGACTAGAAAGCCAAAATCTCAACTCTCTGTGATTGTATTTCTTAGGTGGGTCTATTGATTTCCAATCAGCTTCTGTGAAGCTTCGTAGCGAGTTCAGCGAATCGAGTCTTACTTTGCCATGTTTGTCTACTGTGAGATAGCTTTGTCCCTCTGAACATTTATCCATGTAGTTCCTGAACCTTATCATTTATTTATACATGCCAATATTTGTGTTTTGCCTATTTTTTGCACAGGTTTAACATTCATGATTTCAGTAATTTCTTAGGTAGAATTCTTGTCTCTAGTGTTGATAGGAGGGATAGTTAAAATTTGAGCTGATTATTTTACTAAAAATCATTTTTGCTTAGCAAGGGGAACACTAGGATTTTGTTATAGATTTGAATCAGACCTATTCAAACCCGTGGTTATAAAATAAGAAAAACAAATGCCTATAATGATTAAGATTCAGACTTTGAAAAAAAAAACAAATTTAATGATTTGAACGATGAAGATTAAGCCTTTAATTTAGTGTAAAACAATGATGTCTTAGGGGTCGTTTGATGTATAACTAATGCAAACATTAGTTATACTCTCTATTGTGTATTAGGATGTGTATTACTAATACCATGGACTTCTAGGTATTAGCAATCCAATGATCTTAATGCATGCATTATCATGATTATAGACCCAATTGTCCCTCAAAATATTTTTACATCTTTTCCACCATAAGCTGGAGTGTATCTGAATTTGTAAATACATTATTTTATGCAATGCATGTTGTTTTTAATGCATCAAACCAAACAATACATAAAAATAGTATATATATATGAACACTTAGATATAGTAGGTATGTGTATTATAGTAAGTATGTAGTATTAACAGTATTAAGTATTAACACTAAAAATAGTAAGTACAGAAAATAGCAAACACAGAAAACATTAAAAATTAGTAATATTTATATATATTATTATTATATATAGTAGTATAGTATATATGTAGTAGTATAGTAAATATATATTACTATATAATATTTATATATATATCGTAGGTATAGTAGTATATATTATATATAATAAATACAAAAATATTAATATAGTAATATGGTAGTATATAGTATATAATATTTTTATATATATTAAATATGGTAGGTAGTATAGTAGTACGTAATAATATAAATATATATTATATAATATTTATATAGATAGTAAATATAGTAGGTAGTATATAGATATATATTATGAAGAAGATAATATTATAATAACAATATATATATCTGTATATTTTAAGAAGTCAAATAAGAATATATCCGTGTTTTATGCTTTGTTTCAAATATATTGTAAATCCTATTCAGTACTCCCTCTCTCTTATAGTTAACTCATGTTTATTTTTTGATGAAATTTCCTAATTTCCCCATTTTTAATTTAATTTTCATTTTTTTTAAATTTTTTTTTATCTTACCCAGTTCATCTCTTTTTCTTAACCTATGTTCTTAACAACTTCATCTTTAACCCCACCCCGGATATAAAAACTGGAAACAAATTCGTCCTTTTATCAAGCGGACTATAAAGCCAAGCATCCTAGGAATTTACAGGTTAATCCATAGTCGTTATTAAGAAGCTAAGAAAATAACCATATACTAAGGGTAATCATTTAACAAATGTACAATAAAAACATTAAACTAAAAAGATAATAACTTGTAAAAATAACATAACATATTTTTGAGGGGAATTTCAGGAAGTAAACATCATAAAAACTTACATGATTAACAGAGAGAGGTTTTCCTTTCGGGAACCCCCGAAAGACTTTGAAAAAGCTTCAAAAACTTTAACACATAAACACACTTATTTTTATTTCACAAACTTTTATATACAAAAGAGGGTTTTTGGTATATAAAGGATTATGGAGGGAGGAAAGGGAAGAAAGGAAGTTGGGGATTTCTCACAGGTATTTTCACTTGTTAACTTTTTCATTCCGTCTTTTCCTCTCATCTACTGCCTTCTTATATAGGCAAATAAAACTTCTTCCGGACGCTCCTAGACTTGCTACGTGACCTTCATTATTAATGGCCGACAACTTGATAAGATTCTTTTAATAATGCAGGTCGGGTACTCATTGGGCCCCATCGTCACATGCATTATTAAGTTCATCTTTTGACTTATATTACAGACTCAATTTTTAGACTGACGCGTGCTATGTCAACAGTTTTTCCCTCTTTTGGGAAGGTAATGATAAAGTGACAACACACTCATTTTTACAGGACACTTAGTGGGCATTCCCACCTACTACTTTTAAATAATATACACATTTTTCTACTTTGATCACTTGTCTTCTTGTGGCATTTATCATTCTTGACTAACTTTTTGCCCATATCTTCATGCTTTTCTTGTCTTCTTCTAACTTAGTCTTTGTGATTCTTCCGTAGTTTTTCTTGAAAATTTTGCTATGCCATCTTGTCTTCTTGTATGCCATCTTTGACTTTTTATCACCATGCAATTCTTTGTCCTTCTTTTTTAGTGACTTATTTTCGTTGTATGGAGTAATATAACATAGGTAAGGAATATAAAATAGTTAAGTGTCTAAATTGTGTAATGTTACTGTGTCAAAACTCATGCCTGAGTTATCATCTTCATACGGGTCTTGTGAGTCATGAATATTATTTATCTGTTCCTCGTCTGATAGTGAAGGATTGTCTTCCGAATCATTACGTGGACTAGGAATTATATGTTTGTCTTGAATTTTGCTGTGAATTTTTTTTTCTAAAGTTTGTTTAATTATTTTTTCTAATTTTTCATTCTTTTTCTTTTTCAAAACTTCATTTTTTCTTAATGTGTCTTTCTGAAAATATTTAGGTAATCTCCTTCGTGAGGAAGAAGACTCCTCTTCTTCACTTTTTGGCAAAGTGACAGCCATTAACGAATTTGATAAGTCTTTACCGGTCACCGTTTGAACCGGACTAGCTGTATCATGCTCCGATACAATAGAGTTCTTAGCATTCAGAGGGGAATGCACACCCGTCTCATCCATTTTTAAGTGAGATGGAGAACTCATGTCTTCTTTTTGAGTTGTACTGTCTGTTCTTGGAACATATTTACTCTGGAAAGTCTCAAGCTGTTTAACAAGTCGTATGTTTTCTTGGATAATGATTTCATTTTTTGTATTGAGTCTTTTGAAACCCTCTGTCATGGATGTACAATGATCACAAAATATTATTTTGTCTGAGTCTTTTTGGATATTGTATTGAAGTATTTGGGTTGGGCTTTGTTTCAAGGCTGGTGAAATGTAATAATTAGGCCCAAATACTCTTCTAGCATAGTCTAAAGCTTCATTAAAATCATTAAAACCTTTAAAAAGTGGGTTTTTTTTACCCCATTTATGGAATCTACTACTTTTATCCACGTCTGAAAAACACCATTAGTTTTACCATGTGTTACTACATAGTATTTGAATTTATTATCTCTATTTCTATCTGAAAATATTGACACAATACATTTGAAGCGGCAATAAAATATTTAGTGTCTCACTTATTGTATGCTATCCATAAATTGTCTACTAAGCATTTTTGAGATTTGTCTAAAGTACAATCTGAATTTATTCTAAAAGATAGATTACTCTTTGGATAAGAAATTAAATTATACTTACCAAAATGTATTCTTTCCATTAAATTGTCTGTTGTATTTAGAGGTCTGAAATGTTGTCTGCTTAATAATGTCTAAGCATAAGTATCTGGCTGGGCGATGCCCTTGCCTTTGTCTACCGTCTGTTGATTTGTTGGTCTCATGCTGTAATAAATATTAATTAGTCTTTAATTGTAATCTACTTAATTTATCAGCTAAGTCATTATCTTTTCCTTTAATGTATTCAAAAACAATATTATTAAATATAGATATTATATCTATAAAATTTAACCATCGTCTTTTACTACTAGATTTACTATTTATTTTTTCATGGAATTTAACTATGACCTTGCAGTCTGTTCTAACTAATACTTCCTATTTATTTAAGATATATAACTTAAAACTATTTAGTCCATATATTACAGCTAACACTTCTGCGTCTATACTACTCATATTTTCTTTTTCTTTATATTGTCCACTTTGGTAGGCACATATTTTTTCTTCGTTTTTTGGACTGTATTTATTTGGTCTTGATTTTAAGATGGCTCCCCATCCTAATTTACTACCATCTGTTTGAACTATTAAATAATCTGATTCTAGTGGTATTTGTAAGTCTGGTATATTTTTAACTTTTTCTTTAATTTGTTGGACTAATTTAATGTCTTCTATTATAAAATGTTTTTGTCCTTTACTACCTGTCTTGGCATATAATGGACCGGCTATTTTTCCTAAGTCTTGAATAAAATTTCTAGCATAATTTACTAATCCTAAGAATTTTTGTAATTCTTTGGTATTATCTAGCTTATTAGGCATATCTAAAACTTTTTTAGCTATATGTGGTTGTAATTTTACTTTTCCTTCTCCTAATGTTACTCCTAGTAAGTTTATATGTGTTTTACATAATTCCATTTACTTTTTACTAATTATTATTCCATACTTTACAAATAGTCTAAACACTGTCTGTAAATGTCCTAAATGTTCGTACATGTCTTTACTAAATACTAGAATGTCATCTACATATACTAATACAAAATTTTTATAGTCTCCGAACATATCGTCCATTTTTCTTTGGAAAATAGGCGGAGCTGTCTTTAATCCAAAAGGCATGGCTAACCATTCAAAATGTCCTTCAGGACAAGTGAAGGCTGTCCACTCTATGCTTTCTGGGTGCATTTTTACTTGCCAGTATCCTGATTTACAGTCAAATTTACTAAATATCTTTTTACCTTGTATTCTATTAATTAACTCATTTTTATCTGGTAATTTATATGCATTTGTTCTAGTATTGTCATTTAACCTTTTGTAATTTATTACCATACGAGCTTTTCCCCGTACTTGTTCACTATGATTTCTAACCATAAAAGCTGCTGATCTATGTCTAGATGTAGATCTTCTTATTACTTCTAATTTTAATAATTCTTTAATCTGTTTACTGAATTCTTCAGTGTCTTCATTATTTGCTTCTATAGTTGCTGTCTTTATTGTGTATTCTGGATTTATTATATCTAATTTACACAAAATTTTATTGCTTTCCCAATGTATTAAGAGTTTTTCTCCTATTATTTCCATTTCATCTAAGATTGCTATTATATTTTCTAAGTCTTTAGGATGTTTTATTGTTCCTATAGTATTTATTCCTTTTTGAAAATTGTAAAATTCTGTTTCTACATTTATTAATGTATAATCTTTTTCTATGTATGTTATATATGTATCTTCTATATAATTTTCTTCTTGTTCTTCTTCATATAGGTTTTTTGAAGAACAACTTTCATTATTTCCACAATTGTCGCAACATGGACTACAATTATTTAGTCTATTATCTTTGACTTTAATTCCTTTAGTTAGGATTTTATTGGTCTGCACGGGAGTATAGGTTGTATTTCTGAATATCATTATTCCGTCTCTAGAGACTAAACAACTTCCATTGTTTTGTATAAGAAATTGTAGTCCTATTACTAAATCAGTTTTAATATTTAAGTCTCTTACTAGGATTTTATGCATATTATAAGTTGGTTTGTAAAATTCATTACATGTATTTATAAAACTTATTTGTGCTTTTTCTATATATTGGTGGTATAAATTATGAGTTCCATCAATTTGTATGTCTAATACTGGTTCTTTTAAATTCTTAAGGGTTGGTAATATATGTTGTGGTATTATTTTCTTATTAAGAATGCAGCCAGTGCAACCTGTATCAATTAATGCTAAAGTTTCTATTTCTATATCTTTAATTTTTATTCTTACTAGTATTTTTATAGTTTCAAACTTTTTATCTTCATTACATATGAAACTAGTATTATCTTCTTCTATGTTCATTAGTTCACTTTCTATTTGGTCTAGATGGATTGTTCCTTGCGATTGTGAATTTTCTATGTCTATTTTTTGTTTTCCTTTTTCTACCGAAATTAGTCTTTGTTCTAAATCATTTATTCTTGTTTCTAAGGTCATTAGTCTTAGATTGGTAGTCTGATCTTTTGTTTGAAATTGTTCTTGTTGTTTGGCTACTTGTTGTTTTAATTTATTTTCTATACAACTTATACATACTTCTATATAACAATTTTTACATTTAGCTGTATTTATTTTATTAGGATACCATTTACATATACTACACTGATTACTGTTTATTCTTTTTTGTCTTTCAAATTCATGATTACAGTGTTGGTATGTGTTCATCATTGTAAAAGTTAAATCTTCTTCTTTTCTTTCTAATCTTTCTAATCCTATTTCATTGATTAAATTATCATTTTCTGAGTCAGATGTATCTGATTGACCTCTTTCTTCTTCTGCTATGTCTAAGCTTATAACTGAATATATACTTTATGTATCTGACATAAATTCATCTACATTTAGTAAAGTCTCTTGGAAGTCTTCTATTAATTGAGAGTTTCTAGTTTTCATATTATTTCTTTTAAGGCATATATTTGCTAAGTGTTCTAAACTACCACAAGTATAACATTCTAATTTATTTTTATAATTTCTATCATTTCTATATTTTCTAACATGTCTATCCCTGTTTAAGTAAGGTTTTCTTGCTGAAGATTTTCTCAAAAAGTATTTTTTATTCTTGTAAGGTCTTTGGTTATAGTTTATTCCTCTTTTATATTTTCTTGGTCTACTGGGTTCTTTATCATAACTTTATGTAGTGTATATCATTGTTTTACAAAAATTCATTTCTTTTTGTTTTAATTGTTTTTGTATTTGTATGTTAGTACATATTTCTGTTAGTATTTCCATTATGTATGTTACTTTTTGTCCTATAGACCATGATATAGTAGGGTCTTGAGCTACACCTTCTCTTTTATACCATCTTTCTTCTATTTCTCTTCCTAATGCTCCTGGTAATTTATTAAATAACTTTTTTCCTAATTCTTCATTAAATGTATTTTCACTAATAGCGCAATAGTAAAATTAGTCATTAACGAACTTCTTTATGTGTATCCAATTTGATAAAAGGATGAATTTGTTGCCAGCTTTTATATCCGGGGTGGGGTTAAAGATGAAGTTGTTAAGAACATAAGTTAAGAAAAAGAGATGAACTGGGTAAGATAAAAAAAAAAAAAAACAAAAATTAAATTAAAAATGGGGAAATTAGGGAATTTCATCAAAAAATAAACATGAGTTAACTATAAGAGAGAGGGAGTACTGAGTAGGATTTACAATATATTTGAAACAAAGCATAAAACACGGATATATTCTTATTTGACTTCTTAAAATATACAGATATATATATTGTTATTATAATATTATCTTCTTCATAATATATTTATATACTACCTACTATATTTACTATCTATATAAATATTATATAATATGTATTTATATTGTTTCAAATATACTGTAAATCTTACTCAGTACTCCCTCTCTCATTTAGTTGAATCATGCTAATTTCCGACTTAATTCCCTAATTTCTCCATTTTTAATTGTATTTTTCATTTTTTTTTTAACTTACCCAGTTCATCTCTTTTTCTTAACCTGTGTTCTTAACAACTTCATCTTTAACCACACCCCGGATATAAAAACTGGCAATAAATTCGTCCTTTCATCAAGCGGACTGTAAAAGCCAAGAATCCTAGGAATTTACAGGTTAATCCATAGTCATTATTAAGAAGTTAAGAAGCTAACCATATACTAAGGGCAATTTTTTAACACATTCACAATAATTACATTGAAACTAACAACTTAGAAAATTAACATAAAATAACATATTTTTTAGGGAAATTTTGGGAAGTAAACATCGTAAAACTTACATGATAAACGGAGAGAGATTTCCCTTTCGGGAACCCCCGAAGGACTTTGAAAAAACTTTGAAAACTTTAATACTCAAACACACTTATATTATTTCACAAGCTTTTTTATACAATAGAGGATTTTTGGTACATAAAGGAGTATGGAGGGAAAAAGGTTTGTTCACTCTTTTTTCTCACTCTACTGCGCTCTTCTCTTTTTCATTCTGTCTCTACTCTTCCTTTACATACGCTTTTATAGGCAAAAGTTAAAGTACCCCTACTGACTCCTTCTACGTGGCCTATATTTTTTAATGGCCGACAACTTGATAAGATTCTTTTAATAATGCTAGTCGGGTACTCATTGGGCCCCATCGTCACATGCATTATTAACTTTATCTTTTTGGACTAATATTACAGATTCAATTATTAAAAAGACGCGTGCTATGTCAACAATTTTTTCCTTTTTTGGAGGATAGTGATAAAGTGACAACACACTCATTTTTACAGGACACGTAGTGGGCATCCCCACCTAATACTCCTATCTTTAATATTTATTTCTTCCACCAAATATCTTCCACCATATCTTTTTGTCTTTTTCTTCCCATATCTTGTTTGTCTTTTTCTTACCTATTCTTATGACTTTAGTGTTTCCGTAGTATTGTTTCTTTGTGATGAAGTCTTACTTGTCCTTTGGCAATTATCCCATTTTCATTGTATTCTTCTTCTTATGATTGATTGGCACTGTTGTCTTTAATTAAGTGTCTAAGTTGTGTAATGCAATAGTATCAAAACTCATGCCTGAGTCATCATCTTCATAAGGGTCTTGTGAGTCTTGAATATTATTTATCTGTTCCTCGTCTGATAATGAAGGACTGTCAATATTGTCTTCTGAACCATTACTTGGACTAGGAATGCTTTTAATAATATGTTTGTCTTGGCTCTTGTCTTGAAATTTTTTTTCTAACATTTGTTGAATTATTTTTTCTAATTTTTCATTTTTTTTCTTTTTTAATACTTCATTTTTTCTTAATGAGTCTTTCTGAAAATATTTAGGTAATCTCCTTCGTGAGGAAGAAGACTCCTCTTCTTCACTTTTTGGCAAAGTGATAGCCATTAACGGGTTTGATAAGTCTTTACCGGTCACCGTTTGAATCGGACTAGCTGTATCATGCTCCGATACAGTAGAGTTCTTAGCATTCAGAGGGGAATGCACACCCGTCTCATCCATTTTTAAGTGAGATGGAGAACTCATGTCTTCTTTCTGAGTTGTACTGTCTGTTCTTGGAACATATTTACTCTGGAAAGTCTCGAGCTGTTTAACAAGTCTCATGTTTTCTTGGATATGGATTTCATTTTTTGTATTGAGTCTTTTGAAACACTCAGTCATAGCAGAACAATGATCACAAAATATTATTTTGTCTGAATCTTTTTGAATATTGTATTGAGGTATTTGGTTTGGGTTTTGTCTAAAAGCTGGTGAAATGTAATAATTTGGCCCAAATATTCCTCTTGCATAGTCTAAAGCTTCAGTAAAATTATTAAAACCTTTAAAAAGTGGGTTTTTAACCCCATTTATAGAATCTATTACTTCTATCCAAGTTTGGAAAATACCTTTGGTTTTACCATATATAACTACATAATATTTAAATTTATTATCTTTATTTTTGTCTGAAAAGTATTGACATAAAGCATTAGAAGCTGCTATAAAATACTTAGTGTCTTTTTTTATTGTAAGCAATCCATAAGTTATCTATTAAACATTGTTGAGCCTTGTCTAAATTACAGTCTGGAACTACTCTAAATGATAAATTACACTTAGGATATGAAATTAAATTATACTTACCAAAATAAATTCTCTCCATTAAGTTGTCTATTGCACTTAATGGTTTGAAATTTTGTCTTCCTAATAAAGTCTAAGCATAAGTATCTAGCTGGGCGATGCCCTTGCCTTTGTCTTCTGGCTGTTGGCCAGTTGGTCTCATGCTGGGTCTCATACTGTAATAAGAACTAGTTAGTTTTTAATTGTAGTCTACTTAATTTATCTGCTAAATCGTTATCTTTCCCTTTAACGTATTCGAAAACAATGTTATTGTATATAGATATTATATCCATAAAGTTTAACCATCTTCGTTTACTACTAGCTTTACTATTTATTTTTTCATGGAATTTAACTATTGCTTCGCAGTCTGTTCTTACTAATACTTCATTTTTATTTAAAATGTATAATTTAAAACTATTTAATCCATATATTACTGCTAATACTTATGCATCTATATGACTCATATTACCTTTTTCTTTGTATTGTCCACTTTGGTAGGCACATATTTTTTCTTCATTTTTTGGACTATATTTATTTGGTCTAGATTTTAAGATAGCTCCCCATCCTAATTTACTACCATCTGTTTGGACTATTAAATAGTCTGATTCTAAGGGTATTTGTAAATCTGGTATATTTTTCACTTTATCCTTAATCTGTTTAACTAATTTAATATCTTTTATGTTAAAATATTTTTGTCCTTTACTTCCTGTTTTTGCATATAATGGATCTGCTATTTTTCCTAAGTCTTGAATAAATTTTCTCACATAATTTACTAATCCCAAGAATTTTTGTAATTCTTTTGTATTATCTAGCTTATCAGGTATATCTAAAACCTTTTTAGCTATATGTGATTGTAACTTTATTTTTCATTCTCCTAATGTTACACCTAAGAAGTTTACATGTGTTTTACATAATTCCATTTTCTTTTTACTAATTATTATTCCATATTTTACAAATAGTCTAAACACTATCTGTAAATGTCTTAAATGTTCATACATGTCTTTACTAAATATTAGAATGTCGTCTACATATACTAATACAAAATTTTTATATTCTCCGAACATGTCATCCATTTTTCTTTGAAAAATAGGCGGAGCTGTCTTTAATCCAAAAGGCATAGCTAGACACTCAAAATGACCTTCAGGACATGTAAAAGCTGTCCATTCTATACTTTCTGGGTGCATTTTTACTTGCCAGTATCCGATTCTGATCAAATTTACTAAATATCTTTTTACCTTGTATTCTATTTATTAACTCATTTTTATCTGGTAATTTATATGCATCTGTTCTAGTATTGTCATTTAACCTTTTGTAATTTATTACCATACGAGCTTTTCATCTTACTTGTTCACTATGATTTCTAACCATAAAAGCTGCTGATCTATGTCTAGATGTAGATCTTCTTATACTTCTAATTTTAATAATTCTTTAATCTGTTTACTGAATTCTTCAGTGTCTTCATTATTTGCTTCTATAGTTGCTGTCTTTATTGTATATTCTGAATTTATTATATCTAATTTACACATAATTTTATTCCTTCCCCAATGTATTAAGGGTTTTTCTCCTATTATTTCCATTTCATCTAATATTGCTATTATATTTTCTAAGTCTTTAGGATGTTTTATTGTTCCTATAGTATTTATTCCCTTTTGAAAATTGTAGAATTCTGTTTCTACATTTATTAATGTATAATCTTTTTCTATGTCTGCTAAATATGTATCTTCTATATAATTTTCTTCTTGTTTTTCTTCATATAGGTTTTTTGAAGAATAACTTTCATTATTTCTACAATTGTCGCAACATGGACTAGAAGTATTTATTCTATTATCTTTAAATTTAATTCCTTTTGTTAGGATTTTATTAGTCTGAACGGGTGTATAGGTTGTATTTCTGAATAACATTATTCTGTCTCTAGAGACTAAACAACTTCCATTATTTTGTATAAGAAATTGTAGTCCTATTACTAAATCAGTTTTAATATTTAAGTCTCTTACTAGAATTTTATGCATATTATAAGTTGGTTTGTAAAATTCATTACATGTATTTATAAAACTTATTTGTGCTTTTTCTATATATTGGAGGTATAAATTATGAGTTCCATCCATTTGTATGGCTAATACTGGTTCTTTTAAATTCTTAAGGGTTGGTAATATATGTTGTGGTATTATCTTCTTATTAAGAAGGCAGCCAGTGCAACCTGTATCAATTAATGCTAAAGTTTCTATTTCTATATCTTTAATTTTTATTCTTACTAGTATTTTTATAGTTTCAAATTTTTTATCTTCATTACATATGAAACTAGTATTTCTTCTTCTATGTTCATTAGTTCACTTTCTATTTGGTCTAGATGGATTGTTCCTGGTGATTGTAAATTTTCTATGTCTATTTTTTGTTTTCATTTTTCTATTGAAATTAGTCTTTGTTCTAAATCATTTATTCTTGTTTCTAAGGTTATTAGTCTTAGATTGGTAGTCTGATCTTTTGTTTGAAATTGTTCTTGTTATTTGAAATTGTTCTTGTTGTTTGGCTACTTGTTGTTTTAATCTATTTTCTATACAACTTATACATGCTTCCATATAACAATTTTACATTTAGCTCTATTTATTTTACTAGGATACCATTTACATATACTACACTGATTACTGTCTATTCCTTTTTGTCTTTCAAATTCATGATTACAGTCTTGGTATATGTTCATCATTGTATAAGTTAAATCTTCTTCTTTTCTTTCTAATCTTTCTAATCCTATTTCATTAATTAAATTATCATTTTCTGAGTCAGATGTATCTGATTGACCTTTTTCTTCTTCTGTTATGTCTAAGCTTATAACTGAATATATACTTTCTGTATCCGACATAAATTCATCTACATTTAGTAAGGTCTCTTGGAAGTCTTCTATTAATTGAGAGTTTTTAGTTTTCATATTATTTCTTTTAGGGCATATATTTGCTAAGTGTTCTAAACTACCACAAGTATAGCACTCTAATTTATTTTTATAATTTCTATCATTTCTATATTATCTAACATGTCTATCTCTATTTAAGTAAGGTTTTCTAGCTGAAGATTTTCTCAAAAAGTATTTTTTATTTTTGTAAGGTTTTTGGTTATAGTTTATTCTTCTTTTATATTTTCTTGGTCTACTGGGTTCTTTATCATAACTTTGTGTTGTATATATCATTGTCTTACTAATATTCATTTCTTTTTGTTTTAATTGTTTTTGTATTTGTATGTTAGTACATTTTTCTGTTAGTATTTTCATTAGGTGTGTTACTTTTTGTCCTATAGACCATGAGATAGTAGGGTCTTGAGCTACACCTTCTCTTTTATACCATCTTTCTTCTATTTCTCTTCCTAATACTCCTGGTAATTTATTAAATAGTTTTTTTCCTAATTCTTCATTAAATGTATTACCACTAATAGTGCAATAGTAAAAATAGTCATTAACGAACTTCTTTATGTGTATCCAATTTGATATACTTAATTGTTCTAATTTTGTTAAAGCATTTCTTTGTAGAGTCAGTAAGCCACTATTTGGGTCTTCTCTTGTTAATAACACATGTATTTTGTTTTTGAAATTGTAAGGGTTTGGTACTAATTCTATTAGTCCTTGGAATTCCTGTGGTTTAGTCTGTTTATAAGATTCCCATACTGCTTTACATAATTCTCCTAAAAAGGTTTCTAAATATCTATACATAGTCTCTGCGTCTGTTTCTTGATAGTTTTTAATAAAATCTGCTACTACTATTCCTTTCCATAAGTCTATTACTGTATTCCACATTTGTGAATCGTGTGCAACTATATTTAATATTTTTCCTTTATTTCCTCCTTCTTGTAATCTAATGGGTTCTTCTATTGGCATTCTTTTACCTGCTGGTTTAATGTTGTCTTTTATTTCTTGATCATGTCTAACCCATGGTTTTCTAGGTAAATTTCCTGTATTATAATTAATCTTTGGAGCTGCTGTAGTTCTTTGGAACGGGCTTGCACTATACGAGTTAGTTGCTTCATCCATTAGTTCTTTATAACTATTTAGGGATAGGGTCTCTTCTTTTTCCTCATTCATGTATTCGGATTCATCTATTCTATAAGCTAAATTATCATCCCTTTCTTCACATATTCTAAAGTGTTCTATTGTTTCCATTATATCCATCTTTCCTTTTTTACATCCTTTACATTTGAAAACTTTATTTTTATTTTCAGTGTATTGTCTTTTTGCTTCTTCTATAACACTGTCTACTTCATATCCTTCTTGTATTAACTCTATATTCATCAATTCTTCTTGTTCTGTTTCTATGGTACTTTCTGTTTCATTATCTTCTAATTCTTTTTGATTTGTATAATTATAATCTGTAAACCTAATAGATGTCTCTCCTTTTGAGCTAGTGTACATTAAGTGTTGTTCTGGCACAAATACTTTGGGTTTACTTAGTTTATCTAAATTCCATTCTAATCCTGCATATTCTTCTGGATTTATCTTTATTGGTTTTATTAATTTTATTCCTTTATTACCCATTACTTCTACTACATCATTTACTTGGAGTTTAAATTTTGTATTACTACTTAAAGTCATTCTTCCTATAAAACCTACACACATTAATAAATTATTTCCATTATTCATTTCTTCATACCCTTTGGTCTGGATTCCTATTTTAATAAGTTTACCAAATTCTTTTAGATTTATTAAAAAGTCTGGGCTAATATAAAATATTAGTCATATCTATTTCTGTTAGTCCTATGATAGATTTCTTTAAGTCTGACCATCGGTTATCATATAATACTACCATTACTTTAGATCCTAAATTCTTTCTAGTTAATTCTTTTATTCCTATAACTATTAATCCCATGTGCATTCGCATTAGTTTAGGATTTTGACTGTCTTTATAAAAGCAGGGTTTACCAAATTTAGGCTTGCAAAGTCTTCTCCTATAGCAGATTACTGTTCTTCTCTATAGTGTCGGTATAGTTGATTATTTTTTGAAAAGTATTTTGTATTGTATAATGTTCTAGGAATTAATAATTTAAGTTGATTTTGTTGAAATATTTGTATATCTTTGTCTATATCTATTATTTCATTTAATTCTTGATTTTCTTCTATGGTTGATGTTCTTCTAGATAATATTCTAGAGATTAAGTTATTACCTATTCTATTTTCTGAGAAACTTGGTCTACTTCTTGTTTAGGGGTTATTTCTACTTGTTTAAGTTGATTTATTAGTTTATCTATTTCTGTATTATTATGAACTTGTTGTTCAGGTTGTTTTTCTTTTAGTATTTTATCTACTTTTGTATTTAATTCTATTAGTAAGGCTATTATTGTATTATTTTGTTTGAGAAGTATTTTATCTGTTAGGCTGGAGGAAATGTGATTGGAAAATCCTACTGGTTCTAGATGGAAATTTTTTGTATATTCTAATGCTTTTTTATAATTTATGTCTTCTTCACTCATAAGTGAAATTTGTTCGAGTCTTGTAATTATTTCTTTTAAATTACTAATTTCAATAGTTACTTTTTCTACTTGTTGTATAATTTTTGTTACTACTTGAGTATTTTTAATTTCTAATTCCTTAGGTTTTTCTACTATGATTTTTACCAATTTTTCTATTTCTACTTTTGTAGGTAATTTTTCTAAATTAAATTTAGTATTTAGATATTGAACTTTTCTATCTATTTCTAGTTCTTGTGCTTTTAAGAAATCTAAATTCTTTTCTAATTTATCTAATGTCTTAAATTGTCTATTTTGTATTATTTCTATAGTTTCTAAAAGTCTTATTATAGTTTGATCTTGTTGTTTAGTTTTTTCACTAAGATTTATTATTAGATCTACTAAAGTATTATACTGTTTATCTGCAGAATGTAATATATGTTCTCCGTCAGAAAAATTACACTTTAAAATACTATTTTTGGGTAATGATCTATATTTCTTTTCTGGGAGTATTCTTAAATCTAAATATTCTAATTGTTTTAGAGAATCTATTTTTCTATCCTATCGAACTTCTAATTGGACATATTAGTTTATAGTAATTTATCCTATCATTATTATATTTAATATTTAATTTTATGTAATTAATTTCTTTTATTACTTTAGCTTTTTCTTTATTCAAAAAATCTATTGTATAAGTTTTAGGTATCTCTTCGTTAGCTAATTCTTCTTTTGACCAGATTAAGAATTTGCTTATTTATTCTTTTTCTAACTCTTCTTCTATCCAGGTTAAAAATTTTATTGATCTTTTTAGATTATGTTTAAGCTCAAACTTATATTGTATTTCTTTGTGAAGTCAACTATATCTTAATCTTATTCTTTTAATATATTCTAGAGGCATGTATATTATCCAAATTGTATTTTGTTAAGTGTTTTCTTATATATTTTTATTCTTCTTTCAGAGTTTATAACTTGTCTTATAGTATATTCTAATTCTCTATTTAGATATTTTATATTTTGGTTTGATTCTTCTAGTAATAATTGTTGTCTTATTTCTAATTCTCTGTCTAAAAGGTATGTTTTGTGGTATTTTTCTTCTATAAGTCACTGAGTTACTTGTCTATAGCTTCTCGCTATGGTTTGCATTAATTATCCTAACAAAATTGCTTCCTTTTTTAAATTTTTATTTATCCAATTTATTCTTGTATTACACCAATCTATGTCACTATGGTAACCTTGTATTTCCCACCTTATATTATTTATGAATTTCGGATCTAATATGTTGTCTAAATCTTTAGTAGTCTTAATATTATATTTATTTTCTATCTGTTTCTTCCTTGCTACAACTACTCTTTTTAGATTATATTCTCTATATGAATTCCAGTATATAAATCTTATATTTCTAAATGAAGGATGTCTTTTCATCTACTAATATGTTCCCAAAAACTTCTCGCTCTGATACCAAATATATAACTCTTAGATGTATATAAAAATATATAACTCTTAGATGTATATAAAAATAGTAAATACAGAAAATAGTAAAAACAGTAAATACAGTAAAAACAGTGTAGTAGTATTAATGTATATTAAGTAGTAGTATTAATGTCACTAAAAAAGAAAATACAAAGAAATCTGAGAAAATACAAAGAAATCTGATTAAGAAACTAAATATATTATATAATACTATAAATAAATAAATAAATAAATATATATATATATATATATATATATATATATATATATATATATATATATATATATATATATATAATACTAGTACCAAATATAAATATATAATATATAAAACTACTTAACTATAATTATATATATAATACTATAAGTGTATATATAATACTAGTACCAAATATAATATATATATATATATATATATATATATATATATATATATATATATATATATATATATATATATATATATATATAAAATGCAAGTATAACTAATACATGCATTGCTAATACGAACATTATTGGTATATTCTATTTAGTATTATTCTTATACACTCTATCAAAATCCCCTTAGTGTCTTACTTTCCTTTTTGATATGTCCCTAGAAGAGTGCCTTTTTTATGTTTAGTAAGTTTTCCAATTCCAATGTTCTACTGGACAAGTTTAAGACCATAAAATTTTAAAAATTACACACATCTCTGAGACTTTTCTTTATTTTTTAAATTCCGTACTCAATCAAACTAAGGCACTTAAATTGAAACGAAGGAAGTATTTACTAAAAAGGAAATAAGTTACCTATGGTAACCAGAAGCTGAACCAGAAGTTGATTCCCAACCATAATATACATTATATTATTCACTCTCAACACCACCTTTGACATTTGGCACAGAGTACACACCTCTATCCTTTGAGCTAATATAGTCAGATTGTAAGGCAGCAGCTACAAGAGACTTATCAAATGCAGTCATGTGTGGATAGGCTTCACTTGGAGGGCATTGCTTTGTGTCACATTTTGTACATTGGCTGCAGAGCAAGTTACTCTTTACTTCTTTAGTTGCATCTGAAATGACACAAATCATTACCAACACAAGAAGTAACACTAAGTGGATATTGCCTTCCATCTCAAAAATCCCAAATTTTCTTGTTCTTGATTTCATTACATTAAGGGCCTTATATTGGATTCATCTGTAGTTTATTATACTTCATAGGTGGCAACTATATTTAATATATATAAAGTAAACTTATCTTTGTTGTTACCGGAGAGTTTTACAACAATGATTTCATCATAAGGACTTACGCCAGGAAATTACTTTAGAAAAACAATAATCATTTAGTTTCATTTATTTATCAAGACACAAATGATGATATAATATTAAACTTTCTTTAATTTGTTAGGTTTGGATGGCTATTTCGTCTAAAGATTTTTTATTAAACGAATGAATATTGTTATTTTTGTTAGACTATTCTTATGAGTGACAAAATACCAAGACCAGCACCTATAAGGGCCATTTATGAACTCAACTGACTTACACAGGGCCGACTCAATAAGATTTGAGGCCCAAAGTCAAACTTGAAGGAGAGACCATAATTTTTTTTAAAACCAAAAACAAGTAAAATATATTATTATTTAAAGTAAATTTTTGTAATGACCTTCTATGTCATTCTCTCTGTTTTGCGGTATTTTAGGAGTTTAAAGATTTCTTATAGCTATTTCAAGTCATTTATGATTTACTAGGATTGTCAGTTTGATCATCTACTAGTTCGTTCGGCTTTTATGCAAGTTTCTATGTTTTGGAGTTTTTGAAGTTTGAACGATTGACTTCGGTCAAAACTTCATGTTAATGACTTCAGAATGCAATTCTGATGGTTCCATTAGCTTTGAAACGTCGTGTTTGGTCCAGATGGATATTTAGTTTGAGTCCCGAGGCTTCTAGATTAATTTCAAGCAACCTTGTGGCTTATGGTTAAAACAAAGTCTTGGGTGTGAAATCAACTTTTTGTCGAGATGACCTCCATTGGAAGTTTTGACATCTCCGTTGAGTTTGAAATATCAAATATGATGGGGTATATAACATAATTTATTTGAGTGCACGAAGTTCCGGATGAATCCCAAACCCTCGTCACGATATTTTGCCAATTTCAACTTGAGCTGCTACAACTTTTGCTAGTGCATCCAACTTTGTTCTTCGCGTCCACGAAGGCCAATGCAATTGGTCTTTGCGATTGCAAGCTTGGCGTTGCGTTCGCGAGGACCACTCTCCTTAGTCTTCGCAATCGCACACGTTTACCCACACGATCACATAGAAGAGCTTGTGGACCTATTCTACATTATTCATCGTTATTGCGACCACTAAGTCCCCTAATCGCGATGAGTAGTAAGAATGGTAGTTATATCAGTTCAATACCATTTGAGCAACCCATTCTCTCTTATTTTCCTTCATAGAACAACCATTAAGACCTCGAAATTAGGTGAATGTTGTTGGTTATTGTTACATGAAAACGAGATTTTCATATATTAGTTAGTGACAAAAGTAGTTACAGTTAGTTAGTTAGTTAGGCACAAAAATCGAAATAACAGAGTTAGTTAGAATTGAATCCAGTTCAGTTGTATTTCAATTCTATATAAAGTGCAATATAGTTCCATACAAGATATGAAATATACAGTTCATTATTCTCTCTTATTCTCTCTACTTCTATGCATCTCCATTGATTGTATTCTCGAGTTCTCTCCTGAACAATCTATCAATCCTCAAATTCTTGAGATTCCTGCAATCGAATCACTATCTAGTAACATTGATATCAGAGCTTAACATTTCTTGGCAATGATGGCGAAAGGAAGTCGACCAGTTGGGGAAACAAATAATGACAATTATGTAGTAGAAATTGGGGATTTACGGGATATGATGCAAAATCTGGTAACAAAGATGGGGAATTCAGCTGGTAAGGTCTTACTCTTAGAGAAATTAGATCATGCAGTGATGGAATTGAGGAATCAAATTTTAACAGAAAATCGCAGGGGTACTGTTCCATTGGGACAAGAGGGTGTTTATGATGGAAATGATGGTTTAGGGGTTCCTAGGGAAAGGGAAATAAGTCCTCGCACAGGTAATAATTCCCAATCTCACCAATCGAACTTCAATAAGTGGTCACAAATAGATTTCTTGAGGTTTTGGGGGGAAGATCTTAGATCATGGTTGTTCAAAATTGATCAATTCTTTTCCATGGAGAATGTTGGTCATGACGAGAAAGTTACAGTTGCATCTATGTAATTGGAAGGGGGGGGGGTCATCTAATGGAATTTGTCATTTATGCGATATAGACCATACTTACAACCACCCAATTGGGGTGACTATGTGAGGGTATTGGTTGAAAGATTCGGTACTGATTTTGATGATCCCATGAAGGAAATCAAAAAGATCAAGCAAGTTAGTAGTGTAAAGGATTATCAGTCAATGTTTGAGAGAAACTTGACAAGGGTGAATTTGTCACAAGAGAATGATATTAGCTGCTTTATTGGGGGTCTGAAACCTGAGCTGAATATTGTTGTGAAGATCACCAATCTTACTTCATCATCTTAGATGTACAAGAGTGCAAGAATGCAGGAAGCATACCTGCAGGCGGTGAGGCAACCTGACCATAATGAACCTCAGATGCATACAAGAAAGTTCTTGGACCAAAGGAATTTTACTAGTAAGTCTCTTTTACCTACTCCAGGTAGCAATAGAGGAGATGAATGAAAAAAGGGCCAAAGGGTTGTGTTATTTTTGCTCTGAAAAATACACGTCAGGACACAAGTGTAAAACTTCTAAATAGTTATATTTGTTGGAAGTGGATGAAGGGGATGAGTTGCAGGATTCAGTAGAGGATCAATGGAATATCTTGCAAGAATCGCAGAGTGATATGTTAGATTTGGGGCAACCTGTGGAGCACATGGAGATCTCAATGCATGTTTTAAATGGGTCATTGGATTTTAGGACTTTGAAAGTAACTAGGTACCATTCTAAAATGGCATTACATATCCTCATTGACACTGGTAGCTCTCATAATTTCATAAATCCTGATTTAGTCAAGCAGTTAGGGTGTGACGTGAAGTCCATTAACACTGAGGTGGTTGATGCAGCTAATAGAAGTATGAAGGTGGACAAATGACTACTGTCACTTGGTTGCTACAGGGAGTCGAGTTTGTAGCTGACTTTCTACTACTTTCACTAGGTTCATGTGGGGTTGTGTTGGGGGTTCAGTGGTTGTTAACATTAGGTGATATCAAGATGAATTTCACGAGTTTAACAACACAGTTTTGGTACAAGGGTAGAAAGCATTTACTCAGGGGGATCTGGCAGTCAAGTATTAACTTCTAGTGCTAGAAGATTGTCCAAACACTCGGGAAATCAGTCCCAACTTTGCATGATACAGGTAGTCCCTCAAGGGAGTTATGAAATGAAGGGGCATTCATTGGAAAATGACAAACATACTGAGGAAAATCCTGCATTATTGGAGGTATTATCAGAATTTTCTGCTCCATTTGATAATCATATTGGTTTACCACCTTTTAGAGGTATATTTGATCATAGAATTGTACTACAATCTTGTGTGAAGCTTGTGAATAAGAGACCCTATAGATATCCTTCGGTAAAAAAAGATGCTATTGAGGGTCTAGTACAACAAATATTGGATCAAGGGATTATACAACCTAGTTGCAGTCCTTTTGCGTCACCAGTTGTGTTAGTAGGCAAAAATGATGGGTCATGGAGGTTATGTGTAGATTATAGGGACTTGAATAAGTCTACTATCAAGAAAAAGTTTCTGATTCCTATAGTGGAGGACTTATTGGATGAATTGGGAGGGTCCAAGATATTCTCTAAAATAGATTTAAGGTCTGGATATCATCAACTACAAATGGCTAATGAGGATGTGCCTAAAACTGCTTTCAGAACTTACTTTGGGCATTTCGAGTACTTGGTCATGCTATTTGGATTGTCAAATGCTCCAGCCATATTTCAAGGATTAATGAATTCTGTGTTCCAGCAATTTCTAAGGAAGCATGTATTGGTATTTTTTGATGATATATTGATATATAGTAAGACCATAGAATATCATATATTGCATTTAAGGTCTGTCTTTTAAAGATGGTGGAGCACTAGCTATTTGCTAGAAAAAATAAATGTTTCTTTGGTGTTCATAGGATTGAATACCTAGGTACTTTATCACAGCGGAGGGTGTGTCTACTGATTCTCAGAAGATCAAAGTAGTTAAAGATTGGCCTATCCCAACTATTCTTAAGCACCTGAGAGGGTTCTTAGGCTTAGCTGGTTATTATAGATGTTCATCCAAGGGTTTGGGATGATTAGTAGACCTCTCAATGATCTTAAAAAGAAGGATAAGTTCAAATGGAATTCCACAGCTCAACAAACCTTTGTCCAATTGAAAGAGGCACTAACTCAAGCACCTGTCTTGACTTTGCCTGATGCAAACAAGATTTTTATTGTTGAAATAAATGCTAGTGGCTATGGGATAGGGGTTGTGCTTATGTAGAAAGGGCATCCTATAGCTTTTATTAGTAAAGCTTTGTCTCTCCGGCATGTTGCCTTATAAGTATATGATAGGGAGTTATTGGCAATTGTTCAAGCTGTTACTAAGTGGTCTCAATACGTACTTAGTCAGAGGTTTGTTATTAGGACTGATCAGAAAGCCTTAAAGTTTCTTATGAAGCAAAAGTTGCATACTAATTCTCAATTGTTGTGGTTGACTAAGCTCATGCCATTTGATTACTCTATTGAATACAAAAGGGGAATTGAGAACAAAGTAGCTAATGCACTTTTTAGAGTGACTGGAGCTGAATTTCTGGCTTTGATAATTTCACCTTCTGATACTGATCTTTTTCAAGCTATAGTGACGAGTTGACATTCAGATTAGGAGTTGCATCAGTTAATCACCGAGCTACAGGCAGATCCTACTTTCCACAGCCAATTCACTTGGTTACAAAGTCAGTTGAGAAGGAAAGGGAAGCTTTTGATTGGAAATGTACAAAGCTTGAGGACTAACATTATTACATTGTGGCATGCTGGCCTTCTTGGTGGTTATTCAGGAGTTGAAGCTACCCTCAAGAGATTGTTAACACTGTTTTATTGGAAGAACATAAGGACAGAGGTGAAGGAATTCATTCAAAAATGTGATATATGTTAAAAGAATAAGTCTGATTTGGCTGCATACCTGGTTTGTTACAACCCTTGCCAATTCCTGAGGTAGTTTGGTCTCAAATCAATATGGATTTCATTGATGGTTTTTATGAGTCTAAAGCGCATGAGGTGATTTTGGTGGTGGTTGATAGACTCAGCAAATATGGTCATTTTCTTCCCTTGAAACACCATTATACATCTCAATTAGTTGCTCAAGTTTTCTTGGATACTATTGTCCGACTCCATGGTCTTCCAGATGCTATTACTAGTGATAGAGCTGCTGTTTTTTTGAGCTCCTTCTGGCAAGAGCTCTTCACTCTGCAGGGTGTATTGTTGAATACCTCTACAGCTTATCATCCTCAGTCTGACGGACAAACTGAGGTGTTAAACAGATACTTGGAAACCTATTTGAGATGCTACTGTAATGATGATGCTTCAATTTGGTTAGCTTGTTTACCTATGGCTGAGTACTGGTATAATACTTGTTTTCACTCAGCCATTCAAACAACCGCTTATGAGGCTTTGTATGGTCGACCCCCACCCCTCCATCTTCCTTATCTACTAGGTGAGTCAGCCTCTGCTGAAGTTGAAACTACGTTGGTGAATAGAGAACTCAAGTTGCAACTACTGAAACATCACTTACTAAGAGCTTAGCTTCAGATGAAGCAACAAGCAGACTCTCATAGGAGTGATAGACAATTTTCTGTTGGAGATTGGGTTTATTTTAAAATTCAACCTTATAAACAAGCTACCATATCTCAACACTCTTCCCACAAGCTAGCTGCTAAGTATTATGGCCTATTTCAGATCATTAAGAGAGTTGGTCCAGTGGCTTACACCCTCATTTTGCCTAGTTCAGTGAAGATACACCCTACTGTGCATGTGTCATTGTTAAAGAGGTGTTATGAGGTTTCTTCCTCCATTTCTTATCCTCCTACTGTTGATTTGGCTAATCCAACTTGTCCTGGTCCTGGATTTGTTTTGCAAAGAAGGATGGTTAAGAGAGGCAACAAAGTTGTTGCTCAGGTGTTGGTTAAATGGGTTGGACTGCCTGCTGATGTTGCCACTTGGGAATTTGCTATTGTCCTGAAGACACATTTTCCTTCTTTTGATCCTTGAGGTCAAGGATCTTTTGTATGGGGGAGTACTGTTACATGAAAACGAGATTTTCATATATTAGTTAGTGATAGAAGTAGTTACAGTTAGTTAGTTAGTTAGGCACAGAAATCGAAATAACAGAGTTAGTTAGAATTGAATCCATTTTAGTTGTATTTCAATTCTATATAAAGTGTAATATAGTTCCATACAAGATATGAAATATATAGTTCATTCTTCTCTCTTATTCTCTCTACTTCTATGCATCTCCATTGATTGTATTCTCGAGTTCTCTCTTGAATAATCTGTCGATCCTCGGATCCTTGAGATTCCTACAATCGAATCACTATCTAGTGACATTTATTAATAGTTATTATTGAGAATTGCTTGGGATTATATTTGGATGTTGATAGACTCATAGTTTACAGGTTAATCTTGTAAGTTCCTTCATATTCCTCCATTTTAATTCCTTGTTTGTGAAATTCTCAAAGAATAGGGCATGATCCGTTTTGTGGAGTTTTAAAGCTCAGATTGTGCCCGTTTTCAGGGCACGAGTTCCTCGAGCAGTATGAGACTCCTTGACTGAGTTAATTTTGAGATTTCTTGCGTGGGTCTCACAACATCATTTTTGACTCGTTTTTAGTCTTGTCTTCAATTATTGCAAATTAGATGTCAAAATATCTATATTGATGTTGGGATCATTAATCTAATAGCGTGACACCATTCAAAGGCAGCTCGAAAGGGAAAATACCAGTTGAGAGGATTTGAGCGCGTGTGATCGAATTCGACGTATACTACAACTTTTTATCCTTATACCTTATTGTGATAGTTCTAATATGCTAATTAGCTAAGTATGGAGAGGGTTTCTAGCATGATTCCTTGTTATGTTCCCTACTTGTATCGTATTATCCTTATTTATGATATTTTGGGTAATTCTTGAGTTTCGTATGATTTGTGGATATCCCATTCATTCTCACGAGTTTAAATTAGGCTAGAATGACCTTAGTGTTGTTGTTTTGAAGCCTTAGTCCAGGTTGACTAGAGTTGCTTTATATGTTGGTTTTTGAGGCCACGCGGCTTGTTTCGGATTGAAGTTGGGAAAGATGTGACCCTTTGGATTAGGTTGTGACTTTCAGGTACCTGATTAGTAACTATGATAAGATGGTTGTGGTGAGTCGTTTCCTAGACTCATTTATGACTCCTTTTCCTTTTAGAGTTATAGTTGACTTAATGTGGGACTCCTGGAGAGGCTAGTTAGCGTTACAATCATTTCGATATAAGATACCAGGATAGGTTAGGGTTCTGTACATCTGATCCAAGGTAAGATTCTAGAGTTGTTAGGTGTTTGTGTGTCTATTTCGATGTAAGGTTTTGCGAGATATTAGGTTATATCAAGGCTTTTCTATGTAAGATTCTGGAAAGGACTAGTCGTTCCGACATAAGATTCCGTAATAAGTTATGTTCCAATAAGGCTTTTCGATGTAAAATTTGGAAAGACTAGTTATTCCAACATAAAATTTTGGGAGACGCTAGATTGGGGGTGTTGGTGATCATTGTAGATTTGTGCCTTGTAGTGTAGCCTTTGAGTTTACCTTTGGGGCTTATAGGATTCGGTCGGACTATTGTTTGTATGCTTTATGATTATGCCTTTGTATGTAACTTCTGGTCTTATGGTGGTCAGGTCAAGTTAGGTTTCAATAACTTCATCACTTTCATTGTTCACTATATCAGCTTTACTTCGATGCATGTCTAGTAATGACTTCACTTTCACCCTGTTACCTTGTTGTACTCTCTTGTTATTTTGTTATTTCAATCTCAAGCTTGGTCGGCCTATGATGTCTACTGATTACCTGTTGTTTTGGTACTCATAATGTACTCTGCATCTTTTTTCCTGATGCAGATTTGAGGGCTAGTCGGCCAGTTGTCTTTTGTGCTGCTATAATTGGTGATCCTAAGACTGAGGGTGAGAGCTTATTGGCATCCGTGGCGGACTCATCTCCTTTTGTACATTTTTGCTAGTCTTTTGCATTTTGAGACAACTTGTATATTTGTTGTATATGCATAGTCTATACTCGCCTTTTGTAGCAGCTTTGCACTGGCATCCACCAAATTTTGGGTTGAATCTTGTATTTTGTCCTCTTTGAAGGTTATATATATGTACTAGTTTCTTGACACATGCGTTGCACGTGGTGCTCCCACTTAATTCTAAATAACTAAAAAAACTTGGTAAATCATGTTTATAGATTGTCAAATTTAAACTACAAAATAAAGTACAAGGTAACTTGGGTAGTATAGCTCAAAATGATTAGAAAAGTCATACATATAAACAATGGCGGAGTCGATATATTTATTTTTTTGTATGTGTATACACTATGTATTAACTCCTTTTGGTGTTTTCTTGGGTTTACTCCTTTATATTTTGACAGACGTACTTAATTAGTGAAACTTTTGGTTCGATACTCTATACTAATGTTTGAAGAACTTTATAATAAATGTAACATCGTAGATAAAATTTCGTTGATTATTGTCTAGCCATGTTAGCTCCAATTGTTATTTCATAATGTACTAAACAAAAATTAGAAGTCGTGAACTCTTAATTGCAATGGTTGATGAGAAGTCACTTGTGTACTAATAGAAATGGGTTTCTAACCCTCTACTTCTCTTGATTTGATTTTTCCCATTTTCCAACAACATGAGCTATAAGGATGAGCTTTCATAATCTTAATGAGTAAAATGATCATCCATTAATTAGTTACTCCTATGTTGAAGGATGCATATTATAAAAGCATGAATATAAATATTGATTGACCAAAATATCCACTAAAAGTTAATTGACTTATTTGCCCTTTTAAGTTAAAAGTTCCTCCATCAGAAAAATTACTAGTGGGTATAAATGTAATTTTGTACAAGGACTTAAGAAAACAATTTTTCTATTAGGACTAAGTTCATTTCAAGATAAATATTATCCTACTAATACTAGGAGCTTAACATTGAATCTATTTCAAGTAAAAGATAATTTTATCTATTATACAATTTTTAATGAAGAGCAGAAGGTTTAATCAACAATTCGGTGTGATACAACTTCCCGTCATTAACTTTTTTTTTTTTTCTAAATTCAAGATTTAAATGTTGCTCACTTTATTCCTTTATCTGAATTGGTCATCCACAATTTGAGAAAATTAAATTAGTTTGTAATATAACTTTAAATTAAATTAATAATTTTCTCATGTTTGGTTGACTCAAATGTTTTCCATATCAACTTATTATCCTCAAATTTAAGGAAAATGACTTACCTCCAAGAAAATAAGGAAAACATTTTCCAGAACTCTATTTCAATCTCACACCTCAACTTTCAACCCTAACTCATATCTCGAGTACCAATACTAATCTGAAATTCGACTCCCGATTCTTAAATTGGGATCCGACTCCCCATTTCAATTTGAGACCCAGCCCCTAGGTCCCGAATTAGATCCCATTTTAGGTGTCAAGTCCTGAGTCAGAAATCGAGGTAAGATTCTGGGTAGGGTGTCATGGTTGGATCCCAAGTTAGGTTTCATGTGAGATTTTGTGTTGGGTGTCAAAGTCGGGTTTCAGATCAAGAGTAGAGGTCGTGTCTCATGTCAGATATCAGGGTGGGCTCAGATCATGGTTTAGAAGCTGAGTGCAGGGTAGGAAATCAGGTTTTGAATTGGGAGTCAGGTTAGGTCTTGGGTGGGGAGTTAGTGTCGAGGTTGGGTATTGGTTAGAACGTCAGATCTGAGATCGGTGTCGGGTGTCAAGTGTCGAAGTTGGATGTCGGGGTCGAGTCCCAAATCAGGTCTAGTATCGAATGTCGAGATCGGATCTCAGACAGAAGTCGCATCCCGATCGGGTCCTATGTCGAGAGTTAGGTCGGGTCATATGTTGGGAGTTGGGATCGTGCCCCAAAATGGAGTCTTGGTTCAGAAGTTGGGGCTCAATTCGGGTATCGGGTCGCATATCAAGATCGGGTGTCGCAGTCGGGTGTTTGGATCGAGTTCCTAGTTAGGTGTCGAGATGGGATTCCTGATTAGTCATCGGGTCGGATTTCTGTGTCGAGAATCAGTGTTGGGGTCAGGGTCAGGAGTGGAGGACAGGTTCTGGGTCAAATGTTGGGATCGGATCCCAGATCGGTCATCAAGGTCATGTCCAGTCTCAAATGTTAGAGTCGGGGTTAGGATAAAATCCCAGTTCAAATGTCGAGTCTCAAAAATATTGCCTCTAACTTAGTTATGAATGAGGAAATACCGCTATGAAGAAATCCTGACAATTAAAAAAGAAAAGCGGTACATAAGATATATTAGAAAATATCAAAGAGAAAGACACTACATGAATAACACTAATACTATAACATTCTCACTAGGGCTGCATATCGGTCGGTTCGGTTCGGTTTTAAACATAATCGGTTTTGCTTATCGTTTATCGGTTTGTAGACTAGCTAAACCGTTAAAGAACCATTAAGTTATCGGTTAATCGGTTATCGGTTAATCGGTTATCGATCCTTATCGGTTCGGTTATCGGGTTAACCGTTAACATATCACACAATTTTTTAAAATAAAAAAACATATGAAGAATTGAAGACAATATAATTAAACTAATCAACTTCATGTAATTATTTACTACAAAATGCAATTTGCAATCAGAAAATTGAAAACACGAACAAAATAGAGGCAAAACATTTTTTTTAAAGGCTATCAACTGAAAGGCTTTTTAAAGGCCTTAGGTATTTCTCAGATTTTTTAAACCATTTTTTTTTGAAGGTATGTCACCTGGAAAATGCAACATTATGTTTAGCCCAACTTGAACTATTTGTACAAGTCCTGCACGTATTAAAAGGAAGTTACATACAACTAATTATGTTCCTCTTGTTTCATTCCTTCCCTGTGCTAGTTCTTGTGTCTTTAATCTCACAATTAGCTTCAGCAGTAGCATCAATCCCAAGCATTTTCAAGAAAGCTTGATGATCATCTTTACGCTCATCATTTTCATTTGATTCATCTTCTAACTCAACAAAGAAGCCAAGAATATTAACGAGCCAGCAAAGAATAAAGAAGCGGCGAACAAGCCAAGAATACAACAAACGGCGCAAGCAAAGAATAACAAACCAAAGAACACCAAACTCTTAACACTCAACATAACAACACTTGAATAAACTTTTCAACACAAATAAGAAATATCATATTAAAATAACGCACTAAAACAGAAGACTACAGTGCAAGCCAAAGAACATTGCGAAGTCAAAATGCAAAGACAATATAAAGTCATCGCCGATGCGCACGGCCCACAAGCACACACATAATTTCAAAAATTCAAAATAGCAGTCACACAACCTGACAATTAAGTCCAAACATAGTACTAAAAGTTCACGATCAAGTAAACAAAATAATAACTAGTCATCAATCCTTGAGAGTTGACGATTCTGGTTCCTATTTTCTAAACAACGCTTAACATGCTTCCTTAAAGAGGCAGTCCCAGTTTTGTGTGAATGGTAAGAAGTAACACGGCCACATTGAACACATTTTACTGTCCACGATCCATCTTCTTTTTCTTCAAGCTTTTCATAGTGATTCCAAACAGGTGATCGAGCATTTGAACCATGAAGTCGAGGCATGATGAAATCTGATTGACAAAGAAACAGATAAAATATTAGATATTTTGATGGCTAAAAATGAAAGAAAAGTCAAGATAAACTGATGAAGAACACCAATAGTAAGACATCTACCTTCCTTCTCCTTTAGTAGAGTTAGTGAAGGAAACCTCCAATTTTACATGTCATCAATGCAAAGTTCTTTTCCAAGTTTAGCCAAATCTAGAGAGAAATCAAGGCTCAAGGCTTAAACAATAAAAATATTTAATAAACTATTCACAATTTTACATCAATGAGGTTCTTTTCTTACCTTCTTCAAGTTGCTCAAGAAAATCTAAATCTTCCTCAATACTTATGGGTTGTGGCTCACTCCGAAGCCAATCTTGAAGGCACACTAGAGCTTGTACCAATTTAGGAGTTAATGAACTCCTAAATGAATCAAGTATGTGCCTTCCAGTACTAAAAGCACATTTAGACGCCACACTTGAAACTGAAATAGCCAACACATTTGGTGCCATCTCAGAAAAAAGTGGAAATCTAGGTGAGTTAACTTTCCACCAAAGCAATACATCAAAATCTGATTTTCCAACTTCAATTTCTTCATCAAGATATTTAACTAATTTTGACTTTGAACTTGCTCCTCCCTTTTCAGATGTATGTTTTTGTAATTCCTCAAATAAATTTCCCAAGCCTCCTACAGACTTTGAATTAGAAGTATCCACCTCAGTTGCAGAACATTGACCATTTTTATCATTTGAAATAGGCTTTGTATACTCATTAAACAAAGATTCCATGTATGTTCGCACACCAATTTCTATAGCCCCCTTTTCTCCAAACATCTTCTTAAGTGCAAAGCTAAGAGTGCAAAATTTGTGACGAGGATCCAAAACATATGGTATGAAAACCATCTTATTCATTTTTTCAGTATCACCCCAATATTTGTCAAATTTCTCCTTCATATTTTCTGCCATTTTAGCCAAAACATGATCTTCATTTGATATCAATTGATTCAAGTAAACACCAACTTGACAAATTTCAAGAAAATGAAGATTTGATGTAACATATCGTGATCCAGATATCTTCAAAGTAAGATTAAAAAACATTTCAAGAAATTTTGTAATTCTCTTTACGCCCTCCCAATCACTACTCAAAAGTGTACCTGTAGAATTTTTATCCACAATATCAACAAACTTAAGATGTAGTGCCAAGCCAATATCACGATCGTGCTCTACAATTGCACCTTCATATTCAATAACCCGATTCAACATCATGTAGGTGGAATTCCACCTTGTAGGAACATCCAAGCATAAAGACTTTTTAGCAAGATTTTCATCTTCACAACATTCTTGAAACTTTTTCCACCTAGCAGGAGATTGCCTGATGTATCTCACTGTTTGCCTAACCCGTTCAATACACACATTTGCTTCTTTTGTACCGTCTTGAACAATAAGATTTACAATATGAGCCATACACCTTATATGAAGGTGACTACCACCCATTAGGTTGGTCCCCCATTTAGTTAATTGCTTAGACAACTCAGTTATTGCCACACTATTTGAACCAGCATTATCAACTGTAACAGTGAAAATTCGATGCAATCCCCACTCATTTAAGCACTTACTGATAGACTTACCAAGATCTTCACCTCTATGACTAGAGATTGGACAAAAATTGATAATTCGTTTATGCAAAGTCCAATTTTTATCAATCCAATGAGCAGTAATGACCATATAATTGATTCTTTGAATAGAAGTCCAAGTATCCGTGGTTAAAGACACCCTTTGTTGTGTTTCCTTAAAAACAGCCATCAACTTATGTTTTTCTTCATCAAAAAGATCAAAACAATCACGAGTCACAGTGGTACGGGAAGGAATGTGGAAACAAGGTTGTGCTACTTTCATAAATTGTTTAAAACCTTCCTTTTCAACAAATCTGAAAGGAAGTTCATCAATAATTACCATACGACACAAGGCCTTTCTACACTCTTCCTGGTCAAATTTCCATGGAACAACAACTACATCACCCTTGTTACCCCCAATCAGTGGTTGAAATGCTAATCTTGATTGTTTAATATCAATATTATAAGGCATCTTTGGGCATTTGGTTATATGAGTAAGCATTGACGTCGTACCATGTTCTTTTGTGTCAGCAAAATACTCTTTCTTACAGTAGTTGCAAACACCCTTTTCATTTCCATCAGAATCAGTTTTACGAGAAAAATGATCCCACGCACGAGATATTTTTTTCCTTTCTTTTTTTACTTGGGACTCAACAATTTGACTTTGACCTATTGCATTTGAATTAGAAGCTCCACTTTCACCAACAACCTTATCAATTATTATATTTTCATCCATGATACTTTCACCAAAAACTGCGAAAAGATATAAAACAATCGTTTATTGAGCTATTTTTTATAAAAGGTCGATAAAACAATGTATTGTTGAAGCCTTGAAGGAACTAAACAAAGAGTAATTCATTTTATTAAAGCAAGAACTACAAAGTACAATCAGTTGGCTAAGTAGAATCAGACTTTACACACATAAGTCATGACAATAGACATATCACAGTATCACACAAAGTAGCAACTAAAAGACATGTACAAGCAAATGAGCCAAAGTGCCAAACAAACCAAATGCCAATTCAAATAAAACAGTAATGCCTCTTCACCAAAATGGCCATCAGATGGATCTGTATCGCCATTAACAAAGCTTGAAAAATTCACCAAAATGGCCACCAACAGTACTACAACCAGTAGCAACAAGTACAACAACCTCATCTCTCCCACACCAACAACACAAAATTACACAGAAAGACTCTTTTTTGAGTGAGAAAAAGACACTAAAAGAAGAAAAGGGTCAGATGCTTTTGCCATTCTAAAGAAAAACCACTATTCAGCTACAAGAATCCAAAGCCACACACTTTTTTACCATTTTTTGTTTTGTCACATTGTAATACATCACTTTAATTTGAATTTTTTCGCACTAATCATGAAAATAGTATTTACCTCGTGTTGCGTCCTCGCCTGAGTGACTGGAGTAATCGTCGACTCGTCGCCTCGCCGGACTGGAGTCAAGTCGTCGCCTTGCCAGACGCCTGAGTGACTGGAGTAGTTCGTCACCTCGCCGGACGTTGAGTTTTCAACTTGGAGAAACGAGAGCAGCGGGAGAAGAGTTTTCAACTTTCAACTCCTAAATTAAAAACCCTAGTCCCAAACTAAAAGAAATGAGAACTCTGAAATTAGAAATTAGGGGTCTTATCGGGGTATCGGGTACCCCGAAACTTTTTCTTCCCAACCCGACCCCCGAACCGTTAATCCAATAAAAAAAATTACTAAACCGAGCCCCAAACCAATTACCCAATATCCCGACCCGTTAGCCCAATAAACCGAAAATCGGTTCGGGTTAATGGTTTGACCCGATTTTTGCACAGCCCTAATTCTCACGGTAAAAAGTGTAAAAATGCTCAACTAGCTACCTGCTAATGCTTACCCTAATCTATGACCTTTGTACCCTCTTATCTAAGGTCATGTCCTCTGCGATCTCCAACATATACTCACTATACATTGAAAATTTAAAAAGTTAGTGTAATTATAAAATGAGAATATTAAATTTTCTAATATACCATCTTTTACCACACTACTAAAATTGGTTTCTAATAATATTTTTGTACCTCATTAAACAAATATAATGCAATTATGAGTAATATTACCTAACTTCATTTTTGTATGATAATAGATAGGGAATAACGGACTTGACTCATCTCCATTACACCTTCTCTCCATTTCCTCAAGTACATATTTAGATAAGTGACATTTGTCATATTTATAATTTAAAGGTTTAAATTAAATTAATTTAATAAGCCTCTTAATCATAGTTAAAAAACAAATTAGAAAACACTCACCAACTTTGGTAAGAGAATTTTCATCTTCCACTAATTTTAACTCCTCATTTATATCATCAATTTAATTATATTTTCTGATTTCTCGTTGATATAATTATAATTTTATTTAAAATTTAATCAATTGAAATAAGAATATCCTTAATAAATAAAAAAATACATAGAAGATACAAAATACAAAAAATGACTCGAGATAATCTCTAAAAATTTAGTATTAAAATACATTTTAGATCATGTTTTCTAAATTAATTTTAACATATACCATTATTTTTTTTTAATTGAATCTTGTAAACTACTTTGATGGAAAAAAAAAGTCTTAAGTATTTTTTAATTAGTAAAAAAAAGTATTTGACAAATAAATTATGCCAAAATAAAAAAAAAAAACGGAGAGCAAAGAAGATATTGTATAATAGTAATTGTAAAATATATTTAGAATATTTTCTATTTAAAAAAAAAAGTTGGTCTCCTCTTTTTTCCTTAATTATTTTGCTTCTTTTTTTGGTCAGATATAAAAAAAAATTAAAAAGACGAAGGATATTCTTTAACTTTAGATTAGGAAAATGATATTAATTCAGAGGTAAAACATATATCATAAAAATAATGATATTAGTGAGGAGCCAAAATTAGTGAAAGATGATATTTTTTTTTACTAAAGTTGGTGAGTTTTTTTCCTAATTTATCTTTTAACTATGGTTAAGAGACTTGTTAAATTAATTTAATCTAGACCTTTAAATTATAAATATGACAAGTGTCACTTATCTAAATATGCATTTGAGGAAAGGGAGAAAAGATGTAATGGAAATGAGCCAAATCCGGGAATAACGTGCAAAGCACGCTCATAGAGTAGTTAATTTTAGATTTCCATTTGGAAGACAGGTACAGTATAGAAAATATTAAATCATATTCTGATGCCCTTGCATTTGTACAGATTCTATCATCTTCATTCTTCTTGTGTAAAAAGTAACACTGGCTTGCAAGAATAAATAGAAATTGTTGCCCCCTAAACTTATCCCGAAAAGTCAATTACACGCTTAAATTATTGTGACGATCTATTACACACCTTTACTATTTAAAAATGAATTTAATACCACCTTGAGACGTGTAACACCACTCTCACAGCATGTAGTGTATTACACGCGCTGCCACGTCATCGTCACATCAGCGCCACATCAAATTTTATAATTTCTTATATTCTTTTTGTTTTCTTTTCTTTATTAATTAACTTTCTTTTTGTTAACTTTATTTTACACTAATTAATCTCTAATTAATAATTAAAATTTCTAATAGTTATATCTTCTTTATCACTAAATCCCACCCACTTTATCTCTAATCTCATCGGAGAAATCATTCATTCGAATTTAAACAAGAATTTTCTTTGTTTGCTCTGGCGAAGAACAACCAACCCATCACCACCATAAGTCCACCTCCACAACGCCATTTGTTCTTCTTTTTCAACGAACCATCAGCCACCAAACAACCACCACAAAATAGCCACTCAAAATCCAAATCAATCACCAACAAACACCAAACCAGACCCCCTTACCTTATCCCTTTGCGATTTTATTCTTTTGATTTGTTTTACAGGTGTGTCGGCAAGCTCAAAGCTTCAGCTGTGGCTCCGATGAAGTTTCAAAGAGCTCCACACTTTCAGATCTGAATAACCAACAAATAATCTGAACAACCAACAAATAATCACAACCAACAACACCACTACTACACTCACGCATTGTGAATCTTTGAGGTTGTGATGAAAAATAAAAAGTTGTAATGAAAATTAAAGAATGAAGAAGAAGAGGGTAATGGCTGGGGATAGAAGATTTTGATTTTTTAATTCTTTTTCTAAAGGGTAATGGGAGGGGAAGGAAGATTTTGATTTTTTTAATCTTTTTTAACTTTAATTTTTTCTGACGCGCCAATTTTTATTTTTTTTATTTTTTCGCCACGTCAGTTTTAGGGAGTAAATAAATTCACTTTTAAGTAGTAAAGGTGTGTAATAGATCGTCAGGATAATTTAAGTGTGTAACTGACTTTTCAAGACAAGTTTACGGGGGAATCTATGCCTTTTCCCAATTTAATAGTTGATAACTTTTCTATACCATGGTGAGTGGTGGCTTTGTAACAATTTGCGGGAGTTGATCGATGCTATTATGTTTCTTTCTTTTGCATTTAGATTTTGTCCTTATTTAAGCTCCTATCGACTTTATGTACGTACACATTAATTCATTATTTCCTATATTTAGACATGGATAAAAAGCACGTGGAGACGTATACTGATCTTTTCTCTTAGTCTAACAAAAAAGAAGAGTATATGTACGTATGCATGTGCAAATGCATGAATGTGAGTAGGGATAGGTTTGGGTGATAAATTGGAACGCCTTCTGAATCTACAAACAAAAAGTTCATCTTTAATCCTTAAATAAGTTACTATTGCAAATATTCATCTCTTTTAGATGTATGTTTCCATTCAGTGTTTTCGAGCCCCATTTCATTTCATTAGTTGTCTTCCTCTTATAAAAACAATTTTTTTTTGCAGAGATAGAAATAGATGATGATGAACTTGCACATTTTGTGGAAAATGTTGATAAGGATAATGATGGGATTATCACTTTAGAAGAAATGAGAAAATTTATTCTACTTTATCCACGTGAGGGGACCTTGGAGAATATTTATCGGTACTGGGAGAAGGTATATCTTGTAGATATTGGTGAATAGGTTGTCATGCGGAAGGCATCAAATAGCATGCCCATACAAAAATATTTCATTGCTGTGTGAGTTACAGGAGCTAATTCTCGTACCACTACAGCTCCCCTTGATTAGCTAAATGTGGTTTTACAAGTTCACACTACTCGTACTTCTATTGGTTCTACTGTCTGAGAAATATGAAAGGATGGTGGTCTATTGAGTTTTTTTAACCGAGTCTAGACACGTTATTTTTGAAATATGGAAAATCTTCCAGTTGAGAAAAATACTCCATCACGTTTCTAACTATCTGTTGAGAAACGTGGATAAAAGGGAGCATCCTCTCCCAAAGGATTCATCTCATTTTCATATCACAAAAATATATTGTGACCACAAAATCATAATCAAGTTTTTAGTAGAAGGCCACAGACCTAGATATTGGTTTTTTGGATGATCTCTATGCAGGTTTCAAGATTACTTTTCACGAATATCAATTATATTATCTAGATAACTTATAGGTTTTGTGATCCCGTGTATGCTTCTGCTGCCATATTTCTATCATAATGATCTTTTCGATTAGTCTAACAAAAAAGAAGAGTATATGAACATATGTATATGTAAATGCATGCATGTGGGACAAGATAGGTTTGGGTGCTAAATTAGAACACCTTCTGAACCTACGAACCAAAAGTTCATCTTTACTCCTTAAAGATGTGGCTATTGGGAATATTCATCTCTTCTGAATAAATGTTTTCAGGCCATTCAGTGTTCCCTGGTCTCATTTCATTTCATTAGTTGTCTTCCTTTTATAAACAAGGACAATTTCTTCTTTTCTTTTGCAGGGATAGAAATACAACATGTTGAACGTTTTGTGGAACATGTCTATAAAAATAATAATGGGATTATAGCTTTTGAAGAATGGAGAAATTTTCTTCTACTTTATCCACACGAGGCCACCTTGGAGAATATTTCTCAGTAATAGGAGTAGATATGTCTATTAGATATTAGTGAATAGGCTGTCATCCGGAAGGCATCAGATAGCATGTCCATACAACTGAATATTTTATTGATGGAAAGTTGCAGGAGCTACTTCTCGTACCACTACAACTCCCCTTGATATGCTAAAGGTGGTTTTACAAGTCCACACTACTCGTGTTTCTATTTGTTCAACTGTCTGAAAAATGTGGAAGGATGGTGGTGTATTGAATTTTTTTAACTGAGCTTCTAGACACGTTTCTATTTTTGAAACATGGAGAGTATTTCAATCTAGAAAAATACTCCATCACGTTTCAGACTATCTGTTGAGAAACGTGGATCAAAAGGGAGCATTCTCTCCCAAAATATTCTTCTATTTTTTTTATATCAGAAAAATATATTACCACCCCAAGATCATAATCTGGTTTTAGTAGAAGGTTGGAGACCAAGAGATTGTTGTTTTGGATGATCTCTATGCAGGCTTCAAAAGGTTACTTTTTACGATTTTTTTTATATTATCTAGATAACTTGTAGGTTTTGTGATTCCGTGTATGCTTCTGCTGGCATATTTCTATCATAATGATCTTTTCGATTAGTCTAACCAAAAAGTAGAGAATATGTACGTATGCATATTCAAATGCATGCATATGAGACGAGATAGGTTTGGGTGATAAATTAGAATATCTTCTGAATCTATAAACCAAAAGTTCACCTTTACTTCTTAAATATGTTACTATTGTGAATATTCATCTCTTCTGGATGTATGTTTTCAGGCCATTCAGTGTTCCCGAGCCTCATTTCATTTCATTAGTTGTCTTCCTTATAAACGAGGGAATTTTTTTTGTATGGATAGAAATAGATGATGATGAACTTGCACGTTTTGTGGAACATGTTTATAAGGATAATAATGGGATTATCACTTTCAAAGAATGGAAAATCATTCTTCTTCTTTATCCACATGATGGATTCAGGAGGGGCCTCAATCAAGCCTTTTATAAAGGACTGATACGGTGATACCATATCTTCTTGGAATTATACCTCATGGAGGCATTGATTTGGCTGTCTATGAACAGCTGAAGGACTTTTCCAGGATTTATATTCTTCAGGATAGTGGTATAGCTTGTTACTCTTCAACTACTAACCAACTCATCTCAAACGAAGTGAAAGTAGCATTTTACTAACAATTGTGTTAATATTCAGAACCTGGTGCTCCTGTGCAACTTGGTTGTGGAACAATTTCCAGATAGCTTGGAGCAATGTGTTTATCCTTTACATGTTGTAAGATCAAGGTAAATCTTCATGTTTGACTCGACTTGGTTTTCGGGCTTTACAATGCAACTTGTTTTTCTTTTCCGTTTTGACACTCAATTTCAATTTCTGCTAGAATGCAAGCTCAACCTACAAAAACTTATGCTGTTTACAAAGTAATGTATGATGTGTTCCGGAGAAAGCTTCAGCATGAAGGTCCTAGGAGCTTCTACAAAGGACTCTTTTTGAATTTTCTAAATGTAGTTCCGAGTAATTAGGTGTCGGAATGAGATTCCTGATTAATCATCGGGGTCGTATTTTGATGTCGAGTATCGATGTCGGGGTCAGGGTCAAGAGTGGGATTTGGTTCTGGGTCGAATGTCAGGTCGGATCCTCGATTGGTTATCAGGGTCGTGTCTAGGTTCAAGTGTCAGAGTGGGGGTCAGGATCAGATATCGGGTCTCAAATTACCTCCTCTAACTTCATTATAAATGAGGAAATCCTGCTATGAAGAAAACCTGAAAATTAATACGAAAAGCAATACACACGATATGTTAGCAAATACTATCAAAGAGTAACACATGACTACATGAATAACGCTAATACTATAACATACATGATGCTTCGGACTATAACTAAGCCTAAGCTCACACTAAAAGGTGCAGAAATGTTCACCTATCTGCAAGGATACCTAATCCACGACCTTTATACCCTCTTATCTAAGGTCATGTCCTTTGTGATGCAACATATACTCACTATATGCTGAAAACATGAAAAGTTGGTGTCATTATAAAACGGGAATATTATATTTTCTAATAACATCTTTTACCAAATATGATGTAATTACAAGTAATATACCTAACTTCTATTTTTGTATGATAATAGATAGGGAATAACGTGCAAAGCACGCTCATAGAGACTAGCCCAAACTTATCCTTTACACCCTTGGGATGAGTAGTTAATCTTAGATTTCAATTTGGAAGGCAGGCACAGTAAAGAAAAAGAGTGGGTGGGTGGGTGCTATGTGAGAGGTTTAATAGTCCCTTGTGTGTATTAAGTAGGTGTGATGTTATCTTGTCTTGGATGACATTAAATTATATTTTGATTCCCTTGCATTTGTACAGATTTGTTCATCTTCATTCTTCTTGTGTAAAAAGTGACACTGGTTTGCAAGAAAATATAGAAATCGTGGTTGAATTTAATGGTTGATAACCTTTCTATACCATGGTGAGTGGTGGCTTTGTAACAATTTGCAGTAGTTGATCGATGCTATTATGTTTTTTTCTTTTGCATTTAGATTTTGTCCTTATTTAAGCTCCTATTAATTAATTCATTATTTTCCTATATTTAGACATGGATAAAAAGCACATGGAGACGTATACTGATCTTTTCTCTTAGTCTAACAAAAAAGAAGAGTATATGTACATATGCATGTGCAAATGCATGCATGTGAGTAGGGATAGGTTTGGGTGATAAACTGGAACACCTTCTGAATCTACAAACAAAAAGTTCATCTTTACTCCTTAAATAAGTTATTATTGCGAATATTTATCTCTTCTAGATGTATGCTTTCAGGTTATTCAGTGTTCTCGAGTCCCATTTCATTTCATTAGTTGTCTTCCTCTTATAAACAAAGGTAGTTTTTTTTTTTTTTGCAAAGAGAGAAATAAATGATGATGAACATGCACATTTTGTGGAACATGTTGATAAGGAAAATAATGGGATTATAACTTTTGAAGAATCGATAAATTTTCTTCTACTTTATCCACATTAGGCCACCTTGGAGAATATTTATTTGTACTGGGAGAAGGTATGTCTTATAGATATTGGTGAACAAGCTGTCATCCGGAAGGCATCAGATAACATGTCTGTACAGCTAAATATATCATGTTGGGGGAGATGCAGGAGCTAATTCTCGTACCGCTACAGCTCCCCTTGATCAGCTAAAGGTGGTTTTACAAGTTCACACTACTCATGCTACTATTGGTTCTACTGTCCGAGAAAGATGGAAGGATGTTGATGTTTTGAGTTTTTTTAACTCAGCTTCTAGATACATTTCTGTTTTTGAAACATGGAGAATCTTTCAGTTGAGAAAAATAATATATCACGTTCTAACTATCTGTTGAGAAACTCGGATGAAAGGGAGCATCCTCTCCCAAACGATTCATCTATTTTTCATATCACAAAATATATTATGACCACTAAATCATAATCTGATTTTAGTAGAAGGCCACAAACCTATATACTGTAGTTTTGGACGATCTCTATGTAGGCTTCAAAATGTTCCTTTTAACAAATTTTGTTTATATTATCTAGATGACTTGTAGGTTTTGTGATCCAGTGTATGCTTTTGCTGCCATATTCCTATCATAATGATCTTTTCGAATTAGTCTAACAAAAAAGAAGAGTATATGTACACAAGCATATGCATATGCATGCATGTGAGACGTGATATGTTTGGGTGATAAATTAATACACATTCTGAATTTACAAACCAAAAGTTCATCTTTAATGCTTAAACACATTGTTATTGCGAATATTCATCTCTTCTGGATGTATGTTTTCAGGCCATACAGTGTTCCCTAGCCTCATTTCATTAGTTGTCTTCCTCTTATAAATGAGGGAAATTTCTTCACTTTTTTGCAGGGATAGAAATAGATGATGATGAAATTGCACGTTTTGTGGAACATGATGATAAGGATAATAATGGGATTATACTTTATCTATTTCTCAATACTGAAGAAGGTATGTCTTGTAGATATCGGTGAACAAGTTGTCATCCGGAAGGCATCAGATAGCATGTCCATACAACTAAATATTTCATTGCTGGGGTGTTGCAAGAGCTACTTCTCATGCCGCAACAGCTCCTCTTGATCAGCTAAAGGTGGTTTTACAAGTGCACACTACTTGTGCATCTATTGGTTTACTGTCCGAGAAATATGGAAGGACGGTGGTGTATTGAGTTATTTTAACTAAGCCTCTAGACACGTTTCTATTTTTGAACTTTTAGTTGAGAAAAATACTCCATCACATTTCCAACTATCTGTTGAGAAACGTGGATACAAAAAGGAGCATTCTCTCCCAAAGGATTCATATATTTTTCATACAAGAAAAATATTGCGACCACTAAATCATAATCTAGTTTAAGTAGAAGGTCGGAGACCTAGAGACTGTTGTTTTGGATGATCTATATGCAGACTTCAAACGATTTCTTTTCACTAATTTTGCTTATATTATCAGATAACTTGTAGGTCTTGTAGGTTTTGTGATCCTGTGTATGCTTTTGCTGCCATATTTCTATCATGTTGATCTTTTCGATTAGTCTAACAAAAAAGAAGAGTATTTGTACATATGCAAATGCATGCATGTGAGACGAGATAGGTTTGGATGATAAATTAGAATATCTTCTGAATCTACAAACCAAAAGTTTAATTTTACTCCTTAAATAGGTTGCTATTGTGAATATTCATCTCTTCTGGATGTATGTTTTCAGGCCATTCAGTGTTCCCTAGCCTCATTTCATTAGTTGTCTTCCTTTTATAAACGAGGGAAATTTTTTTTTTTCACAGATGATAGAAATAGATGATGATGAACTTTCACGTTTTGTGGAACATGTTAATAAGGATAATAATTAGATTATCACTTTCGAAGAGTGGAAAAAATTTCTTCTACTTTATCCACATGAGGCCACCTTGTAGATATTGGTGATCAGGCTATCGTACCAGAAGGAATCAATTATCATGTCCATACAATGAAATATTTCATTGTTGGGGGAGTTGCAGGAGCTACTTCTCATACTGCTAGAGCTCCCCTTGATTGGCTAAAGGTGGTTTTACAAGTTCAGACTAGTCGTGCTTCTATTGGTTCTACTATCCAAGAAATATGGAAGGAAGGTGGAGTATTAAATCTTTTTAACTGAGCTTCTAGACATGTTTCTATTTTTGAAGCGTGGAGAATCTTTCAGTTGAAAAAAATACTTCCTCACATTTCCATCTATATGTTGAGAAATGTGGATAAAAGGGAGCAACCTCTCACAAAGGATTTATCCGTTTTTCATATCAAAATTATATACTATGGCCAGTGAAACATAATATGGTTTTAGTTGAAGGTTGCAGGCTTCAAAAGGTTATTAAATCCTTTTCACGAATTTTGTTATTATTAGATAACTTGTAGGTTTTGTGATCATGTGTAAGTTTTCACTTCCATATTTCTATCATAATGATCTTTTCACTTAGTTTTACAAAAAAGAAGAGTATATGTACATATGCATATGCAAATGCATGCACGTGGGCAAAGATAGGTTTGGGTGATAAATCAGAATGCCTTCTAAATCTACAAACCAAAAGTTTATCTTTACTCTTTAAATATGTTGCTATTGTGAATATTTCATTTCTTCTGGATGTATGTTTCCACACCATTCAGTGTTCCCTAGCCTCATTTCATTTCGTTAGTTGTCTTCCCTTTATAAACAAGGGTGGTTTCTTTTTTTTTCTTGCAGGGATAAAATTGATGATGATGAACTTGCACATTTTGTTGAACATGTTGATAAGAATACATAGGAATTGTTGTTGAATTTAATGGTTAATAATCTTTCTATACCATGGTGAATGGTGGCTTTGTAACAATTTGCCGTAGTTGATCGATGTTATTATGTATCTTTCTTTTGCATTCAGATTTTGTCCTTATTTAAGCTCCCATAGACTTTCTCTATGTGTTAATCCATTATTTCCTATATTTAGACATGACTAGAAAGCACGTGGAGAAGCATAATAATCTTTTCGCTTAGTCTAACAAAAAAGAAGAGTATATGTACGTATGCATATGCAAACGCATGCATCTGAGCAGGGATAGTTTTGGGTGATAAATTGGAACGCCTTCTGAATCTACAAATCAAAAATTCATCTTTACTCATTACATATGTTGCTCTAGTAAATATTCATCTCTTCTGGATGTAAGTTTCTAGGCCATTCATTGTTCCCTAGCTAGCCTCATTGAATTTTATTAGTTGTCTTCCTCTTATAAACGAGGGCGGTTTCTTTCTTTTTTTTTTCCAAGGATAGAAATAGATGATAATGAACGTGCACGTTTTGTGGAACATGTTGTTAAGGATAATAATGGGATTATCACTTTTGAAGAATGAAGAAATTTTCTTCTACTTTATCCACATGAGGCCACCTTGGAGAGTATTTATCGATACTGGGAGATGGTATTTCTTGTAAATATTGGTGAACAGGTTGTCATACCAAAAGGCATGAGTAAGTAATTCCATACAACTAAATATTTCATTGTTGGGGGAGTTGCAGGAGCTACTTCTCGTACCACTACAGCTCCCTTTGATCGGCTAAATGTGGTTTTACAAGTTCAAACTACTCATGCCTGATCTATTGGTTCTATTGTCCGAGAAATATGGAAAGATGGTGTTGTATTGTGTTTCTTTAGGGGCAATGGATTAAATGTGATGAAGGTTGCACCTGAAAGTGCAATTAAGTTTTACGTTTACGAGATCTTCAAAAATGTGATTGGTCGTACAAAGTGTAACATTGGAGCTTCTGGACATCTTGTGCCTGGGGGCATGGCTAGTACAGTAGCACAGACTGCTATCTATCCCATGGATCTTGTTAAGAGTCGGTTATACAAACTCATGCAAGTGAAGGTGGAAAGGTTCCCAACCTGGGAAAACTATCAAAAGATATATGGATTCAGGATCAGGAGGGGCCTCGGGCATTTTATAAAGGGCTGATACCATCTCTGCTTAGAATTATACCTTATGCAGGCATTGATTTGGCTGTCTATGAAATGTTGAAGGATTTTTCCAGGATTTATTTTCTTCAGGATAGTGATATAGCTTGTAACTCTATATATATAAGTATGTAACCGTTAACCAACTCATCTCCAACAAAGTGAAAATAACATTTTTCTAACAATTGTGCTAATATGCAGAACCTGGTGCACTTGTGCAACTTGGTTGTGGAACAATTTCCGGAGCGCTTGGAGCAACATGTGTTTATCCTTTGCAGGTTGTAAGATCGAGGTAAATCTTCATGTTTGAGTCGACAGTAGTGCCAGCAACAAGCATTACTTAACTCGTTTATGAATACATGAAAAAGAGTCTAGATCTCAATTAGTTGGTGTGTAATCTTGGAAGGTTGCTCCACATTTGAGGTTAATCAACTGATGTTAAGGAACGACGATGCTGATGAAAATGAAATTTTAAGGAGAGTTTTATTTTTCGCCTAACGGAACAACTATTTTGTCAATTGAGAATAGCTGTCTTCATTTTGAGATTTCTTTCCCAGTTATAGGAATATCCTCTCTAAATTAATGCTAATTTACATACACATTGTAAGGTGTACGTAGACCTTACGATTTTTTACTATATGGATATTCAAAATCATTTTGCACGGTTTCATGGTTTCTCTTCGACTGAATACTTATATTTTGGCAACTTCTTCAATTTTAGATTAGATTTCTCGAATCATATAGTAATTAATATGTTATTTATCACTGCGTCATGCGTTACTCCTATATGATTTTAATGTTTCATTTTTGTGGATGAGTTTTTAACTTCTTCCCAAGTTTGGGTGGTTTCATCGTTATGAATCGTTTTCATCAAAACATGTTGACGTATCCTGCGAGTGATATCCATTGTCCAGAGGGAGTCAATTGACACTTCTTCGCTTTAAAATTACTTGATATATTGTATATTAATCTCATGCATTTTCTTTGTATATATTTTGAATCCCTGATGAATATCCTAGTATTGATATTTATTTCGTAATGTTTCAGTGGTGTAACCATTTGAACAATTGAACCTCATCCTCTTAATGAAAATCATAGCTCCGCGACTGATTACTGGACCACAGAACATATTGGATAAAATAGAAAAGTAAGAACATGACAGTTATAGAAAGGAGATAAGAACAAGAAAATAATGCAAAAAAAAAAAACTCGTAATTACTCTCTCTGTCCCATTTTATATGAGTTAGTTTGACTTGACACGAATTTTAAGAAAGAAAAAAAGATTTTTGAAACTTGTGGTCTAAAATAAGTGACATATGTTTGTGTGGCTATGAATCATTTCATTATTAAGGATAATATGGATATTTTAAAGTTAAATTGTTACTTAATATATAAATGCGGCATTCTCTTTTGAACTGACTAAAAAGTAAAGTGAGTCATATAAAATGAGACAGGAGTAACGTTTTTCATGTGGAATAAGTCATGTGAATAATGCTCTCAAAATTTCAAATATGAAAGAAGGCAATCATTCGAATAAAGATGTCAATACTCATCCTGGAGGGTGGGGTGGGGTGGAGGCACTTAATCACACAAGGAGTTTACAGAGGGCTTCGATTATGATAATCTAAAGATTTCACTCTTTTGTCTTATATGAAAGATATTTATCACATCTTCATCTTAATTTGTAAATTTATCTATCAACTCAATTAAAATTCTTTAAAACATCAAAAAAAATATTACCTTAATTGTATCGATTGATGCAATTCCCCATTCCTCAATTTTATCGATTTTCAAGTGTATCATTTCTTGCAAATCGACCTCCAACCTAAATCAGTCTTTTCTCCTCAATTATAATGATTTGCAAATTTACTCCAGGAATTGACCACCTTAATTCCTCCTTTCATTAGTCTTGTCATTCATGTAAGACGCTCTTTCTTTTCTTTTTTTTTTTTTTTTTTACTTAAGTTTGACTATATTCATGTCGTGAAATATAATTATTGTTGATGATGTTCTACATTAGTCTTAATTTTAATTATGAAATAGATCTTTGTCTTTTTAAATTTTTTTTATGTAAATGTTTATGAACTTCCATTTGATGAGTTTTTTTGGTTGAGTTCTCATGTAGACATTTAATAAATGTCAATTAAATTAGCTATATCTGAATTGGAACTAGTTTGATGGACTATATGAGTACTCTATATATGTTTGTTTAACTTGTTTACTGTATTTAAGAATAAAATAACTTACATACCTTTTGAAAATCATCTTTATAATTTTAGATTTTTTTCTATCTAAAAGAATAGGAAACTTGATTTTTCACATGTTTGTCTTCAGTAGGTTTTGAGAATTAATGAAGTTCTTGACTTTTGTAGATAAATTATTGTTAACCTTATTTCATGTAGTGTTGATATAACTTTTGTTATGCTACCTCTAGCTACTTTTGATTAAGACTTCTCAAGAATGAATCTTAACTTATTGCAAAGAATAAAATGCATTTTCATTCAAAAGATTCAATCTTTCAAAGATTTAGAGTAGCTTACAATCTTTTCTTCTTTTTTTTCACAAGGATAATTTTGGGTATGCTTTTGCTTCTTAATTTTATGATTAGTATAGTTGTTTTCTGGTTTACAAGATATGTATGACTTTAGTTTTACAAGTAGGATGAAAGTCATTGTTTTGTAGAATAAATGGAACCATTTCTTTTATATATATATATATATATATATATATATATATATATATATATATCATTATTCATGAGCTCCCAAAAGAGGAGGAGGGGGGGTTATAGTTGTGGGTATGAAATAGGGGTTGTGGTTTGTTCTGTTCAGTTAGATGTTTTAATGAGTATTAATCTCTTGATACTTATTTTAGTGTGGATGAAAATGATATTTAAAATAATATTTTCTAATTTATAAACTATTCTTGCAACTTCCGGACATTTATTTAAACTTCATAAGTCCTGTTTTACAATAAGGATTTGCTTTTGTGTTTCACATAGATCTCCTTGGGAATGGAAACCTCTTTTATAGAGTTGTATGAATTTTAGTTAACGTTATTTTCAATATTCTTGCACCATATAGTGATTGTTGTATTTTTTAAAAATATCCATGGCTAGTTGATTTTTCTTTGACAAGTAAATTTTGTTTATTTGATCCATAACATTTACTTCTTTTTTTTTTTAGATATTATAACAAGTTGTATGTGACATTTTAGGCACAAGATTTCATGCATCAAACTTTCCGTTTACGTGGAAAACGTGAGTTATAACATAATAATGGATAAATAAGGACAAACAATAGTATAAAAAAAAAAATTCTTTATGAAATATTTTTTCTTACAAATTATAATCTTGAATTAGGGCTTGTTGGCCCTTCAAGATCAGATTGAAAATATCAATACGGGATTAAGCAAGGAAATTATTTTTGCACGTATGAATCGCATCAAGAATGATCTATAGTATTTATTTGGTAAGGGCTCATTTTCATTTCATTGTCTCTTCCTAGTGATTAAGATCTAGTCATATAAGTTCAATTATCTTACTCAAAAATATTTTTTTGTTTTTGCAGGATGGCTTCTCTAATCGATAGGTTGTTGGAAGTAGGAGGGGTCATCGGATTCACGTGAACTCATGCTTCCCTCCCAAAATCATATATAGTAGTGTTATATTTAAAAAAAACATATTTAAAGTTAGATGTGTGAACTCACACTCAAGTATCATATAATATCGTGTAATGATGATTGGGTACACCTTTGCGAGGTTAAAAATATGAATCTTTTATCTATCTTGTTTTATTTTCCTTTCCTTTCCTTTCTAAATGTCAAACCGATCAAAATTTATATCTTAGATCCACATTTTCATAATAGTACACCCATTATCTCAAAATTATGAATACGCCTTTGCTGACCTTTCACTTCGATTGCATTAGTCAGTGGCTCATGCAAGAGAATTCTCGCCCCCACCTCCTAAAAGGACTGCATTGGCAATTTAAAATTCCAAACTGCATTGGTGCCATTAAATTAGCTTCACAGATGAGTGTATTTGGGGTGAAATGTTGGAGGAAATGTTAAAATGGAAGGGTTTAAAGATGAAGGAAATGTTTTGTTTTTGGATGGATTGGTTAAATGAATTTGGGGCCGGTCTGATAAGGTAGAAGTACTTCCTAAACTATGACTGAAATCTCAGAGACACACCTAAACTTTAGTAGAGTCCTATTACCCCCTAAACTAATTTAAAATGAAATAAATACACCACAAACGCTGATATAAAAAAAAATATTTACACACGTGGCAGGCAAGTGTGTACAAACACAACCAACTTGGGTGGTTGAAGGTGCCACATCAGCACAAAAGGTGCACAAAAATACGAAAAAAATGAGTTTAGGGGGGTAATAAGACCTTAGTTAAGTTTAGGTGTATCTCTGAGGTTTCGATCATAGTCTAGGGGGTACTTATGTCTTCTCCCTTTATTAATTGAGTTTAAATGGGGGATTGTTAAAAATATGGGTAATATAGGACCTAAAGGTAGATATTAGGGATATTTGAGAGCTAGTAGGTGGATGAAAGATAGTAATGTACCATTTCCAATAGTTCAAGGGTATTTTAGGTCATTTTTCATTATTTTTTTATAATCATTCATGCGAGCTTTTTGGGTAAATCTTGCTTAAAATAAAATAAGTTCTTAATATTAAATATTGTTATGTATGTATAATAGTCGATCGTTATGACATGCAAAAGAAGTATACAAATGAGATTGGTATACAAATGTAACTTTTAAGTACTAGTTATTCCTAGGGGTGGCATAATGGATAATTTGTATGTGTACTTATTCAAATTACTCATCTTAAAAGTGGGTAGTTGTCACAATCCAAAAATGGACGCAATGGCTCTTGTAGACTATTCCCACCAAGAGAAGTCAGTCTCAAGCCAATAAAATGAAAGAAATGCGGAAAGTAAAACAATGAACAAGATAAAAGCGAAAAACTTATTCATTCTATAATCACCCCAAAACCTAGTTGTCACGTGTACAAACCACTAAAGCATAAAGTACGGAAAGGAAAGATAATTACAAGTCTAAATGTTTTTTTTTTCTCAAAAATAAAAGGTTCGCCGGGATGACAAGGAGCTACCTCTCCAAAATCTTTCAACAAGCCTCGGGTATAAAAAAAGAAGATCAATCACATGAAACTGGGCTCGAAACCTACACAAGTGTAGAAGTAAGGAGTGAATATATACCAAACAATATGGTATTCCCCAAGCAACCTGAAACTAGCTAGAAATGAATACTTCTTTCATCCCAATCGAACCTCCTCAAACTACAACCTGCATAAGAATCAGCCCAACCTAACAGTTCACAATACATAGTTCACAAGTCCTCATTATTAAAGTTCAACAGTCACAGTTCAACAATCATCACGTATCAATTATGACAATCATAGGTTTCAAGTAAATCAACCACAAGTATCGAATTCATCAAAACACATTAATCAAGTACAATGAACACCAAATTTCAAGATTTATCAGGACAATGTCACTCGAAACTCATGGGAACCGCCCATAGTTCATGAACTCCCTGGTAATGATCTCGGCATCAGTATCACTCGCCGGTAATGACCTCGGCACCCATAACACTCACCGAAAATGACCATCAATAACACTTGGTGGAAATAACCTCGGCATCATAACACTTGCCGAAAATGACCTCGGCTTTATAAGCACTTGCCGGAAATGACCTTGGCATCAATAACCATCACATGTCTCATCATGACACACAAAAATAAATCCAAATAAGTAATTTCACACCACAAGGAGGAAACAATAACTCAAGCAAATCAAGGCCACAATAATGTCATCCAAGCATTTCATCAATCAACACACTAGGGCTCACAACAGGGCAAATTCACAAAGTATCATGATCAACACATTGCCTTTTATTTAACCCCTTTCTTTATTCATTAAAATTAAGCAAGTGAAACAATGAATCTTTCACCTCATTCTCATTACTCCCCAATAATATAATGAAGAGAAATACAATATTAACTAGACTTACGAAGTTTAGAAAATCACTTGCCTCAATTCAATCAAATAGTCAATCCAAGACTTGAGTCTTCCCCTTCCAAATAATATCCAATGCCCCACAATCTATATCAATCAAGTAATCACCATAAGATTCCGAAAATAAAACTCAATTTATACAATTAAACAAAAAGGTCAATCAACTCAAAAACCCAATTCCTAAATTGAGGTTTGAATCTGAAAATCTTTAGTTGAAAATATTACTCAAGATATTTGGAAATCATTGGTGAAAACCATTTCGAAAAAAGGAGTTAAAATCATATCAAAATCATCATTTTACTAAGTTTTTGGGTTCTTGAAGATAAACCCCAATTTTTCATTTCAAAAGCTTGATTTGAACACGTAAATTCATAAATAATCATGGGTAATTGAAGATTTAAGGTTAGGAATCGTTACCCAAATATTTCTTTTCAAAAATCTTGTGCAAATCGCCCCCAACAAAGCTTCCAAAACTCAAAAATGGTGAAATGGGATTGAAACCCAATTTTGGAAGATATTCTGTTCAGGGGTCCTGCACTAACGCGGATGGACAACTCAAAAATGAGCCCCGTGAATGCGCCTGCTACTCCGCACACGCGGAGGTCAATGCTTTGACCTCCCGCGAACGCAGTCACCGACGCGATTGTGGAGGGTTGGCTTCACCAACACAGACAACAAAAATCAGAAAACACAATTTCATCGATCGGACCATCTGGATTCGTTCGGAACCCCGTACACACAAACTAAATATGTAAATTGACAATGCTTGACGTTCCGTACAAAATGAAACCATCAAAACACGAATTTGAGGTCTCCTTGACCTGAAACTTGTGAAAGTCACAAGAAATGAATATAACGCCTAAAAAGGTCAATTCAAGCTTGGAACCTCTAAAAATTCAACGAAGAGCTCATCCATGCTTAAAATCCTGTCCCGAATTCAAGGAAACTCTCGGAATTTCGATTCAAGCATTCGAACCCTGAATGTTGACCAAAGTCAACCCAAATGCTAAAATTCCACAAATTTCCAACTTAGGACCTCAACCCCCCAAAAGGACTCCCGACAATTCTCTTAGACCAACTTCCACATTCTAGAACTAATGGAATTGACATAATTCCTTACCGACATGCGAAACCCCAAAAGACTTCGAAAATCAATTTTAAGCAACTTAAGTCATTCAAAATCAAAACTTACCCAATTCACAACTTTTTATTCAAAGTTTGAAACCAACTTTAAAAAACTCAAGCATAATTAACTGGGGATCAATATCAGGAAGGGGAAAATGGTAATTTTACGAAATTTCCAAAAATGATTGATCGGGTCATTATAGTAGTTAAATGGATAAAGTGGGTAAAAGAGGCTCATTCATAAAAGAGAAAAGACATAAAGTGATACCTGAAGTTATCCCGAATTTTCAAAAAGACACCTTAGCTATGCGGGCGCTCTATTACACCCCTAAACAATTCCGATAATATATTATTACATTATTTTTCTATCAATTTCAGATTTTAAATGACAAGTGTTATCACACACCAATCATTGTGTGACACGTGATAATTTAATTTGAAATATATTCATTTTAAGTTTTTCTTTATTTCTCTCTCTTACTTTTTCACTTATTTTAATTTTATACTTTAATTTTAATTTCATTTTAAATTCTACTTCATCTTCCACCCCTACTTTCAAGCTACCCCTCCCTCCATTTTCTTTCTTTCTTTCTTCTTCTTCACCTCCCACCCTCACCTCACCTCACCCCACCCCCACGTCAAGTTGAGCCCCTCCATTTTCTTCTTCTTCTTCTTCTTCTTCTTCGGTCAAATTCTTTTCTTTTCAAAATTATACTATTTTCTAGAATTTGTGTTATTGATAACAAAACTAATTATTTTTCTAAGGAATTTTTTTTTTGAAGGTATCATCAATTAATTTATCTCATTTTCATATAATTTCAAAACTAGAAATGATAATTTTGAAAGAATTGAAATTCTCCAAAAATTGAAAAAGTTTAATTGAAATTTGGATAAAAAACTAAATAATACCTACTAATCATCTTGAAATCTAATGGGTTTATCAAATTATTCGAAATGTAATAAAATATTTTGATATAATTTTAAAATTGAAGAGAGTTAAACTAATAGTAGTAAAAAAGGGAGGTGAAGTTGTGGTAAAAAGTGACATTGAAAATGAGAAACTACAATGAAGATGTCAATGAATTTCTGAAGAAGAAAAAGAAAAAATAATAAGGAGAAAAAGTTAAAATAATAAGAAAAACAAGAAAATATATTTTATAGCAAAATACTTGTAAAAATAAAATTATATTCGTTTTTTAGTTTGTTCACGCTCTTTAAGAGAGTGCATACACTCTCCATGCCAGGTGGACAAAAAATGATGTAATAATATCATTTTAGGATTGTTTAGGGGTGATAGACGCTTTGCATAGTTTTAGTTTTTTGAAAATTCGATAATTTCAGCTACTTTATGTTGTTATTACTTTATGTTTTTTCTCTTCATAAAATAAAAAAAAGTGACATTAATATTTTTTTTGAGATGTAGATGGTCGGGGTAGAACTTTTTTTCTTTAGCCCCTTATAATTTGCTACCTCCGGTTCTTTTTGTGAGGTTCCTTTTTAGGATAAGTTAAGCAGACCATATCTCATAAAATTACTAGAAAAGACATTGCCACTTTATTTATTTTTGTTGGTAGAATGTTTTATTTTAAGTTGAACACATATTCAATTTGAAAAAGTGGTTGTACGTTAAATTGAACCCAATAGGCACGCTTAATCAGAACCGAAGAATCCTCTCTATAAGATGTGGGCTGGGTGGCGCCTTTCGGACCACTAGTTTTTCCCACAACTTCTGGGACCTCTCGAACCTTAACCCCAAATAGCAATTGTTTTTTATTGCTACCAGCTCATGTAGAGCTGCTGTGGCGTGCACACCTTAACCCCAGATAGCAATTGTTTTTTATTGCTACCAGCTCATGTAGAGCTGCTGTGGCGTGCACATTTCTGTCAAGAGTAGAAAGGTCCCACGAAGTCCGCATTACTGGGCCCATTTATCATCAACATCCAAACAACTTTAATGCCCACTTGGTTACAAGCCCACGTTAAATGGCTCGGCATACAATCATGCTAGCTTATTTTAATTAAAGCCTAAACTAACTTTATCCTTTGCCGATGTGGGATTAGAGTAATAAGTTGGTGACTTAAGGAAAAGAACACTAAGATATACACCTGCCATTTTTTTTTTTATATATTTTAAGATAAATATAATTGTGATGTTCGACAAAAAAAGTTTATAACAAATATTCTAGAATCTTTTTCAAAAATATTGATTTATTTTTTCACCATGGGATCTCTTGTTGATTAGCTTTTTTTTATTTTTTTGAGAAAAAAATATAAATGTTATTCATTACGTTATACTCTAATTTGTTTGGGATCGAGAGTAAATAACTTAAATGGTCATTATATTTATTGAGTTAAGTGTCAAAAACACACAAAAGTTATTCTTTTTTTTCAAGTTTCATACCTAAACTATTAAGAGTGTGAGTTTATACCTAAACTATCACTTATTAATTTGAGAAACACACATCAGTGGTGTGTGTAATACTCTCTTTTTTGGAAAAAAAACCTTGACACATGGTATTCCACATGGATAAAATATTCCACATTGATTAAAAAAAAAAAAAACTATTAATATTAATTAAAAATTAAAGATTAAAGTATTACTTCCTCAAAAAATTTATTTTTTTTAAAAATAAAATATAAATTATTTTTCTTACCCTACTCCACTACCTACCGCCCTCCCCCTCCCCCCCCACCCCCCAACAATCCCCCATTCTTTTATTTTTTATGATTCTGTTATAAAATATTTTAAAAAAATTCATACTTCACCACCTCCCTGGCCTAAACCACCTACTCATTTCCAAATAAAATGATATTATTTTATTTTTTAAAAAAAAAATTCACCCCACCCTATTTAACCCTCTGCTCTCTATTTATTTGTTTGTTTTTTTTTTTTTTTACATTTTTCTCGTTTTGTGTTAGATATGTACATATATTTTTTGGAATTTTTTTTACTGGTGTACCGAATATAACATAAAGAAAAATTTATTTAAAAAAAAAAAGTCTTGCGGCGGCAAGTAAGAAATACATTCCTAAAAATATATGTATATATCTAACACAAACGAGGAAAAAAAATTGGAAGTGAAGGATTATGTGGAGTGGGATATAATTATTTTTTCAAAATAAAATAATATCTAAAAAAATATTATTTGAAGGAGGGAGGGACTAAAAAATGGGGGGGGGGGGGGGATACGGTGTTAGAAGTTATGAAATTGGATAAGAAAAATATTTTACATTTTATGAGATAATAATTCTTTAATCTTTAATTTTAACTAATACAAATAATTTATTTATTTTTTGTTAATGTGGAATGTTTTGTTCATGTGGAGTATGAAGTGACATTTTTTTGAAATAAAAGAGAGAGTATAGTACACACACCATGAAGACAGCGTAATAAAAGAGAGGGGTGCGTTTCTCAAGCTAATAAGTGCTAGTTTAAGTATGAAATTCACACTCTCAATAGTTTATGTATGAAACTAAAAAAAAGGGATAGTTTAGATGTGTTTTTGACACTTATCTCTTATAAAAAGTTTCCCACTAACCTAAAGTCACTTAAGTTTATTTTGTATCAAAAAGATTACTAAAGTTAAACTAATTTAGTTAGAAAGTTTGTTTTTGTGGAATAGAGCTATAGAATTACAAGGCAGGAAACCGAACCCTCACCAATAATATGAAATTTCAGGTAGCCAACCATAATCATTTGGCTGAAAGAAATGATAGTTTTAATAAGAACATAAAGAAGATCCTAAGAAGATCCTACATGCTATTGAGAGTATATGTAGAAAGTTTTTGTGGAAAGGTAATGTGGAGGCATCAAAGAAAGCATTAATATCCTAGGAGAAGCTATGTTGGCCCAAAGCAAGTAGAGATTTGAATTTTCTGGATGTGTTTATCTGGAATAATGCAACTATTGGGAAGTTACTATGGAATCTCTATAAGAAAAATGACAAATTATGGGTGGAATGGATACATAGTTACTATGGGCAAAGAGGAATTTGGGGCATCCAAGCAAATCAAGCTTCATGACTGGTACAAAGAATTCTTAAAGCTTATAATCATCTTCAAGCTCCTGGCTAGCTACAATGAACATAGTTTAAAGCAAATGGAACAGTACTCAATTAAGAAGGTCTATGAAAAGATGAGAGGAGATAGGGAGAAAGTGGAGTGGAGAAAGCTGATATGGTCCAACTATGGTGCACAAAAGTGGCTGTTCATACTGTATTTAGCTCTAAATATAAGGTTGTCAACGAAAGATAGAATGGCAAAATGGGGAGTAACATCTAATTTGACATGTCCCTTATGTCAAGTGGAGGATGAGGATATCGATCACCTCTTTTTTGCATGCATGTTCACTGTTGGAATATGGAAGAAACTGCTAGCTTGGCAAGGAATACAACGTACATGAGGGAAGTGGCATGGATAAATACAATGGGCAACGACATATATGAAGGCAACACCAGTAAAGCCAAGGTGTATAGGATGGTGCTGGCAGGAACCATCTATCATGTGTGGATAGAGCGAAACAACACAATCTTTCAGTCCAAACAGAGAAATGAGGAGTTCATGATTAGACACATCATTAGAGAGATACATGGAAGAGGAGCCCATTATAGGAAGATAGGCAGTAGACTTCGAGAACTCAATGTTTACCCTTAGGATAGAAGCCGTGAGAGAAGGCTGATAGATAGAATGTGATGTTTCAGCAAGTCTTGGAGCATGTATGTCCAAGTCTGCTGTTTTTTTTCTAGTTTTGTAACATTCACTTTGGTAAATAAAATTTTAATTACCATAAAAAAAAATTATATATATATTTAGCGCAAAACTCCGCAAAAAAAGCGACGGACTAAAAGATGCCGTCTGTCGCTTTTTGTAAAATAATTTTAAAAATAATTATTTTTAAAAAAAAGTGACGGACAGTGTGGCAAATGGAATCGCTTTTTGGAGCGACTCCGTCCGTCGCGTTTTTGTCCATCGTTTTTTAGCATATTTTTAGTAGTGACCCTAAGTCCTTGCGGTACTTGAGTGTGTACTAAGTAATTATCACCATATATAGGTCTCGGATAGTCTATCTTCATCAGTTCTCAAGTCCTTAATTATCTGGAAATCATGTCAAAAATCCATGTTCTTAGTTCTTTTTCCTAGTCTTAACCTCTTTTTCCGAGTAAGTTTAAAATACAAGTGAGTTCTAATATAGGCCTTCCATAAGAATCCATACCTAGAAATGGTAACTCTGATTGGAGATCCCTAGAGCTAGGTTCAAAGAGATCAAACAAAGTTGAGATTGACGGTTCAATATTTTCAAAAACTCAACGCATTCTCACGATTAAGACATGTTCAGGAAACATGGATAAAGATTAAGGTTTGAAGATTTTTAATGATTTCTGTGTTTGGTAAAACATGACCAAATAGTTTATCTAAGGGATTAAAATGTTTTAGAAAACACATATATGAGTGTGAAGTGTAAGCCGGTTCAAGGAGAATCCAATGTTACTTCCCTTTAGGATTCCATAAAGCGAAAAAACTAATCATACACCAAGAAACACTGTCTAGAGATCCTAACAAGACAATTCTATCATTGTTACTCCCCTTTAGGATTCCACAACCCTAGCTATAGAGTTAGTTACCCATAGATATTGCAGAAGAATAATTAAAAGGTAAGAAAACATGCTTATGTAATAAAAGCAATCACCAGAAGATTAAAAACAATAGTCAAGAAATGGTTCACAATTTTGTAGCAAAAGCTGAATTAGCTTCCGTAGAGTAACGCCTTAAAACTTCAAAACTATAAACTCAAAAATAATATCCTTAAATAGGTATTTATAGTTTCTAAAATTAAAATACATAAATCAAACCAAAACTACGACTCATGCACACGTCGCGGTGTCTGATGTGAAGGTGGGATCAGTACTCCGCCACATCATGGAGCCCAAGGTGTCTGAGTTGTGATGATAGCTAAGTGGGATGTGTTATAACATCTGGAGTTACAACCAGATCAGTGCACCACATATGAAGCTTCACCTGCACATATTCTACCTTCATGCTGTGATCAATGAACTTTGTGATGCGGAATCACGTGTCGACTTGCGACTTCATCACATCATCTGCATCAGTAACAAGAACACTCCCACTTTTGCTTTGACACATTTTCAACTAGTTTTGACCCGATCCTCTAAAAATCATGATGACTTATTCTTTTGGGATAAAACATCGTAAATGCACTCTTTTTTCAAAGACGAAAAGTGTAAGCTTAAGGACTAAATAAGTAGGTAGATCACCGACTTATCAAAACCCCCAAAACATAAATAGTTTCTTGTCCTCAAGCAATTCACAACTTTACCACCATACAAACACAAACTTTATTCTAAGAACAAGTAATCACTTGACTGATACTAATGTTAAACCATAGAAGCCACAATTTATGTCACGATAACTTCCAAGCCAGCATATTTATCATACAATACTATATCTTATTTCATGACCACTAATCGACATAGACAATCACTCCTGCTCAGTTTTATATGCCAACTCATGAAAAGAGCATTCACCACTCATATAGTATAAACCAAACGCTTGGAGATTTAAGATCAGAATTGAATAAGTCACTCCAAGAAAGATGTTCACACGCCGAGAAGGAAGGGCGAACAAGTTGACCATCTCTGAAGGTGACCGGACATGGATGAAAAATGAAGGTTGGAAAGGCAAACTAAGGTGGAAATCGGTGATCCGTCGAATGTGAAAGGCAGACTCGAACGAGTTCACCAATTGAGTTTCAAACACCTTAAGCAAATGAAAGGTGAGCTGAGGAACACACGCGATCCACTGATCGTGTTAGACGAGCCCGACTAATATCTCATAAAATTACTAGAAAAGAGATTTTCACATTACATTATTTATTTTTGTCCTTAGAATGTTTTATTTTAAGTTGAATACAATTTCAAGTTTCAAAAATTTATAGGCACGCTTAATCAGAACTGAAGAATCCTCTCTATAAGATGTGGGGGCTAGTGGCGCCTTTCGAAACACTAGTTTGGCCCACAACTTTTGGGGCCTCTCGATCCTTAACCCCATAATATCAATTGTTTTTTAAATGCTACCACCTCATGTAGAGCTGTGGCGTGCACAATTCTGTCAAGAGTAGAGAGGTTGAACGGAGTCCGCATTACTGGGCCCATTTATTAACATCCAAACCAATTTAATGCCCCACTTGGTTACAAGCCCACGTTACATGGCTCGACATACAGTAATGCTAGCTTATTTTAATTAAAGCCTAAACTAACTTTATCCTTTCCCGATGTAGAATTTGAGTAATAAGCTGGTGACTTAATGTTCGTAGGGCCAATCAGTTTCCTCAACAACAAATTAAGGAAAGGCACACTAAGATATACACCTGCCAATTTTTTTTTATTATTTTAAGCTAAATATAATATAATTGTGATGTTCGACAAAAAAAAGTTTATAACAAACATTCTAGAATCTTTTTTTAAAAAATTGATTTATTTTTTCACCATGGGATCTCTTGTTGATCAGCTCGTTTTTTTTTTTTTTTTAGAAAAAATATGTAAATGTTATTCATTACATTATACTCTATTTTGTTTGGGATCGAGAGTGGGTAACTTAAATGGTCATTGAATTTATTGAGATAACTGATAAATATCAAAAACATACCTAAATTATTCTTTTTTTTTAGTTTCATATCTAAACTAACAGTGTGAGTTTCATACCTAAACTATCACTTATTAGTTTGAGAAACTCACTTCAGCGGTGTATAATACACTCTGATTTTTGAAAAAAAAAACCTCGACACATGACATTCTACATAGATAAAATATTCTACCTTGACAAAAATTAAATAATAAACTATTAATATTAATTAAAAATTAAAGATTAAAGTATTACTTCTCCAAAAAAAATTATTTTTTTTAAAATAATAAATGATTTTTCTAACCTCACTCCACTACCTTCCCCCGACAATCCCCCATTCTTTTATTTTTTAAAATTTCTTTTATAAAAATATTTTTAAAAAATTCATTCTTCCCCTTCCAAACCACTCACTCATTTCCAAAAAAAATGATATTATTTTATTTTAAAACAATGAAAATTCTACCCCACCCTATTTAAATCTCCGCTTTCTATTCATTTATTTATTTTCTTACATTTTTCTCGTTTTGCGTTAGATATGTACATATATTTTTGGAATTTTTTTTACTGGTGTACCGAATATAACATAAATAAAAAATTTATTTTAAAAAAAGTCTTGTGGTGGCAAGTAAGAAATAATTTCCTAAAAAGTTATGTATATATCAAATACAAAACGAGAAACAAATTGGAAGCGGAGGATTAGGTGGAGTGGGATATAATTATTGTTTAAAAATTAAATAATATCTCAAAAATTATTATTTGAAAGGGGGCGGAAAAGGGGGGGGGGGGGGATGAAGCAAAAGAAAATTAAATATTTTTTGAAAAGAAATTTAAACAAAAAAAAAAACTAAAAAATGGGGGGGGGGGGGGGGTACGGTGAGAGAAAGTGATGCAGTGCGATAAGAAAAATATTTTATATCTTATTTTATAAAAAAAATATTTTTTTGAGATATCAAGTAGCCAATCAGGATCATATGGCTGAAAGAAATGGCAATTTTCATAAGAACGTAAAGAACAAAATCCTTATCACACCTGTTGCAGGATACACATTTAACTCTATTAATGCTTCAGCAATAAGGGCTACTGCATTGAGCAACACTATTAAATCTTAACTACTGGCCTTATTAGAGGGTTTAGTTAGCGACCAACAATGGACTAAAGAGTTTGGAAATAAATGAAGAAAATAAAGAGATAATAAATTTTATTGAACAAGATTACCTAGCTTACACAAACAATTTATTGTAGTGGTTCCTCCTTTTAATTAGGTTGTAACTTTGATTTAATTATCTCTATGGAAATATAGTTAAGTGGTCTTAAGTGTAAAATTGATGAATTTTAATATACCTCTAAAGTCCTTCCAATCAATCAAGAGGATGTCACCCTAAGTCCTTGAGGCACTTGGGTGGTGTACTAAGTAATTATCACCATAGGTTAGACTATCTTCATCAGTTCTCAAGTCCTGGAAATCACGTCCAAAATCCACGTTTTTGGTTCTTTTTCCTAGTCTTAACCTCTTTTTCCAAGCAAGTTTAGAATACATGCGAGTTCTAATATATGCCTTCCATTAGAATTCATACCTAGAAATGGTAAATCTACTTAGCAGACTAGAGATCCCAAGAGCTAGGTTCAAAGAGATCAAACAAAGTTGATGGTTCAACATTGTCAAAAAACACTCAACCCATTCTCATGATAAAGACAATTTGAATTTCCTGATAGAATTCCTTGCACTATATTACTCTCTGAGGGATTCGATCTTGACTCTTAGTTGGGTATTTTTATTGATGATGACCTCTTCTTCTTTTAATTGTTTTTGAGAATAATTTGAGTGTTTTCATTTAGCAGTGTGGCACCTGTGGTTCATAGGTCTGGTGCATGAGCTTCATATGAGCATTTTTAAATTTTGTCTTTTTTTATCCTCTTGCATTCAAGAAACAAACCAAAAGGAACTCTTAAGAACAAAGAGTGAAGTAAACAAAATTGAAAAACACTTGGGTTGCCTCCCAAGAAGCGCTTGATTTAATGTCGTCACTCGAAGATACTTCTTCTAGGAAAAAAAAACATCGGGAATTGTAACTTCTTCACAAGGAGTCTCGACCAATTCGTCCTTTGAATCAATCACTAACACCACTCGACATTCATCTAGTGGTTTCATTTACTTGCTCACATTGAACATGACCTCACTACCCCACTTGGAACTTGAGTTCACCTAACTCAACATCCACCAATGAATGTCTGGTAGCTAAAAATGGACGTCCTAAGATATAGGCACCTCGAGGTCTAAATCACAATCCAAAACCACAAAGTCCATTGGAAGGATGAACTTGTCAACTTTTACCAACACATCAAAAAAATTCCTATTGGATGGCCCATTTGCCATGACCAACCGTGTTGGAGTAGGCTTATGGGCTCCTAAATTTAACTTCTTAAACATCACATGGGGCATCAAGTTTGTACTCTCCCTAAGGTCGCACAAAGCCTTGTTATATAAATACGCTCTGATAGACTTAGTGGTATTGGATTGTGATGTAGACCTCGAGGTGAAAGCTCCCAAATCTTCTCTTTTGGGTGTCAAGGTGCTCTTCATAATAGATCTACAATGATGTGACACCACCCATGTGCCCACATCAACAATCCTCTTCTTCTCCAACAACTCCTTCATAAACTTAGCATACCCCGGCATTTACAGCATGGCATCCACCAATGATATGTTCATGGACAATTTGCTAAACATGTCAATGAACTTCTTGAACTAATTTTCCTCTTTCTTCATTAAAAACCTTTGGGGATAAGAAGGTGGGCATTTAGGTACCGAACCCTTAGTATTTTTGTCCTCCTTGCTTTCCTCATCATCAACTACCACATAAGGAGGATCATTTTCTTTTTCTTCCTCCAAAAAAGGCTTCCCATCATTCGCAACAACATTATCCTCATAAATCGGTATGGTGCACTAGGCTTCACCCCATCATTCAACTTTTCACACACAACCTTTTTGGGGTTCGTCGATCACACTGTCAAGTATTTTACCACTTGTAGTAACGGTTGTCATACAATTATCATCATTCTTCAAATTAGGAAGAGTCACCAGAAAATGTACCTTTCATTCGCGAAATCATTTGATATGATAAGTGATTCATTTGATCTTCAAGGTGCTTGGTAGAGTAAAGATGATGCTACACCATAAATACAGTAAAGACATTCTCCTTGCCATGAATTTATGCTCAACTAATGAAATAATCACTCAAATCAATCAAAGAACAATAGACATAAAACACTTACATGTCAACCCACACAAATGTCGTCACGTGGCCTATATATCACCACATAATGTACGTAACACTATTTTTAATTAATTGGAAGAAATCTCCTATCAAAGTTAAAGTCTTAAGTTACCTCGATCCAAACCGAAAGCTAAGCACACCCTAAACGACCTTATGTTTTTCTTAAAGCGTGAAAATGCTCTCAATATATTTCAAACTCTACTCTACAGGGTTAATGGGTCAAACAATATTCGTGTTGCAATATGAAAAGAATTTGACCAAAAAGTCAAACCAAAGCCTCGGGATCAAAATCTAAAATTGATTCCAAAATTAGGTTACCAATTTCTTAAGGATTCCAAATCTAAAATTTAACTCAAATCGACTTCCAAATCCATAATTTAGGGATAAAAATCATACTTTTGCACCAGAAAAATACAGATTACACATATGTATCAAGTGGGTAATCAAAACAATAATCTATTTCGAGTTGAAGAATTCTTACCCTCAACTAAATTGGTTAAGTCACTAGTTGACATAATATTAAAGTGATTTTTCTTTGAATTAAAATAATTATGAAATGATTTACTCCCTTTTCACTCGATAAGAATATTGTGACATGCATTTATATGTTTTATATAAATATTGTCCCACCATTTGATGCATGACGCATATTAAGTACCTATTGATTTGTACTCTAACTATTTTTTTATGTGATGTTTATGTCACAAAACTATAGGGGTTGGTAGTGACGTACTTGAAAGCTAGGAGTAGAGGCGGATCCACATGTACGCAGGGTGGATCCACGTGGTTTCAGGGGGTTCACCTGAATGCTCAGGTAAAAAATTACACAGTGTATATATAAGTTAAATTTTCTGTATTTATGTAGATATAATAATTTTGAACCCCCTAACGAACAAGATGCAAGTTGTAGTGACTGGTAGGTCTCCTTTTAAACTGACTCTCACGTCTAACGTTTGAATTCCATTGTGAACATTTTCTTTTTTTAACTTTTCTTCATTTAGTTTCAGGATCAATCTTTCATGGTTTTTTTTATTTTTTAAAAAAAGTGCTAAAAGAGTAGATTTAAACCAAAAAAAATCCATTGTGAACATTTTGTTTTTTTAGCTTCTCTTCATTCAGTTTTAGGACTAATCTTTCACCTTTATAAAAAAAAAAAAAGTGTTAAAAGAGTAGATTTAAACCAAAAAAAATAAATCAAATGTGTTAAAAGGTCTTGTAACAGAACTAACTGTTTGTACCTATAAACTAAATACTACTACTTCTTGAAATTGTGTTTTGTTGGCTTATTCATACGTTTATATTTTTATTTTTCGAACCTCCTAAATGAAAATCCTAGATCCACCACTGTATCTATGTATGACTATATGAGGGTGCACGTGTGGACGTTAACTTTCGGAAAAATTATGTAAATATGTGTATATATTGCTTGAGATATGAGATATATTTCTTTAGGCATAATAAGAACACTAAAACTAGTTGGTGCACTAGTTTAAATCTTGCGCTCCTCCTCATTTTAAGATGATGAGACTAGGTTTGAATCTCATTCAGTGCTTTTTTTGTTGCTTTTTTTCGTTTTCATCTGAGAATCTTAAAAATCGTTTGTGGTTTTATTCATTTAATTCATAGAGACTCTATAAGACGTAATGGGTGATTTTTATTTATTTATTAGCATGGGAATACACATGATGTATTTAAAATAGAAAAGAAACATGTACATAATTTGTATTTAATGTATTTATGAATTCATGAAAGAGAGAAACATTCGACTTCACATATTTTTTATGTTTGCAATTCGAAATTGCATTGAAATGTAAATTTCATGATTTACATATACATGCACTTGGTTACTCCCTCCATCCATCCACATTTAATTTGATATACCTCTTAAGAAATAATTAATAAAATGATAATTTTATTATATCATCCTGATTTATTTATGCTGGAGATAATTAGAATAATTAACACTTAATATTAATGTAAAATAGGTATAAAATGATAGATTATATCTTGGTTTTTGAAAATGAATAAGTAAAAGTGGACGGAGGGAGTAACGGTCCACTTTTAATAAAATAAATGTTAGACTTTCTCTTATTTAAATTGAAAAAATCAAGAGATAATTTACTATTTTAACAATAATTAAAGATAATATAATAAAATTATTATTTGATAACAAGTACTATGCTAATTCATGGAAGGTCAATACTACCAACTCTTCTGCTAGATGTCCATCCTTTTCATATATTATTAAAATATATCTCATTTTGTGAGTCACCGTTGCCTACCAACAATAATTGAATTAATTTTGAAAAGTGGTTACAATAATTGATTGAATAATAATAATTTGGTCTCTCATTAGTTTTTTTGAAGTGAATAAAATAAAAATCCTAGCCGTTATCATCATAGAGACACTAAATTATTTATTTACTTGACCTTTGAACACCACAAGAGTTAAAAGATTATTAGTGGTCTAAATTTCTTATATCTTTCTTGCGTATGGAATTTGTGCATACAAGAACTTGATTACATCAATTCTTGTATATATAAAAATATATGTGGATAAAAGTCTTAGAGGCGTACAATAGACCGTACAATTATTAATTTAGATTAAATTACTATTATGATAGATTAAGATGACATAATGTAAAAAATAAAAGGTTCAATTTCAAAAAGCTCCTTGAGAATTTTTAGAATATGGCCGCACCCCATGAAAAAAAATTATTAAGTGAGAATTGATCTTTGTGTTAGGGTTTTGCCCTTATTTTCTTATCTCGTCTTGGGGTGCACGTTAGGTGAATACTAACTTGCACTTGCCGGCATGGCTCGAGGCCGGGGGAGGAAGATTCTGACTAAGACTACCAATGGATGGAAAACATTAGGGGAAATCAATACTACTCTATTGGAAACTCAGAGGGGAGAAACTCACTCATACAACTGGAGAGATAGATGCAGGAGAACCTTGACCTAGTTTAATGGTTAATCATCTTCATAATACTACTTCAAGGAAAGGAAGTGCACTAGCAGGGAACATTGAGCCTCATAAGGGAGGGGATGTTTCCACAGCGCAAGCAAAGGGTAATGAAGCAAGGGCAAGTAAGGAGAGCAGTCCAGCTATGATACTGAACCCTGGTACGAAGGAGAAGGACGGGAAAGCGGAAGATAACCAGGGAAAGCGAGATTGGGTGGGTCTTTTTGATGCAACAAAGTTAGCTGCAAAGGGGATGAATCTATCATATATTTCACATGTTATACAAGAGGGGGAGGTGGTAGTGAAACTAACAGAGGAGGATGTGGAGGAGGAGAATGGGGTATGGGCAAAAGCAATTGTGCTATATGTTGTTGGGTCTTGCGAGTCTTGAATATTATTTATCTGTTCTTCGTCTGATAATGAAGGACTGTGAATATTGTCTTCTGAACCATTACTTGGACTGGGAATGTCTTTAATAATATGTTTGTCTTGGCTTTTTTCTTGAAATTTTTTTTCTAAAGTTTGTTTGATTATTTTTTCTAAATTTTCATTTTTTTTTATTTTTTAATGCTTCATTTTTTCTTAAAGAGTCTTTCTGAAAATATTTAGGTAATCTCCTTTGTGAGGAAGAAGACTCCTCTTCTTCACTTTTTGGCAAAGTGACAGCCATTAACGGATTTGATAAGTCTTTATCGGTCACCGTTTGAACCGGACTAGATGTATCATGCTCCGATACAGTAGAGTTCTTAGCATTCAGAGGGGAATGCACACCCGTCTCATCCATTTTTAAAAGAGATGGAGAACTCATGTCTTCTTTCTCCGTAGTATTGTCTGTTCTTGGCTGAGTAGTACTTTCTGCTCTTGGCGAGTATTTGCTCTGAAATGTCTCGAGTCATCTTACTAGTCTCATATTTTCTTGAATAAGGAGTTCATTTTTAGCATTGAGTCTCTTGAAACCCTCAGTCATGGATGTACAATGATCACATAATATTATTTTTCTGAATCTGTTTGGATATTGTATTTTTTTTTTTTCGACCCTTGGGGGGGTCAGGGGCTTAGCAACACCCCCAGGCCTTAACATAAATAGAAATCAAAAAAAAAAAAATATTACAAGGAGGGGGACATAAACCTTACCTCCGATCCTAGGTGGTTCCGAAGTCGACTGACCAACTATGGCAAGTCAACTCTTTCCCATACTAAACAAAGAAGAAAACCTAGAGCTAAGCACCTAAGGAGAGGACTCCTCTCGATACAAAGAAACTAGGAAAACATAAATAAGGGAGACTCTCCCCTTACAAGGAAAGAATAAACAAAGGAACCTAGCCAAACTATACCTATCTAGGCCTAAGTACAGATGACAAGGAGGAAGCACCTAAAAGAGAACAAGTCAAGGAGGCTTTTTGATCCTCTTCAATTTCTTCCTTCTGAAGCTTTGCACTCCCATTTTCTCAAGAATATAGCTACCTCTCACTATATTAGGCAATTGAGTGTAAATGTAATAGTGTTGAATGATATCTTGCCTGTGACTTTGTTTGGAAAGGAAGTCTGCAGTACTGTTAGCCTCTCTGTAGATGTGAACACATTGGATTTGGATATTGTATTGGGGTACTTGATTTGGGCTTTGTCTAAGAGCTGGTGAAATATAGTAATTAGGCCAAAGTATTCCTCTCGCATAGTCTAATGCTTCAGTAAAATTATTAAAACCTTTAAAAAGCGGATTTTTTATCCCATTTATAGAATCTACTACTTCTATCCAAGTTTGAAAAACACCTTTAGTTTTACCATGTATAACCACATAATATTTAAATTTATTGTCTCTATTTTTGTTTGAAAAATATTGGCATAAAGCATCTGATGTAGCAATAAAATATTTAGTATCTTGTTTATTATAGGCTATCCATAGATTGTCTACTAAGAATTTTTGAGATTTATCTAAATTACATTCTGGATTAAGTCTAAATGATAAATTGCAATTGGGGTATGATATTAAATTAAACTTACCAAAATGTATTCTCTCCATCATGTCTGTTGTACTCTGAGGTCTAAATTTTTGTCTTTCTAATAATGTCTGTGCATAAGAGTCTGATTGGGCAATACCTTTGCGTTTGCCGATTGTCTGTTGACCCATTGGTCTCATGCTGAAATAAATATTAGTTAGTCTTTAATTGTAATCTACTTAATTTATCGGCTAAGTCATTGTCTTTTCCTTTAATATATTCGAAAACAATGTTATTGTATATAGATATTATATCCATAAAGTTTAACCATCTTCGTTTACTACTAGCTTTACTATTTATTTTTTCATGGAACTTAACTATCGCTTCGCAGTCTGTTCTTACTAATACTTCATTTTTGTTTAAAATGTATAGTTTAAAACTATTTAATCCATATATTACAGCTAACACTTTTGCGTCTATACTACTCATATTTCCTTTTTCTTTGTATTGTCCACTTTGGTAGGCACATATTTTTTCTTCATTTTTTGGACTATATTTATTTGGTCTTGATTTTAAGATGGATCCCCATCCTAATTTACTATCATCTATTTGGACTATTAAATAATCTGACTCTAGGGGTATTTGTAAGTCTGGTATATTTTTAACTTTATCCTTAATTTGTTGAACTAATTTAATGTCTTCTATATTAAAGTGTTTTTGTCCTTTACTACCTGTCTTTGCATATAATGGACCTGCTATTTTTCCTAAGTCTTGAATAAAATTTCTCGCATAATTTACTAATTCTAAGAATTTTTGTAATTCTTTTGTATTATCTAGCTTATCTGGCATGTCTAATACTTTTTTGGCTATATGTGGTTGTAATTTTACCTTTCCTTCTCCTAAAGTTACTCCTAAGAAATTTATATGTGTTTTACATAGTTCCATTTTCTTTTTACTAATTATTATTTCGTATTCTACAAATAATCTAAATACTGTCTGTAGGTGTCCTAAATGTTCTTGTATATTTTTACTAAATACTAAAATATCGTCTACATATACTAATACAAAATTCTTATAATCTCCGAACATATCATCCATCTTTCTTTGGAAGATAGGCGGAGCTGTCTTTAAACCAAAAGGCATGGCTAGCCACTCAAAATGTCCTTCAGGACAAGTGAGGGTTGTCCATTCTATGCTTTTCGGGTGCATTTTTACCTGCCAGTATCCTTATTTACAGTCAAATTTACTAAATATCTTTTTACCTTGTATTCTATTAATTAATTCATTTTTATCTGGTAATTTATATGCATATGTTCTAGTATTATCATTTAACCTTTTGTAATTTATTACCATGCGTGCTTTTCCTCGCACTTGTTCACTATGATTTCTAACCATAAAAGCTGCTGATCTATGTCTAGATGTGGATCTTCTTATTACTTCTAATTTAAGTAATTCTTTAATTTGTTTAGTAAATTCTTTAGTGTCTTCATTATTTGCTTTTATTGTTGTTGTTTTTATAGTATACTCTAGATTTATTATGTCTAGTTTACACATAATTTTATTACTTTCCCAGTGTATTAATGGTTTTTCTCCTATTATTTCCATTTCCTCTAATATTGCTACTATATTTTCTAGGTCTTTATGATTTTTTATTTTTCCTATAGTATTTATTCCTTTTTGAAAATTATAAAATTTTGTTTCTACATTTATTAAGGTATAGTCTTTTTCTATGTCTTCTATGTATGTGTGTCTTCTATATAATTTTCTTCTTGTTTTTCTTCATATAGATTTTTTGAGAACAACTACCATTATTACTACAGTCGTCACAACATGGAGTTGTATTTTTTGTATTTAATTCCTTGGTTGGAATTTTTCTAGTTTGTACAGGGGTATATGTTGTATTTCTAAACATCATTATCCCATCTCTAGAAAATAAACAACTTCCGTTATTTTGTATAAGGAATTGTAAACCTAATACTAGGTTAGTTTTAATATTAAGATCTCTTACTAATATTTTATACATATTATATGTTGGTTTATATAATTCGTTACATGTATTTATAAAATTTATTTGTGCTTTTTTTATATATTGGTCGTAAAGATTATACGTTCCATCCATTTGTATTGCTTGTATAGGTTCCTTAAAATTTCTTAGAGTTGCTAATAAATTATGTGGTAATATCTTTTTATTAAGGAGGCAGCTAGTGCATCCTGTGTCTACTAAGGCTAAAGTTTCTATCTCTACATCTTTTATTTTTATTCTTACTAGTATTTTTATTGTTCCAAACTTTTTATCTTTATTACATATAAAACTAGTATTATTTTCTTCTACATTCATTAATTCATTTTCTATTTGATCCAAATGTATTGTACCTTGTGACTGTGTATTCTCCTCGTCTATTTTTTCTTTTCCTTTTTCTAATTTAGTTATTCTTTGTTCTAAGTCATTTATTCTTGTTTCTAGGGTTATTAGTCTTAGATTAGTAGCCTGCTCTTTTATATGAACTTGTTCTTCAGTTTTATTTACTTTTTGTTTTAACTTATTTTCTATACAACTAATACAGGCTTCCATATAACACTTTTTGCATTTTGCTCTATTTATTTTACTAGGATACCATTTACATATATTACATTGGTTACTATCTATTCCTTTTAGTCTTTCAAACTCATGACTACATTCTTGAGAAATATTCATCATAGTATTTATTAATATGTTGTCTAAAAATTCTTGATTTCTTTCTACATTAATTAAATTATCATCTTCTGAGTCAGATGTGTCTGATTGAGTATTTATCTCTTCTGTATCTATGCTTACTACGGAGTATATACTTTCTGTATCTGACATGTATTCATCGACATTTAATAATGTTTCTTGAAAATCTTCTATTAATTGAGAATTTCTAGTCTTCATGTTATTCCTTTTAGGACATGTATTTGCTAAGTGTTCTATACTTCCACAAGTATAACATTCTAATTTATTTTTATAATTTCTATCATTTCTATATTTTCTAACATGTCTATCTCTATTTAAATATGGCTTTCTAGCTGAAGATTTTCTTAAAAAATATTTTTTATGTCTATAAGGTTTTTGGTTATAAGCTGTTCTTCTTTTATATTTTCTTATTTTACTAGGTTCTTTATCATAACTTTGGGTAGTGTATATCATTGCCTTGCAAAAGCCCATTTCATTTTGTTTTAAGTGCTTTTGTATTTGTATATTTGTACATTTTTCTGTTAGTATTTTCATTATGTGATTTATTTTTTGTCCTATGGGCCATAAAAGTGTGGGGTTTTGCACCACTCCTTCTCTTTTATACCATCTTTCTTCTATTTCTCTTCCTAAAGCTCTTGGTAATTTATTAAATAATTTTTTACCTAGTTCTTCATTAAAGGTATTCCCGCTAATAGTACAATAATAAAAATAATCATTTAGAAACTTTTTTATGTGTATCCAATTAGATATACTTAATTGTTCTAATTTTATTACAGCATTTCTTTGTAGTTACTAAACCACTATTTGGATCCTGTTAATAACACATGTATTTTATTTGTAAAATTGTATGGATTTGGTCCTAATTCTATTAATCCTTGGAATTCTTGTGGATAGGTTTGTTTATAAGATTTTCATACTGCTTTACAGGATTCTCCTAAAAATGTTTCTAAGTATCTATACATAGTCTCGGCGTCTGTTTCTTGATAATTTTTAATAAAATCTGCTACTACTATTCCTTTCCATAAGTCTATTACTGTATTCCACATTTGTGGGTCATGTGCGGCTATGTTTAATATTTTTCCTTTATTTCCTCCTTCTTGTAGTATAATAGGTTCTTCTATAGGCATTTTTTTTCCCGCTGATCTATTATTATCTTTTATTTCTTGGTCAGGTCTAATCTATGGCCGTCTAGGCAAATTACCTGTATTATAACTAATACTTGGGGCTGCAGTAGTTCTTTGGAACGGACTAGCACTATGTGAACTAGTTGCTTCATCCATTAATTCCGTATAACTATTACGGATAAAGTGTCTGTTTTATCTTCACTTATGTATTCTGGTTCTTCTATTCTATATGCTAAATTATAATCTCTTTCTTGGCATATTCTAAAATGTTCTATTGTTTCCATTATATCCATTTTACCTTTTTTACATCCTCTACATTTAAAAATTGTATGGTTATTTTCTTAGTATCGTCTTTTTGCTTCTTTTATAGCTCTTTCTACCTCATATCCTTCTTGTATTAATTCTATATTCATAATTTTTTCTTGTTCTGTTTCTATGGTACTTTCAGTTTCATTATCATCTAATTCTTTTTTACTTGTGTAGTTATAGTCTGTAAACCTAATCGATGTCTCTCCTTTTGAGCTAGTATACATTAAGTGTTGTTCTGGCGCAAATACTTTGAGTTTACTTAGTTTATATGGATTCCATTCTAATCCTGCATATTTCTCTGGGTTTATTTTTATTGGTTTTTATTAATTTTATTCCTTTATTACCCATTATTTCTACTACATCATTTACTTGAAGTTTAAATTTTGTGTTACTACTTAAAGTAAATTTTCCAATAAAACCTACACACATTAATAAATTATTTCCATTACTCATTTCTTCGTATCCATTAGTCTGGATTCCTATTTTGATATGTTTTATGAATTCTTTTAAATTGATTAAAAAATCTGGACTAATATAAACAATTCCTCCATTATTTGTCATGTCTACTTCGGTTAAGCCAATTATAGATTTCTTTAAATCTGACCATCTATCATCGTATAATACAATTAGAACTTTGGATCCTAAATTCTTTCTAGTTAATCCTTTTATTCCTACAATTATTAATCCCATATGCATTAGCATAAGTTTGGGATTTTTGACCGTCTTTATGAAAGCTGGGTTTACTAAATTTAGGTTTGCAAAGTCTTCTCCTATTGCTGATATCTGTTCTTCTCTATAGTGTCTATATAATTGATTATATTTAGAGAAATGTTTTACATTATATAATGTCTTAGGATTTAGTAATTTGAGTTTATTTTGTTGGGAAATCTGCAAATCTCTATCTATATCTAAGATTTCATTTAATTCTTGATTTTCTTCTATATTTGAGTGTCTTTTAGATAATATTCTAGAAATTATATTATTGCCTATTCTATTTTCTGAGAAGTCTGGTCTCATTGTCTTGACTTCGCTATTTGAAAGAAAGTCCATTTTTGAGGTTTTCTAGTTAATTTATGTTTTTCTTTTTTAGGTGTTATTTCTACTTTCTTAAGTTGAGTTATTGATTCGTCTATTTCTGTATTTTTATGATTTTGTTCAGGTTGTTTTTCTTTTAATATTTTATCTATTTTTATGTTTAATTATATTAGTAAGGCTATTATTATATTATTTTGTTTAAGGATTACTTTGTCTGTTTGGCTAGAGAGAATATGATTAGAAAATCCTATTGGTTCTTGATGGAAATTCATTGTATATTCTAATGTTTTTTTATAATTTATATCTTCTTCACTCATGAAAGTGAGATCTGTTCAAGTCTTATACTTATGTCCTTTAAATTACTTATTTCAGTAGTTATTTTTTCTACTTGTTCTATAATTTTTGTTACTACTTGGGTATTTTTAATTTCTAATTCTTTGGGTTTTTCTATTATAGTTTTTACCAGTTTTTCTATTTCTATTTTAGTAGGGATTTTTTCTAAATTAAATTTTGTATTTATGTTGTTAGCTTAATCCTTTTATGTTAATTTTCTAAAAGTTGTTAGTTTTATGTAAATTAAAGTACATGTGTTAAAAAATTACCCTAAGTATATGGTTAGCTCCTTAACTTCTTAATAACGACTATGGATTAACCTGTAAATTCCTAGGATTCTTGGCCTTTATAGTCCGTTTGATGAAAGGACGAAGTTGTTGCCAGTTTTTATATCGGGGGTGTGGTTAAAGATGAAGTTGTTAAGAACACAGGTTAAGAAGAAGAGATGAACGGCGTAAGATAAAAAAAAACGTAAAAATTGGGGAAATTAGGGAATTTAATCGTAAAAACACATGATTTAACTAGATGAGAGAGGGAGTACTAAGTAGGATTTACTACATATTTGCTAGAGTCCTTATTTATCTTTATTTGCTTAAATCATTATTATCTATACATCTGCTATATACTATTATTTTATCTAAGTGTAATATATACACACACACACACACACACACACACACACACACACACACACACACACATAAATGCTGAATTAAATTGAGCCCTTAGATTAAATCGGACGGTTGGGATCGAATCTAAAGAAGCACAATCCATGTGCTTCTTATGTGGCATGCGCGGATTGGCCGAGTTAAAATAAATTGGATTGCCAAATTTTGCTCAAATTAAGTCCATTTAAATTATAACCCTTTGTTTATTAAATTAAAAATAATTATTTTACAAAACTAGCTTATATGGTAAAATTAGTCACTTGAAAAATAAAATTAATATAAACTAGTAACTCAATAATTAATTAAGCCTTCCTAATTTGAAAAATGTCAAAAAAAAATATTCATCGCAATAATAGAAATTATATTTAATTGGAAAAATCGAGCTAACCGTTAAGAAAAATATTCATTTGACGTGAAATCTAAAAATGAGAAAGTAGTAATATTCATATAATATATTTAATTTTTATAAAAAATAGTATTTATGAAATAAATTTATCAAATAAAATAAATATTAATTAAAAATATTTTTGTATTCCTACAATTTCGTAACATATATATATTTTATTATTTTTTATTTTTATTATTATTAGAACTTTAGTTAAACAAATGTGGAGGGCCAAAATTGGGTGTCAACAAATACACCTTCCATTGGGACAATAGAAAGATTTATAGGAAACCCGTGGAATTTTGTTCAAAAACCTAAGGTTTTTTTGCATAATGATGGGTACTTTGTGGTGAGGTTTAGCAGCAGTGATGAGAAAGAGGAGGTCCTCTTTAAAGGGCCTTATAGCCTATTCAATAGGCCGATGATCATTAAGCCCTGGGCACATGATTTCAACCTCAAAGAGGAGGTCTTGCGTACTATTCCACTATGGGTGAAGCTCCCGAACTTACCTCTTAATTGCTGGACTACTACAACTCTTAGTAAGATTGGGAGTGGACTAGGTAAGCCACTGTGTGCAGATGCCTGTACTTCTAATGTGGAACGAATATCTTATGCTAGACTACTAGTTGAAATTGATGTAACTCAACAGATGAAGGAAAAGATTAAGGTGCAAGACCCTACATGAAGGACAACCGATCAAATTGTGAAGTATGAATGGAGGCCTATGTATTGTACTAAATGCTGCCAGGTGGGGCATGTGTGTAGAGAAGAGAACTTGCATGTAGAGAAGCCTAGAGGTAAAAAGGTGTGGAGGAAGGCTAGAGTGTTGGACCCCAATACTAATCCATTGATTGATGATAAAGGAAGATATAAAACTCAACTAGTGGGGAAGGGAGAGAAAGGTAAGGAAAAAATGCAGGAAGAGCAACAGTGGTCTAATCCTGTAGCGAAGTCTGCTAGGAAAGTGGCTCAACAGAATCTGCAGGAAGTGGGTACTTCTAATGGTTTTGAAACACTAGAATATTATGGCCAAGTAGGGAGGAATGAGGCAGGTCAAGAGGATGAACTCAATAGATTGGTTGAGGGCATAACATATAACCATCCTACATGAAGTGCATTGCATGGAATGTGAGGGGGTTGAATAAAGTGCACAAGCAGGTTGAGTTTAGGAATTTTTGCAGAAAGAATAAAGCAGCTATTCTAGTAGTTCTGGAGCATAAAATAAATGAGGGAAAGGCAGGAAAGATAATTAAGAAAATGGTTGGAAAGTGGGAATGGGTGGATAATTATAATACCGACCCTGGAGGAAGGATATGGATTCTATGGGATCCAAATAAAGTGAAGTTCAGAGTGGATGTAGTTCACAAGCAATTCATCCATGGGTATGTCACGACTCAAAGCTCAGGGTTCTATCTAACAGGAGTGTATGATATATATACCATTGCTGATAGGAAACATTTATGGACTGGCTTTTTCTTCCATGTCTGAATCTTTAATAGTCATAAGAGCTGTCTCATCTATATTTTCATCATTAGTATCCTTTGATCTTGATCCCCATAATGTCGTCATGTCATATTCTTCCTTATCATTTTTGTTTGTCTTCTCCTTCATGTCCTTTTTAGTTGAAATTTATTCTATTTGACTTTATGTTTTAGTTAAAATTTATCCTTGATCATGTGATTAGTCTTATCGCAGTTGTGATAGCTAGCCTGAAAACTGTCGTTGGACACTTCTTGCTACTTGTTTCTTCGTGTGCATCTATGATAGTAACCCAATTTTTTTACAGTTATGTAACTAGATATTCGGTTATATTCATCTGATCCAAGGTCATAATAAAAAGGGAAAAGGGCCTAAAATACCCTTAAAGCATTGGAAATGGTACAAAACTACCCCTCATCCACCTATTGGCTCCAAAATACCCTTGTCATCCATCTTTGGTTCCAAATTTGACCACTTTTTTGACAAAATTTCATTTAAATTATTTTAATATTATTTTAAATACGTGGCGCTCACTCAACCATTGGTTATAATTTAATTAATTAATATAATTTATAAATCCGCCCATTACTAATTAAACCCACCCTAAATCTGACCCAATTGATAAACCCGCCTCAAATTATGATTGTCCGCCTATTAAACGAAACTCTTCACCCTTCGTTCCCAACATCTTCTTTTTCCCCAGTTAATTTCTTCCTATATTGTTCATGTTTTGTAATTACTGTTACCTCTCATTTATTGGAAACTAGTCTATATTACTATTTACTACCTCTAGGGGTTCATCCTCCTAATCAAACACTCTAAAATAAGTGCAACCATTTTTTTCCCAGACTTCCTGCTAGAATTCGCAACTTAAAGACATTGACCAGTTTGAAAACATAATTAACTAGAAGAGTGAGAATTAACTTGTTGAGGCATTATAAATCAGTTGGCTATGCTCGTAAAATACTAGCTTTCATGTAGGAAAGTTACAACTTAAATCTCATAACTAAAGGTATCAAGTAGATTTTCCATTGCCAAACTCTCTTTCTAATTTAATATTCAGTCTTATCCTTCAAATTAACTAGGGAAGAAGAAGATGTTGGGCATGAAGGGTGAAGGGTTTTGTTTAATAGGTGGGCAATAATAATTTGAGGCGGGTTTATCAGTTAGGTCGGATTTGGGGTGGATTTAATTAGTAATGGGTGGGTTTATAAATTATATTAATTAATTAAATTATAACCAATGGTTGAGCGCCTCATATTTAAAATAATATTAAAATAATTTAAATTAAATTTTGTCAGAAAAAGTGGTCAAATTTGGACCCAAAGGTGGATGACAAGGGTATTTTGGAGCCAATAGGTGGATGATGGATAGTTTTGTACCATTTCCAATACTTCAAGGGTATTTTAGGCCCTTTTCCGTAATAAAAATAAACATAGCTTTGGCATTCTTTTCAAGAAGCTTGAAGTCAGCCTCCTCGTATTCACTCTTTTCCTTTTGTGCTGGCTGCTAGAATATGTATATTTAACCTTTATTGGGACTTTTATTCTGTAGATAGCGACCCCATATTAGATATGACTTAGAATTATTTGTTTAGGTCTCTTACAATTTGCCCGCTTACCTTCGGGCTACTTGCTTGTTTGTTATTGCTTTTGAGATTGATGAAGGTGCTTTAGATACATATACAAAAGCTCGAATGCTTAGATACAGATACAATAGCCTTGTGTTCTTAGATACATATATAAGAGCAGTGTGTGCTCAAATATAGATACAAGAACCTTAGTGAATTGGACACTTTTACTCTACAAAGTTTTAACTAAACACGTAAAGTCAAATAGAATAACTTTTTTTAGCTCCTTTGACTATTTACCGGACATATGTGACATTAATTTAATTTAATTGACAAATGCAAAATTACCTTTCTTCTTCAAAATCCACTCACTCACCTCTTCTGAAAATAATACATACCCCCCTCCCGCCCCCACTAGCTATATCACTACCATCTCCAATTTTTATTTTTATTTTTGTATTCTCACTTTCCCTCATTTTTCAAAAGAAAATTACACATTCATAAAAAAAAAAAAAAACAACAACAAAAATAATTAGAAACGAAAGAAAAAAAACTTCAAATTGAAAGCTCTAACAAATAAGGTATTTGTATCAAATCAAAAAATATATTGAAGAAGGATTATTTGTGCTACTAATTGCCTCTTCTTATCTTTTTAGAAGAAAAACTTTTAAAGAAACAAAAAACATTTTTTCATCTCTCTTCTTAAATTGTAGATATATTTTTAAAATTTTCTGACATTTCTTGATCTTTTCTTCTTTGAATCCTGAATTTTTCTTTAGATTTGAAATTTTCAGCTGTCAAGTCTAGTATTTGGAGTAGTGATTTTTCAGTGCTTTCTATTGATGCTAATAATTGTTCTAGTGAAATTGTAAGCTCAAATGAGATTGTTAATTGACTTGCTTTTGAGTCAGAGTTCTTAAATGTGGTTTAGAAACTTGAAAGGTGAACAAGGCAAATACACACACACACACACACACACATATATATATATATATTAAAAGTACTATTTGTTTGATAAAATAATTATATAGGAAATTATTGTGATTATTTAATTAATGAGATAGATATGAAGTGTCTTATTTAATTTTTTGACGCATATATGATTGTCATTCATGTTAAATCGAGTAAGGAATATACATTGACAAGGAAGCTTAAAATTCTTTTTTATTTAAATTTAAGTGTCTAAATAAAACTTGGTAAAGTAAAAGAGTCCAGTTTATATGTAAAGTTAAATATAAGAATTTCTCAGGTCATTCCGCTAAAAAAAGAAGAGATAAGTATTAAAATATCCTTAAACTTGACGTGAATTATTAATTTAGTCCACCATCTATTTACAACCTTAAAAACATCCTCTACTTGATTGAGTAATTTAGAAACATCCCTTATGCCACATGTCATCCATCCAAACATATGTGAAATTTTCTGTTGATATGGCATATATAATTATTTATTTTTCCTTTTTAAAAAAAATATTTTTTTATTACCTCATCCCACCCTACCCAGTATCCCAACTCCACACCTCACTATTCAAGTACTCATCCACCACCAAAAAATTTCTTTTAATTTTTTTGTTGTTGTGTGGTGGGAGGGGGCAGGTGTAGGGTGTGAGGATGGGGTAAGATATATTTTTTAAAATTATATTGTAAAAGTAATTTTAATTTTTGTAAGGGAAGGGTTGGGGGGTGGGGGAAGTCGGGATAGACGGTGGTGTGGGATAAAAATATTTTTTTAAAAAACTTTTAAAAAATGTGGGGGTGAGGGGTGGTGTGGGTGGTGGAGTTGAGGTACTAGGCGGGGGATGTGGGATGTGGTAGGGTAAGAAAACAATTTTTTTTTTTTTTGTAAAAAAAAAAGTTCTTCTCTTTTTTAATTTCTAAATTTTAGAATTTGTGATAAATGCATTAATGTGGATGTCTTCTGTAACTTTTTTGTGAAGTTCATGTACAAAATAAATGAACTCTATTTAATTCATGTAACTTTCAAAGATATTTTGTACTATAAATAGCGATGATTATTTTATAAAAGACACAATCGAAAAGTACAGAAGAAAGAAATAAGAAAGCATTCTCTCCCATATATCTTGTCTATATATTTATTGTCTTATATTATTTTATATTGCTAATATTTCACAACACGTTATCAGCACGAGTCTCTAACCAATTAAGACCTACTTAATTCAGAATTATCTTTTTTCCTAAAAGTTAATCAATTTTCTTTCCGAGTCAGGTATACATTTATATGTTTTTAACATCTCGAATATGACTTACATAGGTCTTTGATATGCAATTTAATTACTGCATACATAACTTGCTTTAACTATTATTATGGTACTTTACTAGACATAATAATCAATACGTTTCTGATTTATATTATTATGATATTTATATGCTACTAACTTATAACTCTAAATTAATTACTAAGTAATATGATAACATGCTAGTTAAAATACTCGTAAGTATATCTCTCGTTTATGATTAGTATTTGTGTGTCATAAAGAATAATAGTATCATATTAAATACGACTTGAAAATCTTACAAAACTTTAGCGTTAATAACTATGCAACTAGTAATGAATATTGTAAAATAATTAGAAAATATATTAAATTTACCATTTCATACTTTATGAGTTTACATGCTTTTGTAACATTCCATGTTCATGCATATAATATATTTTATACTAATTCCTAATCATTTGAAACATTAATTTATCTTTTATTATAAAGAAATCAACTTCATGTTATTAAATCTACTATTTTATGATAGTTTTCATCATGTCGAATTTGTCAAAGCTTGAATTTGTGGCACTTGACATTTCTGGAAAAAACTATTTGTCATGGGTACTTGATGCTGAAATTCACCTTACCGCTAAGGGTCTTGGTGATAGTATAATCGAAGGAAATAAAACATCAAGTCAGGATAAAGTGAAAGTTATGATTTTCCTTCGTCATCATCTTGATGAAAACCTGAAGGTTGAATACTTAACAGTGAAAGATCCACTTGAATTGTGTGTAGGTTTGAAAGGGAGTTATGACCACCTCAAGGCAACGGTATTGCCAAGGGCTCGTTATGAGTAGATGCACTTAAGGTTTGAAGAATATAAAACTGTAATTGAGTATAAATATATTGTATTTAGAATCACTTCCCAATTAAAAATATATGGGGAAGTTATAAAAGATGAGGACATGTTGGAAAAGACACTAACTACTTTCCAGTCCTCTAATATGATATTACAGCAGCAATACCGTGAAAAAGATTTTAAAAAGTACTCTAAATTAATCTCATGCCTTCTGGTGGCTGAGCAACATAATGACCTTTTAATGAAAAATCATGAAGCCCGTCCCGTTGGAAGTGCTCCATTACCGGAGGCACACGGGGTAAAAGCACCAGTTTGAAATAAGACAAAGTAATCTGGGCCATGATAATGTGTGTGGGCATGGCAAAGGCAAAATACGATATAATAATCGTCGAGGTGGCGGTCATAACAAAAGGGAGAACAATATGGGTTCTCAAAATAATACGTCAAAAGGCAAGGGCGATCACTGTCATCGTTGTGGCCTTAAAGGTCACTGGAAAAATGAATGTCGGGCACCTGAGCATTTTGTTAGGCTGTATCAAAATTCCTTTAAAAGGAAAGGAAATAAAGGCGGTGCCTCCTTTTCTAATGCCCGAGCAGAGTCACATTTGACTCTCAAAGATGATGCTCAGGCAGGGTCTTCTCAAAAATATGATGAGAATATTGAGGCAAATTTAGCATTGAAAGATGATGTTTTTGATGGGCTCGATGATATTACTCATTTGGAAGTTGAAGACTTCTTTTGGGATCACAATTGAAGATTGATAATTGAACTGGGAAATGAATAATGTTGTTATGTGTTTTTAATGTCTTACTTAAAGTTCATGTACTTAAATTTTCTTTTGTTAAGTTTCATACTTCTTATTATGTATTTTTATTTTTATGAAGATAAATAAAATTTTTCAGATGGATCCAAGATGAGTAATGAAAATATGTGCCTTCTGGACAATGCCACAACTCATACAATACTAAGAGAAAAGAAATATTTCTCTTATTTGATTATGAAAAAGGCACATGTTAATACAATATCCGGTAGTACAAAGTTGATTGAGGACTCAGAAAGAGCTGCCTTATTACTCCCTAGAGGAACATTATTGGAAATTAATAATGCATTGTATTATAGTAAGTCTCAAAGAAACTTGTTAAGTTTCAAGGTTATTTGTCAAAATGGCTATCATGTTGAGACTGCAAATGAAGAAATGTGGAATACCTTTATATTACTACAGTAAATGCGGAGAAGAAAACTGTGCATGAAAAATTGCCTGCACTTTCTTCTGGGTTGTACCATACAAATATTGGTATGGTTGAATCACATGCCGTAGTAAACAAAAGGTTTACTGGTTCTAATAATTTTATCATTTGACATGACCGATTGGGTCATCTAGGTTATAATATGATGCGCAAAATAATTGAGAATTCACATGGGCATACTTTGGAGAACCAAAATGTTCTTCAATCAAAGGAATTCTCTTGTGTTGCTTGTTCACAAGGAAAGTTGGTTACCAAACCATCAACGACTAAGGTTGGAGTGGAATCTCCTGCATTTCTGGAACGGATACAGGGTGATATATGTGGGCCTATTCACCCTGCATGTGGACCATTTAAATATTATATGGTCTTGATAGATGCATCTACAAGATTGTCTCATTTGTGCTTATTATCAACTCGCAATATGACTTTTGTGAGGTTGCTGGCTCAAATAATAAAGTTAAAAACACAATTTTTAGATTATGCAATAAAAAAAATTCGTCTTGATAATGCTGGTGAGTTTACATCTCAGGCATTTAATGATTATTGTTTGTTTACTAGAATAACAGTTGAACATCCCATTGCACATATTCATACTTAAAATGGTTTAGCAAAGTCATTGATTAAACGTCTTCAATTAATAGCTAGATCATTGTTGACGAGGATAAAGTTGTCTGTTTCGGTTTGGGGGTATGTTATTTTGCATACAGAGGCACTTGTGCGCATAAGGCAAACAATTATCATGACATCTCCCCAGTACAATTGGTTTTTGGTCAGGAGCCAAACATTTTCCATCTTAGAATCTTTGGTTGTGCGGTATATGTTCTAATTGCTCCACCACAACTCACAAAGATGGATCCCCAAAGAAGGTTGGGGATATATGTTGGGTATGAATCTCTATCTATTATAAAATATCTGAAACCTAGAACTGGAGATTTATTTACGGCAAGGTTTGATGATTGTCATTTTAATGAATCAGTATACCCAACATTAGGGGGAGAACAAAAGCAATTGGTAAATGAGATAGATTGGAATTCACTTTCACTATCTCATTTAGACCCTCAAACAAATCAATGTGAGCAAGAAGTTCAAAAGATATTTTATTTGCAGAGTACTGGAAATCAACTGTCAGATACATTTACTAACCTTCCATGGGTTACTAAATCATATATCCCAGCTGTTAATGCTCAAGTTCGAGTTGATGTCCACATAAGACAAAATGTTAAGGCAAATGAGTCTGGACCACGCTTAAAACATGGTAGACCAATTGGTTCCAAGGATAAAAATCCTCGAAAAAAAAAGGAAGAAATAATCATAATATGGAGGCAATTGCTTATGAAGAGCTCTGAGACATAATAAATGATGACAGAGGAGGTCCATGTACCTGAAAATAATGAGAATGAGGAAATCTCTATAAATTTTGTCTTGATGAGAAAAATGTGGAATCGAAATAATATTGTGGTGGATAATATTTTTTCCTATAATGTTGCAGTTGAAATAATGCAACAAGATGATGATTTAGAACCAAGATCTGTCAATGAATGTAGACAGAGAAATGATTGGTCAACATGGAAGGAAGCAATTCAAACATAATTGGCTTCACTTGAAAAACGTGAAGTTTTTGGACCAATAGTCCAAACACCTGAAGGTGTCAAGTCAGTGGGCACAAATGGGTTTTTGTGCGAAAACACAATGAAAATGGTAAAGTCGTAAGATATAAAACACGACTTGTGGCACAATGATTTTTGCAAAGGCCTGACATTGATTATGAGGAGACGTATTCTCCTGTGGTAGATGCAATTACCTTCAGGTATCTAATAAATATGACAGATCATGAAAAGCTTGAAATGGATCTATTGGACATTGTCACAACTTATTTATATGGCTCACTAGACCACAATATTTTTATGAAAATCCCTGAAGCACTCAAAGTGCCTGAAGCATATAAAAATTTAAAAGAACGTTGTTCAATAAAGTTTCAGAAATCCTTATATGGATTGAAACAATTAGGGCAAATGTAGTATAATCGTCTTAGTAAATACTTGCTAAAGGAAGGGTATAAGAATGACCCTATTTGTCCTTGTATTTTTATACGAAGGTCAAAATTTGAATTTGTAATAATATTTGTTTATGTTGATGACTTGAACATCATTGGAACTCCTAAAGAGCTTTCAAAAGCCGTTGAGTGTTTGAAGAAAGAATTTGAAATGAATGATCTTGGTAAGACAAAATTTTGTCTTTGCCTTCAGATTGAACATTTGACAAATGAAATATTAATCCATCAATCAACATATACTGAAAAAGGTTTTGAAGCGATTTTACATGGATAAATCACACCCATTAAGTACCCCGATGATTGTGAGATCTTTTGATATGAATAAAGATCCATTCCGGCCTCAAGAAAAGGATGAAAAAAATTCTTGGTGATGAAACACCATATCTCAGTGCTATTGGGGCACTAATGTACCTTGCAAACAATACCCGATTATATATTTGTTTCGCAGTAAGTTTATTGGCGAGATTCAGCTCATGTCCAACAAGAAGACATTGGAAAGGTGTTAAGCATATATTTAGATATCTTCAAGGAACAATTGATATGAGATTGTTGTATTCTAATGCATCCAAGTCAGAATTGATCGGTTATGTAGATGTTGACTATTTGTCTGACCCACATAAAACTCGATCTCAGACAGGCTATTTATTCACATATGGAGGTACATCTATATCATGGCGTTCGATAAAGCAAACAATAGTTGCTACTTCTTCAAATCATGCAAAAATAATTGCCATTCATGAAGCCAGTCGAGAGTGTGTATGGTTGAGATCAATGACTCAACACATTTTGCAATTATGCAGTCTTTCTATGCAAACAAAGATTCCAACAATATTGTATGAAGATAATGCTGCTTGCATAGCTCAATTAAAGGGATGATATATCAAAGGAGACCGAACAAAACATATTTCATCTAAGTTCTTTTTCACACATGATCTTCAATAAAATGGTGAGATAAATGTTTAACAGATTCGCTCGAGTGATAATCTTGCAGATTTATTCACTAAGGCATTGCCAACATCAACATTTGAAAAGCTAAGATATAAGATTGGAATGCGTCGTCTCCAAGATATCAAATAAAATTTTCATCAAGAGAGTAAAATACACGTTGTACTCTTTTTTCCTTAACCAAGGTTTTGTCCCATTGGGTTTTCCTGGTAAGGTTTTTAATGAGGCAACACTCAAGGCGTATTACAAGATATGTGTACTCTTTTTTCTTCACTAGGATTTTTCCCACTCGGTTTTTCCTAGTAAGATTTTAACGAGGCACATTATCTATAGACATCAAAGGAGGAGTGTTATAAATGCATTAATGTGGATGTCTTCCGTAACTCTTTTGTGAAGTTCATGTACAAAATAAATGAACTCTATTTAATTCATGTAACTTTCAAAGACATTTTGTACTATAAATTGCGATGATTATTTTATAAAAGACACAATCGAAAAGTACAGAAGAAAGAAATAAGAAAGCATTATCTCCCATATATCTTGTCTATATATTTATTGTCTTATATTATTTTATATTGCTAATATTTCACAACATAATTTAATTATTTAAATATTTTTATTTTATTTTATTGTATATATATTTATGCATACATATACGCACGAGTAGATGACATGTGTGATGTGACATAAGAGAAATATTTTAAAATTATTTAATCAAGTAAAATATATTTTTAAGACTATCAATAATTGTTTACGTCCGGATGAAAAAAGACATTTGTGTTGGGAAGTGTATGATTGACAGTATAAAAATGGGTTAGAGTAGCGATATAAAATGTGGCCGTCTTCTTCTTAATATAGAAAAAAAAACATGCGGACTGTAATTGGCTGAACAGTCGCCAATAATGTTATTTGTCCAATACTAAGAGGGGGAAAACTGACCCGGATCCGAATCCTCCATACCACCACATCTCCTCTACACCCAATTTCTCAATCGCCGGTCGCCGACGAATAAGGTTCCTTCTTTCTCTGAATCTCTGTTTATTCCTATTTTGTGAAAATGCGATCTATACAGCTCGACAGTTGACTCTACTGCTTCACTGCTTCGTCTTTCAAAGAGATATGCTGATTTTTATACTGAATTTTCTTGCTTTATACTGTTTTACACCTCAGTTGCTACTAGTTATCTGTTTATACTTCAATTTTGTGGCTATTTCTGTTTTTGTCTAATTTATGAATTAAATAGTGAAAATTTAACATTTTATTGGTTTCTATTCAACAAATCTGTATACGATTTTTCAAAGATATGTAGATTTTTATACTGATTTTTTTTTTTTTTTGCTTTATACTGTTTTACACCTCAATTGCAATTAGTTATCTGTTGATACTTCAATTTTGTGGCTATTTCTGTTTTTGGCAATAAAATAGTGAGATTTTTTCATACTTTAATTGGTTTCTGTTCAACAAATCTGTATACGATTTTTCAAAGATATGTAGATTTTTAGAAGAACAGAACAGTCTCACAGGTTTAACTCCCACAAAAAATTTCTTAAAAAACTATGGGCCTGATAGGCCATCGATATTCGATAGTACAGTAACTGTACTTACCAAACTTCAATATTTGCAAAACTGTAGGCTCATTTACTATTTTGGCCATGAAATCTTGGGTTATTAGTGTAATATTATTTGTACTCCAAGTGGAATGTTGAAATAGTTGTTGAGGGTGTATTCCAAGTTAATTCTGGTTTTCACTCACAAATTTTTAACTCTTACAATTTCATTCAAGTGAAGTCATGTTCAAACTTTAACTTCAAATCTCTTTTTTTTCCAACTTAAACTCAAATATTTCCCAAACCCCTAATATAACAATCCAAACACAATTTCAACTTCCACAAACTGATTTCCGCTACAACTTTGAATAATTTTTTCCATCTTCAGCTGTAATCATTGTCCAGCGAGAGATATGATCATTTTGATGTTGCTGACCTTTTACTCTTATTTCTTTGAATCAGTCTGAGTCAGCCTATTATTCCCATTTTGTTTGTTATTAATGTTTTGGTCGGTCCAATTAAAGGTGGTAATCAAGAAAGTTTTTCAAAAATGGCAGATAGATGCATCGAGTCGATATTGATCATGAGCGAGACGCCATGGAGCAACCACCTTCCCCTGCTGCAGAACAAACCCAACTTGAGAGGAGAAAAGGGACATTGGCTTCCAAGGTGGGAAATCTTTTCCTTACACTTTCACTAGGCTTACATATTTTATGTCTTTTGATAGTTTATGTGTACAAGTATGTGTCTGCATCTTATGAAATTCAATAAACTGTTACTAGCTTATACATGTGAAAAACGCATTGAGACCTGCTGTTAAAGGAAGTAAATAATATTCTAAGCTGCAGGTAAATTCTTTTGAACTAATTTGTTGTTTAGGGCTAATAAAAAATGGAACTGCTTGACATGGAGGCTTCTAAGATATTTGGATTAAAAAGAGGCTAGTATGACTGAAATGCAATTTATGTCATGCTTGCTTCCATGGACATTAAGGTGTCACTTTGACTAATTTCTTGTAATAAAGAAATGATTAGATTAATGTTTGTAGGTTGCATTTAGATTCTATACCATGCTAAAGACCTGTGTTGTTATATATATATATATATATATTCATGACATGTATATGAGGGAACAACATGAATTAAGATGTCGGCTATTTAAAAAATAATAGAAAAATGACTTTTTCAGATCAGTTATTTTTGCAAATTAAAAATGAAATACTTTTAAGTAATCCGACATAGGTGCGGCATTATTTTGTCGAGTCAGAGCAACATAGCTAAAGACACTGACGTAGATTTTCATGTGGATGGAAACTAAAATAAATAGCACCTAAATCTGAACATGCTAAGTTTCAATCTTTATTGGGTGGAATATAATATTTAGATGTTTACCTTTTCCTTCTGAATGTCCTGCATATGTTCAGCTTGTATTTTGGCTTGAACTTCTCTTGGACCTAAAGTGCTTTAGTATAATTGGAACTTACAGTACTGACATATCTCTGTTTTGATAGTTAGATAAGGAAGAAGAAAGGAAGAAGTATTCTCTTCCACCACTGCATAAGATCTTTTAATTGAGCATAATCAAGTTTGAAACAACTTTTACTGAAAGATTCACAGTTTGCTCAATGCTATGAAATATTTACCACTTGGTCTTTTCTGCCTTTAGTTTCTTCTCTTCCTTCTCACCAAATTGTCCACAAGTAGTACATTTCCTATCAATTTATCATGCATCCAACTGAAGAACCCTTGGCCTCTATAGGAAAAATTGATGTTTTCACAGCAAAAGGCAGCTCCTTTAACTTGCATATTAGATTTTACGCCCTTCCTCCTCTCTCTCTCTCTCTCTCTCTCTCCCAGTTTCCGTACATTCATACCACAGCATAAATCCGGATTCCATTTTTGGTTTTCCACCAGTCTGTCCCTTCTTCTGTCATCATGTGTCTCTATCCAAAAAAGAAATTTGCTGCTAGCCTCAGTACTGTTTGTCCTCTGCACAAAAGCTTTGAACATATGACAAACCACAAGCAAGCAACACGAGTCAGCAAGCTCAACTTGCACCATTGCCTTCACCAAATACTATCAGAGTATCAGTTGGCATTGATCTTTATAAGTGCCTTAGTCACAAAAATGAAGCTTCACTAGTGGGACCATCATTTATTCTTTTTGCTCTTAGCTGTCCCTTAGAATGATAATTTAAACAACCTATGTTGAGAAAAATTGGAACCGACACACTTGGTGGAAAATAAAGGCGAGAAAGGAAACCTTAAAATTGAGAATCTTTTAGAAAAATTAGAAGCTGAAGATCTTTCCCTCAATTGAACACTGCCTTGTATTCCTTCTACAGAATTTTCAGGCCATGAGATTTCCTTTAGATCTACTAGTAAAATATACCATATGCTTAAAGACGTTTCTAGTGTTTGCATACATTAAACCTCCATGGAACATATATATTCTGGACTTAGATTCTTTTTGAGGAAAGTGAGTCTGTTGGGAGTGAGTTCCATTGGATCTGTGCTTTTTCTACCAGCTGATTGTGTAGGAGACAAGCTCATGCCTTGGATATTTTGACTTGCAGTTTATGCTGGTGAATATTTCCAGTAATCTACTACTGGCTTACCAAAGTCTGGGGGTGGTATATGGAGATCTGAGCACTTCTCCGCTTTACGTCTATAGGAGCATCTTTGTGGGAAAGTTGCAAAATTATCAGACTTCAGATGCAATATTTGGTGCATTTTCTCTAATCTTCTGGACAATAACGCTCATTCCTTTGCTCAAATATGTATTTGTTGTATTAAGTGCAGATGACAATGGTGAAGGTATGTTTATAAAGGACTCTAAATTGATAAATACTTATGGAACAATACTAATACCTGATGATGTTTGGCCAAATATCTTAGGTGGTACATTTGCTCTTTACTCTCTGTTGTGTAGACATGCAAAGTTTAGTCTACTTCCCAACCAACAGGCAGCAGATGAGGAGCTATCTGCGTACAAATATGGCTCTTCTGGGCTGTCGACATCATGTTTACCATTGAAGAGATTTCTTGAGAAGCATAAGAAGTCACGTACAATACTGCTTATTGTTGTATTATTAGGTGCTTGTATGGTCATAGGAGATGGTGTTCTGACTCCTGCAATGTCAGGTACACGATACTAACAGTAGATGCCTCCTTATATGGTATATTTAGCCGGCTGCCTTTTGAATTTACAAACCAGAAGTTTGTTCTAAAGTTGATTCTGTCAAATGTTAGATAATAGACTTTCAACTTTTGTGATATAATAAGTGGCACCTTATAATGCATATGATTGCCATCAGATATTCTTTAAAAAATAGTTGTCTCACAAAGTGATGCTTGCAGTCATAGAACTCGCAGTTGAATTTAATTTTATCTTTTAACTATGAAATGCTTTACTTTGGCAGTTATATCATCAATGTCAGGGATCCAGGCAGCTACTGAACACCTATCTCATGGTAGATATACTTTGATATACCCCTTGCAGAAATTGATAAGACTTTTTAAAGTAGTCAACGTCTTACTTAAGTCTGAGGCATTGACCATTCATGCATCTTTCCTTGTAGGTGGTGTGCTTATTCTCTCGTGCATAATATTGGTTGGCCTGTTTGCCTTGCAGCATTCTGGAACCCACAGGGTTGGATTCTTGTTTGCTCCTATAGTGACTATCTGGTTGATATCTATTTTTCTCATTGGGCTGTATAATACTATATTTTGGAATCCCAAAATTGTGTCTGCTCTTTCTCCATATTATATCATCAAGTTCTTTAAGGAAACTGGGAAAGATGGTTGGGTTTCCCTAGGAGGTGTCCTCCTCTCAATTGCAGGTACGATACATATGTTGACTCTAATTCAGTAGTTCTTTATTCAAATTTGCCTCATAGAAGCCTTTTTGTGGAACCTCTTACTATTTGATGAAGGAGATATTAAAATTTCCTAGAGTTAGAATCAGGTTTATAATTCATATTTCTACCATCAGGTTCTGAAGCTATGTTTGCAGATCTTGGTCATTTCACTGCCACCTCAATGAGGGTAAGTCCAGCATTTTGCAGCAACAAACACATAAAAAATCTCTTCAGGGAGACTGTTCTGTTCTAATTCTCTATTAGCCTAGCAATTTTTTTTTCTTTGTAGAAGATCCTGAATGCAGATTAAACTAGTTGGATTATGCAGCAATACATAAGAACATGTTTTAATTGCATCTGTACAGCGGGTTATAAGTCATCATGACATTGGGAATATGAGCTTCGATAATCTGTTTGGTATTAAATAAAAAGGGTTTTACAGCTGTCGAGACTCTGATTTTGTTGTATTTCATTTTTTTAAGCATATAGGAACTTAAACAACATTACTAAGAAGATTCGAAATCCATCTGAAGTAGATTTAAAGAATATTGAGTCTATAAGATTTGGATTATAACATTTGGAATCCATAGTGAGTGGATACATACAGAGCAACTGGACATTGGAGCCAAATGATTCTTATTCCACAGAATGAGTAAACTGTCCTAGTGGTTGGCAGATTATAGTGCATATTTCTTTCAATATCTATTGAGTGCTTGGATTCAAGGATCTCATGTTGACTGAAATTTATTTTCCTTATGCAGATTGCATTTTCATTTTTTGTATACCCTTGCTTGGTGGTACAGTACATGGGTCAGGCTGCTTTTCTGTCCAAAAACATTGATTCAATTCCAAATAGTTTCTATAATTCGGTACCTGGTTGGTTCTCTTTTCATTTATTTGTCTGATTATTCTTAAGATAGTTGATAAATTTTAATTCAATCCTACTAAACTGCTGCTCTTTGCTTCTCTTGCAGACAGTGTATATTGGCCTGTCTTTGTTATTGCTACCCTTTCAGCCATTGTTGGCAGTCAGGCTGTAATCACTGCTACATTCTCCATTGTGAAGCAATGTAATGCACTGGGTTGCTTCCCACGAGTCAAGATTGTCCACACGTCAAAGCATATTAAAGGGCAGATCTATGTCCCAGAAATAAATTGGATCCTAATGATTTTGACCCTTGCTGTGGCTGTTGGATTTCAGGACACCACTTTAATAGGAAATGCATATGGTAAGCCTGCTAGTCTTTTGACAATCTATATTTTAGTTCTTTGAATTCCATTGTATTGACTCTGCCTTCTTACATTCCATTCCCAGAGAATGTAGAGTAAACTCCATTATATGATCTCCACAACTATCCCAATTGTATCTCCTTCAAAAGTAATTGAATTTTTCTTATGCATCTGTCACATCTATGGTAGTATTATATTTATTAGTATGCAGATGTAGAAATGGGCTGACAAATCTATCATTAAGCTGTCCATTGTGCCTGAGCTAAAATGTTCACGAGTAATTCTATTTGCCAAATATTTCTGTTTACAAGATTGTGTATTTATTTCCTCAAACATGCTGCTAGGCCTCTCCTTGTGCCTTTTGCAGTGTATTAAGTGCCCGTTTGGATTGACTTATTTTAGGTGCTTTTAAGCCAAAATAGCTTTTAAGCAGTTATGAAGTGTTTGGATAAAGTTAAAAAGTGCTTATAAACACTTATTTTAAAGCCAAAATAACAAAAATAAGCCAAAAGTCATAAGTTAGAAATCCTAACTTATGGCTTTTGGCATATAAGTCATAAGCCAAAAGCCAATCCAAACAGGCCCTAAGTCTTTATTTTAAACCCTGATGAAAACAAAAACATATGAAATCGAGATGATGAATTGTGTGCACATGAAGGAATCTCAGATTTCATGATATATTAACAAAAGAGAGCATACCAACCACCTATGTTGCTTGGACTATTTAAAAATGCCGACAAATGTGTGTCGGATCCTCCTGAAGAAGCTTATTTTCGGAGGCTCCGACATGGGTGCAACACCTTTTTGGGGAGTCCGAGCAAACATTCAACCACCTCCAACCATACAAGGTTTTGGGGGTTCAAGTTACAAAGGGAATACAATGGCAAAGCAACTGTTGGGCTCCTAATTTTAGGTTTAGGGGTTGGTGGATGGGTGGGGAGGTTAGGTGGTTGAGAAGGATTACTATATCCCCCCCCAAAAAGGACACCTTGTGGAAGTACACCATGACACTGATTTTCTTTCTGTATTACTGCAGATTTTGTGAACAATTGGTGTTGCTGTTTATTTCAAGCTTTCTTTTCATTATTAGTTTCAGAATTCTCTGTTTGGTTCTCTCTTATGAATTTATTTTTCTTTCAGGTCTAGCTTGCATGACAGTTATGTTTATCACCACATTTCTCATGGCGCTTGTCATAATCTTTGTCTGGCAAAAAAGTGTAGCACTTGCAATTCCCTTTCTCCTTTTATTCGGGCTCATCGAAGGCATCTACCTGTCTTCTGCATTCATTAAGATACCACAAGGAGGATGGGTCTCCCTTGTGCTCTCTTTTGCCTTCTTGACTATCATGTTTGTCTGGCACTATGGAACTCGCAAGAAGTACAACTTTGATCTTCACAATAAAGTTCCATTGAAATGGCTCCTTGGCTTGGGCCCCAGCCTTGGTATCGTTCGTGTGCCAGGGATAGGGCTGATATACTCTGAATTGGCAACAGGAATTCCATCCATCTTCTCTCACTTTGTTACAAATCTCCCTGCATTTCACACTGTGATGGTGTTTGTATGTGTCAAATCTGTTCCAGTACCATTTGTCCCACCCGAGGAGCGCTTCCTGATTGGTCGCATCTGCCCAAGACCCTATCGCATGTACCGTTGCATTGTCAGATATGGTTACAAGGACATACAGCGAGACAATGGGAACTTTGAGGACCTTCTCATCCAGAGTATAGCAGAGTTCATCCAAATGGAAGCTGTAGAACCACAACTCTCAAGCTCCGAGAGTCCATCATTTGATGGAAGGATGGCAGTTATAAGCACAAGAAGTGTACAGTCAGGCTCAACGTTACTTGTCTCAGAGGAAGATTTTGGTATTAGTAACTCCATTCAAAGCAGCAAATCCTTAACCCTCCAGAGTCTAAGATCTGCTGGTGATGATGAGAACCCACAGATGAGGAGGCGCCGAGTAAGGTTTCGCTTGCCAGAAAACCCTGGCATGGATCCAGCTGTTAGGGATGAGCTTTCAGATCTAATCGATGCAAAAGAGGCAGGGGTTGCATATATAATGGGACACTCTTACGTGAAGGCGAGGAGATCGGCTTCTTTCATGAAGAAGCTTGTTATTGACATTGGTTATTCATTTCTGCGTAAGAACTGTAGGGGTCCTGCTGTGGCACTTAATATTCCTCACATTAGTCTCATTGAAGTTGGCATGATATACTATGTCTAGACTATAGAGAGGAGGTTAGTTGGCCATGGATGAGTTTTTATTTATTTATCACACCTCTATATTTGTTTTGTGCGGTGGTAGCCTTATGGCTAATAATGTGATAACATATGTTGGGAAGGCTATTTAAGTGTTTCCCATTCAACACATTCAGTAGCTGTATGTATATAGCATGACTAGCCTCTCGATATGTGCGAAATTATGTAGTAAATGTAATGTGTAAAGTATCATTGACGGGTTTGAACAAATAATTTTTACATGTCTAATTAGATAATGTCTACTTAGATCAGCATGAAAATTAGAGAAGAAAATGGACTTATTTCATGAGTTGATAGGGACATTTAAATAAACTAGAAAGTGAGTAGGGTTTTAATCTACTTACTACATTATGTTGTCAGAAATATGATCAGAAAATTGGAGTTATAATCAGAAAAATCAAATAATGTCATAATAAATGCAGGAACTCCAAGTAGGTAATGCTTGAAAACAGGGTTTTGAGGCTATGTATATATCAAATACTATTAAGAAATACAAAACTACCTAATTAATTTCCTTAGAAAAATCAAATAATGTCATAATAAATGTAGGAACTCCAAGTAGGTAATGCTTGAAAACAGGGTTTTGAGGCTATGTATATATCAAATACTATTAAGAAATACAAAACTACCTAATTAATTTCCTTATAATAAAGTTCAGAAGTTGCTCATAAGTGTGTTTGGTGGGACGAAAAATGTTTTCAATTTTTTCATGTTTGGTTGACTTAAATGTTTTCCATGTTCTATCTTTCTAAATCAAAATTTTCAGATTTGCTTCAGGTTGCCTATGCTTTTTAGTTTAAAAGTTGATTTCAGGGTTATATGCATTGTTAGAGTTAGTTTTCAGATCTAATTTTGTGATGTATCTTTCTTATCTAATTGTTGATCTCTTGTGAATAGTATACTTTTGCATATCTCTTCCATAGAGTCATATATTGCATAGTTCTTGTGGTTTCTCTTGTGTTGGTATACTGGGTGTACACATATTTTAGAGTTGGTTGCTTCTCTACATCCATTTCATTATTTCTTGCTTTTATTTGATTTTTAGTATTGTTAATTGGTCCTAAATTCTCTGTTTGATTCAGTGGTTTAAGTAGATCCCTATTTGACTTTTACCTTGTTTAGTTTAGATTTTTCTAGTGGCTTTGGTGAATGATGGTAGACTAGGGCCATGTCTTCGGTAGGGCAAGGGGAAGTAGTGGTAATGGGTTACATATTCTCCTAAGTTGAGAAGTCCATAGACCATAGAACTAGTGAATATTCTAGTGAAACAAGAAGATAAATATAGCGTGTGTACATAAAACCAGATGGGCAGGTACCAAGGCATGAGATGCGGATGGGTTTATGTTGTGGTACTCAAGATGGTCGAGGCATAGAAATGGAGTAAGTATTTTTGGTAGATGGGGACATTATAGAGTGAGTGGTGGAGGTTAGGAGGATTAATGATAGGATGATGACGATTAATCTAGTCATTGGTGAGCCTAATTTGAATGCTATTAGTGCTTATGTGCCTCAATTAGGCCTGGATGAAGAGGTCAAAAAGCTCTTTTGAGAGGATTTGGACGACGTAGTGAGAGGTATACCGAACACCGAGAAGATTTTCATTGGTGGCAATTTTAATGGCAATATAAGGGTAACTTCTAGTGGGTTTGTTGATGTTCACGGAGGCTTTGATTTGGGGAGAGGAATGGAGAAGGATCATCGCTTCTTGCTAAAGCCTTTGAGTTGGCAATTACTAACTCGTGCTTTCCGAACAGGGAGAACCACTTGGTTACTTTCGTAGCCCGGTAGCTAAGGCTCTAATTGATTACTTACTCCTTATGAAGGGTGATAAAGGCCTCTGTAAGAATCACAAAGTTATTTCGAGTGACAATCTTACTACCTAACACAAACTTTTAGTGATGAACTTAGAGATTAAGAGGGATAGGAGGAAGAAGACCTTATATGTTTGGTCGAGGATTAGATGGGGTGGCTTGACCCTGCCCTATCTCAAGAGATGGGGGAGAAGTTGATTGATATGGGGGCATGGAGTAGTAGTAGGGATATGACCAACAAGTGAGATGAGAGTTCTTATTGCATTAGGGAAGTAACTACATAGGTACTAGAGGTATCGAAAGGTAACTTTTGTGGTCATCAAGGATATTAGTGGTTGAATGGAGAAGTCCAAGCCAAAGTGAAAGAAAAGAAGGTTTCATATACAAAGTTGGTGGAGTGTGTGGACAAGGAAGACAATCAGATTCTTAAAGCAGTCTATAGGATGACGAAGACATAATCTAAGTTAACGGTTACAACTGCTAAGACGATGACTTTCGAATGCTTGTATGTCGAGCTAGGGAAAAAGGCGAGGATAAGAAATTGTATAGGCTCAAAACTTGGATCAAGTGAAGGGCATCAAGGATGGGAAGTCAAGGTGTTGGTGGAAGAGACCTCCATTAAGAAAAGATGACAAGTATACTTCCGCAAACTCTTGAAGGAAGAAGGGAACAAAGACATTATGTTGGGTGAATTGGTGTACTTTGGAAGACTTCAAGACTTTGACATTGTAGGTGTTTTAAGGTTGAAGAGTTTAAACGTGATATTAGTAGGATGAGTAAGGCAAGAGAGATCGAACCCGCTGAGATTTCACTGGAATTTTGGATGAGCACAGACAAGGCAGGTATCAAGTGGTTAACTAAGGTTGTTTAATGCTATTTTTAGGAAGATAAAAATGCCTGACGAATGGAGGTGGAGTACAATGGTTCCATTGTAGAAGAACAAGATTATATCCAAAACTACAACAATTTTAGGGGTATGAAATTGCTAGGCCACACTATGAGAGTTTGGGAGAGAGTGGTGGAGATGAGGATGAGGAGATAATTTCCATTTATGAGAATCAATTTGGATTCATTTCAGAGCGATCGACTACAAAAGCCATCCATCTTGTGCAGAGACTGGTGGAGAAATATAGGGAAAGGAAAAGGGACTTATATACGGTGTTCATTGACATTGAAAAGGCCTATGAAAGAGTTTCTAGGGATATCCTCTAGAGGTGCTTCGAGGCTAAAGATGTCCAAATGGTTTATATTAGGGAGATAAAAGACATGTATGATGGAGCTAAGACTCATATTATAGTGGTGGGAGGAGAATAAGAGCCCATCCTAGTGAGATGAAGCAACATCAGGAATTAGTTCTAGCCGTTTCCTATTTGCCTTGTTGATGGAACATTTGGCACATTCTTTTCAGAAAGAGGTTCAACGGTGTATGTTATATGCGGATGACATTGTAGAGGTTCCACGGTGTATGTTATATGCAGATGACATTGTATTGATTGATGAGACACGGGACATATGTAATCCTAGGTTGAGTGTTTGGAGACAAACTCTGGAGTCCAAATAGTTCAAGTTGAACATGACCAAAACATAATATTTAGAGTGAAAATTTAGTGCTACAATGGATGAAGTAGATGTATAATATCGTTGATCCATAATCCAGGGTAGTGGAGACATTGATGATGTTGTCACACATTGCATTGGGGTGTCATGAATAAATAGAGGCTTGCGTGTGGACTTGTGTGATAAGAAGGTACCACCTAAACTTAAAGGTAAGTTGTACAGAGTAGTGGTTAGACCATCCTTGTTGTATGGGGTGGAGTACTGACTAGTCAAGAACTCACATCTTTAGAAGATATGTATTGTAGAGATTATGATATTGTGATGGATGTGTGTACATACTAGGAGTAACAAGATTTAGAATGAGGTTATCCGAGAGAAGGTGAGATTTCAGTGGGTATGTTGTTGTTGATGGTGGTGGTGGTGGTTTATTTAAATGTTTTGTAATATAATTTCCAAGTAGACCTATGTTTCTCCAATTCAAGAATATGACTTCCCAACATAAAGTAAGGAAACCATCTTCCAAAATTTTCATTTAATCTCATCATCCGACATGACTTGGGACACGATTCTCAAACCCAACCCACAAACAAGCACCTACCTTGATCACGAACCCGACTCCTAACGCCGACCCAGGACTTGACTCTCGATCCCAACCTAGGACCCAACTTCCAATCCTGAACAAAACCAAAGACCTAGGATCAAACTCCTAATCCTGACATAGAGACTCGATACCTAACTCCCAACTACTTGAACAAGACCTGTTACATGACTCTCCTGAGACTCAATTCCTGACTTCAAACTAGGACCTAATTCCCGATATTGACCTAGGACCCATGACATGAACCCTACTTGGGATTTGACTACCGACCCCGACCTAAGATCTAGCACCCGACTTTCGACCTTGACTTGACACCTAACCCCAACTCTGACCTAAGACATGAATCCAGACCCCAAACCTATACTCGACTCTCAATATCGATCTCATCCTAGGACCCAACTCTGGATAGGGACCTGACTGTCGATCCTAACCCAAATTAGAGATGTAACTCTCGAAATTGAGTACCAATTCTACATCAAGATTAAAATCCAAAACCAAACTTGAGCCTCGACTCCCAAATACACACATGGGATAAGACACTGAACCCGACTTCTAATCCCTTATCCAAGATCCGACTATCACGCCCCAAATTAGGAGAGACACGACTAGTACCCGAAGCTCCTAAAGGCTGAGGGAACCAAAATTCAATGTATCTCTTATAAACCTACTGGATGTCTAAGACTACTTAACAAGTACTCTAAATATAACAATCAGAAACTCTAACAACACAACATGCAAACAACTTAAGGCTAATAAGGCCAAGCTCAGAAAGTATTTAGCAGATCAGAAGTTTCTAAAAAATGAGCTCAGAAATAATAAATATAAAGCAAGGCCAAAATGTACAAGATCATGATAGATAGTTAATAACAAGGCCGACAAGGCCATACCCAACATAGATATATATCACACATCTACAAGCCTCTATGAGTAAGCAAAATATCTCATATCCAAGACAAGGCCCCAACCTGCCCGTAATACTTGACTTAAAATATTTGTCACAACAGCTCTAGAATGAATGAAGTTTAATTACCAACAAAAGATAAAAGCAACAACCTCCTACTAAAGAGGTTGATATGGGCCTCTACCCGAATTTGCATGATGAAATGTAGTGCCCTCAGGAAATTAGGCATCAATAAAAATGAAATATATTAGTATGTAGGACAAAAGCTAACCATATACTCTACTGCAATAAAAGATAGGTCTAGAATAAACCTGAAACCTGATTCTAGTTAAAATGATGATTCATGCAAAACTGATTGGAATTGACGTTATATACCTTGATTCTAGTCATTTAGCAAATTTACAACAATTTTATTATACATTGCTCCTTGAATCTCAAACAAAAACCAATGACAATGAAATTTCAAAAAGTTAAAACAATAAATCCAAGACATCTCATCAACTCAACAAACAAAACATAAGCATAAGCTCGCGAGACAATCAAATCAACTGATGTTCTTATATGGGTCCATCACATTAAACAACAACCATCATATCTCTCCACATACTCCCTCCTCACTAAATACATCAATCACAATGGGAGAAACTTGGACTCACAACTTCCTATCACCTCCTGCGAGTCCTACCTATAGAATATAGCTAGAGCGTTGATAAAATTATATATATTAGAGGGAGATTTGTCTCTTTTATCCAAAGCGGGATTTGAGTGAATTCTAGGCATGGTTAAAGAGTTATACTTATTAATTTTTGGTTGATTTCTTACCTAGGGCTTTAGAAAAGGGGAGGGGTTGAAGAACCACTCAAGAAAAGCTTCCAAAAATGACTTAGGACTTTTATCTAATAAATTCAAATAATAACTTTCTCAATAAATACATATAGACCGACTTAACATATGGTTGTTAAGTGCCCATCATGGCCAATTTTGACCTTTGCATAGTCTGTAGTAAAATACACATATCATTTCACTCTGAAGTCGATTGACGTGAGGTTTGGTTCGCTAGAAACTAAACTCAAACATCTTTAATTGTGTATATAATAGACCCCTAAAACCTTAGATATTAGGATATAATGAGCATCCCAAGTCAAACCACACAAGATTATATGAAATAGATCATCATAATGAAAACTTTGTTAGACAGTTGGCATTTTTTCCAGCTTATTATTTTTATTGTTTTCTACTTATTTCAGTTTAGTGCTTCCTATTTTTTAAGCTAGACTTAGTCAACTTTAGTTCCTCAACTTTCTGAAGTTAGTGGCCCCTTTTATGACTGCTAGTGGCCTCTTTTATGGCTGTTAGTGGCACATGATCTTATGTAGTTTTAACATCCACTTTATAAGTGGCTACTAGATAGGAAATGGTTAGGTTTTTCCTTGTAGGAATTCAGATCTTCTGCAAATTAATATATAGTTGGAATTTCATAAGTTCACTCTATTTTTTATTCTTCAAATTAGTTTCTTTAGTGTTTATGTTTTAACAGTGGCATCAGAACCTCTAGTTGATCTTACAGGACCAAAAAGTTTTAACCTACAACACAAATGGCATCTAACAACCTACCTTTAAATCAACCATTCACTTTCACCGGTGAAAATTACCAAATCTGGTCTGTGAAGATGCAAGCTTTTCTGGAAGCCTATGAACTTTGGGAAACTGTGACGGAAGATAAACCACTTATTATTCTACCAGCAAATCCTACCTTGGCTCAAATCAAATCCAACAACGAAGAGAAGGCAAAGAAATCTAAAGTCAAGTCACTTATGCAGAATGCTGTGGCAAATTTTGTGTTTTACAGAATCATGGCTTGCAAAACAGCAAAAGAGGCTTGGGATAGGTTGAAAGAAGAATATCAAGGCAGCGATAGAACGTCAAATGCAAGTGTTGAACCTGAAAAGAGAGTTTGAGTCCTTGAATATGCAGGAGGATGAAACAATCAGTAAGTATGGTGATCGAATATCCTTAATTGTTAAAAACATTAGACTTCTTAGTGAAGAATTTATTAACAAATGAACTGTGGAGAAAGTTCTTGTGACACTTCTTGAGAGGCTTGAATCTAAGATTTCCTCTCTTGAAGAATCCAAGGACCTGTGCAAACTTTCATTAGGTAAACTAACGAGTGATCTTCAAGCACAAGAGAAAATGAGGACTATGAGACGGGACAAGTTCACTGAAGGAGCTTTCTCTGTACAAAAGAAAATATTTGATAAAGGAAAGCAACAACTCAACCAAAAGAATAAGAGCAATTATGATGGAGGAAACGATAGTGGAGATGTGAAGCAGAAGTTCCCTCCGTGCAAACATTGTAAAAGAACTACACATCTGGAGAAGTACTATTGGTGGAGAATCAATGCTATATTGTCACGACCCAGACCATCGTGATTGGCACCGACACTAACTCTCCAGTGGGAGAACCACTACTATAACTTAAACCAAGCAACTAACCAAAACTAAGGCATTTAAGTTACGGAAGCAAGTTAAATACTAAGGAAATAAATAAAGTCCCCATAAACTCTAACAAAATTCTAACAATAATAAACTAACAATGCGGAAGTAATGCCTAGAACCTGAAAGTCGATGTACCAAATCATCTAAAGTTCAACAAGTCTAAATAAGAAGGGATGCAACCCCAATCTAATGAACTAATCAACTAACTAGAACATAGTCTAAGTTCGGAAATGGTGGACATAGATGAAAGAAAACCCATGGCAGCCCAGAAAAATTGGCTCACCCTTGAATTCGAATGATCACTAATCTCCTAAGCGAGGTCTGTCAGTAGCTGCTTGAAGATGCCCTGTACTCAACAAAAATAAGAGCAAGTGCAGTATCAATACACAACCACAGTGTACTAGTAGGATCACATGGCTATCCCACTAAGTATAACATACATTAGTCAATACAACAATATAATCACATGTACATATCGAACATATATAATATCATCAACATATACGAACAATGAACAACTTTACATTTCTCAAGATACATAATTATATCAAATCATTGGTCCTCTCATGGAACCCAAACCCAAACAGTTATCATACCGGAACGTGGTACCCGATCTAATGATTATGCCGGAACGTGGCAACCAATCCCATAATTATGCCAGAACGTGGCAACTGATATATCCTCAAGATCATACAATTAAGTCATGATTTCAGGGTAACCATCACTCATCTATCTTATTTACAACAAGTGTGAATCAATAATGCAACATTCATATACATACATGTATCATAATGAAGCAAGAACAAACATACACCACACAATCATAGAATCACAACCATCGCCTACCTCAAAACAAGCTTGCAACCCTAAGAAACTTGAGCCTTCCCTTTCCGAATTCGTTCTGCTTGTTCTTGGTCTACAAACAATTAATAGAATACGGGAATCAATAAACAATCACTAATTGCCCAAATTACTAACAATTCTATGAACCCTAGATCAAACCCATGATCCCAATTATCCAAATTAGGGTTGTTTCCACCATAGAGTCTATAACAAAACCCTCCCCCATCAATATTCACCCATTCTATTACGTTCTATGGATCGAAAAACGGATTCGGGGAGTGAAAAACTTACCTTTTGCCTCAAGAATGGTGAAAAATGAGTAGGAGTCACCTGGGGTTCGTTCCTTAGCTATAAAAATCAAAAAGTATCAAATAAGGTCGTTTAAGGGTTTATTTACGACTTTAAGATGCGTCGAATCCGCCACAGCGACCCTCACTCCGCTACAGCAGCCCCGCTAGAGAGACAAAAACTCCCGCAAGGTGGATTGCACAGACCAGTGAACTATTTTAATAATTCCAAAATCCCCATTTCACAACACACCTCTAACCCACGACGCTCATAAAATACCCTTCACGCTAAGATCAATTTTGGGAGTTCTACTCACCCGAATTCAATTCCGTAAAGTTGTATGGGTTCTTTAACGAGTTATCTAACTACTCATGTAATCAATATCACAATTAACTCACCCAGTTGTTACTAGATTTTCCTACACCTTAAAGACTCCGATTTCATCCAAATCTGAACTAGGTTGGAAAAATCTAAATGCTATGAAAAAGTTTTCCGGCCCCCAAATTTTCCCCATTGTCATTTTTATAACGACGGGAACAGGTCATTACAATAGATACCAATTTACCCATCACTCGTCCCCGAGTGACAAAACTTAGGAAAATAGGCTAAGGAAGAAATGAAGTAGTACCTGAATCGACGAACAATTGGGGATACTTGTCTCGCATGTCTCTTTCGGTTTCCCAAGTAGCTTCCTCAACTGGACGATGCTTCCATTGAACTTTCATGGGCTTAATCTCCTTAGTCCTCAACTTACGCACATGATGATCAAGAATTGCAATCGGTTCCTCCTCATATTGGAGGTCCTTGTCAACACAATTGAGTTCCACTTTATGGTATAATCCCCGTCAGCATGGTATCTCTTCAACATGGACACAAGAAATATCGGATGAACTCCTGATAAATTAGGAGGTAAAGCCAATCTATACGCTACCGGTCCCACATTTTCAAGAATCTCAAATGGACCAATGTATCGCAGACTTAGCTTACCTTTCTTACCAAATCTCATCACCCCTTTCATGGGTGATACCTTAAGAAGAACATTCTCATCGGTTTGAAACGCCATGTCTCTTACTTTATGATCAGCATACTTCTTCTGTCTACTCTGAGCTGCTAAAAGCTTAGCTTGGATGCTTCTCACATCTTGAGCATCCTTTACTAAATCAACCCCCAATGGTTTCACATCTCCAACATCAAACCATCCTATGAGTGATCTACATCCCCTCCCATAGAGTACCTCAAATAGTGTCATATCAATGTTGGAGTGATAACTATTATTATAGGAGAACTCACACAAAGATATGAATTTATCCCAATGCCCTCCAAAATCAAGCACACATGCCCTCAACATGTCTTCTAATACTTGAATAGTCCTCTCGACTGCCCGTCTGTATGTGGATGGAAGGTTGTACTAAAAGTGAGTTGTGTGCCTAATTCATCATGTAATTTCCGTCAAAACTTGGATGTGAATAGGGTACCACGGTCTGAGATGATAGAGAGGGGCACCCCATGAAACCTCACTATCTCTTTCACATAAACCTTAGCCAATTGCTCAGCATTATAATCTATTCTTACCGAAATAAAATGGGTTGACTTAGTCAATCTATCAACCACTACCCAAATAGAATCAAACTTCCCCAAAGTCTGGGGAAGACCAACCACAAAATCCATGGCTATTCTTTCCCACTTCCATTCTTGAATTGGCATTCTTTGAAGCAAACCTGCAGAGCTTTGATGTTCATACTTCACTTGTTGACAATTTTGACACTTCGCTACAAACTCCGTTGTATCCTTCTTCAGGACTGGCCACCAATAAATTCGCTTTAAATCTTGATACATCTTGGTCACACCCAGATGAATAGGATATCACGAACCATGAGACTCTGCCAACAATTTCTCAATCAAGTCATCTACTCTAGGAACACATATTTTTCCCTTAAAATTGAGCATACTGATATGCTCAAATTACACCTCCCTAAAGAAGCGTAAGCGATCGTTATCAAGTAAAGAACCCAACTTGGAGGTTGGGATCGATTCCACGAGGAATATGGTCTAGACTTAAGTTCAGCTTACGATTATATTCGTTTAGTCAACTTATTTCCGAAACAAGTAATTAAGGGGGGATTTGTGAAACAAATTCTAAAAGTTATGTGAACAATTAGCAAGCAAGATTCAAACTTTTTTGTTATCAAGATGAGAGAGAAACTAGGGTGTACGTGTTCCTTATAAGCTCATAAAGCGGTAATCCTAGTAATAGTAATCTTTTCCTAGTGCATTACATGCAAAGTGATAAGTTAGGTATCTTTAATTCCTTGGTCCGGCAACTAGATAATTTCATCCCGCACCTTGGTTCGGCTACGTGTGTGTAATTTACTAACCTTTACCGTTACCTCCTATTAGACATCACATCGATGTATGACTTAGTTTTCACCCTCGCACCAATCAACATTAGACTATTAGATAGTATCACACTAAATCTATGTTGATAATTCTTTTCTTAGTAACTACATTCTTGGTCCGGCAAGTAGCAACAAGGCGAGTTCTAAGATTTGCAACCACTAAAAAGACTTCTAAACGAAAGAATTATCAATGCATGCAATAACATTATTCAAGAATTACTTAGTTACTATTCATACTTTGTTAATCGCTCATGGTTCCCACAACCCTAGTTGTGGATTTAGTTACCCATAGTAGCAAGAACACAATTCATATTTTTAGATGAAGAAATCATGAACTTACGTAATGAGAAGTATAAACCCAGAATCTCAACTTGAATTTCAAAGTCAAAATCTTCAAAATGAACTTAGGAAATCAAGAATTGCTAAAATTGCAAGTTAATCTCCAAAGCCAAAAACTAGAATTAAAATAATAAAGTCTAACCCCAAATAAGAAGAAGAAAAAACCCTAAAAAGTATTTTTATAAAATGATCTCCTACAAAATAATTATTTATATGGACTATTTATAAATATAGAAAACCCTCAATAAAATAAGTGCCTCCAAATTAAATTAGGAATCCAAAACCAAAAGGAATTGGATTCCTATTTAATTTCCGTGAAGCTGTCCGCATGAAACCGCCTCAAATTATTTGAGGGCCTTCATTGGCTGCCACGTGGCAGCTTCCAATTCCAAATCCAACTTTGATTGGCTTCATCAATTGCCACGTGGAAGTTTACTTTTGCAATACGGAATTTGCAGCAAATATGCACCTTATATATTTATATGTTATTATATTAAATTTAATCTATTAAGGTGCCTACTTGATTTTCTTCTTTAATCTTTTATCTTTAATTTATTTTAGCTCCAAAGTTCTTTATTTTTCCACCAAGTTAATCCTATAAATAAAATATACTATCTAGCACAATTCATAAAATTCAAGCTCAAAAAGAATAAAAATAAATAATAAATGCGAGACAAATAATGATTAAAGATATGTATTTTGGCCTCACATTAACCCCCCACACTTAAATTTTTGTTCGTCCTCGAGCAAACATTAAAGGTCATCTCAAAGAATTAAAATAGGCATGTCATCACTTTGGTTAATACAAACAATTAGGCCATATACCAATTTCAAAACATCAAGTAGTTTTTTCAATCATTATGCAAGACATCCAAATAAACAACAAACTTCTAACCTCCAAACCTCAAGAAAGGACTTTGAACTCATCAAATTTAAGCTTGCTTACCTACTCTCATCAGAAAGCTAATAAAATCACCTATCTATCATGAAACAAGTGCCCTCACAAAAAGAAATAGTCCACACACTCAATTCAAAATATTGAATATAAATTAAGGACTTTATATCAAGAACAACTCTCACACTCACAAATAAAATTCACATGTATGCACAAAGAACCATAGGCTTGCCCATTATGTACTCCACTAATGAAGCATGCTTGAATAGAATCAAATAGGACTTTAACGGGTTGTAATGGAGGCTAGGAGACGGGTAGGAAAACTATACAATAGTGACTTACACTTCCTTAAGCACTTTGCAATTTTAGACTTCATCACCCAAGATTTTCTTCTCTTTATTTTCAGCCATCTCTTCAATAATTATTTCACAAGTAATGCTCATCAACTCAAGAATGCTTCAATAATTTTTTTTAGAGGTTTTGCACTAGCCACCCTCAACTCAAGTGAGGTACACAATATCCTTGGTAGGACCAGAGCCAATGTTTTAAGCATACTTCTGAATTAGCCATCCTTAACTTAAGTTTTTAAAGCTTGATTGAGGTGCACAATATCCACAAGGGACCAGGGCCAAAACAGAGTTTTCACACTTTTCTTCATTCTTCACACAACAAGCATTTTCACCCTTTTTTTTCTTCTACCAATGTTTTCAACTTCTTTTTTTTTTTTTTTCAACGTAGTGCATCAAGGATTTCTTTTCGGATCAAATAGAATTATGGTATCAATAAAAAGGGATTCGGCTCGATCATGTGGTTGACAAGAAAAATATAGGCTAAAAGGCTTAGAAGGGTTAACTAGTGATATAATATCTGAAAAAACTAAAATTTACCAAACAAATCAAAGAAAGCCTATTTTCATCTCCTAAACAAGGCAGCACTTTTCATTTCGCTTCAATAACATGCAGGGCAAGTTCTAGACTAAGATGCAAAATATGGAATAAACAAATTCTCACCACACATGACACAAGTATCAATCAAGATGAATCAATTCCACTTCTAAGAGAGACAGGATCATAACAAACTACAAAATAAAATAAGTTATATACAAAGTCACAACCATGAACCTAGATGTCAAAGAGTTTGCAATTTCACTATCAATCAAGCATTCACAAAAAAGTACTACTCAAAAATTGGGCCTAAATAGCAAGTATCACACCACTCAAAATGGTCTTTTCTTTTCTCTAAAAAAAAATTAAAAGAAAAAAAAACACTCGGTACAAAGGAACTATCCTCAGGAAAAGCACCGAAAACAAAAGTCAAGGAACCCATCCTTAAAAAAAACTCAATAAAACAGTAAATACTAGGAATTCATTCTTCCACCTCACACTTAAAAATATGTTATGTCCCCAAAGCATTAAATAAAATTTAAAACAAGGGTTAGGAAAACTCCATGAGGCCTTTAGGCCTAGCTAGTAGCATGTTCTCTTTATTTTCATCAAGGGGCATCACCCCACACTTAAGCTCAAACATATTCCTTTGCTTCAATTTTTTTTCTTTGGGTACTCAGACTTCCCCTAATTTGCAAAAAAAAAAAAAAAGTGACAATAATAAAATAAAAATAAATAAAAAAATAAGAAGTTACACTACTAATTGGGTTGCCTCCCAATAAGCGCTTAATTTAACGTCGCGGCACGACGCAGACACCTTAGTTACTCGGTTCCATCTCCTTGACCCTCTTTAATTGGATTATTGTGTATCCTTAGATTTATCATTTTTCTCAAAGTCTTTCTTAGCTCAGGATCGTAGGGGGTCAAGGGTTCGCCTCGACTCCGTGTTCTTGGCATACACTAGAGTTGAAACCTGTAGAAAACAAAAACAAACAAAAAATATAAAATCGAGAAATAATTGACTAAAGTTCAATAATGTAGTTAAACTTAATCTAAAAGCCTTATTCCTCGACAACGGCGCCAAAATTTGATATGCTCAAATTACACCTCCCTAAAGAAGCGTAAGTGATCGTTATCAAGTAAAGAACCCAACTTGGAGGTTGAGGTCGATCCCACAAGGAATATGGTCTAGACTTAAGTTCAGCTTACGATTATATTTTTTTTAGTCAACTTATTTCCGAAACAAGTAATTAAAGGAGGGAATTTGTGAAACAAATTCTGAAAGTTATGTGAACAATTAGCAAGCAAGATTCAAACTTTTGTTGTTATCAAGATGAGAGAGAAACTACGGTGTACGTATTCCCCATAAGCTCATAACGCGGTAATCCTAGTAATAGTAATCATTTCCTAGTGTATTACATGCAAAGTGATAAGAGTTAGGTATCTCTAATTCCTTGGTTCGGCAACTAGAGAATTTGACCTCGCACGTTGGTCTGGCTACGTGTGTATAATTTACTAACTCTTACCGTTACCTCATATTAGACATCACATCGATGTATGACTTAGTTTTCACCCCCGCACCAATCGACATTAGACTATTAGATAGTATCAACTAAATCTATGTTGATAATTCTGTTCTTATTAACTACCTCCTTGGTCCGGCAAGTAGCAACAAGGTGAAATCTAACATTTGCAACCGCTAAAAAGACTTCTAAACGAAAGAATTATCAATGCATGCAATAACACTATTCAAGAATTACTTAGTTACTATTCATACTTTGTTAATCGTTCATGGTTCCCACAACCCTAGTTGTGGATTTAGTTACCCATAGTAGCAAGAACACAATTCATATTTTTAGATGAAAAAATCATGAACCTACTTAATGAGAAGAATAAACCCAGAATCTCAACTTGAATTTCAAAGTCAAAATCTTCAAAACGAACTTAGGAAATCAAGAATTGCCAAAATTGCAAGTTAATCTCCAAAGCCAAAAACTAAAATTAAAATAACAAAGTCTAACCCCAAATAAGAAGAAGAAAAGAACCCTAAAAAGTATTTCTATAAAATGATCTCCTCCAAAATAATTATTTCTACGAACTATTTATAGATATAGAAAACCCTAAATAAAATAAGTCACTCCAAATTAAATTAGGAATTCAAAATCAAAAGGAATTGGATTCCTATTTAATTCCCGTGAAGCTGTCCGCGTGAAACCGCCTCAAATTATTTGAGGGGCCTTCATTGGCTGCCACGTGGCAGCTTCCAATTCCAATTCCAACTTTGATTGGCTTCATCAATTGCCACGTGGAAGTTTCCTTCTACAATACGCAATTTGCAGCAAATATGCACCTTATATATTTATATATTATTATATTAAATTTAATTTAGACTACTTGATTTCCTTTTTTAATTTATTTTAGCTTCAAAGTTCTTCATTTTTCAACCAAGTTAATCCTACAAATAAAATATACTATTTAGCACAATGCATAAAATTCAAGTTAAAAAATGACAAAAATAAATAATAAATGTGAGACAAATAATGATTAAAGATATGTATTTTGGCCTCACATCACACATCATCCGCATCAAGAGTGGTCTCTTGTGTCTTACCATTTGCAGTCTTCTTTCAAAGCTCTTCCAAATTCTTATCCTCAAATTGTTTGGCCTTGATCTCATCAATGAATGTGGCCCTCACTTCAATGCTAGCTAACACCTACCTCTTTCTGAGATGCCCAACTGCATGAACTTAGACACTAAGGTCTGAATTTATCAGCCAAAGGTCGCTTGGATACATTCAAGCAAGCTAAACTATCCATACTGTTTTTCGACTCAAAGCGTCTGCCACTATATTAGCTTTGTTCGGATGGTATTGAATGGTCACATCATAATCCTTAAGTAACTTCATCCGCCTTCGATGTCTCAAATTCAGATCCTTTAGAGTGAACACATGCTGCAAACTACGATGACAGTAAACATTTCACACTTAACACCATAGAGGTAATGTTGACATATCTTAAGAGCAAACACTACCGCTGCCAACTCTAAATCATGTGTTGGATAATTCCTTTAATGCACCTTTAATTGACGCGAGACATAAGTTATAACATTCTTATCCTACATCAACACAGCACCCAAACCAGAATGTGAAGCATCACAATAAACAATAAAATCCTTACCTTCAACCGATAATGCTAGAATGAGCGCGGTGGTCAAGAGAGTCTTGAGCTTGTGAAAGCTCTCATCACACTTTTCAGTCCATTCGAAGGATACCTCCTTTTTGGTTAAGTTAGTCAAGTGAGTGGCAATGGAAGAAAAAATTTTCACAAATCGACGATAGTAGCTAGCGAGCCCCACAAAACTCCTAACTTCCGTCACAGAGCTAGGACTAACCCAATTCTTAACCGCCTCAATCTTTTGGGGATCTACCATTACCCCTTCTTTTGAAACTACATGCCCTAAAAATGCAACTGATTTCAACCAAAATTCATACTTAGAAAATTTAGCATATAGCTTTTGCTTCCCAAGAACACCCAAAATACTATGAAGATGGTCGGCATGCTCTTTCTCACTTTTCAAATAGACCAAAATATCATCAATAAACACTATAACAAATGAATCAATGAACGGTTTGAACACCCCATTCATCAAACTCATGAAAGTTGCAGGCGCATTGGTCAAACCAAACGACATAACCAAAAACTCATAGTGCCCATAACGAGTTCTAACGCCGTCTTGGGCACAAGGCACATACTCAGGCCTAATTTTCAATTGATGGTAATCAGATCTTAGTTCAATCTTAGTGAAAATGGATGCACCTTGCAATTGGTCAAAAAGATCATCTATTCGAGGCAAAGGGTACTTGTTTCGAATAGAGACCCTATTCAATTGCCGGTAATATATACACATTCTCATACTACCATCATTTTTCTTAACAAACAAAACTGGAGCACCCAATGGGGAAGCGCTAGGATGAATAAATCCTTTATCAAGAAGTTTTTGGATTTGAGCCTTAAGCTCTCTCAATTCTGTCGGAGCCATGCGATATGGAGGGATAGAAATGGGATGCATACCAGGCTCTATATCTCTATTCGGAAGCATACCAGGCAAATCATTAGGAAACACTTCTATAAATTTTGACACCATAGAAATAGACTCAATAGATGGAGTCTCAACCTCAAAATCCCTAATATGAGCCAAATAAGCCAAACAACCCTACCCTATCAATTTCTTAGCCCGAATGGAGGATATGATCTTAGTTTGCTTAGGCTTGTACACCCCTTCCTACTCTAATTTTTCCCTTTCCAGAATTTCTAGAGTTACAGACTTAGTATTATAATTAAGTACGACATAATAGGGGGACAACCAAGTCATACCTAAGATTATGTCGAAGTCAGTCATATCCAAAATCACCAAATCAACCCAAGTCTGAAAACCCATAAACAAAATAGGACAAATACGATAGACATGGGTAACTATGACTGACTCTCCATCTGGGATAGAAACATGGATAGGGGCATCAAGTATATCACAAATCATATCAAACTCTGAGGCAAATCGCACAGATACATAAGAATAAGTAGAACTCGGATCAAATAACATACTAGTCATCCGGTCACAGAAGAGAATAGTACTTGTGATCACCGCGTCAGACGCCTTTGCCTCATTCTTGCCCGGAAAGGAATAACACTAAGCCCTATTAACTTGACGAACCACTTCCCTGCCTGGTTGTGCATTACCCCTTCCTGCATTACCATTTTCTCTACCTCCACGGCCTCGCTAATTACCCCTTTGTGGACGCCCTCTACCATTATTACCATTTCCCGTGGGTACCACTACTCTAGTATGCTGCTACGCGGACTCAAACGCACGTGGGTGGGGATAATCTCTCCTCAAACATAGATTTAGTTGATACAATCATACCACCTTGTTCCAAAGCCATGAACTCATCCTTCTTGCGATCCCTTAAAGTCCTAGGCACATATTTCTCCAAAAACAGAGCATGAAACTGGGTCCAAGTAAGTGGAGGTAAAGTTAAAGACCTACATTCCATATAAGCTCTCCACCACTGCTTAGCCTCACCTTGAAGTTGAAAGGACACAAACTTAACCCCATGCTGATGGACAATTCCTAACTTATGAAGCCTCTCATAGCAATCTAAGATGAACTCATAAGCATCCCCATTCTCAAAACCAAGAAACACAGGAGGTTTTAGCTTCAAAAACTTAGTCAATATTTCATGCTCATTACCAGTCATAACAGAACCCAACAAAGGATGGAAGAAAGCATCATTACCTCCAGTCCCACCCACCTTGGGTGCAGTGCTAGTGTCAGGAGGATTAGTAGGAGCTTGAGTTGCTTGAGCAGAAGGAGCACTCTAGGACCAACCAACCCCTTCAAGAATGACATGATCTGTTGAGCTAACACTGATTCTATGGGGGAACATCGATAGTCTCAGCCTGTACCTCTTCCTCTTGTCCCACATCGTCAACATTCTCCTCTTTAATCTCTTCATGATGCACATGAGGGTTCTTATTCACATGAGCATTCTTAACAGGAGCTCTATTCCCAACAGGCGCTACTCTTCCACGGCCTCTACCCTTAGCTCTTTCTCTACCCTTGCCTCGACCGCAACCTCTCACTGCAGATTTCTCAACTGGAGAATTGTCGGAAGCTACGGGCCTGACATCATTGTATCTAGTATTAACCATATGCAGACAAAAGAGTGAAGGAGGTTAGATACCAATTTGAATCGACAGATACTAATTGGAATCAAGTTATAGCACGAAAGGAGACGAGAAAAATAGAGAGATTTCCTAAAGTCCTATAGCTTCTCGAAGAAAAGTAAAGGCGTCCCCGTACCGTTCTGCGAGACTCTACTAGACTCGTTTTGGTACATCGAGATTAATGAACCTAGGCTCTGATACCAACTTTGTCACGACCCAGACCATTGTGATTGGCACCCACACTAACTCTCCGGTGGGAGAACCACTACTATTACTCAAACTAAGCAACTAACCAAAACTAAGACATTTAAGTTACGAAAGCAAGTTAAATACTAAGGAAATAAATAGAATTCCCATAAACTCAAACAAAGTCTAAAAATAATAAACTAATAATGCAGAAGTAATGTCTATAACCTGAGAGTCAATGTACCAAAACATCTAAAGTTCAACAAGTCTAAATAAGAAAGGATGCAACCCCAATCTAATGAACTAATCAACTAACTAGAACATAGTGTAAGTCCGGAAATGGTGGACATAGATGAAAGAGAACCTATGGCAGCCTGGAAGAATTGGCTCACCCTTGAATTCGAACGATCATTGATCACCTAAGCGAGGTCTATTAGTAGCCGCTAGAAGATGCCATGTACTCAACAAAAATAAGAGCAACTACAGTATCAGTACACAACCACAGTGTACTGGTAGGATCACGCGGCTATCCCACTAAGTGTAACATACATTAGTCAATACAACAATATAATCACATGCACAGATCGAACATATACAATATCATCAACATATACGAATAATGCACAACTTCACATTTCTCAAGATACACAATTATATCATATCATTGGTCCTCTCATGGAACCCAAACCCAAACAGTTAGCACACCGTAACGTGGTACTCGATCCAATGATTTTGTCGGAATGTGGTAATTGATCCGATAATTATGCCAGAACGTGGCAACTGATCCAAGTTAGTTATGTCAGAACGTGGCAACCGATCCATTCAACACACCACAATCACAATCACAAGTATATCCTCAAGATCATACAATTAAGTCATGATTTCAGGGTAACCATCATTCATCTATCTCATTTACAACAACTATGAATCAATAATGCAACATTCATATACATACATGTATCATAATGAAGCAAGAACAAGCATACATCACACAATCATAGAATCACAACCATCACCTACCTCGAAAAGAGATTGAAACCCTAACAAACTTAATCCTTCCCTTTTTGGATTCGTTCCGCTTGTTCTTGGTCTACAAATAATCAATAAAATATGAGAATCAATAAACAATCACTAATTACCAGAATTACTAACAATTCTATGAACCCTAGATCAAACCCATGATCTCAATTATCCAAATTAGGGTTGTTTCTACCATAGAATCTATAACAAAACCCTCCCCCATAAATATTCACCTATTATATTACATTCTATGGATCGAAAAATGGATTTAGGGAGTGAAAAGCTTACCTTTAGCCTCAAGAATGGTGAAAAATGAGTAGGAGTCACCTGGGGTTCGTTCCTTAGCTCTAAAAATCAAAAAGTGCTAAATAAGTTTGTTTAGGGGTTTATTTATGACTTTAAGTCGTGTCGAACCCGCCACAGCGGCCCTCACCCCGCTACAGCGACACTGCTAGTGCGGCAAAAACTCCCTCCTAGGCGGCTTGCACGAACAAGTGAGCTATTTTAATAATTCCAAAATCCCCATTTCACAATACACCTCTAACCCGCGACACTCAAAAAATACCCTTCACGCTAAGATCAATTTCGAGAGTTCTACTCGCCCGAATTCAATTTGGTAAAGTCGAACGGGTTCTTTAACGAGTTATATAACTACTCATGTAATCAAAATCACAATTAACTCACCTGGTTATTACCAGATTTTCCTACACCTTAAAGATTCCAATTTCGTCCAAATCTGGAATAGGTTGGGAAAATCCAAATACTACAAAAAAGTTTTTCGGCCCCAAATTTTCCCCCGTTGGCATTTCTATAACGACAGGAATAGGTCGTTACATATATGCCAGCAACTGTAAGCAGACGGGGCACATATCCAAGGTCTGCAAATTAAGAGCAAAGGTCTTTGGTGCTTTGCAAGCACAAGTAGCAGAAGCTGCAGATGCACATGAGGAGCAACTCTTTGCAGTTTCATACTTCTCAATCAATGAATCCTCTGATTCATGGCTTCTTGATAGTAGTTGCACACATCACTTGTGCAATGATGTTGGAATGTTCAAATTCCTTGATCGTACCTACAAATCTAAAGTAAAAGTCGGAAACGGTGAGGCAGTAGAAGTCAAAGGCAAAGGTATAGTGTCTATCTCAACAATATCATGTATCAAAATTATTCCTGATGTTTTGTACACACCTGATATGAGTCAAAATTTGTTGAGTGTTGGACAAATGCTTGAAAATAATTATTCTCTGTATTTTAAGAATTGTGAATATGTTGTTTCTAACCCTTTTGGAGTAGAATTATTTTATGTCAAGATGAGCAACAAAATGTTTTCAGTTGATTGGGAGAAAATGATTGAGCAGGCTTACACTATTACTTCACAAACATGAACAAACCTATGGTACAAAAGGTTTGGTCACTTCAATCTGAGAAGCATCACAGAGATGAAAAAGAAGGAGCTAGTGGAAAATATGCCTGAATTTCTTTCTAGTGCTCAAGTTGTGAAACTTGCCAACAGGGGAAGCAAACAAAATTGTCATTTCAAGCAAATCAAGTATGGAGAGCTAACCAGAAACTTCAACTCATTCATACGGATGTTTGCGGCCCAATGAAAATAGATTCATTGAATGGTAACAAATACTTTCTCCTCTTTATTGATGACTACACCAGAATGTGTTGAGTTTATAGATTGAAGAGTGAAGTCTTTGATGTTTTTAAACAATTTAAAACGTTAGTAGAAAATCAATGTAATCTTAGTATTAAGTCTTTAAGGTCTAACAATAGAGGAGAATATACTTCTTCTCAGTTTGTGGAGTTTTGTAATAGCACAGGTATTGAATGCCAATTGACATACCATACACTCCAAAAAAATGGTGTGTCTGAAAGGAAGAACAAGACAGTAATGGAGATGGCCAGATGTCTTTTGCTGGAAAGAAAGATCCCAAATCAGTTTTGGGCGGAATGAGTCAATATCTCTGTATATTTGCTGAACAGATTGCCTACTAAGGCCTTGCAGGACATGACTCCATAAGAAGCTTGGTGTGGGAACAAACCATCAGTACACCATCTCAGAATCTTTGGGTGTATATGTTATTATCGAGTTCCAGAAACAAAGAGGTATAAGTTGGACAACAAGGCTCATAAAGGCATATTTATGGGCTATAGTTCACCCAAAGGTTCCACAACGACATCAAATAATGACAACAAAATAGAGGGGGCATCTAGAAAAAGGCTGGTAGCACATAGCCTTTAAGAACAGTGAACAAATGGGCTACTGCATCTTGATAAAGTAACCAACGTATTGGGTTGAGCGTAAAAAAAAAAAAAAAAACTCTACATGGTCACTTAAATATAAAAACAAGCTAAATTATCTAAGAAAAATCAGTAAGGCATATTACTTAAAGAATGCCACAAGACAAAGCAAAATGATGGAAACATGATTGGCCTAGGCTTGACAATACACATATTTATACAGGCAAAGCAAAGCTTCAAATGAACATCAGGGGCGGGACTTCATTCAGATGGCAACACAAATAGAACACCAAAGAAGCTAAGGAGATTTGTAACCACAAAACATTAACGGTAGACATAAAAGTAATAATATTAGCTACTTAAATATCAAACCCAAGTCTAATCCATGAAAACTGAAACAAAGGTGAGAACACATAAATATAAAACAAGCTGGGTATTAAACACAAACAAAGCTAAGAAAGAATTACCTGGTTCTGGGTAGCGAACGGAACAGATGAGCTAGAATGCACTTTCACCACTGAAATACAACTCTGAAAACCTCGATGAACCGAGCAAAAATCAAATGCGAGCTGAAAATCTGATTCCTAATCTCTATGACTTCAAAATATATTTCTATATATGACTATGTAGCTGGTAGTTCACTATATTTTCTCTAATGGCCATTCTCCCCTTTTTTTTTTCCTCTCACCCTTACCACTAGAGAAAGAGAGTCTTTATACAGAGGGAAGAAGGGCTCCAAAATGGGGGGAAATTCGGAATCGATTTAGGGTGAATTCAAAATTCGAAATTCGAATTCCCTTAAGAGATAAGGTTGAGGAGCTGTCAACAGTACGAATTCTCAACGAAATTCGAAAGAAGTCTGTCCGATCTGAAGAGCAAGGACGGGCGAAGCACAAGATTGATACACCTGTAGATTCTATAGTATTCTGGTACTAGATGAACACACGCGAGGAGAGAGGGAGAGAACGCAGCTGCTCTCGCATTGTTGGGCGTGTTTATGGGCTGCTTATCGCGAGAAAGAAGAACAGTAAGGTCGATTTTGGTATCTTTGATATTTGGTATTGTCGTTGTATTGTTATTGGTTTGTTTGGGCCGGTTTGTATTGATATAGTAATGGGCTACTGTGAATTGTAAAGAAATAGGGGGTGGGGTCGTTGGTGTATTGATGTATGTTGTTGTAAGTATTGTATGGGTCTTTTGGGAAAGTAATTGGAATTGGGTTGGATATGAAATGGGTCTGTTGGATTTGTGGGCTGGAATATATGAAGATGGGAATGGGCCTGCTGAGAATTGGGTTGGCTGAAGGGTAATGGGAAAAGGCCCAAATTTTATTTCTTAAAGGTTTAAAAAAAGGTAAAAGAAAATGGCTAAATCGTAAAAAAGAAATATAGCCAAATTGAGTTTAATTTGTAAAATCGGCTAAAATCTAAATAAGATGAATTTAAACAAGATTAATTAACAAGATTAATTAACAAGCTTCTTAAATTTAACAAAATGAAATAATTAACTTAATCAAACTAATTACTTCAAAAATGTTAACTATAATTTAAGCTAAACTAATTAATAAAGTATTTATGTAAAAGTAAAATCTTTTCGACGCGATTTTCGAATATTTATAAGGGGAAAAAGAACAAATATACCCCCGAACTATCAAAAATTGTATGTCAATACCCTCCGTTATACTTTAAGGTTGTATATGCCCTTACCGTCATTCTTTTGGGTTGTATATATCCTTGAATCTAACGGATGGACACGTGGCATCATCTAAATGATTTACCTGATTTTATTTATTTATTTATCCAAAAAAATTGAAAACCCACCCATTTTCTACACTTTACCCACCCATGGCCCAAATTAAAATATCATGACATTTAAAACTAAAAATAAAAAACATAGCTTTTCATCTTCATTAAAAATCAAATAAAAGGAAAAATGTTCTTCAATTCATTTTCCAAATCTCACAAACAAAAACTTACAAGCATATTATTTCAATCAAAATCAAGAAATCAATTTCATTTTTTTTTGTTCAAATCAATTTATTATTTGTTGGAAGGTATTGAGAAAATACTACCACCATTGATGGACAAAACTTCAAGCTTTAAAGTGGGTCTAATTCAAATCGAAAATTTGAAGTTCAAATCAATTTGTTATTGTTGAAAGGGTTTGAGAAAATACAACCACCATTGATGGACAAAGCTTCAAGTTTTAAAGTGGGTCTACAATCAAATCAAAAATTTCAAGCTCAAATTGATTTGTTATTATTGAAATGTGTTGAAAATATTTTTGAAATAGGTGATGTATAAAACACCCAATAATCTAGATTCCTACTGTGCTAAATGAAGATGAATTTTTTTTTTTTTTTGTTTAACAAGCATAAAGCTACAGATTTAAAAAATTTAAAAGACACAAGATTGACACAACTTGCAGGGATGTTAGTGAAAGTGAAGAAAATAGCAGTTTTAGTGAACAAGACATCTTCTTCCTTGAAAGACGAGTTCTTGATTCCATGGTTATGGTGGGTTGAAAAGAATAAAGGGATGATTTTTGATGAAAATGAAGAGTGGATTTTGGCACCACCCATTTTGGTTGTGGGTCGGGCGGATTTTGGTGTGTTAATTTAGGTGTTTTAATTAGAATTCCTTTTAGAGAAAATTGGATGGGTATTGGGTTATGGGGCGGATAGTTGGGTTATGGGTTAAAAAAAGGTCAAACGGGTAGTTCAATAGAATTAAGACACGTGTAAGAAATTAGGGATCCATTAGTGAGAAGGGTATATGTGTACCTATAATTGGACGGCAGGGGCTTATGTGGACGAAAAGTATAACAAAGGGCATATACGTACCATTTATTGAAGTTCGGGGGTAAATCCGTCCCTTTGCCGATTTATAAGTTATGCTAATTATATAAAATCATATTTATTTTTTAAAAAATTATAAAATGACTAAAATTACCTAAAAATAACTTGAAATACACTTGAATTTTTATAAGATTAATTGTTCCAAATCATTTGAAATTAATGAAGCTTGAAAATTAATCATTATCAGGGAGAGTCAAAACTGGGTGTCAATAAGAGTGGGACCCACTTTTCATTTAGGCGACCTTGGTTGAAAGTTTTAACAACTCATTGAGTCCGATATACCAAATTTTGTGGGATAAAATCTTTCATTTGCATGCACGCGATCCTAAGTAAATTTCGAGCCCCTATCTAGGCATTTTGTACCTTCCAAATGTGGGCTAGTGCAACACCATTTGATCTTTGCGTTCACGTGCCTCACGTCACATTCACAGAGACTAGAGTCTTTGGTTTCTACATTTTCGAGTTTGGTGTCTCATTCGTGGAGACTAAGCACTTTGGTCACTGCATTTGTTGGATGGGCTCTGCGATCGCGGAGAGGACTGACCTCGACCCTTAGCGTTCGCGGATAGCCTCCTGCATTTGCAAAGAAGGGACAAGGTTGTACTAATGTTGCTAATTACCACGATTGTGGGCTGGCGCCCATGTCCATAGAAGTCAATTTACTAGTCTTCTAAATAAGACCAGTCCAGTTTTTCAGCTTAACTTCCAAAATTAAAAAGTTTATATCTCGAGTTTTAGAGCTCCTATTAGGGTGATTATTATTTCTATTTGTCGGGAATTTGTGAGGCTACGTGTTGGGACCATTAGAGAGGCATGGGAAACTCGTCTAGGAGGTAAATTTTCGTCCCGAACCTCTCTTCATAGACTTGAATGGTGGCTTTTGATTCTTATTGTTGCATGTATTGTTTGGGGTTATTTAAGGTTCGGATTGTGCCCCTTTTTGAGGCACAAGTTCCTTGATCCATTTGGGACCAATTGATGGAGTTAATTTTGAAATTCCTAGTGTGGGTCCCACAATTCTATTTTTGACTCTATTTTGGGGTCATCTTTAATTGTTTCAATTTTGGTTTCTAAACGTCTGTATTTACGTTGTGATCTTAATTTTTGAAGCATGACAACAATCGAAGGCTATTCGAAAGGGTAAAGCTCTGAAATTGTGAATTTGAAGTGCGCGTGGTCAAACTTTAAGGTAGGCTCCGACTTATCGATCTTTAGATTTAGCTTGTGATTGTGAATGCATGATTTTTAGCTATATTTGAGATGTGCTTGTAGTTGTATCATGTTTAGTGATTAGAAATCATGCCTTAGGCATCTTTTTAGGTTTTTCGGGGAATTGAGCATGCATATTTTGGTTGTGTTGATTATATCATGCCTTGTGGCTTTTATATTGTTGTTGTTGTTTTGTTCTTGTTAATATTGGTAGTTGTTTTTGGCCTTAGCCTAGGCATGGATAGTGATTACCTTAGAGTTGCATTTTGGAGCTGATAGACCTTAAAGATTCTCCGACGTCACTTTGAATGACTTAGCTTCATGCAGACTAATATAGCAGACTTGGGTCTGATAGTATGATCCTTAGCTAGATCATAACGTAGTGCTAGTGACAGTTCATCCATAACTTCCCTTATGATTTGATCCAGGTGGGTTCTTTTGCAACTTTGAACCTTGTAGGGTATATTAAATCGGGTCTTGGGTTTGGAGCTGGACTGGTCCTGGTGGCTTAGAAGATGGTTGCAGTCTATGGTGTGGTCCTGTATGAGGAAGAGCATGAATTTAAATACTTTTGGAGTTTATTATCCACGATTCTAGGTCTGTGTATTGATCACTAGCTGCGGTTCGAGGTTCGTGTGCATGCCTATCATCCTGGCCCTAGGTTCGAGGCCAATGTGTATCCTTATTAGCCATGGTTAAAGTACTAGTGTTACTTCGATTAGCCAGGTTCGAGTCTAAACTAGGTGATTCTATTGGGTTCTTTAGGTTTCCTTTACTGTGGTTCGAGACCGTAGATGGCTGTTTTGTTCTGGAATATCTCATGGCTTAGCTAGTAGTTTCCTTAGCTCTTCTTTGTACCCATCGGGCTTATGGGGGTTCGTTTGAGTTATTTACTTTCAATTGTGGGCTTATGGAGGTCCAATTAGGTTATAGTTGGTTGTTTACTTTACTGTTTGTTCTGCTGTAGACTCATGTGCTTTATAGTTAGGATTTCTGTTATCGTTTCGTTTTTCTGAGCTCTAGTTGCTTTTACTTTCTTGCTTTTCATATTTTCTTTACTTTATAAGCTCAGTCGGCCTATGATGCCCGTTGTTTTGGTACTTACATTATACTATGCATCTGTTTTCTTTATGCAGATCTGTGTGCCAGCTGCCAACATTACTTAATTTAGTCCAGCTATGAGGATCTTCAGAGACTGAGGGTGAGCTTATGGTGTCCTAGTTTAGCCTATCTCCTTATGTATATAGGTTTTGTCTAGTGTTTTTATACGAGACAAGTATATTCTTTTTTGGTCCACTTTTGGGACCTTTACTCTTTTTTAGTAGTTTTGTACTTGCACCTAACCGACTGTGGGATTGTATCTTTTATTTTGAATTGTACATATATTATTGTTCTCTTTTTTCTGTTCTGTCCAATATGCATGTTACTTGTCGTTTCACGATATGAATTGGCTACTGATGTGTTATCCAATACGCATGTTACTTGTCGTTTCACGATATGAATTGGCTACTGATGAGTTATGATATGTGTCATCATGACTCGTGATCATGACAAGATAGTAGTATTTGTTTTAACAACAAAAAGGCATGAAAAGTAGTAGTACAGCGTTGATGAAGTGATATTCCCAAGCTAAAGGATAGGATAGGATATTGCCCTACTAATTCCTCTTATTAATTAGTACTTTCTCCGTTCTGATCTAAGTGTTTTAACGTATTTTTTTAAACATATATACATATATAATAAGTTTTTCAATTTCAATATTCTATGTGATAAATTTAAGATCACGAAATTTAAAAAATTACACATTTTAATTTTAAATTTTAAAATTTTCCTTTATCTCATAAACTTCTCATGTCTAATCAAACTAAAACACTTAAATTAAAGTGAAGAAAATAATTGATCATGTACAAGAAAATCAAATGGCAGAGTGATAAACATAGATAGATCTCTAAACCCCCCACAATACCACTAGGGCTGTCCAGCCTTGACCCTCTTTATCTAGTTTAGGAAAAATAATTATTTACATGCACCTAATTAAATAAAGTCCTTATAGGTAAGTATTGAATATCATATTGGAATTGAAATTTTTGATATTGGGTTTTGTTATTATAGTATTTGGTATGTATTTTTAATAAATTAAACAAGAAATCTAACCGTAACAAATGATGAGACATCAATAAACTATCATATTGAACTACAATTGAATAAAAATTGTAGGACAAAGAAACGGTAATTGGCATAATGTATTAAACTTGTATAAATAATAAAAAAATCTTCAAAACATCAAACCATCAAACCTTCAAACTTTCAAACCTTCAAATCTTCAACTCCTCAAAACTTCAAACCTTCAAATCTTCAAAATGTCAAACCTTCAAATTTTCAAAGTCTTTGTTCGAATTTATATAAATATCAGCGAATTGTAAATATACAATAAGTAATTAAAAATCTGCACTCAAAAATCACAATTCTTTAATTGATTCAAATTTGCACTCATCTAAACTTCACAATTCTGCAATAACTAAAAATACAGATCATAGGTTTCCAAGAAATTACATTAATAAAGTTGTAGGAAGTCGTGGGTAAGAAGCTAGGAAGGAAATTATTATGCTAATTGTGGAGGAAATCACAGGTGAGAAGTTCGGAGAGAAAACTGATAAATTATTGAGCCAAATTTGAGAGAAACGTTGGGGGAGAGAATATAGTATGGATTAATTAGAGAGAATTGTTATATATGGTTAAAATTATTATATTGCTATAGATGGTAAATATTTTTTAAATATGAGACATTTAGGTGATTTTCCCTTACTAAATACCGTACCACAGTATGTAATTACATATAAATTCATATATATTATTATAAAACTAGCAAATATATAAAATTGTATTAGTACAAATTAATTATTTAGACGTTGGAACTTTAACTACTCTATCATGATTGAAATGTCCTCTTTGGGTGATTGACTAGGGATGACAAATAGGAGGATTCAGATTTGGACAAACACTACTAAAAAATTTTAAAAAAAAGACGCCATAAAGCGGCCAATTGCGTCGCTTAGCGTCAAATCGACGGAAAAGCCGCGATCGGTCGCTTTTTAGCTCGACGCTTTTCAAAAAGCGACGGACTCCGTCGCTTTCAAAAGCGACGGACAACGTCGCAAAAATGCGACGGACAGCGTCGTAAAAAGCGACGGACTGCGTCTATTTTTGGAAAGTTAATTTTTTTAATTTTTTTCAAAAAAGCGACGAACACCGTCTCTTTTATTTAAATTTTATTTTTTTTTATTTCTAAATTGAGACGCTGTCCGTCGCTTTTCCGGAAATTTTTTTAAAAAAATTCCCAGAAAAGCGACGGACTGCGTCGTTTTGTCTGTCGCTTTTCTAGAATTTTTTTAAACAATCCAGAAAAGCGACGGACATAACGACACAAAACCACGCTGTCCGTCGCTTTTCTGGAATTTTTAAAAATAAAACCAAGAAAAGTGACGGACAAAACCAAACAGTCCGTCGCTTTTCCTGGTTTATTTTTGACAGCAGAAACTCTCCAGTTTCTGCTGGCCACCTGCAAATAAAATTCAATTGAATTCAATTCAATTCAATACTACAGTATTCAGCCCAATCAAACACACAATTATAACAATCTAAACAAAACATAAAATAACATTCAAAAGTACATAAATCATAAATTATAAAATCTTACATTATTCATTTAAAAAAGTTTATAAATGTCCAAAGATATAAACTAGGGAGTGAGATCTACATAATCATCCTCATCACTCTCGTCGTCGGTGTCATCAGGAGCCGAAGTATTAGGTCGACGAGTGAGGTTCATCACTTGTTCTTTGATTTGCTGAACAGTCTCATTCATGCTTTTTTGTTCAGCTACTCTTCTTCGCTCCGACTCTGCTAGTGCTGCTGTAAGTTTAGATATTTGATCCGACATAGCAGCAATTTGCACAGCGTCAAGTGCCTCGGCTTGACGTGACGATCCAATACCTTCTCAGCCTCGTCTAGCATCATTTCGAGAGTCTAGACCATAGCATCTACCCTTGTGTGTCCCCCCTACCACTTTTTCTTTCCAAATCTGGGTGGATAGTTCAGGGGTCAATTGGACCGAACTATCTAGATTCTCAGCGACGTAGTGCTGAAAGTCATTCTGCATATTAAATATAAAATTGACATTTATATATATACATATTATATATTCACTATTAATATATATATATATATATTATTCATATTAAATAACTTACAAAAGTTCGTTCGGCCCTTTCCTCCACCCACACATTCGGATCCGACTCATTTTTTTTCTTCCTTACATGAGTCTTCTTGAAAACCTCTGGTTCAATGGGAGGGCGTCCCAATTCTTTTTCCTATAAAAAAAACTGAAATTTATAACGATATATATGAATCAACTAATTATTTATTTAAAAGTTTAAATAAGAACTTACCATCTCTCATGCAATTGTTCCAACTGTCTTTGCACCTCCGGTGTGCAACGAGCCACCTTTAAGACTGCCTCTAGCCTTTGTGGCTTGATCTGATATTGCCTGAAACTCGTCTGTTTTCCAATACACACTCAATTCATCAAAAACATTAGGCAACATCCAACCGGGACGTACAGCATTATCCTGAACACGCTTTAGCTAGGCAGACAGTCTGGTGGATGCCTTCCTCTCAAATGTGGTCGCAATGACCAAATTGTACCTCGACTCCCAAGTACACATAGTCTAAAAAAATTTGAATAACATTAATTATATCAATAGTAAAAAAAAGTAAAGTATACTAAACTTAACTAAAAAATATATACCTTAAAGTTATTAAACATCGCCTGACGTACACTGTTTGGAATCTCGGTCCAAGAGTGATAACCCTGTGTATAGAGTCTTCTAACACATTCTTTTAAAGCTCGGGCAGCATCATTTGCAGGATACCACCTGCAAAACACATAATAAATATGTTAGTTCATGAATAATATATTAAAGTATATGAAATAAATAAAATAAACTAACAAATAGATAACAAAACAAACTTACGATGATCCATCCGGCTCAATCATGACTCTACCAAATCTGTCCTTTTGGCCAGGAGCTAGAGTAGACATCGTATCATGTGGTGTAGCACTAGGTGTAGTTGTAGACGAGGGTCGTACGTCAGGATGCACAAAACGCTGAGTCAATGGAGGGGTATCATCGGCCATAGCATCTGACTGCTCGCTACTAGAATCTCCAAGCCTCATGGCAGATAACTGAGGAGATGTACCTGTGGGAGATGGAGTAACGACCGATAAGGGCCGTGCTTGACGAATAGCCTGTAAAGGTAGGTCCTCGTAGCGTCGTGCAGGCAATGGCTGTGAAGTAGATGAAGTACCGAGTGGTCGACGGTAATTAGGATAATATTGTCGAGGATCGGTAGTACCAAGCGAACGACAAATAAATGAGTATCAAGTGATGCGCTCTGCGCGAAGAAATAGATCCTGCAATATCCTCGAGATCTATCGACCTCCTAGACTTCTTCTTCTTAGCCTGTTTAGTCTGGCTAACTCGAAGATTCTGCTGATGTCTATCATTGTCACCGCCTGATGACATCTGTATGCAAATTTACATGTATAATATATATAAAAATGATAAATTAAATAAAATTAGCAAAATACACTTACATATATACTAGCTAGCTTTCATTCTACACTATTCCTCCTCGCTTGTTTCAATTCCATCATTTTCCCATTCTTCCTCCTCAGTTGTTTCATTTTCATTATCGTCCCATTCTTCGTCATCAAATGATTCATTTTCCATATTCTCGAATATTTCTTTCCTAACATTCAGTATGTCATCATCAGATACTTCTTCTAATATGTGTTGAGGATGTTGTAGTGTGGTTTCCAATTCAACATCAACTTCTTGTTGAACAATTGCAACATCATTTTGATATGCCATATCTAAGACATTGTTAATTTCAATTCTTCCAACAAGCTTACTTTTAATAACAACCCACCAATCAGCTTTGTCTCTACGCAATGGATATGAAGCGTAATACACTTGTTTAGCCTTTTGTGCAATAATAAAAGGATCATAACTTCTGTATTTCCTGGTGTGCTTAACTTCAATTATATTATGTTGATGGTCCATCTTTGTGCCTCTATGTGATGGGTCAAACCACTCACACCGAAACAATACAATCTTCTTGTTAGGCCAACCTGAATACCTCAGTTCAATAATCTCTTGAATGACACCATAATATTCAATAGTTTGACCAGTACCATCAGCATCACCTTGTATGTAGACACCGCTATTATTTGTTTTCTTGTTCCTAGAAACTTCTTCAGTTTGAAACTTAAAACCATTGACACAATATTATATTCATTGTCAGTACTTGAGATTCAGGTCCAAGTGCTACTTCTTTCACTAATTGCAAATGTTGGACACTTGAGTATTCATCGTAAACCTACGTGATTGTTATTTCAAGTAATATAATTTAGTCTAACATGAATATATTATTAAATACTTAGTGATTGCACACTTACATAGTTCCTCAGCCATTTGGAAAAAATTCTGTATAGATGGCTTCATTACCCCATGTGTTTACGAACAAGCTGATCATTTTACATTCAAGTATTTCGTTAATTAATGATCACTTATTAGTATGTAATTTAATAACATATTTTTAACACTTACTTGACATATGATTGAATCTCTGGACAATTAAGCAAAACATGTGTCACAGCTGATTGCATTTCCATATCAGTGAGGCCTCGCTTTCCAGGCTTTTTAGATCCTCTACCATTTTGATTAAAAATTGATATCGGTGGAAATAAAGGATCACTATCGCCTTCATCATTGCGATTGGGCCTGTTTCTCCTACATAACACATCATGACCAAAGTAATAAGAATAAAAATCAGCAGTTTCTCTCCCAATATGACCTTGAACAAATGATCCTTCGATCCTTCCCCTTTGCTTAATCGTTTGCTTCGAACTACCAATTTTTCTGCATGTATATATGTATATATATGTTAATATATAAAAGACTTGGCAAATATATATAACTTAGTGAATATTTCAAATGTATACCTCTCAAATGGATACATCCATCTTGTTTGAACCGGACCTCCGAGGCGAGCCTCTTGTACAAGGTGAATTGGAAGATGCTCCATCACATCAAAGAAACCACATGGAAATATCTTCTCCAATTTAGTAGTAGTAACAAGAATATTTTCCTCCATCCTGTCTAAACTACTTTCCAACAACTTTCCAGAACATAAATCTTTAAAAAAAAGACTTATTTCTGTGATTGGTTTCCATATCCTTTTGGGTAGATGGCTAAAAGCGATAGGAATTAAAGTTTCCATGAACACATGACAATCATGACTTTTCATACCTATCAATTTTCCTTCATTCATATCTGCCCGCTTTCCTAAATTCGAAGCATAGCCCTCGGGCATCCTCAAATTTTTAACCCACTGAATAATTTCACGTTTCTCATCCAATGTGAATGAAAAGTTGGCTTTAGGCTTAACTATTTTACCATTCTGTAATTCCTGCAGCCATAACTCTTTTCTCCGACAATATTCCTTTATGTCCATTCTAGCTTTTGGATTGTCTTTTGTCTTACCCTTAACATCCATCACCGTGTTAAACAAATTGTCAAAGTAATTTTTTTCAATATGCATCACATCTAGATTATGTCATAGCAGATTGTCCTTCCAATACGGCAACTCCCAAAATATGCTTTGTTTGGTCCAATTATGTTCAACACCATATCCAGGAAGTCTAAAAAGTGGAGCTTCTGTAACTTTAGGTAATTGAGAAACTCTCTCCCAAATTTGATGCCCTATGAGTACTGGAGGTGGGGGGTCACTTTCAACCTTATTTTTCCTAAATGCATTTTTCATCTTTCTAAACTCATGGTCCATTGGCAAGAACTAACGATGACAATCAAACCATTTTTTTTTTGCCATGCTTTAAAGTGAGTGTCTTACTATTTTCCATACAATACGAACATTCTAGCTTTCTAGCTCATCCAACCAGACAACATCTCGTATGCAGGAAAATCATTAATAGTCCACATTAAAGAAGCGTGCATAACAAAATTCTTCTTAGTTGATATATCATAAGTCAAGACGCCTTCAAACCACAATTGTTTGAGCTCATCTATCAATGGTTGCAGATAGATATCAATCAAACTTTTTGGATTACGGGGACCTAGAATAACACAACTTAGAAAGATGTAGGGACTGGTCATGCACATTTCAGGAGGAAGATTATATGGAGTAAGAAATACCGGCCAGCATGAATAAGGCGAAGCATTATTAGAGAATGGTGTGAAGCCATCTGAACACAACCCCAATCTAACATTTCTTTGTTCACTAGCAAAATCAGGATATACATTATCAAAATGCTTCCATGCTTCACCATCAGATGGATGAGACAAGACACCCAGCGGCCTTCTATATTCACGATGCCATCTCATATGTGGGACAGACCTCATCGATGCATACAACCTCTTTAACCTAGGAATGAGAGGTAGATAATGCATCGCTTGAACTGGGACCATCTTTCCAGCCAGAGTCCTCTTATAACGAGCATGTCCACAAAACTTACAATTTTCTAATTCATTATCAGTCTTGTAAAACAACATGCAGCCATTAACACAACAATGAATTCTATCATACGTCAATCCTAACTTGGACACCAAACGCTTTGCCTGATAGAAGTTCTTTGGTATGTTAAACTCCAGATTAACTAGTTCACCCAAAAGATCAACCATTGAGTCCATAGCAGCATTAGGAACATTCCAATCTGATTTAATATTCATTAATCTAACTGCAACTGACAAAGCAAAATGTGGACTCCCTTCGCATAATGGACGACTAGACTCTTCTAATTGATCATAAAAGAGTCTTGCTTCTTCATTAGGAGCTTCATCAAAATATTGTTCCGGTTCCATCCCACCTTGAACTCCGAAAGCATCATTGATCATTTCATGAACCCTATCACATTCAACCCTATAGTGTTCAACCCTAACCTGTTCAACCCTAATTTGGCCATCTGGTGCAACCATATTATATACATCCACAGGCATCGAATTATAAAACATACCATCCAAACCATCACTTTCTCCATGATCAATCCATACAAAATATCTAGGCTTAAATCCATTACGGTACAGATGAACAATAACTGTATCTGGTTTAAAAAAATTTAAGCACTTACATGCACTACAAGGATACCTAACCAATCCATTATTCTTGAAAATGTCAAGTGTCATTGTATGTTCAATAAAATTTCTAACACCGTTCAATCCAGCACCATTTTCATAATGCATATTATACATCCACAAACGATGATCCATCTGCAAAATTATAGATATTCAATTATATTATAACTAATTATTTAGTTCAACTTGTTTAAACAATATAACAACAAATCCACCAACCAAACCACATTATTTATCTTAGCATATTCGCACAACTTAACAACCTAAACTAGTTTAGTTTAGACTTAAACCAACAACGAATCCACCAACCAAACCACATTATTTATCTTAGCATATTCACACAACCTAACAACCTAAACTAGTTTAGTTTAGACTTAAACCAACAACGAATCAACCAAGCAAACCACATTATTTATCTTAGCATATTCCCACAACCTAACAACCTAAACTAGTTTAGTTTAGACTTAAACCAACAACGAATCAACCAACCAAACCACATTATTTATCTTAGCATATTCGCACAACTTAACCACCTAAACTAGTTTAGTTTAGACTTAAACCAACAACGAATCCACCAACAAAACCACATTATTTATCTTAGCATATTCGCACAACTTAACAACCTAAACTAGTTTAGTTTAGACTTAAACCAACAACGAATCAACCAACCAAACCACATTATTTATCTTAGCATATTCACACAACCTAACAACCTAAACTAGTTTAGTTTAGACTTAAACCAACAACGAATCAACCAACCAAACCACATTATTTATCTTAGCATATTCGCACAACTTAACAACCTAAACTAGTTTAGTTTAGACTTAAACCAACAACGAATCCACCAACCAAACCACATTATTTATCTTAGCATATTTGCACAACTTAACAACCTAAACTAGTTTAGTTTAGACTTAAACCAACAACGAATCCACCAACCAAACTACATTATTTATCTTAGCATATTCACACAACCTAACAACCTAAACTAGTTTAGTTTAGACTTAAACCAACAACGAATCAACCAACCAAACCACATTATTTATCTTAGCATATTCACACAACCTAACAACCTAAACTAGTTTAGTTTAGACTTAAACCAACAACGAATCAACCAACCAAACCACATTATTTATCTTAGCATATTCGCACAACTTAACAACCTAAACTAGTTTAGTTTAGACTTAAACCAACAACGAATCCACCAACCAAACCACATTATTTATCTTAGCATATTCGCACAACTTAACAACCTAAACTAGTTTAGTTTAGACTTAAACCAACAACGAATCAACCAACCAAACCACATTATTTATCTTAGCATATTCGCACAACTTAACAACCTAAACTAGTTTAGTTTAGACTTAAACCAACAACGAATCAACCAACCAAACCACATTATTTATCTTAGCATATTCACTCAACCTAAACTAGTTTAGTTTAGACTTAAACCAACAACGAATCAACCAACCAAACCACATTATTTATCTTAGCATATTCGCACAACTTAACAACCTAAACTAGTTTAGTTTAGACTTAAACCAACAACGAATCCACCAACCAAACCACATTATTTATCTTAGCATATTCGCACAACTTAACAACCTAAACTTAAAAAATTAAAAATTTAAAAATTAAAAATTAAAAATTAAAAAAGCGACGGACTCAGTGATGCTGTCCGTCGCTTTTAAACAAAAATAAAAAAAATTAAATTTTAATTTAAAAAGCGACGGACGGCATCGCTGAGTCCGTCGCTTTTTGGAGCGACGCCGTCCGTCGCTTTTTGTTCCGTCGTTTTTTTGTTGTTTTTTAGTAGTGAAACTGAAAATTGATTGAACAAAAATGGATTGAATTACAATTCAATTATGTAAATATGAGTAAAAATAATTTGGGTAAAATATAAATTGGACAAAATGATTCTCGCCTACTTTAGTATCCTAAAGTCAAAAACATTAAATATTATTCTTTCAACCTCACCATCTGATCTAACTCGGGACACGACTCTCGAACCTAACCCGAGAACAAACTCCTACCTAGATCAAGGATCTAAATCTTAACCTCGACCAAGAACCCAACTCTCCATCCTAACCTAGGACCTGAATCCCTATATTGATCGCAACTAGGGACCTAGTACCCGACTCCTACTACTTGACTCCCAACTCCCAACCCAAGACCCAGGACATAACTCTAACTCGAGACTCGATTTCTGACTCCAAACTAAGACCTAACTCCTGATCCTAACCTAAGACCCGAGACTTGAACCTTACTTGGGACCTGACTGCCTACCCCTAACTAGGATCAAAGACCACACTTTTGACCACTAACTTGGCACCTAACCTTAACCTAATCCAAGACCGGTTGACAACCCCAAAGCAATACTAGAGTCTCAATCTCAACCCTAATTCAGGACCCAACACTTGATCGGAACTTGACTATTGATCCTGACCCGGATCTGGGATCCAACTTCCACTGTTTCACCAAAACTCGACTCCCAAACCAAATTCGACCCGACACTGACACTGATACTGATCCGAGAATTCTTTTGATCCCATCCCTGACCTAGGACCTGAATCCCGACTTGAGACCTCAGAACCTACATTGACCTAGACTTAGGAGTTAGAACCTGACCCTATTCCTTACTCAGGAATTAACTCCCAAATGTGACTCAATATCTCACTCTCGATTCTGACCCTGATTATAGATTCGAGATCCCAGAACGGACACCTTATTCTGACTTAGGACCTGACTCTTGATTCCTACTAGAACTCGACTATTAATCCCAAGACTAACCCAGCACCTTACTCCCTACTCGGAACCCAAGATTAGACTTAGAATCTGACTTCCTATCCTGACCCTGATTTCGATTCTTGATGCATGATCTAAATCTCATCCCAGACCACGGCTTCATATCTAGGACCTAATCTCGACCCTGAACCTAACTCCTGATTCTACCAGGACCCGATCTGTAACTCGAGTGGGGTGGGGTAAGCAGAGGTGGGGTGGGGGCAATAAAATTGGGTAATTAGCAAAGGTAGGCAGATAGGGGTGGGTGAATCATGCAAGGGTTTGATTGGGGATTCGTTGCATGGATTTGTAAACTGTTTTCTTAAATTTTTTGAGGAAAATATTTCTTTTCTATTTACAAACACAAATATTAGTTTGTATATGGATATCCATAATTTACCTATATTTAATTTTGTCCAAATTTTTATGTGTTAATAATAGATTGCAGTTTGTATTTGCCCAATTGAAATATAAGTGATTCAACTCATTAAAATGTATTTAATGGGCTGATTTTATGAATGTGGGCCGAAACGGTCAACTTAATCGAGAGCAACCCAAATTTTAGAAAACCCTAATCGCTTGCCCCTTCTATATATAAATACAAAAATATTGTTTTAACAATCTCTCTCATGCAGCCATTATAAACGCAACTCAACCTATTGCAGCCGAGATAAAATGCATTCACAACCTTGCAGAGAACGTTGATAATGATGACGTTATGGAATTCAATTCTAGCATAATCCATTTCATGGATCCTTCATAATTGAATCAACGAATCACCAAATTGTAATTTCTTTCTTTTAATTTTATTTTTTTAATTTGATGATGTACTAGTAATTTATTCCTTAGTGCTTTAAAGAACTCTCTCTTACAAAAATACTTCATTTCCTTTAAAAGATTCACAGTTTAAAAAAAAAATTAATTTTAGTTGTTGTATCTATCTAATAGAAAATCGATTGATATTATTTCTTTGAATTTAAGTTTTTTTTTATAGATCCAAAAGATTTAGTACGTGGTAAATTCAACATTGAATAAATAAGATATAATTCAGTTATCCCAATCTAAAATTTTAAAAATACTGTAATGAGTGATTCAATTTTTTTTATAGGATTAAGTATTCACATTTGGTAAGATATATATCCTCAAACCATTTCTATCTTAAGAAATAGCAGAAATAGTATATATCATTTACATTTGAAGATTTTCTTTTTCAATTTAGTATTGTTTGTGTCCAACAAGAAACTAGTCCAAAAATCCATTTTAAGCTTAATTGAACAATTAAAACGAGAACTTACGGGTTTAAGAGCGTGAATAGTGAACTTAACAATGCCCCACCAGTGACGGATCCAGGATTTTCATTTAGGGGGTTCGAAAAATACAAGTATAAACGTGAAAATAAGCATACAAAACACAATTCCAAGGAAGTAGTAGTATATATTTTATAGGTACAAAAAGTTAGTTCCGTTACAGGAGACCTTTTAGCACCTGAAACTAAAGGAAGAGAAGCTAAAAAAAAAATGTTCATAATGGGGCTTGAACCGTAGAACACCTGGGTCAACCTTGGAAGGAGTTCTACCACTATGCTACAAGTTATTTCATATTCATGAGAGGGTTCAAAAGTAATGTATCTACATAAATACAAGAAATTTACCTTATATATACAATGTAATTTTTTACCGAGGGGGTTCGAGTGAACCCACTGGAACCCACGTGGTACTCTGAGCTCAATGCAATGAATTTCACAAGAAAATAGCTCTCAACACTCTCAAGCAGAAAATAAAATAACGAAGGAAGACCAGTGATTTAATCATTGTAATCATTGCTCCGGTGATCCAAATATCACAAGGACTAGGTGACCAAATTGTGAGTCCTAGAAAGTCATAAATGACTTTGGGTCACTACAGAAAAACTCTAAACACTGAAAATACCACAAAACAGAGAAAATGACCTAGAGGATCATTATAAAATGGCAAACCAAAAGAGTAAAAAAACCAATTTTTTATATCCATTAGTAAACATGGATGAAGCTCCAAATCGTGATATGAATATGGATAATCAAGGTCTTAATTCTTGTAAATACCATGGAGTTTTCATTTTCGTAAAGGTGTAAACTAGTCAAATATATTTGAAATTTCTCAAGAGCATAGCCTGCGAACCCAAATATTATTCCTAACACTTCAATAGAAAATGCCTCTCCAAATTATCATAAAAATTCTGAGAATATTTCATCAATAGATAAGAATTCTTCAACATAACTTAACAGATTACCCTTAATAAAGATGATGACTAGTATTCATTGTCATATATTTTTTCCATGGGCGGAAAGAATGTTTCCATGTTACAACCGGAAGGAGGAACAAGTAAATTTAGTACTAGTAAAGCAAGAAATCAAGAAAAAAAAATCCTAAAATCAATGACTTAATCCCTATGCCTAAATTTATGGAGAAACAAGGTGACATTATTAATAATTCAAGTAGGAGGGAGAACGAGAACCCTAGAATTAATAAATGATTTTCCAACTAACTTACCCGAAATTTAAGTTTTTGGAAAATTAGAATGGTAGTCGTCCATGAAATCAAAGTTTTTCATTGATCAACCTTTGGAAATTTTAAAATGTACTTGGAAATGAGTAACAAAACCCTAAATCCAATGACGCACCTATGAGTTCATGTTTGGAAAGATATTCCATAAAGCCAACTAATCATCTTAGTTTTTTGATTGAGGATCACGACACATTGGTTCTAGGATTTTTTTCGCTCTATTTGAAAACTAGGATGATCAATTGGCTTCATGAAATTTCTTTTCGGACATGGAATCTTTGGTGTGTCATTGTTGGATTCAATGTTTTCTCTCTCTTTCCAAGTACTTTTCTAAATTTTCAAAGGACGATCAATGGTAAACTTTGATTTCATGGACGACTCTCTTTCTAATTTCCCCAAAATAAGAATTTTTAGCATAGGTTGTTGGAGAATTCAGAATCATGTTATTGGTTTTATGGTTCTCTTGCTCCCTCGTACTTGAAATATTAATAATGTCACCTTGTTTAAAATTTGGCATAGGGACCAAGTAATTGATATTAATGTTTTCTTGATTTCTCCATTCACTAGTACTAATTTTGCTTGTTCCTCCTTCCTCTTGTAGCATGAAAACATTTTTTTCTCTCATGAAAAAAATATACAAGATAATGAATAGTCATCGTCTTTATTAAGGGTAATTTGATGAGTTATTCCGAAGAATTCTTATCTATTCATGAACTACTAGGAATATTGGTGGTGGTAATTTTAAAATATTTTCATTATTTTGATGATAATTTGTAGAAGCATTTTCTATTGAAGTGCTAGGAATAATGTTCACCTTTTTTACGAAAATCATAGCCCTATAGTATAATATAAGTATTATCAATATCCATGTTACTGTTTGGAGCTTTATCCATGTTTGTCAATGGATAAATTAAATAAAACAAATCATGCATAAACAAGTTTATTAATCACAAGATTATAGTTGAATTTTCTTCTCTCTTTTTTTTTATGTGATCTAAAGAGAATTCTTTATTTTTAGAAGGATGTTTTTTTATTTTTTTATGTAATATCAACAAAAAGAAATTAATCAAATTATTTTCGGAACCACTAAAATAATAAAAAAGACTCAATTGGTAAAATATGATAATGAAATCATCTATACAACAAGATTTAAAAGAAGTTTAATTCATCAGAGAAAAGGACAAGAAAATAAAAGAAATAAGATTTTTATTTCCCGTGTCAAGGTGTGTGTTTTGGTGGAAAACATTACTTATTAATTTCTCATAAAGCAAACTGACTTTGAATTTTGTCTCTCTCTCTCTATATATATATATAAAATTCTTGTCATGCTGGATCCACAAATACTTCTGTCATCATTTTTTTTTTAATTAATACATAAACACATACATATAAAATTACTAAACTATATTTAAACAAAAAAAGAAACACCATATATAAGAAAAACAATACGTAATGGCCCTCAAGGTTGTTTTGTGATTTTTTCTTCTTTTCCCCTATTTAACCTTCCCCATAGTTGTGGTTAGTTGTTTATGACTTGGGGATGAGTGACACGATTCTTGAGGCGATCGGATACATTTTGAGGAAATATTCAGTTTTAAAAGTGAAAACTTGAAATTTTGACCAATGTCTGTATTTTAGTTTGGCAAGGTTGAATCCAAATTTTAATAATTCCACTAGATCTGGAGGGTTATTTATGGCGTAGTTGGAGATTTGACATGATTCTCGAGTCTTTCAGTGATATTTTAAATCTTTGGTGGATTTTTATTAAGTTTTGAATTGACCATGGTTGACAATCAGTCAAGATGACCCTGGACTTGTGATTTGATATATTGACTAGGTACAAATTTGTTTCATGATAAATTTACACTATTGATTTATATTTAGAGGTTTTCAAATAATTTCTGAGGGTTGAGTCTATGTTTGGGTATGATTTTGCAATTGTTATGAGTTGTATCTGGTGCAAGAAAAATTTCTTCTTTGCATTCACGGGTGCCTGGTCGCATTTGTAGAAAAGAAATTCATGGGGACTGCATTCGCAAAGGACCTATCATGTTCGCAAAAAACTACCTTATCATAGTTTGAGGGTTTGCGGCTCGATTTTGAGGCAAGTTATATCTTACTTTCTTAGATTTAGCTTGAGTTACAACTTATTGCGTAAAGCATATTAAGAGTCAAGTGTAATGTCTGATTGAAGTACTAATTGAGATGACTTGACGATGTGCTACCCAAATTGGAGTTTGAGCCAATAATGGCATGTAGCTTAAGGAACATGGTACCTTAAGATCCTAGGTTTATTTCAACAAGGCTTGTGATAAGAGAGTTATTTACATTGATATCCTAAAGAATAGAGTGAATCAGAAAGATAATAAGAAATTAGGTAATTATCAACCTTGAACCTAACTCCTAACTCCACCAAGACCTGATCGCTAACTCAAGTGGGGTGAGGGTAATAGAGTTGGGTAAGCTAAGGTAGGTAGATAGGGGTGGGTGGATCATGTGAGGGTTTGATTTGGGATTCGTTGCTAGATTTGGAAAATGTTTTCTTAAAATTTTAAAGGAAAATCTTTCTTTTCTATTTACAAATATGAGTTCGGATATGGATATCCATATTTTACCTATATTTGTCCAAACTTTTGTGTGTTAATAATAGAATGTAGCTTATATTTGCCCAACTGAAATATAATTGATCCAACTCATTAAAATATGAATTTAATGGGTTGGTTTATGAATATGGGCCGAAATTGTCAACTCTATTTGGGAGCAAACCAAATTTTAATAATGTTTTTAGGGAAAATTTTCAAAATGTCAATATTTTAGCATTTAATGGGACCTCTTATCAATATTTTCAATATTTATTAAAAATGACAATATTTTAATTTAATCTTTACTCTTTACTCTTAACTCAACTTGAACTTTAAGTCTTAAAACAAAGTTAAAAGCATTTGCAAAAGACTTCTTGAAAGGACTCTAAGAACTTCCTAGACTTGGCTCTTAACTTTCCTTGAATTTGAATTTATGGGTTCAAGGTTATGATTCATGTTTCTGGATGATTTCTAGATGTTTAGAAGTCATTTAGAGTAGTTAGAATCAATATATAGGAAGTGTTAGTACACTTTAGAAGGACTTAAACGGGCTAAACGACGAAAAACTGGTGGAAAACGACAATCCGGGCACGTCGTGTCTGCCCCAACTTACTGGGGCTCCAAAATGGTGCACTGCTGGCACGCCACCCCAGCCTGCCTGGCACTATGAGGGCACGTCGCACCAGCCTCCCTTGAGGCAAAATTTGACGAATTTTGGGTCTCGTTTTCTAATCTTAAATCGATTAATTTCGACTCCTTTTCTCAAATTCAACTTTAGAATCAGATACCCAAGGCATATACACAAAATCTAACTCAAACAACTCAAGGAAACAACTCTTTAATAGCAAGAAACTCCTTAATCTCAACTCATATTCAAGAACGAATCGATCAATTCAAGAACATCAAATTCTCAATCTTTTTAGGACGAAAATATGCTGAATTAAACATGCTTGGCGTGTGGGTGAACTAACCCAACGCTATGTGATCTCACATACCTCGTAGGGATCACCTTAACGAAATCCACAAGCGATTCCTTACGAAGACGACGAATCTTGAACTTTCTTCTCCTTTCTCCTCTCTTCTCTTTTCTCCAAGCTCTAGCATGAACTTCAACTTTTCTAAATTGACTAAATCTGATTTGACCCTTAATTAATTTACTAAAACGAATTAAATTAATTGGGTAAGGAAAAGACCAAACTACCCTTTCAAAATCCGGATTGGACTTTCCTTATTTGAACAGCCCAACTTCGAATGGGCATATCTCACTCATACGAACTCAGAATCGTGCAAACTCAGTGGCGTTGGAAAGATTATTCCAAGATCTTTCCTACGATATCTGGAAACACACCTAACTCATCCTGAGCTAGAAGTTATGGTTGTTTGAAATTGGTCAAAAATCCAACTTAACATACTTAACAAATTTTCCAGATTTTTATATTCTTTCCAAAAATGACTATTTCCACTTTTTAACTTCTTTCTAGTTCTTTCTAGTTATGGGCTGTTACAACAAATACACATATCATACATATTGGAATTAATACAATAAATTACCTTTGAAATTGTAACTGTTGAGAATTTTAAGTGATATGTTTTTTTATAAAAAAATATTCTCTCCCCTGATTTTCTCCTTTCTTCTATTAAATAATTGTATTCTTTCAAATCAAACAAATAAAAAAATACATAAAGCAGAAGAATAACAAACTAAAATATTGATATTTTTAATAAATATTGAAAATGTTGATAAGAGGTCCCATTAAATGCTAAAATATTGACATTTTGAAAATTTTCCCGTAAATGAATTATATTAGAATACACTTTATTTACTAAAATATTGACATTTTTAATAATTACTAGTATACGTACCCGCGCGTTGCGCAGATATTTAAAATGAATAATTTTTTTAATTTAAAAATAACTAATATAAATTATTATTGAGTATTAAAATTTCAGGTGCAATCATATATAATGTTTTGATTTTATATAAATAGTTGATGCTAATAAAACTTTATCCTAATCTATGTGAAGTGAGGATATGTTCATTAAAGACAACAAACATTTTTCTAACAACTTCTCCTTCTCATAGTGTAATGAAAATTAATAATAGCATATGTGGTGTTTGTTAAATTGATATTTGTGCTAATTAATTAAAATCATAATTTATAGATCAAATTTGAACCTAGTATTAAAAATAATGACTTAACTTTAGCAAAATATAAATATAATTTGCAAAGCATATTGCAACCTCTTTAGCAAACTCCTCTCTATTTCAAACTTGCAAAATAAAACGATTTCATTTAATCAAATATAAATTCATAAAATAAGAATGCATATTTATCTGTATAGATTTATTTTTTTAGATTGATAAGGATAATTGTGAACCACCTTATCTCTAAAAAAAAGAATGCATATAAATTAAATTATTTACTGATAAATATAAAATGTTCAAAAAATCTATAAATTTATTAAAACGTAAAGATTACAAGAAGTGAGACAGAGATGGAAGGATAGGCTATATATAGATGTTTTGTAATTTGTTAGTATTGTTTTAATTAATAAGTTTATTTTTTTGTGAAAATCTGCAAATTAGTAATGGATAACTATTAATTATACAATAAATATATATCATATTATATATAGAGATTTTTTTGGAACAATATTTTAAAAATTATATAAAGATGCACAAATCAATTGTATTAAGGTGAATTTATGCTCCTTTGTTATGAGCCAGTAATATAAGACCCCCGTGAAAAAAAAGAACATTACTATTAATTAATAGCGTATCTTAATAAATTAAATTTTAAATGAATTAAAATAATTGTACACATGCATTATATATATTTCCTTGAGTTATTCTTGTGTCTTTGTTCGTACGTTAATATAAGGAACGGAAAGTCTTAAAGAAAAAAATAACTAAAATTATTATTTTATTTGCTTGACCATATTGTTTTATTATTTTATTTGCTTGACCATATTGTTTTATTACTTTATTAAATCATTTGATTACGAACGTTTATTAGTTGTTTGAAATAAGTACAAAATATAAAAACTTACAATAAAGATATTACTGTTTTTTTTATTTAAGTTATCAAATAAAAATAAATGTGAAAAGTTTAAATTCGCCTAAAGTAATGATTTTGACTCTCCTTAGCTTACTCAACAAAAGACGAAATCATGTCGTCAATTTCAAGTCATGACATCTTCTCAACATATCAAACAAACTTTTATACAACTTAAGATGTAGATTTAAAATTATATAGTGTTAGAGACTTTAAAATCTCATAAAATTTCAAGAATCAAGTTTCAATTAGAGAGTTATCCAATTTTTACCTGCATAATGATAATTATAAAAGTAGACATAGTTCTCCATTGAGTGCATATATGAGAGCATTTCTTCGCTTACCTGATAGATTCTTCAATATATCTACCAAATAAAAGGAGAATCCTCCGGAAGATAGTTATATTTATTTTTTAATGATCACTATCCAGACCTGTTCAAACTTGACATCAATAACATAAAAATGAAAAATTATTACTTAAATCACCTACATACAACCACCATTTTATTTGTATTATTCATCACTTCAAACGCTGAAGATTAATTGTCACAAACCAATGAAATATATATAAAAAAAAAAAAAAAAGCAATCGTAAGAATAGAAAAATCAACACGAAAAGCAAAAAAGGTTACCATGTTCAAGTGGTTGAATAAATATAAGAGAATAAGAAATTCTAAAATTAGTAGATTTTTAAGAAGAGGTAAGTGATGGAGTTAAGAATAATTTTTGTTATTTAAATATTGTATTATGTGGTTAGTTTTTTTCTAGGGGATAAAGATTTGTTTCTTTATCTTTTAAAATTTAAATTTTAAATTAATTATTCAAATTTCAAAAACTTATACGGATATTAATTTGGATAACTACCATTTTAAAAAATAAATTGAGAAAGAGAGACCTTAGAAGTAGTTAAGTTATTTTTTTATTTTTCCAAAATCGCATCTTATTTTAGTGTTTACAGTTTTTTTTTTTAATTTTCAGATGTTAAATTAGTTTAATTCATAAATGATGCATATTAATTTATATGCAGATTATTTTGTTTTAATAAAAAAAATTGCAAACGTGGGAGATTCCTTTTTTTTTTTTTCTTTTTAAAACTGATTTTTTTTAATTTCCTTCCTATATTAATGCAAAGATTAAAGAAAATAGGATAGTAATTCTTGTTTTTAGAAATCTTTTTTTAATTATAAAATTTTAAATGTAATAATTGAGTACTTTAATTAGTATAAAATTAATTTGAAAATTATAATTAGTTTAGAAAATTATAATTGGCTTTAAAATTATTTGTGAGTTTGTAATTTTATTTTATTTTTGTTAAATTTTGATTTATTAATTACAATATTTTGAATTATGGAGTTTTTATAAGGAAGAAGAAAACTTTTAATCAATTACCTATATTTTAGGAATCCACTATTGCCCTTCTTTTTGTAACTTAATTCGGTACTTTTTTGTTTTCTTTTATTTAATTTCAATATTTCCCTCTATTTTTTTAAAATGTAAAACCGTTTTTTTTTAGTTGCAATATTTTCTCTTTTTTTAATTTAAATTATTTCTAATTTTTTTGGCACTGACATGTGGCATTTATTATAGATAGATTTATTTATTTTAAATTATTTAGAATAATAAAGTCTATCTTCCTATCCATATTATCCTCTTGTTAGAATAATAAAGATATAAAAAAATTTGATAGTTAGATTAAAATAAAATTTAACTAACAATAGTCTTATCATAATGCTAAGTATACAACAAAAAAATTATAATCACTTGGATATCATTATTACCAAACAAATGTTAAATTTTATATGTGTAGTTATAACTTTACCAATAATTTTATGAGATATCATTATTATCAAACAAATGTTACACTTTAAATATGTGTAGTAATAACAACTTTAACAATATCTAAAAAAAAAATTAAAATTAAAATTAAAATGCAGCAAAAATTCATACACAAAGCCTGCAAAAATAAACAAACAAACAAACTTAAAATCATTAATTTTTTTTTTAAAAAAAAATCAACAAAAACTAACAGCTTACTATATTTATTAATCAATATATATTTAATGCATACACAAATCTCACGTAGTTAATTATTCTTAAAATTTGAGTTTTTAAAAACGGTAAAAAGTTAAAGTAATTATAGAAATTTGATATTTAGCATCTTTCAATTGTTTTTTTTTTATTTCTTATTTACTTATATATGTGAACTTTTGTCACAAACAGAACATAACGTGTGAAATGCAACCATCGAATAAATATAATAAAATATAAAATATAACAGACAATTAAAATAAGTCAAAATTTATATTTAATTGATATATAGTCATACTAAATAACTATATATAAATTATATAGTATATGTGCCCACGCGTTGCGCGGATATTTTAAAATTTAATATTATATTTAAAATTTAAAATAACTTATGAAATTTATTATGTAATTAGTAATATATTTAAATTAATAATATTATGCGTGGGCAACTGTATACTATATATTCGAGTATAAATATAATGTAATTATTTTCTTTAATATCATCGTGGACACATATACGTGGGCAAAAGAAAATTTAATAGTTAGATTTAAATAAAATAGAACCAAGAAAAGTCATATCATACTGCGAAGAATATAACAAAAAAAAATTAATCACTTGGATATCAAAATGTAGGCATGTTATTCAACGTCTGGGTTCAACCACATATTTAATATGGAACCAATATAAGTCTAAACATCGTCCCATTAATGGATTATAGATTAGCGACCCTTGAACTTCTAAATTGTATATTACAATGAAATTATATTCAAGATTTCGAGAGAATAAGTGCACTATTATAAAAAAAAAAAAAAAAAAAAAAAAAAAAAAAAAAAAAGTAGATCTAAGATGTTTATTTGATTGATTTATATTTAGGTTTTTATCATTAAACCTACTAACTTTAATTATAGATTCAAAATTATTCTTACTTTTTAAAATATTATTAATTTTAATATACATATTTTGTTTCATTATACAAAAACTTTTCAGTGAATTAGGAATTTCCCATGGGACAAACAAATAAATTATTTTAATTATACACTAACAAATTACCATTAAATATAACATCTCAATTACACTATAAATGGATATGTAAATTATTACCTGAAGAAATCTCAAATCCTTTTTTCCTCACTTATCTTCTAATTTGTCGCTGGAAATACTCCCATCGAACGATTGTGCTCTCATGAAAGGCAAAATATGCAAAAATACAATGATCGCAAATTACTTATTGAAATTAATGAGAAAAAAAGAGATTAAGAATATCATCAGCGTGGAAATTTTTTTTTTAAAGAATGATAATGTGCCAATAAAAAAAGAGTGATCAATATGCTCTTTGGAGAAAAAAAAATCAATATGCTCTTTCACAAAAAAAAAATTCTTTGGATGACCAAAAAAAAAAAACCTTGTTCCTGCGAGAGAGAATGGACGGAAGTGGGGAGTTGTGGTGGTTTTATAATCCTCTTTTTTTTTTTTTTTTTAATTGATTTATTTTATTATTTTATATTTTATCACTTTGACAGTCAGTTATTTTAGTAACTGCATTATCCTATAATTATGATTCATATTAAATATTAAATATATTTTTACACAAAAATATATTAAATATATACATTTTTTTGTATTTTTAAAAAAAAATAATTATCTATTTAAATCAGTTACCTACATATTAGGAATCACTACTTCCTTTTTCCTAACTTAAAATTAAAAAAGATTACTTATTCCACAAATTTTAAAAATTAACTGTCATCATAGGTGTTTTTTTTGAAATATGTGTAGATAGATATTTTAAATAAAAATTTTAAGTTAATATATAGATAATTATAAATTTTTTATATATATATATATATATATATATATATATATATATATATATATATATATATATATATATATATATATATATTATTATTATTTAATTGTGCATTTATGAAAACTGAAAATTAAATACTAAAATATGTCTTTTAAAAAAAATCGTACATTTTTTCAATTAAAAAAAAAACCTAACAATTTTAATTGGGTAAAAAACTTGAACGGTTCTTTTAAAATAGTAACTTTTTTCTTTGATTAAAATATTGAATTAATTCCATTTAATTAGTTGATAATTTAAAATTTAAAATTAGAGATTAATTGTGGTGTTGACACGTAAGCGCTATCACCTCTCCTATTATATATATATAGAGATATAGATTTTTATTTCTTATTTGCTTAATCATGTGAACTTTTGTCACAAACAAAACATAACGTGTGAAATGCAACCATCAAATAAATATAATAAAATATAAAATATAACAAACAATTAAAATAAGTCAAAATTTATATTTAATTGATATATAGTCATACTAAATAACTATATATAAATTATATAGTATATGTGCCCACGCGTTGCGCGGATATTTGAAAATTTAATAATATATTTAAATTTTAAAATAACTTATGAAATTTATTATGCAATTAGTAATATTTTTAAACTAATAATATTATACACGGGCAACTGTATACTATATATTCGAGTATAAATATAATGTAATTATTTTCTTTAATATCATCGTGGACACATATACGTGGGCAAAAGAAAATTTAATAGTTAGATTTAAATAAAATAGAACCAAGAAAAGTCATATCATACTGCGAAGAATATAACAAAAAAAAATTAATCACTTGGATATCAAAATGTAGGCATGTTATTCAACGTCTTGGTTCAACCACATATTTAATATGGAACCAATATAAGTCTAAACATCGTCCCATTAATGGATTATAGATTAGCGACCCTTGAACTTCTAAATTGTATATTACAATGAAATTATATTCAGGATTTTGAGAGAATAAGTGCACTATTATTAAAAAAAAGTAGATCTAAGATGTTTATCTGATTGATTTACATTTAGGTTCTTATCATTAAACCTACTAACTTTAATTATTGGTTCAAAATTATTCTTACTTTTTAAAATAGTAGTAATTATATATCACCCACTATTATTAATTTTAATATACATATTTTGTTTCATTATACAAAAAATTTTCAGTGAATTAGGAATTTCCAATGCGACAAACAAATAAATTATTTTAATTATACACTAACTAATTACCATTAAATATAACATTTCAATTACACTACAAATGGATATATAAATTATTACCTGAAGAAATCTCAAATTCTTTTTTCCTCACTTATCTTCTAGTTTGTCGCTGAAAATACTCCCATCGAAAGATTGTCCTCTCATGAAAGGCAAAATATGCAAAAATACAATGATCGCAAATTATTTATTGAAATTAATGAGAAAAAAAGAGATTAAGAATATCATCAGCGTGGAAACAATTTTTTCAAAGAATGATATTGTGCCAATAAAAAAAGAGTGATCAATATGCTCTTTGGAGAAAAAAAAAATCAATATGCTCTTTCACAAAAACAAATTCTTTGGATGAGGAAAAAAAACCTGTTCCTGCGAGAGAGAATGGGGGGAAGTGGGGAGTTGTGGTGGTTTTATAATCCTCTTTTTATTTTTCTTTTATTTTAATTGATATATTTCATTATTTTATATTTTATCACTTTGACAGTCAGTTTTTTTAGTAACTGCATTGTCCTATAATTATGATTCATCTTAAATATTAAATATATTTTTACAGAAAAATATATTAAATATATACATTTTTTTGTATTTTTTCATTTTTTTAAAAAAATAATTATCTGCTTAAATCAGTTACCTACATATTAGGAATCACTACTTCCTTTTTCCTAACTCAAAATTAAGAAAGATTACTTATTCCACAAATTTTAAAAATTAACTGTCATCGTACGTGTTTTTTTTTAAAATATGTGTAGATAGATATTTTAAATAAAAATTTTAAGTTAATATATCTCTCGTTCTTTCACTAAACAGTTTCTATCACCACCGTAGCAGTTCTCCTTTCCGGCTATGAAGAATTTTTCGCCTCCATGACCGCAGTCTAACGACTACTTTCCCACTATTCCTCCTTAAGGCGGAAGATCGTAACCTTAACTTAGAACTATTTTGGAAATATAGAGAAGAGAGGTATACAAACCAAACTTTTTATTTCATAATTTTATCTTGACATACAAACTATATATATTTTTACATATCAAAAACTTATAAGAAAATACTTTTCCTTGACGGGAGAAGTTTTTACTCACTTTCAGAGGTACCTAACATTATTCTTTAAAGGAAAATCTAAAGAATGATGTAGTCTGCCTCTCTAGTGTGTTTTTCCTCCCCTTTTATAAATATAAGGAGGGACTAATATTACAATTTTCTTTTTGCAGGGATGAGCCCGCAAAATATTTTTATTTCTTCTTTCATCCTTCAATCCTCATTGGTGAAAATGCGGATGGCCGACAAAAGTTGATATCTCTTTTGACTAAAGAGATGTGAAGTGATTAGAAGAGATAAGATTCCTTTCTTTGTCTCTTTCTTTATGTCGTAAGTGCTTATGTCATCTTCTTTGTCCTTTTTTGACGCTTTACATTTCTTCCTTTACAGCTGTTTATTCAGATTCAACTTCTTGTCCTGAATGTTTGTGATCCAAAAACTTGCAAGCAAGCTTCCAGGTTTCTTCCGTAGCTTCAAGTCTATGAAGATCAATGTCAAGGATCTTCTCCTTCAGTATTGTTGATTTTGTTTTTCCCTTAGTCATTAAGACCCAATAGGGAGTATGATCTATGACTTTATAGTCCTAATTGTTTAACCTTTTAAGAATAAAATATAATGCTTTTATTCCTAATACTCGTTTCGTTTGAATCCATTTTTTGTTAAGGTGTGGGAGTTTTTTATCCACTATGATTGCCTTGATGTTGAAATCTTTTAATTTTTCCATCGTTATATAATTAATTGTTGGAAAATATGATTGCAAGTCTTTGCTTTCCATGGCAATGCTGAAGAGTCTACAATAGACTCCATCACCTTGTGCATATGTTTTTATTGAATTTATCAATTGTTCAGGTAATTTGGACAGTTCTTGTAGATCTAGTTTTGTACAGACCCTGTCTAGGTATCCGAATTCAAATAGTTGAGCTATAAAGCCCGGTGATAGTTGAGCTATAAAGCCCGGTGATCCATTAGGAAATATAGAGATCCTTGGAAACAAGCTAGTTGTTCCTAAGACCCCAAATGTTTCGCCACTTTCTTTAGGAAGACCATAGATATATCTTGTAAAGGCAAGATATTCTTCTTCCTTAGAATTCTGCTTTCCTACCTGAAAAGAAAAAAACTTTTGTCCCAGATGGAACTTTGTTAGAACTGCTTTCTGGTTTCCCAGAGATGGTTTTTTCAACTTTCGTTGAAGATGTGCTCTTTTCTTCTTTCGAAGAATTGACATCTTTTGAAATTGCTTGGCTTTTACCCTTGTCCTTGGACTCAGGTTTCGGCATATCCAGGCTTACCGATGAGATGTTTTTAGCATTAGGTGCTTGTGGGACATCTCCTGCCACTTTATTGGAAGTAACATTCCCGGCGGATTTTGAATTCCCTTTTGGACATGTGTCCAAGTGTAAATATAGTAATAAAAATTCTTTCATATTTTTAGTCTGGTCTTCGCTGAGCTGATTGATTTCATACTGCATTTTTCTTGCTTGTTCGGACAAGCTTGCAAATTCATCCCTGATGCTGAATAATTTGTGGCTTTTGTCATCTATGGACTTTTCCACATTTAACATTTTTTCATAAATCCTGTTAATTAGGATTTGTGTACGATTGTCCATATTGGACATTTCTGGAGAGAAAATCTGCAAAAGAATTGTCAACTCCTTTAATATGTTCTATTTTAAATGAATAGAAAGATAATAAAACCTACCACCTATGCAATCTCCTGTATTGCGGTTCTGATGGAAGTTTGTTTGAAATTAAACCTGACACCTGTGTGTTATTAGTTCTAATAATAAATTGTTTAGGTAAAAGGAAAGCTGAAAATTTCTTAATTTCGCTGACAATGGCTAATAATTCTTTTCCATTTGTGGAGTATCTGGTTTCTGCTTCATTGAAAGTACCGCTTGTGTACCTACAGATTTCATTTAAATCGGTTTGCAATAGTGCTCCCCAATGATAGTCAGACGCATATGTTTGTAATACCAAATTATTACTTTCTTCTGGTAGCCTAAGTTTAGGTAGTTTGGAGCATTCTTCCTTTAGTTGTTACACACATTGTGTGTGTTCTTCCGTCCATCCAAGTCTATTGGATTTCCTTATTAATTTTTGCAAAATATTCCTATTTTTGCTAGATCAGGAATAAATTCACCTGCATAATTTAAAAATCCAAGAAATCTTTGTATTTCTTCTTTTGTTGTTAGGTTATCTGGAAATTCTACAATCTTTTTTGAAATATGGGATTGTAATTCTATTCCATTTTTTGAAATAATTATTCCTAAGAATTCTATTTCATTTTGATTTATTTATGCCTTTTTTTGGCTTAAAATAATTCCATTTTACAAACATATGTCTGAAAATTCTTTTAGATGCTTTAGACGTTCCTGGTATGTTTTAGAACATATTAATATGTCATCTATATAGACGATAAATATTCCTTTTCGGAGAATATTTTGTCCATTTTTCTTTGAAAAAACTGTGGAGCATTTTTTAATCCGAAGGGCATGACTAACCATTCGTAATGTCCATTAGGCGTACTAAAGACAGTTAATGGAATTGATTCTTCTAATAATTTTATTTGCCAAAATCCACTTTTACAGTCGAATTTTGAAAAATAAGTTTTTCCTTTTGCAAGGTTTATTAAATTATTTTTATTTGGGATAAAATATCCATCAAATATACAATTTTTATTTAGCTCTTTATAGTTTATTACCATTCGAGCTTTTCCTCTTTTTATTTCAACATGGTTTCTTACCATAAATGCTGGACTACTGTGAGGGCTTCTACTCATTCTAATGAGTCTGAGGTTTATTAATTCTTTGAGTTGGATTTTAAACTCATTTTTATCATCTTCATTATAGAGCATAAGTTTTACTCTAATGATGATGCTTGGATCTTTAAGTGTTAAAATGGTTTTTCCCTGATTCCTTTCCCATTTTTCTAAAGGATTTTTGCCATAAGATTTTTGTAGGTTTTCTTTAATCTGTTCTAGATTAAGACATTTACAAGAGATTTTCTTTAACTTTTCTAAATATTTTCTCTTATAATTTCCATTTTCTTTTTCAAGATACTATGAATTTTGTTTTCTTGGGACTTTGATAAAATATCCACAAGGAGATTTAAGACTTATCATATATATCGTTTGATGATAATCCTGAAATTGTTGGAAAAAGTCATTGCCTAACAATAAATCAGTTTCTAATTTATCATAGGCAAATATTTTATTTATAGAAACAATTTTTTATCCTAAAATTATTTCTACCTTTTCTTTTGATTGTGAAAGTCTTTCTTTTACTCCTGTGATTTCTATCATAGAGATATTATTTTTATTAGTATCCCAATCTTTTATCAAAAATGATTTTGCTAGACTGGCTTCTGATCCATTGTCAATTTGACAACATGTTGTTAATTTTGTATCATAGAAGGTTAATTCTATGAAAACTGATATCCTAAAAGATATTTTTTTGGGCATTTTTAATTTTTCGGAATGAAACAAGTTTCATTTTTATAGCTTATTTCTATTCCATTCTTTCATATACTATAGTCATTAAGACTATTAAGGAACATATTTCCTAAAACTAGGTTATGATCACTTTCATGATTTGTAATATAACAGGGAATTGTTATTCTTATATTGTCTAGCTGTATAGGTAAATCTACCATGTTTATACAACTATAATTATTTCCTTCAAAGGTTTTGTAAATGTAAGGAATACCTTCATATATTGGTAATCCATCCAATATACTTCCTTTGATATGATTTACTGTAGCACCTGTTTGTATCAAGATTTCTTGATTTTTCCATTCAATTTCGTTAAAAATTCTTCCTGAAATTCTGGAAATATTAGTAATTTCAAGGATCCTTTTAACATATCTACTAGAAATACTTTTCTTTATGGAATTTCTTCCATATTCTAAGGAAAGTCTAGGATTATTGCTAGAATTTCCTATTTCTTTTGTTTTTTCAAAATGGATTTCATACTCGTCTGGAATAGTTGCTTGTTGAATTTCGGCTTCAACTATTCTTGCAATTCCTGTGCATTCTTGATCTATTTCAATCATATCTTTGTGCTTATATACATTCCCGTAATTAGAATTTGTAACTGTGTACAATGCTTGGTAATATATATTTATGATTACTTGGTTTGAATAGGTCATTTCTTTTAACCTGAAAATGTAAGCTTAAAGCATCATTGAAGTCTGCATCCTTTAAAGAAATACAATACTTTGGATAATAAGTAAATAGGAGTTTGGTGTAGGCTAAGTTACCTTCAACTATACCAAGATTTCCTTCTCTGACATTGATAAATCTTTCATTTGAAAGATTGATGACAATCGGGCAGTTGATCCCTTCCTTAAATGTTGATTTAACAAGGATTTAAATTCCTCCTAAATGTACATAATTCATTTTTTTCCTTTTCCTTTCAGGAATTTTTCTTAATATTTGTTTTATCATAGGTTTTGTTAAAAGATTTAACTTATGTTTTTCTGTAGTTTGGGTAATTTCTATTACCTTTTCTACTTCTTAATATTCATAATAAGAAATTTTATTTCTTGCAAACATTCTTTGCATTTTACTGAATATATTATCTTCAGCTTTTAATGTAAGTTGTAATCCTTGGATTTTTCTTAACAATTCACCATCAAATGTTGCTTTTAAAGCATAACCTCTTTGATCTTCTTCGGTTTCAATAAATTGTACCGAATTTTCTGTTTCATCTTGAATTTCTTTACTCATCTAATCAGAGTCTTCTAAGCTGGTTAAATATTATTCATATAATTCTTCGTAGAATTCATCGCTTTTTATTGATATTACTGATTCTAGATCTGAATCAATTTCTTGTCTATCTATTCTTGATATTTTTACCTGCTTTTTATTACATTCGTAGCTTTTATGTCCTTCCTCGCCACAATTATAACATTTACACTTTTCTTTTGTTTGTTTAAAATTATTTTTCTTCTTATAATACCTCTTTTTAGGTATATAATTTTTCTTTGAACTATTTTTTTCTTTTTATTAAGCTTTTCTTAAGCTTTCTTCGCTTCTTATATGGTCTTTCGTTGCATCTCCATTGAGTTGTTGCATTTGTATCCAGACAGTAAATCTGAGTATTAATTCTTTTTGCTTTTCTTTGAACATTATGTGTCATACATAGTTGTCCAAGTCTATTATTTAAAAAAGATATTCTCTGTCCAAGAGTATCTTTTTCCTTATTTTCTTTTTCATATTCTTCTCTGAAATATTTGGCCCAAAAGCCTGATAATTTTTGATAATATTTCTCAAGATATGGCAGCATTTCCTTACTACTATAAAATATTTTATAATAATATTCTTCGAATTTACAAGTATATTCTTGGATATAACTCATTTTGCATATTTGCAATTTTTCTAACTGCTCTTTGGCAATTATTCTTAATTTTTCTGGGTTTGGAGAGGATCTTCCTTCTCCACCTAAGAATTCATTTCTTATGAATTGTACAAGGTTTCTTATTCCTTCTTGAAGGGAATTTTTAAAACCTTCTATTGTACTATTTTTAATGATTTCTTTTGCATCATTTGATAATCCTGTATACCAATTACTGACTTTTTCAGTAAATGTATTTATCATAATGATATATTTTTCTTCATCTGTATAATTTATTCCTTTTTCTAATAGGTAGAAAAGAAATATATTTTGTGCCCATAAATCTAGATCCAATTATGGTTCTGTTTTGCAATTTAAATTTAAAAATTGGGTTGTTCCTACATCTCCTGTTGGGAGTCTGTTAGGCATATACTTGGATTTATTATTATTATGATATTAGCTCATAAAATCCTTATTTCTTTTTGCTTTGGAAGCAAAATTTTGTTCAGAATTATATTATGGTTCTTTTCTTCTTTTAAGGTATTAGATCCTTCCCCTTTAACAAAGTTTCCTTGGGGTACACCTGTATCACCTTTGTTCATTAGCACTTTTAATTTTTTATCTGAAAGATCAAGATCTTCTAATGCATAAACTAGTTCGTCTAGTTCATTCATTTTTCTTCTTCAAGGTTTTCATCCTTTTGTAGTTTTCTTCTTCTTCTTCTTCTAGCTTCTTTTTACTAGATGGCTCTAATTCTTGAATTTTTTGTTTTCTCAAAAATTCTTCAATTAGCTTTTCATCTAAGCTACCTTTTTTATATGAACCTTTACTAGAGAATTTTTCTGCTAAGAGTTCATTTATATATTTTTGACTTATCTTTTTGTCAATTTTTTCTGCTTTTCCTATTATATTTGTTATTCTTCCACAAAGATTTTCTTTAATTGATTTAATTTCAATTTCTATTAATTTTAACCTTAAGGCTATTTGTTTATGACTTTCAAGTAGGTCATTTAATAAATCAATAGCTTCTTTTAAGCTCCTTTGATTTATTCAGACATATAATAATCAGATGTATCCATAATACATGTTATTTCTTCATAACCATGTACTATAAATTCTAATGGAAATTCTTCTTCAAACTCTTCTTCAAATAGTTCGTAAACTATTTTTTGTATAATTTTCTCTTAAATCTCTATTTAAGATGTCAATTACTTTTAGTATAGTTATTAAAGTTTTTTGTTCTGAATACCATAAGGGGTTTATCATTTTTTCCTTTTTTTTTTTTTACTTACTTTGCTTTGATACCAATAGGGGGGCTGTGATGTATTTAGACATATCTGATATGTAATAAATACATGGTGTGCGGATTTATATAATTATGTTGTATATAGGACATAATCTTTTTAAATCCTTTTAGCATTTTTATATTCAAAATACTCTTGTATTGTGATCATTTTTATCTCATGGATATGTACTATTAATCTTATAGATCTATTACTTACAGTTAAATAAGCTTTTTCTAAATCCTGTATGGATTTATCCAAGTTATATAGAGCTATGCGATGTTTCCAAGCTCTTTTTCTTACTTGATGTAAGTGATATATATATATATATATATATATATATATTATTTAATTGTGCGTTTATGAAAACTGAAAATTAAATACTAAAATATGTCTTTTAAAAAAACCGTACATTTTTTCAATTAAAAAAAACTAACAATTTTAATTGGGTAAAAAACTTTAACTGTTCTTTTAAAATAGTAACTTTTTTCTTTGATTAAAATATTGAATTAATTCTATTTAATTAGTTGATAATTTAAAAGTTAAAATTAGAGATTAATTGTGGTGTTGACACGTAAGCGCTATCACCTCTCCTATTATATATATATAGATTTTAAAGGGTAGATGTTTTTAATAATTATGTTAGAGATTTTGACTAGTTAGCTAATTTATCCATGTTTTTATCCAATTTTAGAAAACCCTAATCGCTTGCCCCTTCTATAAATATAAAAAAAAAGAATGTTTAAGAATCTCACTTATTTAGCCATTATAAGTGTAACTCAACCTATTACGGCTGAGATAAAATGCATTCACGACATTGCAGAGAACGTTGATGACAATGACATTTATGGAATTCAATTTCAGTCGAATCCTTTCCATGGATTATACATAATTGAATCAATGAATCACCAAGTTGTAAATTCTTTCTTTTAATTTTACTTTTTTTAATTTGATGATGTACTAGTAATTTATTCCTTAGTGCTTTAAAGAACTATCTCTGGCAAATACTTCATTTCTTTTAAATGATTCACACTTAAAAAAAGCATTTTAGTTTTAGTTGCAGTATCTAATCTAATAGAAAAACGATTGATATTATGTCTTTAAATTTAAGTTTTCTTAATAGATTCAAAAGGTTTTCTGACTTAGAGTACGTGGTAAATAAGATATAATTCATCTATCCCAATCTAACAATGTAAAACACTATGTAATGAGTGATTCATTTTTTTATATGATTAAGTATTTACATTTGGTAAGATATATATCCTCAAACCATTTTTATCTTAAGAAATAGGAGAATCAATATCACTTACATCTAACGAATGAGCCGGAGATTTTTTTTAATATAGCTTTGTCTATGTGAAACTGATAAAAGCTTTTTCAATTTAGCTTTGTTTGTGTCTAACAAGAAACTAGTTCAAGAAATCCATTTTAAAGCTAAATTCAACAATTAAAACTAGAACTTACAGGTTTATGAGCGTGAATAGTGACTTTAACAATGCCCTCATGTTACTCTTAGCTCAATGCAATGAATTTCACAAGAAAATAGCTCTCAACACTCTCAAACGGAAAATAAAATAATGAAGGAAGAGTAGTGATTTAATCACTACAGGAGCCGACCCGTCTCTGCAGGCGCGAACTTGAGCGACAACCCATGTGCAGGAAAAATTTTAAGATGGTAGAGGCATAACCAACAATAGTTGTGTGAGGCTCCATTCAATTTTTGACACTTGGATTTGTGGGCCCATCTGTACTCTTTTATCTCCATTTTTACATTTTTACCTTCCACTCACCACCCCACTCAGTTCTCCTCATCCGTGCCGCTATTCTTTTTCCTTTTCTTTACTTTTGTCTTTTTCATTTTTTTTTTTCCATAAAATGCAATTCTTTAAAAATGGAAATGTGAAAGATGATAAAAATATATTCTTTATTTTGGTAATTGGAAAAAAGTTAAAGCTAAAAGACAATAAATGATATATTAAAGCATGCACTTATATACAAAGAAAATGAATGAGATTGATACGGTATAATAGAAGTTAATTTATTTTATTTGACTAATTTGTATTTGGTAGTTTATTTTTTTTATTATTAGATAGAAAAATGAAAAAGAAAAAAAGAAGAAAAAAAGAAGAGGGGTGGGTGGATAAGGGAACTGGGTGATAGGAGGTAAAAGAGTACAAATGAACCCACAAATCCAAATGTCAAAAATTGAGTGGAACCTCACACAGCTATTGTTGATTGTGCCTCTACTATCTTAAATTTTTTCCATCTGCAGGATTCAAGACATGCACCAAACCAGCAGGAGCGGTCTTGGCTCCGCACAAGCGAGATCACAAGTGCGAGCCTAGGCTCTACATGAGCGGCTGCACCAGTAGTTAGTGCATCAGTATTAACTAAAATCTCAAGTCTCCATCGAACCCTTGGAAATAGTTTGGGGTCCCACCAACGCAAAACCAAATATGCAACACAATCAGAAATGGCAGTCTGAATTCAATGGATAGTCGAAATTTTCAACAGAGGTTGTTCCAACAAAAAAATGAGTCACACCCAAGCTTCGCTTTAGCCATAAGTTACAAGGTTGCTCAAATGAGTCTGAAGGCCTCGAGATCCAAATCAAAGGTCCCTGTAAATCAAACTCAACATTTCGGAGCTAACGAAACCGTTTACCTGAATTCTTGATCGAAGTCAACCATTTAAACTTCAAAAGCTTCAAAACACTAAAACTTACAAAAAAAAAATTAAATGCACCACCAGGTGACCCAATTGTCAGTCCTAGTAAGTCATAAATGACTTTGGGTTACTGTAGGAAAGCTCAAAACACCAAAAATATCAAAAAATAAAGAAAAATGACACAGACGGTCATTACAAAATCGCAAACCAAAAGAGTAAAAAAAAATCAATTCTTAGATCCTTTGATAAACATGTTTGAAGCTCCAAATGGTGGCTTGAATATTGATAATCAAGGTCTTAATTATTGTAAATACCATGAAGCTTTCATTTTCGTAAAGGTGTAGACTAGTCAAATATATTTGAATTTTTTCAAAAGCATAGCCTGCAAACCCGAATATTATTCCTAACACTTCAATAGAAAATGCTTCTCCAAATTATCATCAAAATTATGAGAGTATTTCCGAATTACCTAGTTTTATTCTTAAAAGAGAAGCAACCCATTACCACCATCAAGATTACTTATCTATTGATGAATTGCTAGGGATATTGATGGTGGTAATGGGTTGATTCTCTTTTTAAAATAACATTAGGTAATTCTGAAATACCCTCACAATTTTGATGATAATTTATAGAAACATTTTTTGTTGAAGTGCTAGGAATAATGTTCGAGTTCGCAGTCTACTCTTGAAGAAACCCAAATATATTTGACCGGTACATCTTTATGAAAATCAAAGTCCTATGGTATAATCATATCATCTATCATATATTATATATATAAAAGAGAACCCTAGACCCGCCTACGTGGCACCACCACAAATTAGGATTCCCTTTTAATTAATTTTATTTTCAAAACTAGCATTCCCCTTTCATGAAAAATTGTGACTTTTATGAAAAGTTGCGACTTTTATGAAGAGTTACGACTTTTATGAAGAGTTGCGACTTTTATGAAAGGTTGTGACCTTTTGGAAGGGTTGTAACTTTTCCAAAGAGTTGTGACATCTCCAATAAGACCAATAAGACACAATAAACATTTGTTCACTCTACTCTTTGTTGTCTATAAATAGAGGAATTTCATCTCATTTTAAAACAATGAAAATTTTGAACTACTACTTCTTCTTCTGGACAATTAAATATTGGTGTACTTTGCTCCTGTTGAATGACTCACTGACATCATTCTTTTTGTATCAATACACTGGTGAATAAAATCTTTCTATCTTGAAAGGATCTATTCCTTTAAACCTCGGGTACTAGAGGAGAATAATTTCCTTAAGGGAACACCGTGCATTCAGTGGGCTCGATTTTTTCCATTCTGTTTCATTCTATTGTTACAAATCCTGGTATATTTTTTTATAGTCATTAATTTATGCTTATATTAATAATTGTTATTTTTTAGTACATGCTTTAAACTTTGTTGTTTATGTTTCTATAAAATTATTGTTATAAGTATTTTGTTAGTACAGATTAAATAACAAACGTTAATTGAGTATTCAAGCAAGTTTTCTCTACTGGAATTGTTGAAGGTACAATAAAAAAAGCCCTTACAAATCTATAATTTCTTCATCAGCAACGTCATTCTTTCATATACAAGGATGGGATTTTGTGTTCTTTAGAAAATCCTTTAGAGTTAATAACTTTGCATGCCCATATTTTTTGATTTTTATGTTGTTGTTATCTATATTTTACTAAATTTTATCAGTGGATATGATGAGTACTTTAAGGATTGAAAGTCGATTGAAGTGTTAGTCAATTTTTCGAGGTATGTTATTTCAAAACATAGGAACTTTTCTGGTTAGAATGATTTGTTATCATCATTGGATATTTCATAGTTTACTCCATTTAATGTATGTTTTTTCTCGCTGTTTTGTTGTCTCCTTAAAATTATATTGATTATTTTTCGTTTGGTATGTATATGATTCACTTGGACAAAGCTTTCGGCCTTTTAATGTTTTCTTTTTTTCCTTCTCATTTGGCTCTTCTAAATATTTTTGGTGTGAGTTATGACTATTTTCGACAAGCTTAATTTGAAGAATATGAAACAAAACCTTCTCTAAATAAAGTAATATCTTAAGGTACAAAAGATATGTTAATTAAAATATGTTGTCCTTCATGTCCCAAGTCATTGCTGAGCGTTTGAGTTATCTAAGTTAGACTCATTTTTAATTTTTTAATGTTCGAGAATATTTCTTTAACATGAGTCTACAATCTAACATTTTGATCTACTTGTACTTTCATAATGCAAAAATTATACATACATATTTATGAAAAAGTTGTAAAATTACATTGATGAAACATCTAGAAGGGCCTTCAGAGCAGCAGTTTAATGAATAATGAATTTATAAAAGGGTCAACAATATTATTTGTTGTTGTTTCAAATTTATTTTTCTCCTTCTATAAATTTTGTTAAGTAACAAAGTAACAATAACGAAAAGTGGTAAACGTTTGACCTCAAACCAGTAGATTGTCTCTAAATAAAATTATTTATGTTGTTGTGGTGTCCATTTTTAACGGTCTTAACTATTTATAACTAATATTGATTTTCGAAAACTTTCACATAATTTGTTTTCACAAGGAGTCATTCTAATCATAAAATTATCAGATTCTATATTTTTCATGTAAAAAAAATAGAAAAGGTGATGTTTAATCGCTACATAAAAACATCACTCAGTTTTAACAAGACAATTATATCATCACACATATATTATGATAAATTATGTAAAAAATAAAAATGATTAGATATCAAGATATTTTTAATCATCCATTATATATTTACAATTCTTAGATATAGGATAATGTCAAATCATTTAATTTATGTTGAAAAGTTCTTAATACCTACTAAAATTTACTTTTTTCTTCTTATAATAGTCGATTATTGAAAAGGTTATTCAAAAGCTTAAAAAGATTATTTATACCCTCGCGATGCGCAGATTTATTACCTAGTAGTTATTATATACACATATAAATAGGATTAGTAAAAAGTTCAATAATGGACAATTAATATAATAGCGCATGCCGTACTTATTCAAAATAATTGCCATTTTAGAAAATTAATTAAACATTTTCGTCTTTATTCTTTTACTCAAAAAATATGAAGAATGATTAATATGATGAAAAAATATAGTATTAAATAAAATAAAATAAAAATAATTTAGTCAAATCTGCTGTGCTAGCTTTCTTAAATAACTCTCACCTGGTTAGTTTGTCAAGATGTGCAACTATTAAATGAATAAAATAAGGCAAATCATTTGTACATTCTAAATACTGGTAGGTAATTTCAATCATTTGGATCATAACCATATACAATTATTGATACACTAGATAAAGGGTACCCGTGCAAGGCACGAGCATATTGTGGAAACAAAAATACTTGTGAAGAAAGACGTGCAAATATGCAACATGATTAAAATAAATACCAACACAACATATTTCATAGTATGTTCCATGAATTTTGCGGAATGTTATACAGGGAGCTAAAGGCCAAAACAAAGACATGCAGGTAATTCCACATATATTGCATTGGCATGAAAGTTGGGAGCTTCTTAATTCTGGAATCTCTCGACAAAAGTAGGTCCTTCCAGGTTGAAACTTCTTTAGGACCTAAAAATAAATTAAAGGAGCAAACTAACACAATTCAACGGATAGCAAATAGAAGTGGGAATGCATCTAAAACCTTAAATTGCACAAAAAATAACACATCACTTTGAAGATACACTATTTAAATTCAGGAAAATTCTATTGACAAAACCATGATGGTAAATTCTTTACTGCAACATTGAAAAAGATATAAGACTACATCTAATGTTCACATATAGGGGAGATCGTTGATATTTATGATACTTCATCTATGTCGGCATTATTGGTAATGACATTGCATATTGAGTCACTTATTATGAGAGAACCTTAAAATTTCTAAGTGCAAGATCCAATGCAAATGTTTTGCCACATGCAACTATAAATTCTACTAAATTATATACCTGTGCTTCAAAATTTGAGTTGCAAGACTGCAACAATCCTTCTTATTCAATTCCTCACTTTGCCATTAGCTGAATAGTCCAGTTTAATGCTTTGATATGATTTTGTTGTCTTGTACGTAGGAATTGAAGCTATAGGTTCTGAAAAAGCTAGCATACAATAAGTTGTCAGACCTTATTTTTTTAATAATAACTCGTCGTAAATTTAAGTCAATCTTGATCCAAAGAGACACAAAAATGTAGAAATCAAAAGGATGTCATCATTTAATCTACTTATTAATCTTTTTCTCTTGTCACGAGAAAAGTAGCTATCCACAACAGAATCTACCTATGACTTCTTTTGGCATGGTGTCTTTCTCAGTACCATTGATCCAACAACCTATAAATTTTGACATTTGTAATAAGAACAAAGTTATAGCTACCTAAATCAACATTTATGATATGATGAGACGGTAGAGCTGATCATACCACATATTTTCAAGTTACTTCAAGCAAAAAACGAACTTACCTCTTTTAGAATGAGCCCTTTTGCTAACAGCCTAGACAACAATATTTGTTACCTAACAATTCTGCAGTGAAGTCTAAAGGGAAAAGGAATCTCCCTTTTCTATTTTACTCTCAGGCACTTTTCCCAATGACATTTGAATTTCCCTCTGCCAACCTCTCTCCTCACCTCCGGTGGCCCTTCTGACCACCGGAAACGCAACCCTTTCTTTCTTTCTTTCTTTTTCCCAACCTATGGAGAACACCATTTATTTTACAGTAGGATTCAAATTATACGATCTGCAAAAAATCTCAGGGACAACAGGGGTGTGGTATGAATGGACCGAAAGGAACAGGAATGCGATTACTAGGACTTCCTTCAACAGAAAATCGATGGAGTGGATAGTGCAGGTCTTGAAAGAGGCATCTAAGACAAAAGGGAATGTTGTTCGTCGATGGAAGAAAACAGACTCTGCCTGAAATTTTCATAGCTCGTAACTTTAATAAGTTTGGACGCTACATCAGTTTGATAAATGTAAGGGGAAGGAGGAGGGCAGTCCTCATCATACCAGAGTTGACGACTAATTCTGGATGGATGGATATTGCAGAAAAGGTGACTAGGTTCATCAGCAGCCACAAGAGGGAGAATAACCTAGAGGAATATAGGCTATCTGATAACAATATTCCATATGCAGAGGTGGTCAGGAATTTTAAATGGGAAGACAGGAACGGGAAATCAATAGAGACAAATTCAACAGTCAAAAGTGGAGGAATCATTAGCATTAATGACTCCTTAATAAATCAAAATGGGGTATTAAAGAGGAGCTTGGTGGGAGCTTTTAATGCTGCTGCAACTCTCTCTGAGTTTAGAAGGTGGTCCAACACTAATTGGAGACAAGCCCATAGCTTGTACATCTACGAATGGGGAATCGTCTCTTTTTATTTGAGTTTACTTCCAAACTCATAGCAGAACAAGTCATGAAAGGAGAGTGGATCGGGATGAAAACCCCAATAAAGCTACGATGGTGGAACCCCTCAAACGAAACATATGAACTGATGAACAGACCCCAAAACAACATGGGTGAGGATTGTAGGCCTCCCTCTTAACCTTTGGTCCTAAATAATATTTAGACTCATCGGAGAATACTGTGGGAGCTGGGCTGAAACAGAAGAAGAAACTGTGCTGCGGAACCATATTAAATGGGCTAGGATAAAGGTTCACGGTGATGGTAGTAATATTCCCAAAGAGGTGACGATTGAAAACAGAGAGGTTTTGCTGAGGATGCAACTCTGGGCAGAAGCTCCGGCGAAGATATCCTATGGAGAAGAAGGCTCGAACACATGTATTACCCAACAGGTTTTGGATGGAAATCTTTTGGGTAAAAGGAGGTGTGACAATGATAAAGTACATATGGGGGAAAGCGTGCCAAAGACATGTGATGAACCATGTGGGTCAACTAGGGTAGGTCCCCAGCAGATTTAATGAAAAGATCTGATCTGGCCCAGATCTCAGGGGAAATAAATTTGGGCCCAATAGCTCATTTAGGCCGAAAATACAAAGGGAATTCTGAAACCCATTTGGGTTTAGATGAGAAATCACGGGAGGAACACGTGAGAGACATTAATGGGCTTTCAACCATTAAGACTCTAGCTTCTCCATTTCTGGAAGCAATCAAACCATGGGAGAAGTCCTCTGAAGAAATAACGAAGGAGAATATGGTGGGAGAAAAAGTATCAGATGAAAATGCAGACATGCAAACCCATAACTCAAAACTGACCAATGAGGCGAACGACAGACATTCAGAAGAAAGGTATACGTCCAAAGATTTAAATTAGACAGAACTACAATTGCAGCAAGTTTTTGATGCTGAACCAGTGGCTATGCAAAACCTGTCAGAGGAAGATTTGGCTGAAATTGAGACACCAAGCTGGGTTAACTCACACATATTGGAGTTGAGCAACACGTATGGGGTAGCATTTGAAGGATTTGAGAAAGAGACTCTTGCACTACTCATGAGAATTGATGAAAGGAAAGCAGAGATAGATAACAAGAAGCAGGGGAAAGCTATTAGCACCCTAAGAGCAGGGGAATAGGCAAGAATGAATTGAAAAATCTTCAATCTAGTCTCAATAAAGAGGTCGAAGGTGCTAGAAGCAGGGGGAGGGTTCTAAGCCTGACTTTTAAATGAATATTAAGTTGATCACATGGAATGTGAGGGGTCTTAACAACACCACCAATAAGAAGTTGGTTAAGACTTGTTTGCAGAAATGGAAAGCGGATGTAGTTTGTTTACAGGAAACCAAAGGTGAACAAAGGGATTGAGGGGATTGCCTATCAGCTCTGGTGTAGTAGATGGATGAGGCTTGGATATATTGAGGTAGATGGGAGTAAGGGGGGAATACTTATTATGTGGGATAGTAGAGTATGGACTGGCACTAAGGTGGAGGAAGGTACCTACTCAATCACTTGCAAGTTTGAATCAATTCAAAATTCTTTTTCCTGGTACTTCACTGGAGTGTATGCTCCACACACTAGGAAAGAGAATTTGAATGTGTTGGAAAGAAATGGCTGCAATGAAGGAACTATGTGGAGGACCTTGGGTCACAGGTGGAGATTTCAACAGTATAAGACATATGGGGGAAAGAAGAGGATGGAGCAGAGTTACAAACATCATGAATGAATTTTCCAGATGGATAGATGAACTGGAGTTGCATGACCCTTATCTGTCGGGAGGGAAGTTCACTTGGTTCATGGGGGATAACCATCCAAGTGCTGCTAGGTTGGATAGGTTCTTATATTCTATGAGTTGGGAGGAAAACTTCAAAAGCATCAAGCAAAGCACCCTCCCAAGAGTAGGGTCAGATCACAATCCTGTCCTATTGGACAGTGGTAACTGAGAGCATCGAAAACCATGTTTCAAATTTGAAAATTGGTGGCTCAAGGTTGATAGCTTTAATGATATGGTGCAGGGGTGGTGAAACAACTTTGAGGTAGAACGGTGCCCTGATTATAAGCTTAGCAGTAAACTAAAGATGCTAAAACAAAAGTTAAAAGATTGGAGCAAGAACTTCTCTAAATCAGCCCATAGGAAAAATTGTTTGCTAGAAAATTAGCTGAGCTAGATAGAATCCAGAATGATATAATACTTAATGATGAGGAAATGGTGATAAAAACAACAACTCTGGTAGAGCTGGAAGTGCTGGCCAAGCAAGAGGAAGCAAGCTGGAGACAAAAGTCTAGAGTGCTATGGTTGAAACAAGGAGATAAAAACACTAGGTTCTTTCAGAGACTAGCAACTGCCCACAGGAGATACAACACAATTGACAGACTGGTGGTACGAGGGGTGGAGATACAGGAACCTACAGAAGTTAAAGAAGCCATGATAGACTTCTACGCCAAGCTCTACTCAGAAACCAGCTCCTGGAGCCCCTCTTTTGATTTTGTAGGATGCCCAACAGTGTCTACGGAAGAAAACGAATGGTTACAAAGACCATTTACGGAGGAGGAAGTGCTACTGATCATCAAAAAATGTGAGGGGGACAAAGCACCTGGCCCTGATGGATTTACTATGGATTTCTTTAAGAAATGTTGGGATATATTAAAAGAGGACCTAATGCTGACTATACAAAATTTTCATCAGAGGAGTGTGTTTGAGAAATCATTCAATGCTACATTCTTAGCTTTGATTCCAAAGAAACCAGGTGCAGTTGAGCTAAAGGATTTCAGACCTATCAGTTTAATAGGAGGAGTTTATAAAATCATATCCAAGTTATTGACAGAGAGAATGAAGATGGTCATTGGGAAACTGATTGATGAACATCAAATGGCTTTTTTGAGAGGTAGACAAATAATGGATGCAACATTGTTGGCCAATGAATTGGTAGACTCCAGGGTAAAGCAAAAGAAACCAGGGATTCTATGCAAGCTAGACATTGAGAAAGCTTACGATCATGTTAACTGGAATTTCCTCCTGAAAATTCTAAAGGACATGGAATTTGGAAGTATGTGGATTGGCTGGATCAAGTACTGCATTTCAAGTGTCTCCCCTCATCATAAATGGTAACACCGAAGGTTTCTTTCAGTCCCAGAGAGGTCTCAGACAGGGAGATCCTCTGTCTCCATTCTTATTCTTAATAGCCATGGAGGGGCTGAATCATATGTTCAGGAAGGCAAAAACAAATGGATGGGTGAGAGGCTTTAGTGCACAGGCAGGAATGGAGATCACACATTTGTTTTATGCTGATGATGCTCTTATATTTTGTGAGGCGGAGGAGACACAGATTAGGCATTTAAGAGTTATTCTCACTATATTTGAGGGCATTTCCATGTCAACTAGTTGAAGATTCATCTCTTTCCTATCAATAATGTTGACAATATGTCTAGGCTAGCTGAAACATTGGGTTGACAGGTACATGCACTACCAACAAAATACTTGGGACTACCTTTGGGAGCAAAGAACAAAGAGCTGGAAGTGTGGAATGTGATGTTGGAGAGATGTGAATCAAATCAGTGTTGGATGGTCTGCCCACCTACATGATGAGCTTATTTCCAATCCCCAAGATCACTGAGAGGAAAATTAATAGGCTACGGAGAAATTTTCTATGGCAGGGTAACTAGGAAAAGGGAGGCTATAATCTGGTAAAGTGGGATGCACTCACACTCAATAGAATCCAAGAAGGCTTAGGCCTGAAGAACCTGAGTCTATAGAACAGTTGTCTACTTCAGAAATGGCAAATATGGTTTATTTAATTAATGGACAACTAAAGAGGTTATGGGCACTTTTGGATGTAGTGTTTGGAAGACCATTAAAAGATTATGGCCACACTTCAGAAGCAACATATGCATCAGTGTGGAGGACGGTCTAAAGACACAGTTCTGGAATGAAATATGGTTAGGGGAAGACAATTTGAGAAACCTATTTCCTCATTTGTATACCCTGAGTTTGCAGAGCAATGCCATTGTGGCACAAGTTTGGAGTCAACAGGGTTGGGATCTAATTTTTAGAAGAGCATTAAACGATTGGGAAATTGAGGAAATTGTCAAGTTATTAGAGGTCCTCAATAATTTCCCAGGTACATCTCCAAGATCTGACAAGCCGATATGGAAAATACACAAGCAAGGGGTCTACATAGTGATGTCATTCTATTGGAAGATGAACTACAATATTTCATTGACTGACAGATGGCCATGGAAACTAATTTTAAAGGTGAAATGTCCATCGAAAGTCTCATGTTTTGTTTGGCTACTGATTAATTAGGAAAGCATGCCTTACTCATGAAGCTTTACAGAAAAGAGGCATGCATATCTGTTCGAGATGTTTTATGTGTGAACATGAAGCTGAGGTAAATAATCATCTGTTCATTCACTGTCAAACAAATACAAGGTTGTGGAATACATTTTTGTGCATTCTGAGGATTAGATGGGTGATGCCAAAGACTACTTTGGAGGTCCTGAACAATTGGCCAGGAGTTGGAAGTAGAGGCAAGAAGGAAGAATGGTGGAAGCTCATCCCAGCATGTATCTGGTGGATGGAAGGAAAGGAATGTTAGGTGTTTTGAAGGACAGAAAATCAATTTTCAGAGGATTAAAACAAACTGTATTAGTCTTCTATTTTTTTGGTGTAAACAAGACTTGGTGGGGGATGGGGTAGAATTAGTTGATTTTTAGGAAACTTGTAATCTGATTACCATCATGGAGGTGTGCTCATCACACTATGGGATGTAAGTTTCCAATTCATCATCTCTTGGATGATGAATCTTTTGTGAATACAAAGTTACCCTTTTCTCAAAAAGTCTAAAGGGAAAAATTAAACTAAGTCAAAACAAAAAATCGATAATTTTTGCAGATCGTATTGCATTCCATAGAAGGAACCGCATATCAAAGAAAATAGGGGCACTTAGGATATCCTATTACAAATTCAGTTGGAAATCCAAAGTTACACAATAAATGATGAAATACATTGGTCAGACACCGAACTAAAGAAGAGATCATGGTCAACACAGATCATACTTCTGGTTCATTATCTTTTCTTTTTGATAAGGTGAATTATTTTATTAAATATGGAAAAAGATCCCAAATGCTATGTATACCAAAAAGTGGAGAATGTATGTCAAAACATGATTTTCTATGAATGAGACCCATCTATCTACACTAATAATAATTTCAAGGGTGCAACGAAGAGCTGGTTCTTTGGCTAAGAATAACTAAAATCGCATATTTTCATACGTGGTATAAAGTTTCCGTCTAACACTGTATTCTCAAGGCTAAGATTACTGTTGATTTATAATAGAAGGAAACGATAGACAAACCAACTCAGGCAAGACACTATTAGCGACGCATGCAATAGTCAATCTATGCCAATACAATAGAAGCGAGAAAACTGTATCTGATTATTTTCACAAAGAAAAAGAGACAATATGAGACTACAGATGAATAAAGTAAACGCAGAGAACGGAAAATGCATATGTAGAAGTAAGAATAAGGAAAACGGTGAAACAGGAAAAATAAAACAGTGAGAGCTAGCCGTCAAGCTTATTAAAATACGGTTCATCCAGAAGAGTCAAATGAACGGTCGTATACATTCATGGCTTTGGATGACTCAGTCTCCATAGATGATGATTTGTTTTACACATTGAGATCCATAACATAAAACTCATCCATTAGAGGCAAAGGTAAATCAGAGAGCTTCTCTATGAAGTACTCAACAATATCTTTCCTCAACATATATCAAACACAAAGTTAGTAATTTGCAATCTACGCAAACACATGTATGTAAACTATATGGACATATCGAAAACATGCATGGAACAAAGAAATGAATAGCAATTTAGCACAGTTTACCTTTGTAGGTAAGTAGGTAATTAACTCATTAGTGTACGGTGGTCTAATTGCCTTCTTAGGGACAATGATGAGTCCTCCGAACAATTCTTTTTTATTCTGGCAATAATTTTCAGTTGTAGCTCCTTCTTTGTTATAAATTCTTTCACAGAGAACAAGAAAAAGATGAGCTTTGAAATAAAAGCGAAAAAAGATTCAAAGAAAAACTCCATTTGAGTAAAAGAGTTTTTTTGAAAATGGAGAAGCTGAAAGAGACAATGATTAGTGATACGTTCAATTTTGATTCTTATTTCGACGACTCTTTAACCCAAGCCGGTAGTCTTGACGGCTGTAAGGGAAGCGTTCACAAGTTGGACCAAAAGAATAGGAGGAAACTTACGCAGAAATATCTATTCCAGTTGTCAAGCTTGAGAATCCTAAGTTCCTCACCTTGATCTGCCACGTCGCACAATTACTTCTCTTGCTTCTCGGGAAAACCAACAATGCCTTTGCCCTTCTATAATAGGATTCCAGGTTCCACAACCATCCTCTACATTTTTCATTTTCTACTTCTGCTCATTCTTCTTATTAATTTCCACAAACTTTTTCTTTCTTTTGAAATTAAAGTAGTACCGAATAGATTGAGATTAGTGTGCTATATTCATGAGCGAGCAAAAGATGCATTCTTCAGGGTAGTACTTGAAAGTGATAATACACTAAAACTTCGATAAAGTAATATTCTCGCTAAATGCATTAGATGATAATTAAAAATAAAGTATTAAAGGCCCAGAAAAAATATAAAGTAATAATTACTAGAATACATCAGGAATTTATATATATTTAATCAGTCAATAATACTAGACCAATAACTATTTCTTTTTAAAATATGATTCTATAGTTGATTGTTTTTTCTTCCCACCAAAACCAAAATTAATATCATCCTTAACTTTTTGAAAAGCGAACACAATTTTCGGAATATTTTGTTCGTGTTGTACCAAATAGTCTGACAATGTAGTCATTGCTTGAAATGCCTCCTTTGATGATACCTGTGGGACAATACTACTATCATCTTGTTCAGGATCATTCTCATCATCATTATTCATTACAAATTGAATAATCTCTTCCTCTGTAGGTGATTCCATAACTGTATCATTCTCGTTAGGGTAGTTCAAAAGATGTTCAACATCCATCACATTTCTGTAGGCTAAATTAGAGATGACATCATTTAATTCTTGGATACCTTCATCTAATTCACCAACTTCTGGGATACCTTCATCTAATTCACCAACTTCTGGGATACCTTCATCTAATTCACCAACTTGTGGTTCGGGAACATTGTTTTCTTCCGACCGGATCTTGCAATGCTGAAAACAATTTGCAATTGTTATTTCTTTCACATCAAAATTCCAAGCCAAGTTAGCAAAATTAATAGCATTCAAAATATTAATTTTTTCAGTATTTGGTGCTTCAACCTCAAGGCCTTGTAGGATGCTGAAATAAAGACGATGACGATAATGAGCTTTGAATACTCGAATAATCCCAACATCACATGGTTGAATCTTAGACGTTGTGTTAGGAGGTAAGAAAAAAAAAACTCTACATTTCTTAGGCCTTCAACTATCTTTGGATGAGCTGGGCAATTGTCTACTATTAACAAAACCTTCCTGCCATTCATTCTCTTGTCAAACCAGCCAACATATTCTTGGAAAAGCAAGCCAGTCATCCAAGCTTTCTTGTTGGATCTATACATGCAATTAAGATTGTTTATGTTCACATTTTTAAAGCATCTAGGATTTGCAAACTTACCAATAATCCACAATGGTACTTTGTTAGATCCATCACCATTGCAACAGAGAGCAAGAGTAATTCTCTCTTTGTCTTTTTTGCGACCTTCAAGCTACTTGGTAGCAAGTGAATGACCAGCTTATAGTCCAGTTTCATCCATATTATAAATATCCTTCAATTCAAACTGATCTAGTTTTGACCGTATGCTAGACAATTCATTTTCAATATTCTCCATGATAACTGAACCACTTTCACCAAAACGTCTATAAGACTTGATTCCGTATCTTGACTTGAAACGTTCTAACCAACCAGAAGAGAAGCTGAATTCTGGATTAGTTTCACCATACATTTTCAGGAAAGATCTTTTGCTTTTCCTTGGATAATTTCCCCTGACATGTTCACTTTCTCTTGCATTTGAAGAAACCACTTGTACAAAACTTTCTCTAAATCAGGGTATTTTGCCGGTTTATGCCTTTTGGCATCACTATTTTTCATCTCATTTGACAAATACCTGCTGACCTTTTGAGAGTGTGCGATATTGTTGATTGACTAATAGTCAAATCAAACTTTTGTTTCACCCATGCTTGCAAATCTTTTTGGCTAATAGTTGGATTCTCTTTCTTATGCTCACATATTGCGTTTCTTATTTTATTGGTTAAAGATGATTTTTGTACGCCTTTCAAATGATGAGAAGACATTATACTTGGATTAGGATTTTTAAACATCTAGCTTTTTCCTTTTATAGTTAACATAAAATCTCTTCATATTCTATATACATGAATACAATTAGAAACATTAAACTTCACTAAATTCGTTTAGCTTTTCTAGATGTAAATAATAAATATGCAAAGACTACACTTTTTAGTTTCCTAGATTTAAACTTTTGAAATTCTTAATTCAAATATTTTTTTTTCTTTCTTATGGTACATACTGCAAAATACTCTCTAAAATAATAAATATTTATTTATCGATAAATAAATATTTTATGCATTTATCGATAAACTAATAATCTCGATAAATGAATATTTTTTTTCCGGTCCCAAGCATATGCATTTATAGAGGTTTTACTGTATACCATACGCGTGTGTGGTTCCTCCAAGGATTCTCAGTTGCACTTATTCCTTATAATGACAAGGGCAAGCCCTGTTGTTTATGCTTCGAAGCTCTGTATGTTTTTTTACTCTATTGTCTTTGCTTAATGTAATGAGATTAACCTACGTCTTACTGATTTTTACTCGTCTGCCATCTTAACTAATGCATTGTTCACCTCTAAGACTATCAGTTCTCTTCCTGACACACTTAACTTGGAATTGGTTTTCATTAGTTTCTCACGTATCAACTAATCCAATCTGCTGTTTTTCAACATTTTATAAGTCTTTCATTCATACAGGAACGTCCTTTCGTGTTGACATATTGTGCAATGGTCCAGTCCAAGGTTGCTCTGCCTATTTTCTTAGTCACTCTCATGCGGATAATTATATCGGCCTGACCAAACAATATTTGAACTTACTCAGAGACTATCGGGTCAAATCTAAACTTAATAAACCCACTTGTAAGGGCAACATCCTATTCATGGTAAGATAAATTGGTGCTTCGTGAGAGGTTTAGATCCTACATATTTGTATTCATAATTTGTATTATTTATTGTATGTTACGGCTGTTTTTTCTAGCTCCTAGTTGGCAGCCCTCCTACCTCACCAATCTTCTGCAGTTGTTCCATATAGTGAGCATTCTAGTTTCACAAAGCTGCAGGAACTTGTGCAGGTTAAGATGTTTTTGTGCAATTCTTTTTGCCTCTTGAATATTTAGTTAATGTCATCATTGTCAACTTCTACCATCTCATCTTAATTTTACATATTTCACACTATTTCACAAATCAAAACATTCGATAAGACTACAATCATAAGAATTAGTTAACATGAACAACAAAAAGAAGAAAAAGCTAAGGTCGCTCATGAGTGAGCTCTCTCCTTTCTTTCCTTTCCATGTAATCATTTACCTCTATTGCGCTATCATACTTGAATCATAAACTTAAGAAGTTCACTCTCAAGTTTAAAAAGAGCTAAATGTCTGAATATATAAATTCGAAGAGGACTTACTTGCGAAGAAGAGAACATAAAAATTCAGCGGATGTAAGCATAAAACAGGACATCCACGTGCATCAGTTTTCTTAATTTATGATATAGGAAACTTGAAGTATGGTTAGAAAAATTATTTTTGATACCTCGGCTATTTCCAAAGATGGATTAATAGTGCCGTAGTAAATCTGTATTTGTACCAAAAGAGATGCCGACAAAATGCGATTTGAAGTATTTTTACCGATAATTTTCTAAAGCAAGCACCATTAGAGAACAATCACACATTGAAGTATCTATTTCTAGATATACATGTGAAGATTAGATAAAAAAAATACAGGAAAATTTGCTCACAAACAAGGACAATCAGAGAAATTAGATGAAGAAACACTTACCCCAATAGAGAGCTCAGACCTGAGACAAATTAGCCACAAAATATATGAACTTTGAAAAAAATCCAGTGTAGAAACCTGGATATAGATGAGACCGAGAGAAAAGTTGAAGGAGAGAGAGAAACATTGAAGCAAAAGGGAAGAAGTAGTGTACCAGTTTATAAACAGTGAAATGCGACCCATCAGTAATGTGTTGAACCACGTGGAGTATGTTAGTAGGACAGCTGAGGAGTAAAATTATGAAAACACCTTGGTGGTCCGAAAAAACCCTCGCTTATATAGAATGACTAGATGTTGTGTGCCCATGCAAGGCACGAGCCCGCGTCCTACTTTGTTTAGTCGTTAGAATTTCTCATGAAGATTCTTCTTCAATAAAAATCACTTAGGAAACAAAGTAACGAAAATGAACCATGCATATGAGTTGACATAATGCATCTAGCTAAGAAGCAAACACAAACACTTTACAACATAATTAAGAGTTTGAGACACTAAGAAGTAAAAGTATACAATTAAATCTAAGTGTCTTATAGATTTAACATTTCCAGTTCATTTAATACAAACTTGACAGAGAAGCATATCCCTCTTTAAATGGCCTTCCTGGAGCAACACTTCATAGCATAACTCCAAATCATAATTTTGCAAAAAGGGATTCTAGATTTGCATTTCACAGCATTCCGGTTATACTATCCAAGACCGCCACATTCCAAATGTTCATATTGACTATCAATCTTCTAGAAAGATTTTAACTCAAGATCTTGAGGTCTTAGACCCTTCTTTGTATCAACCATTTTTCAGCATTTACTTATGTTTCATAGCCTACTTTCCTCTGCAGTACAATGTTGATAATCGCCTGGAGAATAGTCCATGGCATGGAGAATTTGTTTGATTCTCCATACTTCAAAATCCTATCAAAGAGACGGGAGATGATTAACTGTCCACTCCTCTTGGCCAAATTCCAATTAAACATTAGCTTATCCGAATAATCAAACCTCAACTATTTTATACAAAACAACACTAAAGGACTGCACTAATACCTAACTTAGCACTTATAAACCTCAATTATATAAAGGAATCAATCATCAGCCAGAGACGTAACATAAAATGAGGGCAATCCTAAAGTAAAGACATATAAAAGCTACTAAACAAATAATTTGAAGGCAAATTGGCCAATAAAGTAAACTAAACAGCTAAAGCAAAAGAAAATTATCTACTTATGAGTAAATGGAAAAAATATGCAAAATATACCTAGTCAGTATAAAGCCTCTATTCATAGATGAATAAAAATGTATAATCTTCATAACATGATAGAAAACAAAAAAGTAAAAGGTATTGCACTGGTCTGAAACGAAGGAGAAATTTTCCCATGTAATTACTTGTGTAGTTTGAAAATTGATTAGCTTGGTCTTTAAATCTAATACATCTGGAAATTAAAACAAAACAATGGAAACAGATTGAGCACACAGTTATTTTGATCTCTCACATGCTTGTTGATTATTATTTATAATTAGAGGACGTTGATTGAGCAAACATCAAGAAATATGGGGATCAATGTAGCATTTATGGCAGCAATGAAAGGCTACAACATGGTTTTGAAAATGCTTTCGTACACGAGCATGGAGAGGAGAGGGAAAATGAGAGCATTTAGAGCCGATTTAATCCTCATCGATCCAACCTAAGGAATGAGAGGCACTATTAAGAAGGCTTATGAACTTTTGGAATCACACCTAATGCTTTCATGCTTCAACAATTTTACAACCCTGCAAACACTCAAGTAATTTTAAGAAACTTAACTTAATTAATGTATTCTCTGTTTTACTAGAGAATTCTCAATTGCTTCATATCGAAAGCAGGATCATTTTGACACAACAGGCCCTTAAATATGGGAAGAAACTCTAGGTAATGTTGACATATTTTTCATGGGAATACTGGTGTTGGACAATATCTTAAATCCAAAAATCCTAATGTCAAGTTAAATATATACTCTAATGTAGTACTCTTTATTCCTCGAGATAGAATCGGTAAACGTCCAAGATAATCCCATGTCAAGAAATTGAGAACAACGCTATGTCAAAAATAGTTAACATTGTGTTTATATGGACTCGAGCCAACTGAAAGTAATATATTGAATGGTGGAAAATCAGGTCCTCATCAGATAATGGGAAATGGGGTCGGATTCAAGCCAGATATCCTTGACATGGATCTAATGGAGGAACATCAACACTGGAAAAGTAGTGAAGGATTTCCCCTCTAAATATAACCAAAGTTACACAATCCCTTGGAAACGAAGTTCGTGATTAAGATATAATAGAGCTAAGAAGTGAATTTCCTACCGAAGAATCAAGGATTACCTCAATTAACAACAACGTATCAAGTGTAATTGGGGTCCGGAGAGGGTGGTGCAATGATTATCTCAAGCAAAATGATTTTTCTTCCCGGGAAAAACTTACGCTTGAGGAATCACCAAATACCAGAAGTTGACACATACCAACAGTTAGCCGAAGAACTTTTGCCTCTCCAACATAGGACTAATTCTGTAATTAGTTTGTACCAAAAGATAATACTAAGAAAACACCATCAGGGTATTTCTAAAGCAAAATACATGAGAAAGTTAATCAGAAGAGTCACCAAACAATAATCAGCCAAATCAGTAGTTGAAGTATCAATTTATAGATATATATGTGAAGGTCACATAAACATACTCAGGTAAGAAATCATGATAAATTTACCCACAAACAAGTGCAATAAGAGAAATTAATAGGAGAAAACAATAATCGCGAAAGAATAGACAAAGAAACGGACACGTGATTACAACTGGAGATGAAGATAGAATATGAGAAGGAGACCAGAGAGCTTGAGCATTGGAAGAACAAGAGAGTCGGCAAATTAGCATTGCAGATGCAACGTACACTTTACAATGGAAAAACTGTGAAATACCTAAAATATCCCAGACAACCAAAGTGACATTGATCGAAATGCCCTTGGGCGTTCGAAGAATCCCCCACTTATTTAGTAGGCGTTTGGCCACAATATGATATCGTGAGATGGAATCAGCATTTGGACATGCGATTTTACGCTAATTTCATCTCATGATTTCATATCATGAGATGTGATTTCATATTCTCCAAAAATCATGATATGAAATTATATGGAAATTCTATATCATGATTTGAGATATTTTAATACAAAAATTGATTCACGAGTTTATAGTTTGTTAAAACAACCCACATTTATATCTACTAACCATTTATTTTATATGTAAATAAAATTTATAATCACATCATTACTTTTTAAAATTTATTATTCTCACCGACATAAAATTTATTATTCTCACCAACATATAGTCACTTTAACTCACACCAACCGATTGTTGAGTAATAAATTTATTTTATGGCCTTAATAAGTGCACATTTATATTTTATGTGTAAGTTATTAGTATTTAGTTACATATTTCCTATCAACTTTGTTTAAAGATATAATATTTATTTTATGACTTTGCAGTGTCTTGGAAGCACTATTTTTGTTACTCTTACAAACATTATTTTTATGAAGTGCATTCTATAATGCTTCCGATTTATTTTATGTTCGCTAAACTAATATTGATGTATTTTTTATTTGGTAGCATTGTGTTGGTGCGATTGATGGAACATATATAGAAGGGAGGTTCCTAAAGCGGTGCAACAAGCATATTGTAATCGCAAAGGAAGAATATCACAAAATGTCTTATGTGCTTGTGGTTTTGATATGTGATTTACCTTTGTTGTTGCTGGTTGGGAAGGTACTACACATGATAGTAAAGTACTTGAGAATGCACTTGTTGAACCAACGTCACAATATCCATTTCCGCCACATGATAACTTTAAATTACATCCTTAGAATAAATATTATTTATTTACACAAAGCTATCTCGTTTACGTCACATATGCTTTTAGTAATTCTTTATAAAATGTTTGTTGGTAAATAAATATTATGTTGTTGATGCTGGTTTTCGAAACACAAAAGAATTTTTAGCTCCATACAAAGGACTACACTATCATTTGCAAGATTACCGAGGAAGTGAAAGAGAGCCTCAAAATGCCAAAGAACTATCTAATTATAGGCATTCATATCTGCGCAATGTGATTGAACGGACTTTTGGAGCTTGAAAAAATATATTTAGAATACTGAAAAAAGGCATGAACCATTATGATATTGATACACAAGTGTAAATTGTCATAGCTTGTACAATGTTACATAATTATTTGCGAGAATACCAATGTACTGATGAAATATTTATGGTTTATGAGCATGAAAATATAGTTGCGTATGATATTGACCAACAAATGACTCAAAGTAACAATGTTGGTTCGTCTTCTCGGTCACATGATCGAGAAATGCAAGTTCAACGTGAGGAAATATCCGTACTATGTGGGAGGATTATATTAAAGACTAGTACACTACAATTTATGTTCAATTTTTTTTTATTAAATTAAAGTTAGATGAAACAATTACTTAAGTGGAGAACAAATAACTTTGTAATAATTTATTATGCAATTTTATAAATTTTTATTTATTTGATAAGACTGAATAAACAATTGGGGCTATTTTAATAATTTTACAACTTATGAGATTTTTATGTTTATGAGAAAATATACAACACAAAAATTTCATATCGCATGCCCAAACAAAACTTCAATTTCATCTCATGATTCCATATCAGATACCATATCATGATATGGTATCATGATACCATATTGCATGGCCAAACGGGCCCTTAGAAGAGTAAATTTTAGGTTTAGCAAATAGTTATAGTTTGTATAATTGCGCTTCATAGCAAACTTTATATATGCTATGGCTATTAATTTGTATATTTCGGTATACATATATATAAAAATATATGTATTTGGGTCTATTTGTATATTTCAGTTTACAAATGGGTCCTGCATTTGTATATTTTGGTCTATTTGTATATTTCGATATACAAATGGGTCTTGCATTTGTATATTTTGGTATACAAATGGGTCCTGCATTTGTGTATTTCGGTATACAAATGGGATGGCAAAAAAAATGGAATGTTTGCTGCGAATTACAAATAAAAGAAACTATGGCTATAGCATTTAATTTGAATTAATAGTTTGTTATTTCATACAATTTTTCCTATTTAGAATGATGACTAGATAATGGAGCCCGTTCCAACACGGGCCCATATGTTACTTTTTTTTTTTCAACAATAGTAGTTCACTATACTAAAATTAGTTGTTCAATAATGTTTATCTAATTTAGAAAATCAAGAGATAATTTATCTTTTGTGTTTATTTTACCCTTGCTATTAAATATTGTTTATCATCTAACACATTTTTCAAAGTATTAAGTTTAATAAAGTTAAAGAACAATATAGTAATATTCCCCTTATTATTTATTGTTTCTTAAGCGATATGCCAAGTCAATAGTGGACAATTATTATTGTACAAAAGGCGTATTTATTTTGTCTCAATTTATGTGATATAAATACAATTTCGAAAGTCAAATAATTTTTTTAATGATTTGTAAATATTTTAAGTTATTAATTATTATAATTTAAGGGTGTGTCAAAGTCAATAGTAGACAACTATTGTTGAGTAGATGGAGTATTTATTTTGTCTCAATTTATGTGATATAAATAAAATTTCGAAGGTCAATTTGTAAATATTTTAAGTTATTAATTATTATATAGTTTATAGTAATTCCTTCTATCACAATTTATATGGTATAAAATTTCGAGAGTTATCAAATTTTGATACCTTTTATATATATTCTAGTAGATAATCATTATGATTTATAATTACCATTATTATTTATAGTTTTTTAAGGAGTGTGTCAAGTTAGTAATGAACAATTATTGTTAGATAAAGAAAGTATTTACTTTGTTTCAATTTATGTGATATAAATAATATTTTTTATGTTATTTTTAAATAAGATATATTACTCCATCTATTTTAATTATATGACATTGATAGAATTTCTATTTTAATTATATAACTTTGATTGAATTTTTAAATTTAATCAAATTGCACAATAATCGTAATCCAAGTGACACACAAGCAGGCCCACAGGTTTAATTGACATTGTAATAATTAAGTTAACAATAGCATTAAAAGCAAAGAAGAAGCTGTGAAGTGCGAAGTGACCGTGTGTTATTCAAAGAGCTACACGTATCTTCAAAAAGCATGAATTGACAAAAGTAAGCCAAATTGAATATGAATTACAAATAACAGACATGTCCGATGAAACCTTCACTTATATAAAATGAGATGAAGTATTACTACTAAGAAAGGGGAATAGCAGCCTGGAGGCCGTCAACATGTATGCTTAGTGGAACAAAAATTAAATTGAAGGATATTCTTGTCATTTTACCATTTTCCACATGCATACTATTTTTTGTGGACCCCAAATGTATAGCAGGTCTCACATATCCATACTGCCATACATAGTAAATATGTGGACCCATTTGAGTGGAATTCTCTATATTGCCCCTACTTTATCCCTTCACTATGCAACATATTTCTTCTTTTCTGTTGGTTGTTTTATTGGAAGAGTTTCGTAAGATTCACATTAATAAAATAATAATTTTATCATATCATTTTTCTAATATAACAAATTTAACAATTAAAAATAATTATATTTAATAATAAAAATAAATTAAATTTTCAACCAAACAAATAAAAATGAATATTTAAATATAATATAATGAACAAACATAAGTTAACAAAGCAAGTATTAGTTTTACTTTATTAGAATTACTCTCCCCCCTATGTGAATTCTATAAAAAGAATTTTGAAAGACTTCCTTATGACTCAATGAAAGCATTAATATTATAACTTAATAATGTACTACAATAATTAAGAAAAAAAGGCCTTAAAAAAACTTTACCTAATTTTGTAAACAAAAGACATTATTCCAAGTATTTTTTGGTAAAATATATAGCTAAACGCGATTCCAAATTTATAAATTTAAATTAATAATTTTTTTTTTAAAAAAGGGGTTAGGATCTTAGATGGGAAAAATTAAAGTATAAATGCTTTAAATATTTGTTCCCTACTTTTTTTTTATTATTAATAAAAGTATTATGAGTAAGTGTACTTCAAATAAATTATAGATATAAAATTAATAATTAAATTTTTTGATTTATTTGTCCATATTTTATCTATAAATTATCTTTTATTTCGAATATTAATGTTAGATCGTTAATATTGTATTATTATTATTATCAAAAAACAAATATAATTAAATTTAAAAATTAAAATACCATATATAAACATTACGAATTTCAAATGATAATGATTGGGCCCGTGTCACGTTTCATCATTATTAAAACGCAATCCACTACAATATTTGTTTTAGTATGTAATTATTAGCAATATTTAATAAACCCCAGACAGTCATGATGGTTGTGATTTCATGTTTTCCGTGATGTATGTTAGTAATTATTTTATTGTAATGCATGTATGTATGTGAATGAAACCTATTGATCACACCTAATGCAATTGAGTATAAATGAATGATTGTATGCCATGAATCAACACTTGATTGTATGATTATGAGAATGTACATTGTGATTGTGATTGTGGCTTGTTGAATGGATCGGGTGTTACATTCCGACACTCTAACTGGGATCGGATGTCATGTATCAACATAGATATATATTGGAACGGGTGTCACGTTCTGACACACTAACTTGGATCGGGTGCCACGTTTCGACGCATATATTGGATCGGGTGTCACGTCCGACACACTAATTGGAATCGGGTACCACGTTCCGGTACACTAACAGTTTGGGTATGAGTTGCATGAGAGGACCATTGAATTGGGTTCCGTGAGAGGACCATTGAATTGTGTTGTGTATCTACTTGTGATGATTACGTTCATATCTAATGATGATTGATATTGGAAGACTGTATATTGCTCTAAAATGATAATCACTATGTATATATTTCGTTTTACTTTGTTGTGACTACTTATACATGTTGCGTTTATTGGAATAGCCGCGTGATCTTACCAGTACACTGTGGTTGTGTACTGATATTGCACTTACTTGTTCTTTGTTGAGTACAGGGCATCTTCAAGTGGCTATTGATAGACCTCAGCCAGATGACTATTGAGCGTGACCGGATTCAAGGGTGACCCAGTTCTTTCAAGCTGCCATGGATCTCTCTTATTTAAGTCCACTCTTTTCGGACTCAGACTATTTGTTAAAGGTGTTTGTTTAGTTTCGAGGATGCGCCCCCTTTTCTTAGACTTGTTAGTTAATTAGAGTTTTGGTACAATGACTTTCAGGTTCTAGGGGTTAAGACTTCCGCATTAGTTTGGTTAGTTATTTGTTTAAACCTTTGGATTTTATGGGAACTCCGTATTTCTTTTGTTTACATTGGCCGATATTGCATATGTGGTTTTCCATGGCAATGTTGATGCTGAAGGACTAGTAGTGCACCAGGTACTACAATTTTCTATTCATTTTGAAATCTCTTTCATGGTTTAATTTTCTAAAAAATTGTGAACTAATATTACAAACTCTGTTCTCATTGAAGGAGTACTGCATTAGACATATAGATGGTTCCCCTGTAAAATCAGACGCAGAACGAAAAAGAGTGATTCAATGTCTTAAAGCAGCAATTGAAAGAAGGGTATCTGAGGTTAGCACTAATGATTTACTTTCTAAATCTTTTTAGATCCATTGTTCACATATATTCAGCTCGAGCTATCTTTTTAGTGTATAAAAAGGCGAAACTGATAGTTGTAAAACTTGTATGTTTTACCTTGTCTATGTCAGCTAATAAAGTTGCCTTAGCTGCGATGGTGGTGTACATATGTACAAGAATTCACCATCCTGAAATATGAGAGTCCGGAAAAATCACATTCAATGATTTTCTTAATTAGCATCAAACTAAATTCAACTTGATAAGTCCAAATCACATTAGAAAAGTCATTACTCACTACTATAGATTAGGAACTTACCTTACATCAAATTCCAAGTTGAGATAAAAAGGAGTAAGAAAGCAAAAGAAAAATTGAGCACATGTGAAAAACAAAAGGAGAATAACTTCATTATGAGACCAGTGATTGTATCTTCTTCACAGCTCCCAACAAACTCCTCACTATGGTTCACCCACTCTCTCTATCTTCCTATGAATGCCCTTTGAAGTACAATGTGTTCAGTGCTTAAAATGCCTTAAAATATTTCTTTTTGTACAATGCAAGAAGAGGAAGAGTATACTTACCTCAAGATGGATTAGCACAGGCAGGGCTCTCCAATGAAGACATTTTTGCTAGAAGAGTGACTGATAATCAAATTTGAAGGGTCGCCCAAGTCAATTTGATCTCATTGAAGTGGATGATGAAGAATTTTTGAACTATTATAAAAATTTGAATACATTATATTTTATTTTGTAAAATATATTCATTGCTAGAATATATTGATCTATTGTAAGAGTACTTTTTGAACTATTGTGTACACATATTTAGAATATTTCTTTATTAGTATGTGTATGTACACAAGACATACTATCTTTTGAATTTTATTGCAAATCTATATATTTGAATTACTTATTAGCTAATTTAATGCTTGAGATTATTTATTGCAAAACAATATTGGTGTTTTTTAATTAGAAATTGTGGCATATAAATATTTTATAGCCAAAATAATATTACCACACTTAAAAGTGTAGCCATATGACTGTAAATTGTGGTATGCACATGGGCAAGGACTACACTTCAAAGTGTTGTCATACATTAGATAGAAAAGGCAACACTTTAAAATCGTGGGCAATAAGGAAGCAAAGGCCACACTTGAAAGTGTAGTTGTATGAGATAGAAATGTTGCTATATGAGGTACATCAAAGCGTGGCCTTTTTGCCTTTTAGGCTACGCTTTTAAGCGTAGTTGATAAGTCAACACTTGAAAAGTGTTGCCTAAACTCTAAGGTTACGCTTCTTTTGGCCACCCTTGGAAAAGCGTGGCTGAAAGTAAAAAATTGTGGCCTTTTATCAAAGGCAACACTTTTTCATAGTTTAGGCCACACTTTTCTAGGGTGGTTGTAGACATAAAATGTTGTAATTTTTGTGTATTAAAAGTAGCTTTCATATAGAATTATTTTTTAGAAAATTAAAAATGCCGTCTACAATAGTCGGAAGATCACCTAATAGTTAATTAATTGACTAGTACGACAACCGTAGTCGGCGTTATTAAATTAATAAATTATTATTTAATAAGTATTCCGACTACAGTAGTCAATAGTATTTAAATTAATAAAATATTATTTTACTACCGTTCCAACTACAATAGTCAGCAGTTCAGGTACTTTAATGGTCGGGTTTTAATTTATATGTAGTGACTATGGTAGTCGGCAAATGCTGACTGCTGTAGTCGGCAAGTATTTTTCGACTGTCAGTCTGCCGACTACTCAAAAGTAGTCGGAAAGTCATCGGAAAACTCCATTTTCCGACTACATTCCGGCAAATTTTGAAGTCGGCAAACAACGAAATTCTAGTAGTGTAATATATTCGACATTTGTATTAAATGTCGCTATTTTAGCAACACTTTTGCTAAAAGTCGCTAAAATCAATGACATTTTACAAAAAATGTCACTAAAATAGTGACATTTTTTCTAAATGTCACTAAAATCAATGACATTTTGCAGTAAATGTCATAATATATTCGACATTTATATTAAATGTCACTATTTAAGCGATATTTTTTCTAAATGTCACTAAAACTAATGACATTTTGTAATAAATGTCATATTATATTCGACATTTGTAGCAAATGTCATCATTTAAATGACATTTTCGCTAAATGTTGCTAAAAACACCGACATTTTGCAATAAATGTCATAATTTTAGTGACATTTTTTCTAAATGTCACTATTTTAGTGACAATTTTTCTAAATGTCACTAAAATCAATGACATTTTGCAGTAAATGTCATAATATATTCGACATTTATATTAAATGTCACTATTTAAGCGATATTTTTTCTACGTGTCACTAAAACCAATGACACTTTGTAATAAATGTCATATTATATTCGACATTTGTGGCAAAATGTCATCATTTAAATGACATTTTCGCTAAATGTCTCTAAAAACAACGACATTTTGCAATAAATGTCATTATCATAGTGACATTTTGGACTAAATGGCATTATATTTACGATATTTGATACCAACTGTCATTATTTTTATGACATTTGACATCAAATGTCATTGTTTTATGACATTTTGTTCTTAAATTCGTGAAATTCTTTATTTTCCGACATTTGTTTCAAATGTCACCAAATTAATGTCGTCATATGTACATTTTTTAGTAGTGTTTTGTATCTTCAAATGCGTAGTATTTGGTTAAGTTGTTAGTTTGGGTTGTAGTAATGGTTCTCCCACCTGAGGGTTAGTGTGGGTGTCAATCACGACGGTCAGGGTCGTGTCAAAGTTGGTATCAGAGCCCTAGGTTTGTTGATCTCATTGTACCAAAATGAGTTGTAGAGTCTTGCGGAACGGTACGAAGACGTCCGTACTTTTCTTCGAGAGGCTATAGGACTTTAGGAAAAACCTCACTTCTTTCTACTCCTTCGTGCTATGACTTGAATCCAATTGGTATCTGCGTGATACAAATTGGTACCTTTCCTCATTCACTCTATGGTCCGAACTAGAACAACAAAAGTGGTAACACCATCACTAACAAGAGAGGATGTGTATAGACTACTAACAGTTGAATATGGTCACCATTCGGAATGAGTATCCACTGCCTTGGATAGATGATCTTTTGACCAGTTGCAGGGTGTATTAGTCTTCTCTAAGATTGATCTAAGGTCTGTCCATCATCAGTTAAAGATTAGGCCTGAGGATATATCAAAAACGGTATTTAGGACCCGCTATGGGCACTATGAGTTCTAGTTCTGTCGTTTGGGTTGACAAATGCGCCTGTAGCTTTCGTGAGTTTGATGAATTGTGTGTTCAAACCATTTCATGATTCTTTTATTATAGTATTTATTAATGACATTTCTGTTTATTCGAAAAGTAAGGAAGAGCATGCCGACCATCTTCATATTATTCTGGGTGTTCTTGGGAAACAAAAGTTGTATGCAAAATTTTCTAAGTGTGAATTTTGGTTGACTTCGGTTGCCTTTTTGGGGCATATAGTTCAAGGAAATGGGTAATGGTAGAACCCCAAAAGATTGAAGCAGTCAGAAATTGGGTCCGACCTAGTTCTATGACTGAAATTAAGATTTTTGTGGGGCTCGCTAACTACTATCATCGCTTGTGAAGGGATCAAGGTCAAATTTGCAGATTCAAGTTATAGGTGACAACATTCAAGAAGTTTTGGTAAGGGACGGCCAGATAATAAACACCATTACTTTGGAAAATGCATTTAGAATTGTTGTCATATCATGTATGGTTTGTTCACCGAATGATGAAATTAAGTTATGTCAATTGAGGTTAGAAGCTATACTACGAATTCATGGATTGATTGTATATTAAGAAGGGTCAGGATATGACTGCTCCAATAGCAACGATGTTTACTTGGTTAAGTTATTAAGTGTCTTAAGATTGTGGAGAACCTGGGCATATGAGGAGGAAATCAGCGAGGCCGTGGAGGCCTGGGAAATGGTAATGCGTGTAGAGGAGCAGTATAGCCAGTCAAAGAGGTTGCCCGTCAAGATGACAGGGCTTAGTTTTATGCCTTTTTGGGCAAGACTGAGGTTGAGAGTCTGATGCAGTGATCACAAGTACTATTATTGTTTGTGACTAAATGGTTAATGTGTTGTTTGATCCAGGTTCTACTTATTCTTATGTGTCCGTGCGATATGCCTCAGAATTTGATATGATTTGTGATATACTTGATACCCCCATCCATGTTTCTACCCCAGTTGAAGAGTCAGTCATAGTCACCCATGTATATCGTGTTGTCCTATTGTGTTATGGATTTTCAAATTTGGGTTGATTTGGTTATGCTGGATATGACTAACTTGATATAATCTTAGGCATGACATGGTTGTCCTTTTATTATGTTGTGCTTAATGGTAATGCTAATTCGATAACTCTAGAGATCCCGGATAGGGAAAGGTTAGAGTGGGAAGGGGTACAAGCCTAAGTCAGCTAAGGTCATATCTTTCGTGCAAGGTAGGTAACTGGTGGGGCAAAATTGTTTAGCGTAATTGGCTCATATTTGGGATGTTGAGGTTCAGTCTCCCTCTATTGAGTCTATTTCCTGTGGTGTTAAAATTTAGAGAAGTGTTTCCTATTGATTTGCCTGATATGCCTTCGGATAGAGATATAGATTTCTGCATTGACTTTGAAACTGACACTCGCCCCTTCTCCATCCCCCCTTATCGCATGGCTCTGGCAGAATTGAGAGAGCTTAAATCTCAAATCCAAGGGCTTCTTGACAAATGTTTCATCCATCCTAATGCTTCCCCGTGGAGTGCTTTTGTCTTGTTTGTTAAGAAGAAGGAGGGTAGTACGAGGAGCAGTAATTTTATCTTAAGCCATAAAGGAGTGGATTGATACCGGAATGACAAGCTTATGGATAAAGAAAGTACCAATGAGTATACTTGGGGAAGGAAATTGAAGTATTTTAGTAAGAAAGTGCGTATAAATTGGTTTAGTCCTTTGAATTTGATGAGTATACTTGAGTTTGAGGTGTCATGTCGATGAAAAGGTTAACTTCATAGTAATTGCCAGGGCTAACTGAGGATAATGGTAATAAGAGTTCCTGGTGGATTGTGACGGGATGCAAATATATAATAAGAATATTGTTGGTTAAGCAAAATTTGTACAGTAATTACGACGTGCGAGTGTCTAAGGTCGTGGTTTTCTAATATTTGGTGAGTAACGTGGTTGTATGAAAAGTTTAAAGAGATGGTGGGACACCACTCGAATGGAATTCTAAAGTGCTAGAGTTATAATGAAGGAAAATATAGTGGGATATAGTACAATTTTTAGAGAGAGGCGAGAGCAAGAATATTTTATTTTGATTGCAAAGGCTAAAGAGATATCTTTAGGGGGGTAGATAATTGGGTTCAGAGACGCGTGATTTCATTGTTTTGCGGTGTCTATGGTAATAGTGTCATGAGTCCATCAGATTGGTTAAAAACTATTGAAAAAGACTTGAGAAATGAGTGTACATACATTAGCTCGAGTGTGATGACAAGTTCTTTGGTTTTGTTTTTAAGTTTAGTAATGAGTACGAGTGAATTTGTAGCGAAGGATATGGTAAGATCGATGGAGATGCGATCAATGATAAGTGAAGATCCATGAATTCATAAAAATCTTTAAGGTACAAGCTAATGTTGATAGATAAGGGGATTCTGTTATACAATTGAATTTACAATTCATATTTTTCATTATAAGTCTACATTCGTGGTGATATATTTTGTCAAGGTATGAATTGGCAATGTGAGAAATGATCAATTGTATTCGGTATTGAGCATTTGAAAGGACTTACACCTGGGTTGAGTCGAAAAATTTATTACTGTTGATTGTTAAGTACCTAAGAAAGGTTTTCATTTAAAAGTCTTGGTTTATAGTAAGGTAAATGGTCGGAGTGTTCACGATGGTTGTTAGTATTGAGAGTGTGGACTTCAGTGGAATGATGTGAAGAGTATGTAGAGTCAACTCAATAGAAATAACTGGTATCGACTCTTCAGAGGAAAACCTTTGGTGTTATTCCGTAAAATTCTTATGTGATCATCTATTTTATTTTGTACATGCTTGTGAGTATGAGTTGATAGCTATTGTCACGCCCCGAGCCTACACCCTGGGCAGGACTGGCACTTCAAGACCATTGCTGGTTCCCAAGCGAACCTTTGGCCTGGCTTACTTACTCAGCGGAAGACTTAAAACATTAATACAAGGATTAAAATGCACTTACTCAACTCCTGAAAGATAACTTAGAACAGTTTAAATATAAAACATTCAACTTAGCCAAAATGATAACTCAAGTCTTAATACATAATAAATAACAATGTAAAGACAACTGACTGTTAACTGTCTATCTATGAAGCCTATAATAACTGAGATGGATGTCGGGACAAGACCCCCAATTATCCTAACAACTTAATACTACTGAAGTAAATGAAAAAGGAGGTCTCCGGGAAGCGAGGCTGCGGTGACCACGAGTGCTCGGCTCCGATCAACGATATCGGATCTTGATCTTGGTTACCTGCATCTGCATCATAAGATGATGCAGGCCAACTGGCATCAGTACATGGAATGTACGAGTATGCGAGTTGGAACGCTAAACACAAGATAGGCTTGAAAAAAATTTGAAAGAAACTGAAGAACTTACCTGGCTCAACTCAACTCAACATAACTGAACTCATTTCAATATAAAGCAATTTAAAACATGTGCAATATAAAGAAATGTTGTTTAAAAACATGATGCCAACTCTGTGTGTATCCAAAGATACATATAACTCTGAGATGTACGTAAAAATATAAAAAATCTGATGTATATAAAAATACAAAATACTGATGTGGGAGTTTCTCTAACCGACAACCATCACATAAGAGCTATTGTGATGATAAATCGATCTTCCTCACGCTGCCAGCGCATCCTATACCTTGCCACAAGTATAGGACCTGAACTACTAAGTGGATCTACTAGTCTATGCGAAAAGGATTCATCTAAAAAGTATGACCCTTTTCTACCCATGACGACTACATAGTTTATGGAGACGTGAGTTATCTGAACTCAAGCTCGTCCCCATATCGGTGCTCAATACTACTCCCAAAATATGATACTAGCTCTTTATGTTTAAAACATACTTCTTTCTGTGATTTGAGATAATTGCTCAAAAACTTAGCTTAACAACTATCTTGGAAATCAAGGTTTCTTCTCTTGCTTTATTGTGAAAGCATTTACTCTTTAACTGAAAACTAGCCCAAAGGCTCTTTATTGAAAAATTAGCTCAAAGGCTCTTTACTGAAACACTAGCTCAAAGGCTCTTTTGAAAATCTTAGTTTTCCATTCTTATTTAAATGTGAAAACATTTTAAACTCTTTTGGGAATACATAGTCCCCATATACTTTTGAAGAAATGAACTTCAACTTTACTCTTTACTAAACTCAAAACTTAAGTCTTAAAACAAAGTTAAAACATTTGTAAAATACTTCTTAAAAAATGGTTCATGCCGAATTATGGACGTGAACGACTCGATGCAAGGTTTTCAATAACCATAGATAGATCTCAATACTTGGAACTCAAAAACTTCACTAATACTACTCATTTCAAGAATGTTCAACTCAGAAGGTTCATGCGGAATTATGAGCACGAACTACTCAACTCAAGGACTCAAATATACTTCTCATCTCAAGACTGTTCGACTTATAGGGTTCATGCGGAATTATGGGCATGAACAATTCAACTCAAGGACTTCATGGGTAACATGTAATAGTTCCATGAGTATAAATATAATCTCATAGGGGATTAGGAACTCAATACTTTGAACTTGAAGATACTACTCCTCTCAAAAGTACTCAACTGATGAAGTTCATGCGGAAGTTATGGGCATGAACGACTTGACTCAAGGGTCAAAATATCAATAAGGAGCTCATGTATACGACTCTTCTCATTCTCATACTTACTTCTCAAAACTTAACTCAAATCTATGGTGGATGTCAAAGGATTCACAATTAAACTCAAAGACTTTCTTGAACTGTGCTCTTAACTTTCTCTTGAATGTGAATTATGAATTCAACAGTTATGGTTCATTATATGAAAGATCTAGGTGATAGTGTAGACTCATGAATACCTTCTCCTCATCCTCATAATCACTTGCTCGAGTCTTGAAACAAGTTACTAGAAGTTGTAAAAGACTCAAAGGGACTTTCTCAAAATGTCCGAAAGAACTCTCAAGACTTGACTCTTTCAGCTCTACCTTGAATGTGATTTATGAATTCAAGGTTGTGATTTGTGATAGGAACGATCTCGTGATGTTTAGGAATGTTTTTAGATAGTTAAACATGGAAAACGATCAAGAAATCACTGTCTGGAAGCAAGTCCGCGACGCGGAGATAAATTAAAATATTTGGTCGCAAATTAACTTTTGAGGCAGAGAGGTCCGTGACCTCTCCGCGATGCGAAGAAAAACTTTATGAAATGGGGAAGCAGGTCCGCGACGCGGAGCAAGGTGCCAGATTCACCCGACTTTTTCCTTCTTCGTTTTCCAACCCCAATTCACCTAAACTCGGTTCTTTTTCTCAATTCCTCTTTAGATTTAGGTACCCAGCACATGAACACCAGAACCTACTCATAAACAACTGTAAAATCAACATGATTTCATCAAGGAACTTATCTAAACTCAAGAACTAAAGCCAATTTCAAGAACATCATACTTTCAACTTTCTAGAACAAACTTTACGCTAAAATTAACATGATTGGCGTGTGGGTGAAAAAACCCAACACTATGGAAGCTTACATACCGAAAGAACCATCTTCTTGAAGAACTTGAAGGATAATCTTGAAAGATGAACCCTAGCCTTAGCGTTTCTTGAATTCCTTGAGCGTAGAATTTTTGGAGTGGATGAGAGGGTTTGATTTATGAAAAATTGGTTTTCTACACGTTTAGGGCAATTTAGATGACCTCCTAAGGGTTTTTAGGACTAAAATACCCTTAAAGAAATAATTAAAATAAGCTGGGAGTCGGAATAATTTTTCACCAAGCAGTAAGGTCCGTATTGGCTCTGTAACGTGGAGCCATCGCGAAGCTGTTGCCAGGTTTGTGCGTCATTAGTAAATCAGTCATAACTTTTTACTCAGAGCTTGGAATTTAGAAAACTCAACGGCGCTGGAAAGAGGAATCAAAGGACTTTCATTAGTTATCTTGTAGACTACCTAAATAATATTGTACTAATATTTGTTATCATTTTGAAGTTGACCCAAAACTTAAGAAAAACTTAGGAATGACTTCAATGAATTCTCTCTAGTTCTTCTTGGAACTCAAGATGCTACATCTAGTGACCTTAACACTTAAGAAATTTTTAATTCCTTGGTAAAATCTCACTCACTACGAAGAACGGATCAAGTCTTAGCATCAAAAATTTTCTGGGGTGTTACAGGTATGCTCACGTGTGTTTTCACTTTTGTGGGTGGATCCCTAGTGGTGGATTAGGTCTACTGATCTTGTGATGTTCTCTTGGTTGAGTGAGATGATTGGGATGACTTGGTTATTTCATATGACATATTCAGTGTTGTCGTGGAGTTGTTAAAGTATTTCAGTGGTTCTACATGTACCACCTTGCTTATGAGAATTCATAGAAGAGTTACCATGCATATTTGTTGTTGTTCGGCAATCTTAATATTTCTCTAGTCGTCGAGGTCATGTATCGATTATGTGTGGTTGAATGTGGAAATCATTGGGTCCAATTCTACTATTCTTAAGAGTTAATCTCCAATTACTAAATCTAGCATTTCAATAGTGTTGTTGAAGGGTTTGTACGCTTAGACATATCCCTCGATGAGTATCTGATGTCTAAAGATCAAATTTTTATAACTTAAGCTCATGGAAATTTATGTTGTGAGAAGGAGATGTTGATAAGAACTATATATGATTGTTTGAGTATTATGAGTGTGTGTTGGTTGGTTCAGGTCCACATATAATTGTAGCGAGTATTGATTTAAAATTTTTCATGGTTATGTGAGAAATGATTCATCTTGATGTTTGTGTCAAAGTCTTTGATAACATGTTGCAGACATGTGTACGATCAACTTTGGTGGTTATTAAGAATAATTTTGTTGTTAGTTAAGTATATATACAATAATATTTATTACTCGAGTATTGAGATGGCTTCATTGAGGCATTGTATGGGAGGATGTGTAGGTATGCAATTGGTTGGTTTGATGTTGAAGATGTGAAATCCTTAGGGAGTTGATTTGATGAAAGATTCTCAAGATAAGGTGAGAAGCATCCAAGCTAAGCTTCTAGTAGCCCAGAGTCGACAGAAAAAGTAAGCGGAACAACTATCCCCAGTTATTCCACGATTCAGATACTACTCTACTCTTGTTTTAGCCATTTCTCCTAATTTGTCACTCAAGGACGAGTGATGGGTAAATTGATATCTATTTTAATGACTTGTTTCCATCGTTATAGAAAGCCAACGGGAAAAGAAATGGGATCGGAAAAACTTTTTGTAGTAACTTAGGATTTCCTAGCCTAGTTCAGATTTGGACAAAATCTGAGTCACTAAGGTCTAGATAAATGAATGAGAGATTTAATAATGAATTTGATGACATGACTAGATAGAAAAACGTTAAGGAACCCATACGACTTTACGGAATCAAATTCGGGCGAGTAGAACTCTCGAAACTGATCTTAGTGTGAATAGGTATTTTCTAAGTGTCATGGGTTGAAGGTGTGTTATGAAATGGGGGTTTGGAACTTTTAATTTAGCTCTCTATTTCCGTGCAAGCCGCCAAGGCGGGATTATTCCCGCCAGGGCGGGGCCGCTGTAGCGGGATGAGGTCCGTTGTGGCGGGACATTCGCGACTTAAGTCGGAAATAAACCCCAAAAATGTTGTTATTCTGCAACATTCGATCTTGAGAGCTAAGGAACGACCCAGGGATATTTCTTGAAGGTTTTCCACCTCTTCTAGCACCAAAGGTAAGGCATTTACTCCCCGAATCCATTTTTCGATCCGTAGAACATAGTTTCTTAGATAGTTATCATTGGAGGAAGGTTTTGATCTGAAGTTAATGGTGGAAAAAACCCTAATTTGGGTATTGGGATCTTGGGTTGGCCTGGGTTGATAATGTTGATTATAATATGGGTAATTAGGCCTCGTTTATTGATCCTTGTGTTAATTGTATGTTTTTAGACCACGAACAAGCGGGAAGAATCCGGAAAGGGAAGACTCAAGTGTCTTAGGAGGATTCAAGCTTAGTTTCGAGGTAGGTGATGGTTGTGTTTTCATGTTTTGCGTGATGTATGTTAGTAATTGCTTTACTGTAATACATGTATGTATGTGAATGAAGCCTATTGATCACACCTAATGGAATTGAGTATAAACGAATGATTGTATGCCATGAATCAACACTTGATTGTATGATTATGAGAATGTACATTGTGATTGTGATGGTGGCTTGTTGAATGGATCGGGTGTTACATTCCGACACACTAACTGGGATCGGATGTCACGTACCCACATATATATATTGGAACAGGTGTCACGTTCCGACACACTAACTTGGATCGGGTGCCACGTTTTGACGCATATATTGGATCGGGTGTCACGTCTGGCACACTAATTGGAATCGGATACCACGTTCTGGTACACTAACAGTTTGGGTATGAGTTCCATGAGAGGACCATTGAATTGGGTTTCGTGAGAGGATCATTGAGTTATGTTGTGTATCTACTTATGATGATTACGTTCATATCTAATGATGATTGATATTGAAAGACTGTATGTTTCTCTAAAATGATAACCACTATGTATATATTCCGTGCATGTCATGTTTACTTTGTTGTGACTGCTTATACATGTTGCGTTTACTGGAATAGCCGCGTGATCCTACTAGTACAATGTGGTTGTGTACTGATACTGTACTTGCTTGTTCTTTGTTGAGTACAGGGCATCTTCAGACGGCTATTGATAGATCTCAGTTAGGTGGCTATTGAGCGTGACCGGATTCAAGGGTGAGCCAATTCCTTAAGGCTGCCGTGGATCTCTCTTGTTTAAGTCCACTCTTTTTGGACTCAGACTATTTGTTAAAGGTGTTTGTTTAGTTTCGGGGTTGCGCTCCCTTTTCTTAGACTTGTTAGCTAATTGAAGTTTTGGTACAATGACTTTCAAGTTCTAAGGGTTAAGACTTCTGCATTAGTTTGGTTAGTTATTTGTTTAAACCTTTGGAGTTTATGGAAACTCCGTATTTCTTTTGGACATTTAAATCTGCTTCCGTATCTTCAAATGCGTAGTATTTGGTTAAGTTGTTAGTTTGGGTTGTAGTAATAGTTCTCCCACCGGAGGGTTAGTGTGGGTGTCAATCACGACGGTCAGGATCGTGACAAGGTAAGGTCTGTGCACACCCTACACTCCCTAGACAAATATTACAAGATATGTTATTATTATAAAATAAATAGCTATAAAATCAGACAACAAATTTAAATATTTGGGCTGAATTGATAAATGTACATCTACTTTGCTTTGTTAGCAAGTTTTGTTGAGAAATGTGTTTATTCATCCTGTTTGATCTGTTATTGATAATTTTTAAGATTTCTTTTATCTTTAAATTTCAATTCTCTTAGTTAATTCAGTACTTAGATTTAGAGGTATTTACATGCATTTACAGTAATCTAAAGCATGAAATTCAATCGGCATATTTCTATATATCATTATGGGGCTATATGATATTGATTTTCTTCACCTATTTATTGCTAGATGGTAACTATGTTTGTCCGCTTTTTCGAGTTTATTTCTATTCATCCAATATACTAAAGTAATGAATTGCGGTAAACACAATACAAGTTCAAACTTTAAATTCACAAATTTTAAATGGTGTCTCCGTATCATAACAATAAATATTTTCTCAAGTGACATAACTTTTAAAATACATTTTTGTTTCATTATTTTGTTACACAAATTTTATAATAAAAGCTGAAAATATATATGCAACATATGTTCCATATATATGTGTGTGTGTGTGTGTGCAGCAACGAATATGATGTCATTGGTAAATTTTGTCTCTACTTTTGTCAGAAATAAGTATTAGCTTATTTTGGAGAAAAATATGATGCATGCTTCATTATAGATAATTTGTAGATTATAGGATTTGTCAGTGCAATTACTTCTCTCTCATGGTCTGTGCCTTTTGTTTTTCCTCTTTAAACTTGTAGCTTCCAAATTTTGAATATGGATAACTTATTGATTCTATTATTTTCTATCTATAATCTATATGAATAAAGTATTACGAATGATGTGTATGTTGTATTTTTCTTCTATTTCTTGTGTGTTTTTTTCTCTATTAGACTTCACCAATCTAATTTTTATGAATTTTTTATCATTATCGTAAGTTTGTATTGTTATTTGGCTCAAATTAGTCATTTGTGACTTTATTGGAAGTGTGTTAACTACTAAACAAAGTTAAAAAATTACCAATAATAGCTTCAACGGAATTGATTTACCGATGGTAGCTTTAAAGGAATTGATTTTAAACATTACAATGTGCCCCTCATTTGGTGTTTCTTAACGCACATTAAAAAAAATATTACTCACTTCACACGATTTTCATAAAATTTTAATTGTTCTAACGAATCTATAAAAATTCACATGGAACACACGTGCAATGCACGTGTCCAGAGACTAGTATATTATAAATGAGAGGACCCCAAGTAATTAAACGTTGAATTATGAAAATGTAGTATTTGTAGAAATCTCATGGATTAGAGAAATCAAGGATTATATTGATAATTAAACCTGTTGATTACAAGCTTCTAAGAGAAGAGTCCTAAACTAGTTATACTTAGAGTCCTACTACAACACAAAGTTATAATTTACATATGTGTAGTATAGGTCACTACTAGTACTATAACTACAATAACTTATCCTAGTCGACTTTAGCCCCATACATGATACAACAACTTAGTCGTACAAATATATGTTAGGATTTAGTAGTCTAGTCCTAGCGTGACTCTAAAACTCTATAACAGTGAACACATGTCGGCGGGACTAGTACCTTGGACCTGATTCCTATCATTAACTTCCTTCATCTTCAACCGTATTACTAAAAGAGAGGTCAAAATCATCTTTTTTTCGTGTTCAGAAATCAGAGCTAGTTATATAATGCAGGTGGTTCTTTTTAATTCACTTCTAATGAAGTTTTATATATGGCAATGCCGGAAAAATTATTGCCAGTTTTGTCATTTATAATGTTAAAACTTTTTATCCAAGTTGTCTGATGAAATACTTCTATATTATATTTAAATATACTTTTATATTCATAACTCAGTATAACAAAAGAGACATTTAGTGAAATGTTGGGTATATAGCAAGAGTTAATGGGAAATGGAGGGAAGATGAAAAGAGAGGAACTTGAAAAGTCCTCTTATGCTTTAGTAAAAAGACATTTCTCCCTTATCGGTGGTGGAAAGAAAAATAGAAGAGTTTAAATAGAGAAACACTTCTATTAATTGTTAAAAGGGTTGGAAAGAGGGACCCTCCTCACGCCGTCGTCGTCGTCGCTCGCTCAGCTCGGCTTTGGCTTTGGAAAATGATCGATCAAGAGATTATTTTTTGGACAAAGTTTGTTTTAATTATTTAGCTAATTATTTATTTAATTAATTAAGTTAAATTAAATGGCCAAAATGTTTCAATTAATTAGTTAATTAACCGAAACGTTCTGACCCCACTCGGATCCGCGCGCGACCTATTTTATTTAAAATTTCCCATTTTATTTAAATTTCCCGCCATTGGAAATGAATGTTCTGAAAGGTTGCAACTTTCTGGAACAACCATGACTGTTTGAAAGGTCACAAACTTTCATTAATGGTCGTGTGGATTCTTAAATGTTGCAACATTTCGGAATCAGTTCCTCTTGGCAATAAATACCATTATTCTTCAAAATTTTTGACTTATGAAAATTTCTGGTTTCTTTTTCTTCTTCTATACAAACATTTTTTGTGTACTTTACTGTCGTTGAGCGGCTCGCTGACACCAACGTTTTGGGTTTCAATACACTGGTGATTGAGATCATTCTATCCTGGGAGGACATATTCTAAATCAAACCTCGGATACTAGAGGGGAATAATTTCCTTAAGAGGACATTGTGCATTCAGTGGGCTTGATCTTTTTTCGTTCTGTCTTTTACATATTCTGGTCTGTTTTAAAGATTTTAGTTTTTGTGAATTAATTTATGTTCTTCTGTTCTTAATGGTTCATTAAACTTTGGTAACTTTGTGTTTCTGCAAAGTTTGTTGAAATCAGTAATTCTGTTTTAAACACAGATTGGCAACAATCTTAAGGAAATTATTTTATTTATGTTAATTTGGTGGAGACAAAAACCTTCGTGGTTTTATACTCCTGTTATGTTTGCAATTTAAATTATTGCTTACTGAGTCATTTGTATCAATTTATGTTAGTTACAGATTCTGAAATGGCAAATGATAATGTTACGGTGGCTGTTGTTGCACCAACCCGAACTGTTGTACCACTAGCAAAGAAATCGGGAAAATTCTCTGGTGTGAATTTCAAAGGATGGTAGCAACGGATATTTTTCTGGCTTACCACTCTTGAACTGCAGAAATTTACCAATGAAGTAACTCCGGTGCCTGCTGCTAAAATGCCAGATGGAGAAAAATTCATGATTATTAAAGAATGAAAACAGGCAGACTTCCTATGTAATGGCTACATTTTGAGTGCTTTAGAGGATGACTTATATAATGTCTATAGTGCAATGACAACTTCAAAAGAATTGTGGGATGCACTTGAGAAGAAATATAAGACTGAAGATGCATGCTAGAAAAAGTTTGTGGTCGCAAAGTTTTTAGACTATAAAATGTCAACTAGTAAAAATGTTGGATCACAAGTGCAGGAACTTCAACTTATTTTCCATAATCGGATTGCTGAGGATATGGTAGTAAATGAAGCTTTTCAAGTGACTGCAATGATCGAGAAGTTACCTCCTTCGTGGAACAACTTCAAGAATTATCTAAAGCACAAACGTAAGGAAATGAAGCTTGAAGATCTTGTGATTCGGCTCAAGATTGAGGAAGATAACAAGACCACCGAAAAGAAGTCTCGTAAGAGTTCAACAATAATTGGAGTTAATATTGTTAAAGAAGCTCCTACTAAAGGCAAGAAAAGAAAGAAGTCCAACAGATAGAAGTCAGAACAGGCCAAGAACAAATTCAAGGGCAACTGTTATAACTGTGGTAAGGCTGGTCACAAGTCTTCTGACTGTCATGCTCCAAGAAAGGACAAAGACAAATACAAAGGCAAAAGTCAAGCAAACATCGTGGAAAAGATGAAAGATGCAGATGACCTTTATGCAGTAATCTCGGAGTGCAACTTAGTTGGAAATCCCAAGGAGTGGTTTCTCAACTCAGGTGCCCCTCGACATATTTGCTCTGCGAAAGAAGCCTTTGCTACGTACATTCCTGCTGAGTTCGATGAAGATTTGTTCATGGGGAACACAACAATAGCAAGGATTGCAGGAACTAGGAAAGTTATGTTGAAGATAACATCCGGCAAGGTGTTGACTCTGAACAACGTTCTGCACGTTCCTACTATTAGGAAGAATTTAGTTTCTGCAGCACTGCTCGTTAAGAACGAGTTTAAGTGTGTCCTAGTTAGTGACAAAGATGTAATAAGTAGGAATGAGATGTTCTTAGGAAAGGGCTACCTCACTGAGGGCCTCTTCAAACTGAATGTAATGGTTGTTGACAGTATTAATAAGAATTCTGCTTCTGTTTACTTATTGGAGTCAAATGATTTATGACATGCCCGTTTGGGACATGTAAATTACAAAGCCTTGCGAAAATTGATTACTTTACAAATTGCCTGATTTCAAATGCGATAAATCGAAATGTGAAATTTGTGTGGAAAGTAAGTTTGTTAAACATCCTTACAAGTCTGTTGACAGGAATTCAAAACCTTTAGACTTAATTCACACAAATATATGCGATATGAAGTCGACACCATCTTGTGGTGGGAAAAAGTATTTCATAACTTTTATTGACGATTGCACTTGATTTTGTTATGTATATTTGCTTAATAGTAAGGATGAACCAATTGATGGATTTAAGCAATAAAAAAATGAAGTGGAAAATCAATTGAATCTAAAGATAAAAATGATTCGGAGTGATAGGGGTGGATAATAAGAATCTCATTTTGCTGAGATATGTTTGGAATATGATATTATCCATCAAACTACTACACCCTATACACCACAGTCAAATGGTTTGGCTGAACGGAAGAACATAATAGAACATTAAAGGAAAGGATGAATGCTTTGATAATCAGTTCTGGTTCACCAAGAAATCTATGGGGGGTAGCCATCCTTACGGCTAATAAGATACTCAATAGGGTACCCCGTAGCAAAGAACAATCGATTCCATATGAGTTAAGGAAATGAAGGAAACCCAACTTGAAATATTTCAAAGTGTGGGGGTGTCTAGCCAAAGTAGAGGTTTATTTACCCAAGAGGGTGAAAATTGGACCCAAAACAGTGGATTGTGTATTTATTGGATAGGCTGTGAACAGTAAGGCCTGTCGGTTTTTGGTTCACAAAATCTGATAATCCTGAAATTCATATGAATACGATAATGGATTCTGATAATGCTGAGTTCTTTGAACACATTTATCCGTATAAAACTGAATGTGAGTTGACAAGTGAAAGACCCAAACGACCACGGGAAGAATCAACGAAAAATACACTACCTAATGAGGATCCTAGGCGTAGTAATCGCCAATGGAAATCCACTTCTTTCGGACTAGATTTTGTGGCATTCTTGCTTGAAAATGAGCCTCCAATATTTAAAGCAGCTATGTCTTCATCTAAGTCAATCTATTGGAAAGAAGCAGTCAATAGTGAGATCGAATCAATTTTAAGTAATCATACTTGGGAATTGATTGATCTTCCTCTAGGAAATAAACCTTTAGGATCAAAGTGGATCTTTAAAAGGAAAATGAAAGCCGATGGGACTATTGACAAATATAAGGCTAGACTTGTAGTCAGAGGATACAGATAAAAGGAAGGTTTGGACTACTTTGATACATACTCTCCAGTAACAAGGATAACATCAATTAGGATGTTAATAGCTCTAGCGGCAGTGCATGATCTTAAAATCCACCAAATGGATGTAAAGACAGCCTTCTTAAATGGAGAGTTGGAGGAAGAAATTTACATGGAACAACCTAAAGGGTTTGTGGTTCCTAGTAAAGAAGAGAAAGTGTGCAGACTTGTGAAGTCGCTTTATGGGCTCAAGCAAGCACCCAAACAATGGTATGCTAAATTTGACCAAACAATGTTGGCAAATGGATTCAAGATTAACGAATGTGATAATTGTGTTTACATTAAAAACGTTCCGAATCATAAAGTCATTGTTTGTATGTATGTTGATGACATGTTAATAATGAGTAAATATATTGACGATATAAATGCTACTAAGCACATGCTATCCAGCAAGTTCGATATGAAGGACTTAGGAGTTGCTGATTTGATTTGGGGATCAGGATTCTCAAAACTCCTCAGGGACTAGCATTATCTCAATCTCATTATATTGAAAGAGTATTGGATAAGTTCAAGTACTTGAATTTCAATGTTGTCAAAACTCCAATTGATTTAAGCTTTACATTTCAAAAGAATGTAGGTGAAAGTGACTCTCGATTGGAATATGTCAGAGTGTTGGGAAGTTTGATGTATATTATGAATTGTACGCGACTAGATATAGCATGTGTTATTAGAAAACTGAGTCGGTTCAGTAGTAATCTGAATCAAACTCACTGGATGGTAATGAAACGTGTGTTGGGGTATCTGAAACATACATAACACTATGCTTTGCATTATAATAAATATCCTGCTGTGATTGAAGGATATAGTGATGCAAATTGGATCATCGGGTCAAATGAAGTAAAATCCACAAGTGGTTATGTGTTTACACTTGGTGAAGGAGCAGTCTCTTGGAAATCATCCAAACAAACATGTATCGCTCGCTCCACAATGGAATCTGAATTTATTGCTTTAGATAAGGCTGGTGAAGAAGCTAAATGGCTTCGGAATTTCTTAGAGGATATTCCATTCTGGCCCAAACCTGTGTGACCTATTTGCATACATTGTGATAGTCAAGCAGCAATAGGTAGGGCTGGGAGTGTCATGTACAACGGGAAGTCTCATCATATACGACAGAGACATAACACCGTAAGACAACTGCTCTCCAGTGGAATTATCACAATTGACTATGTGAAGTCAAGCAATAATGTGTCAGATCCACTAACGAAAGGCCTAGTGAGAGAGGCAGTTGAAAGATCATCTAAGGGAATGGGTTTACGGCTTAGGACAAATCAGCATGACGGTAACTCTATCTAGTAGACTGGAGATCCCAAGAGCTAGATTCAAGGAGAAAAACAAAGTTATGACTGACGGTTCGACATTGTCAATCAACTAAATCCATTCTCATGTTGAAGACAATGTTCAGGAACAAGGTTAAGACTTTAAGGCTTGCTAATGAGTTAATAAAGTTTAATGTTTTTAATGATTTGATAAGTTTGGCAGATTTGACCAAATAGTGTATCTACGAGATGACACGGTTAGAAATCACCTAAGTGAGTGTGAAGTGTAAGCTGCTTCAAAGAGAGTTTTATGTCAAAAGCCTATTCTCTATACACTCATGAAACCAGGAGGTGTTCATGGCTGAAACGAACACAACCATAAGAACCATAAACGGTAAAGGGTTAATTCTGTGACATATGGTTATCTAGGTATACACCAAAGCTCGACGGTTCAAACATATCGCATCTACCGATTGACCGAGTATATCCGACATATGTGCACTACGAAAAATGGAAAGTCTACTTATCCAGATGGAATTAATCCTTGCTTGTAAAGTACACACTCATTCGTGCATTCCTTATGTTATAACCATTCCCCAATCATGTGGGGGATTGTTGGGTATATAGCAAGAGTTAATGAGAAATTGAGGGAAGATGAAAAGAGAGGAACTTGAATGGGAACTTGAAAAATCCTCTTATGCATTAGTAAAAAGACATTTCTCCCTCATCAGTGGTGGAAAGAAAAATAGAAGAGTTTAAATAAAGAAACACTTCAATTAATTGTTAAAAGGGTTGGGAAGATGGACCCCCCTCGCGCCGTCGTCGTCGTCGTCGCTCGCTCGGCTCGGCTTTGGCTTTGGCTTTGGCTTTGGAAAATGATTGATCGAGAGATTATTTTTTGGACAAAGTTTGTTTTAATTATTTAGTTAATTATTTGTTTAATTAATTAAATTAAATTAAATGGCCAAAATGTTTCAATTAATTAGTTAATTAACCAAAACGTTCCGACCCGACTCGGATCCGCGCGCGATCCATTTTATTTAAACTTTCCCGTTTTATTTAAATTTCCCACCATTGGAAATGACTGTTCTGAAAGGTTGTAACTTCAGGAACAACCATGATCGTTTAAAAGGTTGCAAACTTTCATTAATGGTCGTGTGGATTCTGAAAGGTTGCAACCTTTCGAAATTAGTTCCTCTTGGCTATAAATACCAATTATTCTTCAGAATTTTTGACTTAAAAAAATTTCTGCTTTCTTCTTCTTCTTCTGCACAAATATTTTTCGTGTACTTTACTGCCATTGAGTGGTTCGCTGACACCAGCGTTTTGGGTATCAATACACTGGTGATTGAGATTATTCTATCCTGGGAGGACATATTCCAAATCAAACCTCGGATACTAGAGGGGAATAATTTCCTTAAGGGGACATTGTGCATTCAGTGGGCTTGATCTTTTTTCGTTCTGTCTTTTACAGATTCTGGTATGTTTTACAGATTTAAGTTTTTGTGAATTAATTTTTGTTCTTCTGTTCTTACTGGTTCATTAAACTTTGGTAACTTTGTGTTTCTACAAAGTTTGTTGAAATCAGTAATTCTGTTTTAAACACAGATTGGGAACAACTCGAAACTCTATTAGTTGGGACTAGCTCAACTAGTACTCATAGATGTTGCGATTCTTCACAATGTATTTACATAAAATTAAAGAAGTAACAATACAAATACAGTATTTTAATTATGACAACATATACAATCCAAAATACTTATTACCACGTACAATGCAAATACATTATTTTAATTATGAAAACACATACAATCTAACATACTTATTACCACGTACAATACAACTTAGGTCAGAAGTTGTTTTTATACCAAAAAATACCCTTGTCCAGAGATGATTCGTCATCTTTCTCGACGTAAATGCACTCGAAATCCCTCCATATTGCTTTGTAAAATGGAGTTCCATCAAATTGGTAGTATTCTCCAAGTAATGGCCTCATAGCTTTAGTTGCCTCCATTGCATGATAATGTGGTATGTTTGAGAATAAATGATGCAAAACATGTGTATCTGTAATATTATGGAAAACTTTATTTAACACACCATAGTCTCTATCTACCGTAGCTAGAGCTCCTCTTAGCCAGTCCCATTCTGATGAATCATAATGGGGCAATGAAGGGTGAGTGTGGTGTAACAAACCTATTAATACTACAAAGCCATTCACAATTAGGAGGGGCACCCCATAGATGCATATCACCCATGTTAACCCTTGTGTTAAAGCAACACGATACAATACATAAATAGTTGCAACCACACCTACATCTGAGATGTAAATTTGTAGTCTCTCACGGTCATTGTAAATAGGGCTATATGGATAATAATGACTTGTAAAACGATCATAAGGTCTACTGGTTATATTGATGGCATAGTACAAAGGTAAGCCAATAGTGAGACCGAAGGCAAGCATGAATAATCGCCCTAGTGGATTATTCATGTATAATTTGTTGTACCATCTTAGTTTGGTTTTAACCTTGGGCACATGGTTTTCATCATACTCAAGGGAATTAGTGTTGGAGTGGTGACGACGATGACTATATTTCCATGAAAAGTAAGGTGTTAAAAGTGCAGAGTGGAGTATAAAGCCGATAGTGTCATTTATCCACTTGTATTTACTAAAGGCATTGTGGCCGCATTCATGGGCGATGAACCATATTCCGGTGCAAACACAACCTACAACAATCCAGTAAATAGGCCATGCTAGGTGATAATACATGGATGGAAGGATGTGGAAGTAAGTGGAGGCAATATAATAAGAGACTGAGACAAGCATGAGATCCTGAACAAGATAGGAGAAGGAACGAACGAGTGATGGTTGAAAACAGTGAGGAGGGATGACCTTCTTGATATCACCAATTGTAAAAGGGGGCTTTGAAATTGGTGCTCTTTTGAGAGGATTTTTCTTTTGTTCAATCTTAGTTGTTGGAGTAGACATATTGCCACTGCCTCCCATTTTTTTTTTGTTCTTCAATCCTATCAGCATGCACGCGGAGAATCCGTTGAGAATTTGTCAAAATCTGAAAAAATAATAATTTGTAAATATAACAAGAAAGAAATATTTTTGGTAAAAATGGAGAAGTTCAAAAGATACCTTCTTTTAGCCTTACCTAAATGCGTAGAGAGTTCTCTCTTCTTTATAGAAAATAGAGAACAAGAGGTCTGGCTAACTCTTTTTAAAAAAGGAATAACCATATGATATTCAGAACTTAATTATTGGTTTGACTAGTCAAGATTTTTGCGTTTACTACAAAAGGTTAATTGTATTATAGTCTCTTTTTTTTTTTTTTTTTGTTAACAATTGTATTATAGTCATTGGATGAGTTTGGATGACTTAAATTTAGGGTGAAGAAGCACAATCCATATGCTTGCCTCTGTAGCACTAGCACACATGGATTAGCTGGTTTTGGGAGACTTGGATTGTTAGTTTGTTTGCTCTTTTTTTTGGCCTAATTTTGAATTGCAATTGTAGCCGATTTCTTTGAAAAATAGCCACCATTGATTATTGTCATAGCCCTCAATTAATTGCTTATTTTTCTACTCTACATAAATTATTGTCATAGCCCTCAATTAATTAAACCTAAGTCATTAATATCAATATTAGACATGTGACAGTTGACACTCATTCAAAAAATAATTTGGAGAAATAAAGATGATATTTAAATCCCTTTTCTATAAATATGGTTCTCCTAACACTATAAGAATTGATTCCTAAATATTGATAAGGTAAAATAAATATAAATGTGGATAAAATATAAATAGTACAACTCACATAACATATTGTACAATTAAGTACTGCAGTGTTAGTCCCACTACAAAAAAATCAGCATTTAGTGAATGACTAAATCCGTCGCTAATCTATGTTATTCCGTTGCTAACTCGGATTAGCGACAGATTTGTGACATTGAAATTTTGTTGTTGGCATATATATATTGTAGACATTGAAATTTTATTTTAGGACTCTACATGACGTGTTCAATTCGAGTTGGACTCTACAAAGTGTGTTCAATTCCAATTAGAAGTCTAAGAGGCTACTCAACCCTAAACTCTAGTTCAGTACCCCTATATAAAGGGTACTATATTCCTTTGAAAAGGCATCTTGAAAATTCCATAAAGAGATCTCGAATATCTCAAATATTCCACAAACTCATGGAATATTCATAAAGAGATAAAATCCAAATCATCTTAATTCGAGAAATGCGCCACTAACGACCTTTGAATTATGAATATCAAGTCCAAACCATCCTAGTTCGAGAAATACACCACTAACGACCCTCAAATTATGTAGATCAAGTCCAAATCATCCTAGTTTGAGAAATATGCCACTAACGGCCCTCAAATTATGTAGATCAAGTCCAAATCATCCTAGGTCAAGAAATACTCCATAAACGACCCTCGAATTATGAATAAATATCTTATGAGAGAAGAATCAAGGGATCAACAGAATTGTACCCGCAATGTTCATCAATAAAATTCACGTTTCTTCATAATTTATTGTGATTGTAATTTATTTTCTGTCGCTTTAAAATTTATATATATATATATATATATATATATATATATATATATATATATAAGTATCTTTATATCATGTACGATGTATTTATTACCTAACTTTGAAATTAGCTTTGAAGTCTTGTTATATTAGTTTGTCAAAATGCGCTGCTATTTTTGAATGAATAATATAGGCCAAATCACTAGTGAATATGGTCTACTTGAATCATATGAACTACTGTTGGCTCAAATGAAGAAGCCTACTACGGGGGATTTGCATATAGGTTCGTCACAAATATGAGATTTCCGATAGTCCATCTCCTTCGAAATTTTCCATTGGAAATTTGTGTGTTTTTAATACTAATGATCAATAAACTTATTTATCTATTTTGGAGGATTTTTTTCCCCTATTTTCAGACGTAAATTGATTCTAATTAGTTACGGTTTAATTTCCTCAATTTAAGGCTATAATAATAATGAATGGGTTTTAATTAATTAAAGTTTAAGAAAGAGAAAGATACCGTTTAAAATTTCAATTCTTAATTGTAATTAGTAGCCCTTAACTGTTTCCTCAAATTAAGGCTATAGTAATTGTAGACATCGTTTACAATTCTAATTCAGATTTAATGCTTTTCAAGATCCAAAATATTAAGGTCCTATAAACTCATACTTCATTATTTAATTTCCCATTAATCTTTTCATTCTCTTTATAAATTTGTTTGGGTTTGATTTGATAATTTGCTAATACTATTTTAATAGTTAATAGAAAAGATGTCTAACTTCATATTGTCTAATTTGGCAGGAAGTTCAAAATGATTTGAAAAGATCTTCCCATGAAAATTATATCAATTTTTATGGAATATTGTGAAGTTGAGAACATATGAAGTTTGGTTATTTATATATTTTTTGGTTTTCTATACTATATTTGGTATCCACATTGACACACAACGCGTAAGGCTCCTACTAAGGCGTTTTTTCATACTCAAAATTCGACGAGACATCTGATTAAGGAAGTAACAGTCTCTTCCAGTACACCTCATCTTTTCATGTTAGCTTATAAGTTTTTGCCTCCGAGTAAATGTGAAACATATGTTAATTCATGCATAGAGTATTTTTCCCTTATACAAAATACATAATATTTTAGTATTGTGAAGGTAGTTGATTACTAAATTGTTGATATTGTAATGTCAATCATTTTTAAAAATGATATCCACACACCTCCATTACCTTTGCAACCTTGAGTAGTCATTAACAAAAAAATGAACTGTGACGTCCTTAATGTGTTCTATCTCTTCCCTTTTTTTCCTCTATTTTTTTCCGTTTTATTTATCTGTTTAATATGTTAAAGATTGACCTTTCTTTTCTAAAAATATTGACTAATGAGTAAATATGTTTGAATAGGATTCGGTTCCCCAATCTATTATCATTTCTCTCTATTTCGTCAAGTAAACGTTTAGATAAGAGTTATATGTGCTATTTAAATTTTAAAGATAAAAATTATATTAAATAAATAAAATCATAATCATAATTAACTAAGTACTTTTCAAATTTGGTAAGAAAAATATTTCCTACAAATTTAGATACACAATAATATCATCCTATATTTTTATATTTTAAATGTTTGAATATAGGAGGCTACTCTCTTTGGAGATAAAATAAATGAATCTTATATTATTGATATTTAAATATGCGGAGGCTACTGTGTCAATGAAAACAAAATTCAATTTTTCTTTTAAAAAAATAGAAATTCTTTTACCTTTTCTTTTATGTACTAGGCAGACATGGGCCGTGCATTGAAAGACATTTGCGAGCTAAATGCTCGCATATAGAGACAGACACACACATATTTTGTTTGAATCGTTTGTGCTGAGTTATTTACATCCCTGCACTATATAGTGCTGCATCTTGCTTACCTTCCGATGTGAGTCAGAGCTTGAGAAAAAGTACCTGCAGAAGATGAAAGTGGAATATTTAGTTATACATGTCTATCTGTGTATGCATTTTTATGTTATGATTGTAGCAAGTATAATGTAGTAGTAACAGTGTGATTGTGAAGTAAATTAGTGGGCTGCTCTAACACTAATTTATTGGAGTGCAGTGGGCTATGCCTATATGTCTAAGTAGACTTCTCAGAGATGGAAGAGTTACAAAGAAAAGAAACAACTCAAGCTACTTAAACATGAGAACACAGGGAAATTGACTAATTAATTTGCACAGTTCATAGCAAATAGCAACTATCTAGAAGCTACCTACCATTAAGAAATCATTTCCTAACCCAAAACATAAAATCAAATGACATAGCATAATATCAAAACTCTGGCATGTAGAAAATGGAGAAAGAAATGTATAAGTTTTTTTTTTTTCCATGGATGATGTATAAGTCAATTTTCTAAAAGAGAAAAGGAGTAAAAATCTTTTCTGGGACTACTTTGGTTACAAAGAAATGTATTTGGATGAGGGAAAGGAGAAGAATTGTTGAAACAATTTTTTAGAGCAGTGAAAAAATTGGAGAAGCCATGCACATGGCTGGATTGGGAAGCAGTATCAGTATATCGAGTACCTTTCTAATAACCTGCATCAGTTATCCAGTTTGTCCTCAGCCCTGTTGGGTGCTTCTCGTCTCTTATACATGGAAAATACCATTCTTTTTACCCCATTTTTGAGTTCCCTAGTTATAACAATTTTCAACTACTTTTGTTATTTTTTTTCATTCTCTCTCAGAAAATTTGTTATGCCAGTTCAGTTCCGAATGCAGTTTCTTTCAAATAATTTATTACCAACCTAGCCAATTGAATGTTTTAAGTTTCACATGTTCCTCATCACATCACATCAATGGAGCAAAGCTTGAGTTAATTTAAACACATAATCAAACATGACCCATCAAACGTCGAAGAACAGAGTATTAATTGATAGTTTACCTGCAATTTGGGGAAAAAAATTCCTACATGTGATTTTCACTCTCCACAATCTTAACAACCACATTAGTACTCCTAGGCAGCTCCAAGAAAAGAAAAATGCATAAATACAAAGCATTTAAAAACATGAAGCACAATCGTATAGCCAAACACTAAAGTTAGTGGAAGAAGCAAAAAACTCCAAATTCAGTTGAAACAGACAATACGAACATATATATATCCGAAGACATAAATTTGATTAAACGAAAAACACAACTTGAAATCAAACTAAAAGCAAAGCAAGCACAGAGTAGAACACAGAGATAGTAAAGATGACAGAGATACATACATACATTACATGGACAGTGAAGTAAGCTGCATTGGGAGGGCAGCAAAATCCACTTTGTTGTCTGGTGCCAAGGCGCGTATTATTGACTCCACCTTTAGACCCTCCTTCAAGTTTATAACTAGCATTACTATATGCTAATGAACTATTAGTTACCTGAACTTGATAAAAACTTTATCACATCGAATATTTATATTCAACCGGCATGTCAATAGTTAGGTTCTAATTACAAGGTCATCTTTTTGTTCTTTTGAGCTATGACTAATTAAAGAATATTCTCTATGAAAATGTTTTAGAACTTTCACTAATTTCATTCATTAAATATTAGAAAACTCCTTTAAGCTAATACTTGAAAGTTTGAAACTACAAATAGTCATCATGATGGAGGTCATTACTAAATCTATTTATGCTTTGGCTCTCTTGATGTTAGGGTAAAAATTATTTGGGATAACACATACGTATTCCTAGACTATGATCAAAATTTTAGAGACACACTTTAACTATACTAAGGTTCTATTTCTCCCTTGATTTTTTTTTTTTTTTTTGTAATTTTGTATACCTTTTGGCTTACATGGCACACCCCATGACTCCACGCAGTTGAGGCGTGTGTGAGATATTTGGATGCCACGTATGCCAAAAATGTATACAAAATGACAAAAACAATGGGTTCGGGGGTGGGGGTGGGGGATGTAATAGGACCTTAATTTAGTTAAGATGTATCTCTTGGATTTCGATCATAGTTTAGGGGTACTTGTACTTATCCTAAATTATTTCCACCTCTTAACTTTGCTTTTAAAATCAAATTTCCCCCTCAATTTTGAACAATAATCAAACTTTCTATTTATTCTAATTAAACTTTTAAAATGTCTATTATACTCTTTCATTATCATTTTTTTACTTCATTAAAAGTTATGATATTTTCATTTTTTTTTTATATGTAACAAATTTTTCATAAAAGCGTAAACATTATCTTTTGAACAAAAAAGTGAGAATACTAATTAAGTATATAACTAATGATGTTCTATAGTGAAGCACATTATCATAATAAGAAAATTAATAATAATAATAATAATAATAATAATAATAATAATAATAATAGTAATAATAATAATAATAATAATAATAATAATAATAATAATAATAATAATAATAATAATAATAATAATAATAATAATAATAATAATCAAAACTCTAATATTTATTTATACAAGTGAAAATAACACAGAATCATACTATACAAATATATTTTGATGTAGAAAATACAAAATAATTAATTTAAATAAGGTAAAAATTTTAAAGATTGTATTTATTTAGCTTTTAAATTATTTTAAACTATAATTTATGTTATACTCTATCAATGCCAATTAAAACTTGTTTATTTGTATAGACAATAGAGAATTCCCTCACCATTTATATTACTTGACCCTCATTCGAAAAATAGTTGTTTGAATTTACTTGTTTATGAAATCAAAAGATTTTTTAAATATTTTTAAAACTTCTATCCTTAGTATAAGTAATTGCATGATATAGTAGTAGTCAAATCTAAAGTTTAAAAACATTGTTAATATTGTTTGTTTAGTAAAATACACCTCTAATTAAGTTTTTTAAGGGATGTCGTATCAAGAATGATCAAATAATATGAAACTCAAGGAGTACCGAGAGTGGAGAAAGACAAAACTATATGCATACATACATTTAATGCATATTATATTGAAATAATGGTCATAAAAATAATATTAAATTTTGTGAAAAATTCATAAAAATATTATTTTACTTATAATGTTATTAGACATAAGAAAAAAAATTATAAATACCTAAGTTAAAAAATAAATTATATATAAAACAGGTATTACATATATATGTGATATAAGTAAGATAAAATGGACAATGCATTAGATAAAATAGTTTTTTTTTTTTTTTAGAAATCCAAAATTTCCTCATAAACATGCTTCAAAAAGCATAACCCCAATTTAAGCTAGGAAATAGTAAAATTACAGAAAAACACAAAATCCGATGAAGAAATGTTTGAAATAACACAAAATTTTGAAAAGCACAAAATTTTGAAATTATACTTCCAAAATTTAGGGATCTTACTAAATGAGCTCTGAGATCCAAATCCCTAATTTGCAGGATTTGGTTGAGTTCTCTGCTACATTCGAATACTTCACCATGTTTGTCGGTGATACTGCTATTCCCCTGCAACTGCTGATAGAAGATGTCTGCTTCCATGCTAGGGTGTTTGGGGAGTTTGATTTTTGTTGGGAGTTCGATTTTTAAAGAAAAATTGAGAGTAAAAAAATTTCTCTAGAAAGTGTCATATTTTCTTCTGAAAGTTGGAGGAGGACGCAACAACGACTGATGAGGACTATGATATGAACGATCGGAGGGTAATTTGTATTGCCATTTATTTTTTCGTATTATAGTATTGATTCTTTTTTAGTTCATGTATTAGGGTTTACATTTCTGTTATGATTCACCTATTTAAACTTTGAAATTAAACTAATTAAATGGAACTCCACAATTTTTTTTTTTGGTGCCTTCTCCTTTCATAATTTAAATAACTATAGTGTAAATTTTAGCCTTATTCAACAAACATAGCAGTTGAGGCCTGAAAAATGTAATCCTCAGATCTTAAATGTTCAAATATAAGGAAGAACCAATGCAGCGCACTTGTGATGAGAGTCTTTTCTTCCTTCATTGTTTTAATGCATAAAAGATATCCTATCTAAAAATGCAATACATGAAATTTCATCTATGCTTTGTTGTTGAATATGTTATAGTGAAATTCCATCTGCTAGAGTAACTACTTTAGAAATTAATTAAGACATAGATAATACATACAATTACAAAGAAAAGAGAAGAATGTGAATGAGCTACTTATTATCCTCTCAACCTGCTTTTCAAGCTCATCTAGTGTCCTCTTTTTATATACAAAACAATACGACTTAAGATGGTACGACTTATATCAACACTACTAAGGCATTTTCATGAAACTAAAATAATAGCATACAAAACCAAAATTGAAGCTTTAAATTATCAGGGTCTCCTAAGCAAAAGCAAAAATTGAACATCAACAACAAACCCAAATAAAAAAAACTCCAAATATGAAGAAAGTGAAGAAAATCAAAACTTCACAACAGACTTGAATCTATTTTTTCTCAAGATTATCAAATTGTGCCAAAAATCAATTTTAATTATACATTACGTGAGCGAATATTGAGATTTTTGAGTAGACGATGGAAGCAACAATAAAGGAAGAAGAGGAACAATTGTGATATTATGATTAACAATTATAACTACAGCAAGAAGAAATCGGTTTGCACCAATTCCAACTTCTTATTTTACTCTAAGTGTAGTGAACAATGAATGAATAAGTGAAAGATGAAGGGAGACATAAACAATGATGTGTCCATTCAAGACAGCTCTACAAAAACACGTAAGCTATGATGAACTGAAAAGACAAATACACCCTCAGATTTCAAATAAAAGACATTAAGCACACATGTTGAAATAAGCCATTTCTATTCTATCTATATATATATAGATATAAAAAGACAAGTAAAAAGTGGCACATGTCAGCACTACAAATTTCTCCCTTTTTCGTATTAAAAATTAAAATTTTAAATTTTAAAATACTTTAAATCTGCATTAGTTGGTAATTTTATAAAAATAACTTATTCTACACGTGAATAATGTTTATTTTTTTTTTACTTATTATTTTTGGTGATTAGAATTAGAATTAGAATATATAGTTTTATCCCATCTATTTGTGACTATAATTGTGAATAACTGACTAAATATTATCATGTTTCTTTATATATTTCCTAAAAATAATTTTTTTAATCACAATTAAAATGTAAATTTGCGGTTTTGAAATACTTTCGAAATATGCAGTTTTAAATATTTTTGAAATACTTTTTATTAAAAAAAAAAACAATGAATGAATGAAAGAAGATCTTTTAAGTTTACCAAAAAAGAAGAAGAATGCAGATCATATATTTGTTCTCAGTTTCATATTTGTGTTGTTACGAAATGAATTTGGAATGCGTTTTCAATTAACTCATTTTTTTGTTTTCTTTCTGAATTCGTATTATTTTTATCTACATTATAAAATTAGAACTATGATTTTGCAGGATTGAAGTACACTTTATCACAGATTGAAGAATTCTCCACCAGGTAAAACTCAAAACTTGAGAATCTTTATTTCCTTTTCTATTATGTATTTTTTATTATAAATAAAATCCAAATTATGAGATTTGCTACAAGAATTCTTATAAAAAATGTTTCTCCATTTAAACTCAACTAATGTCGTCATCAATCCAAGTGCATTAGGAAGGTATAGAGTTCTTCGATTAACCTTAAAAGTTTTTATTTAGTACTAAATTAAAGCATCTCATGAATTTTTTTTATTTGATCATTCTTTCTTCTAAAGATGTGGAAGTCATAAAATGAGAAGAAACATGTACATGTTTAATTTTGTCATTATTATATTATTATTAACCCACCGTTACACAAAATTCATTACATTCTCGAATTTTCAGTTTCAATTAATCAAATTTAAAATAGAAAACAAAAAAATTATTAAAAACTATCAATTTACAAAAAGATGCAAAAAGAAAATAAAAGAAACTGTCAATTGACATAATCAAAAGCTGTCAATTTACAATATTATTAAAGTTTTTTTCTAAAATTTTAATTTAAATTCTAATAATTTCTAGGACAATATCAAAATAATTTTGAAAAGAAAGAAAAGTTAATATTATTAAAAGAATTTTGAAAAGAAAGAAAAATTAATATTGAATATTTAAAATATCATATTTCATAAAACCTAATAATGGTATTTAATAAGCCGTCAATGTAATAATAATTAATTTAAACTAAAACATAAAATATAACCAGATTAGCTTAATCAAAATTAAAATTAAAATATTAAGTAAATATTTAGGTTAAAACATAAAGTATATATTTATATTAATATTTAAAAAAGAAAAAGCATAAAGTAAGAAGAGAAAGAAAAAAAAGGAAAAAATATATAAATAAAACTACGCACATCCATTGCCCCCATATCCCCACTAACTCATAAACACACATGCACGATTTTAATATTTATAAAGTACGCGGTCTTTTATGCCTAAGATATAAATAATCATATATTTTTAAAACTGTATTTCTATAAAAATATGCCTAAGAGAAAAAAAATCGTATTTTTAAATATATTTGTTTGTATCTACTTAGATTTAAAATTATTTTAAAATTTTAATTGTTTTTAAATTTTATATATATATAAAAAAAATTTCAAACCAAAAAAGTATACTACCAAATAATCAACAAAAAAATGATAGTTGTACGACAAACCTCCAAAATATTTGTACTTTAAAAGAATTGATGGCAAAAATTGTTGTAGCATCCGCATACTTTTAAAATTATTTTTAAAACAATTTTAATTTTCTTAAGAGAGAGATTATTTAATTAGTTTTCTAATCTACGGAAAAGATTGAAAATTTTTATCATATTTTTACAATCATAAGTGTAACTCGTTCTTCACATGTTATTGAATTTTTGAGTTTCAGTTCACCAATTATTCTAAAATTATGACACTATCAGAAAGAGAAAACTTACACAGTAAATTATTGAAAAATAATTACCCCATTTTTATGATATGTTATTGGATTTTTGAGTTTCAATTCACCAATCATTTTAAAATTATGACACTCTATCAAAAGAAAAAACTCACACATTAAATTATTAAAAAAATTGAAATAGCGTACAAAAAAAAGGATTTGGAGTCTTTCAAATGTTTTTAACAAATAATCTTTAAAAAAAATAACATAAAAACTAATCTAAATAAATTGACATTTCTCTAACAATAAAAGAATTGACTTTTAATAAGAAAATATTGACAACCTGCATTTATTTTAAAAATAATTTACAAAAAAATTAATTAATTTATTTGAAACAAAAAATAAAAAAATAACTACAATGGATGATGGAGTCTTTTTAAACATAATTTATATTAAATTAACAATACTAATTTCAAAATATGAAAATAAAAAAAAGCAAACATAAAAATAAAAATAAAAAAATGAAATCACGTAATAGATTAAATTTAGAAATATTAAAAATTAAAAAAATGAAATCAATAACTAAAAAAATAAATAAAATTAACCTAGAATTTTATTGTCAGTTAAAAAAATGAAATCAATAACTAAAAAAACTAAAAAAACTAAATTGAAATCAATTATTTTTAAAAAACTAAAATTTAAATTTAAATTTATTATTATCCCTTAAAATTATTACTTATTTAACGTTATAAAGTGGTTCATGTGCCAACTTTTAGCAATTATAAATTGCCTACAAATTTTCTCATAAAGATTAAAAAGAAAATTGGTCTCTGCTTGATATTGTTGTTAAATTACTTTTTGAATCATTTTTTTTTGTTGATGTAGCGAAATTCAATTATACTTTCCAAACTCTCTACTCTTGTTGTTCCACAGTTTCAACATGCACATGCACTAATCAGATGTCTCTCCAAAATTAATATAGTTATTATTGTTATTCCAAAGTAAATGTAGAATAGGAGGCTGATTTAATTTATTCGAAGAAGTCAAATATAAGCAAACTTTAAAAAATTGATATTGTGAGTATTCTATTTATTTATATTTTGTCATCTATCTGTTACTCAATTGTTATTATTATTATTATATATAAATATTTTGGTTGGAAAAGACGTCTTAATTTGATAAAATGTGTTTTGTGTAACCTTTGAAAAATGAATGGATAATTTAAAGTTATAAGATCTGCCACTTAAATTTGGTATAATTGGTTAAGAAAAATTGTTGGTTCGGACACACAAAATTATGTTGTATTATACCACTACATATATGCTTTCCTTTATATAGTATCTATTACTTCTGTCGTGATTTTGTAATAATGAAATTTTTTTTTTTAAAGAGGATTATTGTGAAAAGGATCGGATTTGATAATTAAGCATCCTATAGAATGTCGTCTATTATGCCAAATAGTGAAAGTTGATGATCATTTAGTAATTTATGATGTGAGATTTTAGATTTTTGAGAAAATCATATTAGTACTCAGGTGGTTAAGTATGAAGTCGATACATATTTTCAATTTGATTATTTCTTTGACCTACTAATTAATTAGAACTAGAAGTAGGTTTTACCATTGTAATTTGACCGTCACTTACCACACAAAAAAGTATTTATCATTGAGTTACAAAATTAAATTAAAATATAAAATAAAAATAATATGCATCACATTAGTTCAGTCGAGAATTTTGAAGAGTGGTTTAGTACCACTTATTATTTCAAATTTTAATTTTAAATTGTACATTGAATCTCTAACTGATGAAAAAGAGATAGTATTCGAACATAATGTATAACATAAACACTTTCTTTAATATTATCCGCTAGTAAAGTAAAGTAATGTGAATCATAAGACATTTATTTAATTGAAAAATATTTTGGAATTTTTTAAGGCCAAAATATTTTTTCAAAAGACTACTATTTATCAGGCTAAATAAGCATATTAAATTCATGTTCAACAATTTTGATATTTTGAATAATATAAAATTAAGATTATATAAATAATATTAATGGATCTTCAAAATTTGTGGAAAATAAATATTATTATTTTTTACCAATTTTGAAGAGTATTTTTCTAATTTTATTTTCTTAATTATGGTTATGAATGTAATACTCATTAGGGCTGGCAAGGGGACCGGGTCGGCCCGGACCGGCCCGAGACCGGTTCGAGAACCGGCCCGCTGGACCCGGTCCCGGTTCATTCGCGGGTTGGGGGGACATGCGGGTTAGGGGACCGGTTAGGGGCCGGTTCACCCTTTTTGTCCCGGTCGACCCGGCCCGGTCCCGGCCCGGTTGAACCGGCCGGTTCGCGGGATTTTTTTTTTTTTAATTTTTTGAATTATATCCGTTGGGGCAACGGCTAGTGGGCCCCCCCCAACGGATTTATCCCACTTTTTCACTTCCCCAACACCCCCTACCATCCCCCTACTTTTAATATTTTAATTTAAACCCTCAAGTTATCATAAATACACTTTAACCCACTTTTAATATTATAAATACCCCTCTATCCCTTATTATTTCTTACAAAATCATCTATTCTCTCATCTATTTTCTATATCCTCTCAATCTCAAATCTTAGTTTTTTATTCCATTTAAGTCTCATATTATATCATAATACATATATTTCAATTCTAAATTTTCATATTATATTATAATATATATAATTCTTATATTTGCTATCAAGTATTGGAGTTCCAAATTACAAGTTACAACAAACTACAAGTTTCAAGAATCGGTTATAACGTCTGCTATTAACGCAGACGTTTGGTACATTCGCTTCATAATATTTATATTTTATTTTTCGTCATTAACTTTTGTGTTATTATTATTTTTATATTACACTTTACATATAATTAAATATGAGTTCTAGCAAAAAAGATACCGGTAAAGGAAAAGAGAAAGAACCAAGTGGCATTAGTAAATTATTTAATTTTAATAAAAAAAGTAGTAAGGAAAAAAATAAGAGTAACTATGGTGGTACTTCTTCTAAATCAATGTCTAGAGTTAGATTTAATACAAATGATTCTACTTATGTTGATGATACTTCTTATGATATTTATTCAAATGTTCAACTCGATCATGAAAGTTTAGAACGACGTTATGGTAATATTAATCCTAATCTTGATGAATATTCAGGTGAAGAAGTAGAAGTTGATCCGGAGAAGAAGATTTAGAAGAAACACCTACTAGTTCGGTGACAGGAGTTCCAATCAAAACTACAAATTCAACGGAGCAAAATTGTAGACGCCACCCTTATACCTCCTACAAGGGAGAAGGTGAAGTATCAACGCCCTAAAACTTTGTGTGGCAATTATGACTTTAGATAAAGAAAACTCTATTGCAATTTGTAATAAGTGTAAACAACATTTTAAACATAAACAAGGTGGGGTCAAGGTGGGACGGGGGGCTTAAATAGACATTTGTTATCTTGTGTGCCGATTGAATATAAAAAAGCTAAAGCATTAGCCGATAGGAAAAAGGAATTCGATTAATGATTTTGATAGTAATGTTAATGAATCGGTAGGGGCTTCTAACATGGTTCAAGGAACATTAGATCTTTCTAACCCGGTGGTCCTCTAACACAACGTAAATATAATAAGGAAAGAGATCGCAAAATTTAGCTAAAATGGTTTCGTTTGTGGTTTGCCTTATAGTTTTCCTTCACATCCGGTTTTATTGAATATATTCAACAAACTTATAATCCTTCTTATAGAGGTTTTCAAGAAATATCATAAATCGATGTTTTTGAACATCAAGGTAAATATTGTCAATATCTTCGTTGTATGTTTAGCATATTAGATTGTAGAGTGTCCATAACTTGGACATGGGTCGTAGTGTTAATGGACATGATTATTTAACTATTACAAAGACATTAGATTGATAATAATCGAATTTGCAAAAAGAATCATAAGTAATAAAGAATGTGTAGAGAAAAAAACTGGTCCATATTTAGCTTCAAATATTTTGAGTGTTTTAGATTATTACATGCTTATAGATAAAGTAATGTCTGTCACATTAGATAATGCATCTAATAATACAAACGCTACTATGTTAAAAGCTAGATTATGTCCAATTGATGTTAATGCTTTTCATGTTAGATGTATTGCACATGTATTAAATTTAATTGTACAAGATGATGTTGAATTATTTGATTGTGGTTGTATGAAAATTGAATATGCTGTTACCTGGATTTTTTATGCTCATAGAGTTGCTAGAATTAGGGAATTTAATGAGCGTTGTGTACTTTGTGATTTGCCACCAAGAAAAATTCCAAGACATATTAAAACAAGGTGGAATTCTTTTTACGAAATGCTTTCAGTTGCTTACGAATATAAAAATCCCGTACAAATGGTGTTTAATGCTCATAATGCTGACCCATTAGATAGGATTTGTGAAGAAGATTGGGAACAAACTAATGAACTAATAGAATTTTTATGACTTTTTTATGATGCTACAACCATGTTTTCTGAATTTATTATCTTACTATTTCATCAATATTAATAAATATTTGTGCTATTTCAATTCAATTTTCTAAATACAAAAAAATTGAAAAATTTAGAGTTGCAATTGAAGGTATGATTGTAAAATTTAAAAAATATTTTTTTCCTATTCCTCAAATTTATTTAACTGCTACTTTACTTCATCCTGAATATAAATTACGAGGTGTGCAGGCACTTGTTGATACTTTTTATGATACTTTAGAAATTTTACTGGAAGAAAGTCCAACTTGTGAAATGTGTAAGTCTAGCATAAAAGTAGAAGCAAAAATTTTGTATGAAAAGTATAAAACTATAGGAAATACTCAAGGAGAAGTTGGTCAAACTTCTAATCCTCAGAGTAAAGCTCGAATTTCAAGTTATATGCGAGGTTTTCTTGGTCTTAATTCTACTAACCGTGATGATTTTGAAGAATATCTTAATCAATCTTTAGAAACATTGGAAGACGAAGATGGCAATGAAGATTTATTAGCATGGTGGAGGAGGCGGAGCGTTGCATTTCCAATTTTGAGCAAAATGGTTCGTGATGTTCTAGCTATTCAAGCTTCATCAGTTGCATCGGAGGCTGCTTTTAGTGCGGCAAGGTTTCAAATTGGCGATCATAGATATTCATTGGCGGAAGACAGTTTGGAAACAACAGTTTTATTTAGAGACTGGGTCAACGCCGAGAGAAGGAATTATAATTTGCCAAAGATAAGTTTCAAACAAGAATCTTGGATTAAAACGATCATTGAATCTACTGACGATAACTTAGAGTCACAAGAGTTTCTAGCAAGTTTGCCAACACCGGAGGATGTCACCATCGATATGATTCGACAATTAGAATTGAATTTTAAAGGAGAACACAGATATTAGATTACATCAGAGAACTAATTGAAACAGAACCCTTCCTAGAATGTTGTTGTGTAAATTAGTTACTCATATAATATTTTTAACAAATATTAGTTTTACATTTGACAACTTATTGAAACAGTACCCTTCCTAGAAGGTGGTCACAGTAGATTAGTTACTCCGCTAATATTTGTAAATTGTAAGTTCTAACTTTTAATTTCTAAGTTGCAATTACATTTTATTGAATAAATTTGAAAGCTTTATTCAAGTCTTTTTTATACAACTATGGTCTTGCATTTTAATTTTAATATATAGATACATATTTTAAAGTTAGTTTAGTATATATTATATACTAAACTAACTTTAAAATACTTAATTTAAAAATAGAAATTTGACATTTGAAATTTCAAATTTAAATTACTTTAAAATATTTAAAATACAAATTTGAACTTCTCAAATTTGAAATTTGAAATTTGAAAACTTAAGCATTATTTATTAACTAAAAATGTATAGAAAACCAAATAAACTAAAAATGTTATTTATTAACATGTAATTTCAATACAAAAAAATAAGTATATAAAACTATGGTCTTGCATTTTAATTTTAATATATAGATACATATTTTAAAGTTAGTTTAGTATATAATACTAACTTTAAAATACTTAATTTAAAAATAGAAACTTTGACATTTGAAATTTCAAATTTAAATTACTTTAAAATATTTAAAATACAAATTTGAACTTCTCAAATTTGAAATTTGAAATTTGAAAACTTAAGCATTATTTATTAACTAAAAATGTATAGAAAACCAAATAAACTAAAAATGTTATTTATTAACATGTAATTTCAATACAAAAAAATAAGTATATAAAAAATAAAAAATCCCCCGTCCCGTCCCGTCCCGTCCCACCAAACCCGTCCCATCCGTATATATAGTGGGACGGACGGGCGATTTTCCCCCCCAATCCCGGTCCCCAAAATCCCAGCGCCGTCCCCGTCCGTCCGTCCCCCTTCGTCCGTCCCCGGTCCGTCCCGTCACACCCTAATACTCATCATGATTTACCACAGATACATCTTTATTTATTTATTTTTATTATATAGTCATTTATACAAAAAGAAAATCACGTACTCCCTCCATCACATATTAGTTGATCACTTTTCTTTTTACACGCATATATTAAGAAATCATAAAAAAGAAATCATATATCTTTATTTATTCATTTTTATTATAGTCATTTATAAAAAAGAAAACCATGTACACCGTCCGTCCCATATTAGTTAATGACTCTTTTTACGTGCAAATATTAAGAAATCATATATCTTTATTTATTTATTTTTATTATATAGTCATTTATACAAATAAAAAATCATGTACTCTCTCCGTCCCATATTAGTTGGTAACTTTTCTTTTTACGCGCATATATTAAGAAATCATAAATAAGTGGGTAGTTTTACCAATTCACCCCTTAAGAACTTTTTTGAAACATTACAAACAAGGGTGAACACTTTAAAAAAAATAATTGCAAGGTAATTTGGGAAAAGAATCAATTAATGTTTTCTTGATTTAGTAAGGTGATCAACTAATATGTGACAACTATTTTTAGTATAGTGATCAACTAATATGGGGAAGGAGGAGTAATTTATGAGGGAGTAGATTGCTGACTGAACTAATAAAATTGTGATAAATCATTGAATTTAATTAGTATTATGAACCTATGATGATTGGATTATCAATTAATTGAAGTTTTTCATATCAACTTTTATGTTTCATCTTCTTTTTTTTTATCAGCGATTTGTAGCATAATTTTTTGTAGCAATTTTTTTAAATAGGTCATATTATAATCGTAACTTAATTTTCCTCTCTTTTATTACATTATTTATTATTAGAATACTAGTATACATACTCGCACGTTGCGCGGATATTTTAAAATGTAATAATAATTTTAAATTAAAAATAACTAAAATATATTGTGTATTAAGTAATGTATATTTTAAAAATAATAATACTTATGTATTCATTTGAGCATATTAAATATGTATTATTAATATATAACTTAATTTTTATAATACCACACATGGTACACGTACCTTTTTGGTGCAATAAGATCCTAAGACTACATTTGCTTTATCTTACTCTTCATCGGATTTTTTATTTTAAAATGACTATTTGGTCATAATAATTTTTACCATATAACTTGCTTGATTTCTAAAATATGTTAACGTCCTAAAATTAATTTTATCTTTACTTATATTGATTAGAATGATTCTTTTTTTAAAAAGAGATGTCTTTATAATTAAAAACTCCTACAATTACGATAAAGTGGAAAAGTTATAACAAACTTTAAAATTATAAGTATTAGATTCAAATTTTTAAATCTTTATCTATCAATAGTATGTTTATCTTGTAGTTTAATTTTTTTTTTTTTTTAAAATCCTACAATCAAGTAATCATCTAAAAAATTATTTAGTATTAAATTCAAATTTTAAACCTTAATTTATCACTTAAATTTTTAAAATCAATTCAAGACAATTTTTTTGGTCAAATATATACATTTAATTTAAAGTTTTGAGTTGATTAATTTCAAGTATGAAATATAAATATTAAGAACATATATAAAATAACGAAATGTATCTTTTGAGATTTTAAAATCTCGTCATTTTTACGGAAATTTGTATAACTTTTGATTGAATTAAGTTTGGCTTTTGTGATGTTAGAAGACTTCCGTCATTATTGTACATACATTTTATATATAGATAGAAAATAAATTATACAAAATTTATTGATTTTGATGATAATGAGGGGGAAAAAATTGAACACTCGTACAAATACTCCTCCATTCACTTTTATTGGCTTACTATAAAAGAAATTATTTCACTTATAGAATTAAAATATAAGAGATAAGTTATAATTTTATATCAATTTTATTCTTTTATTTATTCATTATTCATTTCCTAATGAATGAGATGAATTATGATAATTGAGGAGGATATAGTATTAAAATTGTCATGTTAATTACTATTTGTTTCATTTTATGTATGGTTTGATTGATATAAAAAAATGGAAAAATTACAAAAATCCCACATTTTAGTTTACTTATTACCATTATCCCCTATAAGTTTTACAAATCTCCAAAATCCCTCATTTTCATGCATCAGATTAGTGTATCTTGCGCATCAGATTAGCGTATCATGTATAAAATGTACATCATATTAGTGTATCATGTACAGATTAGTGTATCTCGCGCATCATATTAGTGTATCATGTATAAAATGTAATGTATCTTACTTAACGATTATTGTATCTCACGCATCAGATTAATGTATCAGCGCTTATATTATTGTATCCATTTGAGGGATTTCTGTAATTATAAACTTTTAAGGGATAGATTGTAATTTTGCCTTAAAAGTATGTGATTTCTCTAATTTGCCCTAAAAAAATTATTAAAAAAGCTCATTGATTAGGTTTTACTTAAATTGAGTTACCAACATGAAATGTAATGCCATTTTTTTCTATCGTGCACATCCTTCCTTGTATGTATCTTCTTCATCTTGATTTTTTAAAAATAGTGATAACATCTCGTCGCATATTTAATTTCTTATTTTGTCAAAAAAATTCAATCACCTGTATATAATATTTAATAATAATCGAGACCCCAAAATAATTTATAATACATATTAGTATTCAAATAAAGAAATAAGCAAACTTAAAAAAAAAAAAAAAAAAAAAAAAAAAAAAAAAACTCAAGGAAAAAAACATTGCAGATAATTAAAATTATTTTCAAACTTCTCTTTCTCTATTCAAACATATTTTGTGGATACAATACTCTCAAACTTCTCATAAGTGTCTTCTAGTGAACTCTCATTTTAAATTAGTGAAAACATTTTATCAACACATTTGGGCTCTTACCCTATTGAAACATGATATAAAGATTACGGAAATATAATTTATCCTCAAAAATCTGCAAAAAAAAAAAAAAAAAATTAAAAAAAATTGAAGAAAATATTGAATTAAATTTCACTCTTTGAGATTAAAGTATTTCTTAAATATATATTATTGGATGATGAGTAAACAAAGAAAGAAGTCTAATATTTACATAAGAATTTTTGCATCAATTACAATCCGCAATCATCTGGTACAATGTTAATACATTAATAATTTTACTATAAAAGTCATAATTAATTTTTGACAATTGAAAAATACCACAATTTGATGAATCCAAAACTTTCTATTTTATATAGATCCAAATTTTTTCATATAAATAACTATGCACAATATCATTGAGATTGTTAATAATAAAAGAAAGAAGAAGGTAAAATCATACGAACTAATAAATAATAATTAAAAAAAAAAATTGATAATTTGGTAGCTTTGTTTCAAATGCTCCAAGAGAAAAGATAAAGCATGAAAAATAGTTTATTTTTTAAAATAAAGTGTTGTCTTTTTCTGATAAGTGTTGAAGTAACATAATTTAAAAATTGATATTTTTAAAGCTCTCCAGATGTTTGTAAGAAAATATTTTCATAATCATTTTGTTTGCAAATGCTTATGGGAATTTTTCCTCTTGCATCCTCTCTTTAATCACATCTGAACTTCCTTCCATAGGTTCAATAAAAGTATTTATAAATTTATAAATAAATAGAAATTGAAAAGAAAAAGGTTACTTTTACCGTTTTTAAGATAATTGTTATCCCTAAATATTTGGGTTTATCATATATTACGGTTAGATTTTAAATTTTATTATTTTTATCTAAATAAATATTTTAATAACAATTTATTTATTTACCTTTATTTTTTTAGATTTGTATAGATTTAAATTTTTTTCCACACTTTTTATTATTACACAAGCTTTATACAATAGAAGGTTATAGGAACAACATAAAGGTTGGAAGGAAGTAGGAGGATTTTTTGGTAGGTCTTTTGTTTTCTTAATTTTTTCCGCTCTATTTTGCTCTATCCTCTACTTACATACTAACACCTCTTTATATAGACAAGGGGGAAAACTATAAAAAATAATATATATATATATATATATATATAAATGGGGAAATTAGGGTATTACATCATAAATAAAACATGATAACTCTAAAAGAGAGAGGGAGTACTGAGTAGGATTTACAACATATTTTGTCCTCATTTTGTCCTTATCATAAGTGTCATTTATTTAAGCGTCATTTATTCTAATCATCCTTTTTATCTAAGTGTCATTTATTTTGCGTCATCTATTTCATATCTAAGTGTCTTATATTTGGTATCAGAGCGAGAAGTTTTTGGGAATTACTAGTATATGAAGAGACATCCTTCGTTTAGAAATATAAGATTTATATAGTGGACATTATATAGAGAATATAATCTAAAGAGTATAGTTGTAATAAAGAAAAGACAGTTAGAAAAAACTTATAATATTAAGACAATAGAAGATTTAGATAAAATAGATCCAGAGGTAGTTAGTAATATAAGGTGGGATATACAAAGTTACGATAGTGATAAAAGTTGGTGTGATAGGAGAATAAATAGGATATACAGAAAATTAAAAAAGGAAGCAATTCTGTTAGGATAATTAATGCAAGCTTTAATTAAAAGGTATCAATAGTTAGATCTGTGGCTTTACGAAGAAAGAATTCATAAAGACATACTAGTCTCTACAGAACGCGAAATTGAACAACAACTAAATTTAGAAAAACAAGTCAACTCTAAAGAATCTGAACAAAACATACGATATCTTAATAGAGAATTAAATTATACAATAAGAGAAATTGTACACTCAGAAATAAGAATAAAAAGGTACAAAAAGAAACTTGATTATATACACTTTGGATAAATAGATGCCTCTAGAGTATATTAAGAGAATAAGATTAGTTTATAGTTGGCTATACGACGAAATACAATATAGATTTGAGCTTAAAAATACTCTTAAAGCCTTAGTAGAATATTTAGATTGGACAGAAGGACACTTAGCTAAAGAAAAATCTAGACCCTATCTAATTTATTCATTAATAGAAGATACCTATCTTATAAATTCATTAGTAGAACAAAAAGATAATCTAATTAAAGAAATAAATAATATTAAATTAGATATAAAATATACTACTAATAGAATAAAATACTATAAAAACATTAGTCAAGTTAAAAGTTCACTAGGATAGAAAAAATAGATTCTTTAAGACATCTTGAATACTTGAACTTAAGAATACACCCGGAGAAAAAATATAGATCATTACATAAAAACAATATTTTAAAGTGTAATTTTTATGAAGGAGAACATATACTACACTGTGAAGATAAGCAATATAATACTTTAATAGACTTAACAATAAATCTTAGTGAAAAAATTCAACAACAAGACAAAATTATAATAAAATTTTTAGAAGAAATAGAAGTAGTACAAAATAAACAATTTAAAATATTAGATAAATTAAAAAGGAATTTCGACTACTTAAAAGCACAAGAACTAGAAATAGATAGAAAAATTCAATATCTAAATACAAAATTTAATTTAGAAAAAATACCTACTAAAATAGAAATAGAAAAACTGGTAAAAACTATAATAGAAAAGCCTAAAGAATTAGAAATTAAAAATACTCAAGTAGTAACGAAAATCATAGAACAAGTAGAAAAAATAAATATTGAAATTAGTCATTTAAAAGAAATAATCATAAGACTTGAAAGGATCTCACTCTCATGAGCGAAGAAGACATAAATTATAAAAAAAACATTAGAATATACAACCAACTTCCATCAAGAGCCTATAGGATATTCCAGTCATATTCCGTCAAGCCAAACAGACAAAGTAATCCTAAAACAAAACAATACAATAATAGCATTACCAATAAAATTAAACATAAAAATAGATAAAATATTTAAAAAAAAAACAACCTGAACAAATTCATAAAAATACAAAAATAGACGAATTAATAACTCAACTTAAGAAAGTAGAAATAACACCTAAACAAGAAAAACATAAGTTAACTAGAAAATCTCAAAAATGGACTTTCTTTCAAACAAACAAACAACCCAAGAAAGTAGACCAAGTTTCTCAGAAAATAGAATAGGGAATAGCTTGATTTCAAGAATATTATCTAGACGATCATCAACTATAGAAGAAAATCAAGAATTAAATGATATTATAGACATAGATAGAGATCTACATATTTTTCAACAAAATCAACTAAAATTGTTAAATCCAAAAACATTATATAATGCAAAATGTTTCTCTAGAGATAATCAATTATATAGACACTATAGAGAAGAACAAATATCAACAATAGGAGAAGAACTTGCAATGTTAAACCTAGTAAACCCAGCTTTTATAAAGACAATAAAAAACCCAAAATTAATGCTAATGCATATGGGATTAATAGTAATAGGAATAAAAGGATTAACTAGAAAGAATCTAGGATCTAAAGTTTTAATTGTATCATACGATGATAGATGGTCAGATTTAAAGAAATCTATGATCGGATTAACCGAAGTAGACATGACAAATAATGGTGGAATATTTTATATAAGCCCAGACTTTTTAATTAATCTAAAATAATTTGGAAAACATATTAAAATAGGAATCCAGACTAAAGGATACGAAGAAATGAATAATGGAAATAATTTATTAATGTGCGTGGGTTTCATAGGAAAAATGACCTTAAGTAGTAATACAAAATTCAAACTTCAAATAAAAGATGTGGTAGAAGTAATGGGTAATAAAGGTATAAAATTAATTAAACCAATAAAAATAAATCCAGAAGAATATGCAGGATTAGAATGGAATCTAGATAAATTAAGTAAACCAAAAGTATTTGCTCCCGAGCAACATTTAATGTATACCAGCTCAAAAGGAGAAACATCAATTAGGTTTACAGATTATAATTATACAAGTCGAAGAAACTTAGACGATACTAAAACAGAAAGTACTATAGAAACAGAGCAGGAGGAATTTATGAATATAGAATTAATACAAGAAGGATATGAGGTAGACAGAGCTATAGAAGAAGCAAAAAGACAATACCAAGACAATAGTCTTACAACTTTTAAGTGTAAATGATGTAAAAAAGGTAAGATGGATATAATGGAAACAATAGAACTTTTTAGATTATGTAACAAAAGAGATGATAATTTAGCATATAGAATAGAAGAACCAGAATACATAAATGAAGATAAAATAGATACTTTATTCATAACTAGTTATACGGAATTAATGGATGAAGAAACTAGTTCACACAGTGCTAGCCCTTTCCAAAGAACTACTACTGCCCCAAGTGTTAGTTATAATACAGGTAATTTGCCTAGACGGCCATGGATTAGGCCTGACCAAAAAATAAAAGATAATATTAGACTAGCAAGAAAAGAATGCCTATAGAAGAACCTATTAGACTACAAGAAGGAGGAAATAAAGGAAAAATATTAAATATAGCCGCACATGATCAACAAATGTGGAATAAAGTAATAGACTTATGGAAAGGAATAGCGGTAGTAGATTTTATTAAAAACTATCAAGAAACAGACGCTGAGACTATGTATAGATACTTTGAAACATTTTTAGGAGAATCCTGTAAAGCAGTATGAGAATCTTATAAACAAACCCATCCACAAGAATTTCAGGGATTAATAGAATTAGGACCAAACCCATACAACTTTACAAATAAAATACATGTGTTATTAACAGGAGAAGATCCAAATAGTGGCTTAGTAGCATTAAAAAGAAATGTTGTAATAAAATTAGAACAATTAAGTATATCAAATTGGATACACATAAAGAATTTTCTAAATGATTATTTTTATTATTGTACTATTAGTGGGAATACCTTTAATGAAGAACTAGGTAAAAAATTATTTAATAAATTACCAGGAGCTTTGGAAATAGAAATAGAGGAAAGATGGTATAAAAGAGAAGGAGTAGTGCAAAACCCTACACTGTTATGGCCTATAGGACAAAAAATAAATCATATAATGGAAATACTAACAGAAAAATGTACAAATATACAAATACAAAAGCAATTAAAGCAAAATGAAATGAACTTTTGCAAGGCAATGATATACACTACCCAAAGTTATGATAAAGAACCTAGTAAAATAAGAAAATATAAAAGGAGAACAACCTATAACCAAAAACCTTATAGACATAAAAAATATTTTTTAAGAAAATCTACAGCTAGAAAGCCATATTTAAATAGAGATAGACATGTTAGAAAATATAGAAATGATAGAAATTATAAAAATAAATTAGAATGTTATACTTACGGAAGTATAGAACACTTAGCAAATACATGCCCTAAAAGGAATAACATGAAAACTAGGAATTCTCAGTAAATAAAAGAATTTCAAGAAACCTTACTAAATGTAGATGAATACACGTCAGACACAGAAAGTATATATTCTGTGGTAAGCATAGACATAGCAAAAGAAAGAAACACTCAGTCAGACACATCTGATTGAGTAGATGATAATTTAATTAATGAAATAGGCGTAAAAAGAAATGAATATTTCTTAGACAATATACTCATAGATACTATGATGAATACTTCTCAAGATTGTAACCATGAGTTCGAAAGACTAAAAGGAATAGATAGTAACCAATGTAATATATGTAAATGGTATCCTAGTAAAATAAATAGAGCAAAATGCAAAAATTGTTATATGGAAGCTTGTATTAGTTGTATAGAAAATAAGTTAAAACAAAGAGTAAATAAAACTGAAGAACAAATCCATACAAAAGATCAGGCTACTAATCTAAGACTAATAACTCTAGAAACAAGAGTAAATAACTTAGAACAAAGACTGATTACATTAGAAAAAGGAAAAGAAAACATAGATAATACACAGTCACAAGGAACAATACATATAGATCAAATAGAAAGCGAATTAATGAATATAGAAGAAAATAATACTAGTTTTATATGCAATGAAGATAAAAAATTTGGAACAATAAAAATACTAGTAAGAATAAAAATAAAAGATGTAGAGATAGAAACTTTAGCCTTAGTAGATACAGGCTGCACTAGTTGCCTCCTTAATAAAAAGATACTGCCACATAATTTATTATCTACTCTAAATTTTTTTAAAGAACTTAGACAAGCAATACAAATGGATGGAACGTATAATCTTTACGACCAGTATATAGAAAAAGCACAAATAAGTTTTATAAATACTTGCAACGAATTCTATAAACCAACATATAATATGTATAAAATATTAGTAAGAGATCTTAATATTAAAACTAACTTAGTATTAGGTTTACAGTTTCTTATACAAAATAACGGAAGTTGTTTATTCTCTAGAGATGGAATAATGCTGTTGAAAAATACAACATACACTCCGGTACAAATAAATAAAATCCCTACCAAAGAGTTGCCTAAAGATAAAGACAATAAAATAAATATTAAGAATGCAATTCCATGTTGTGACGAATGTGGCAATAATGGTAGTTGTTCTTCAAAATACCTATATGAAGAAAAACAAGAAGAAAATTATATAGAAGATACATAAATAGAAGACATAGAAAAAGATTATACCTTAATAAATGTAGAAACAAAATTTTATAATTTTCAAAAAGAAATAAATACTATAGGAAAAATAAAAAATCCTAAAGAACTAGAAAAATATAGTAGCAATATTAGACAAAATGAAAATAATAGGAGAAAAACCATTAATACACTGGGGAAGTAATAAAATTATGTGTAAACTAGACATAATAAATCCAGAGTATACTATAAAAACAGCAACAATGGAAGCAAATAATGAAGACACTGAAGAATTTACTAAACAGATTAAAGAATTACTTAAATTAGAAGTAATAAAAAGATCCACATCTAGACATAGATCAACGGCATTTATGGTTAGAAACCATAGTGAAGAAGTGCGAGGAAAAGTTCACATGGTCATAAATTACAAAAGATTAAATGATAATACTAGAACAGATGCATATAAATTACCCAATAAAAATGAGTTAATTAATAGAATACGAGGAAAAAAATTTTTTAGTAAATTTGACTGTAAGTCAGGATACTGGCAAGTAAAAATGCACCCAGAAAGCATAGAATGGACGGCTTTCACTTGCCCAAAAGGTCATTTTGAATGGCTTGCTGTGCCTTTTGGTTTAAAGACAGCTCCTCCTATCTTCCAAAGGAAGATGGATGATATGTTTGGAGACTACAAGAACTTTGTATTAGTATATGTAGACGATATTCTAGTATTTAGTAAAAATATACAAGAACATTTAGGACACCTACAGACAGTTTTTAGATTATTTGTAAAATACGGAATAATAATTAGTAAAAAGAAAATGGAACTATCTAAGACACATATAAATTTCTTAAGAGTAACTTTAGGAGAAGAAAAAGTAAAATTACAACCACATATAGCTAAAAAAGAATTAGAAATGCCAGATAAGTTAGATTATACAAAAGAATTACAAAAATTCTTAGGTTTAGTAAATTATGCAAGAAACTTCATTCAAGATTTAGGAAAAATAGCGGGACCATTATATGCTAAGACAGGTAGTAAAGGACAAAAACACTTTAACATAAAAGATATAAAATTAGTCCAACAAATAAAAGAAAAAGTTAAAAATATACCAGACTTACAAATACCTTTAGAATCAGATTACCTAATAGTTCAAACAGACGGAAGTAAATTAGGATGGCGAGCTATTTTAAAATCTAGACCTAATAAATATAGTCCAAAAAATAAAGAAAAAATATGTGGCTACCAAAGTGGACAATACAATGAAAAAGGTAATATGAGTAGTATAGATGCAGAAGTATTAGCGGTAATATATGGATTGAATAGTTTTAAATTATATATCTTAAACAAACAGGAAGTATTAGTTAGAACAGACTGTGAAGCAATAGTAAAATTTCACGAAAAAATAAATAGTAAAACTAGCAGTAAAAGACGATGGTTAAACTTTATAGATATAATATCTATATATAATAATATTGTTTTTGAATACGTTAAAGGAAAAGACAATGATTTAGCAGATAACTAAGTAGACTACAATTAAAAACTAACTAATTTCTATTTCAGTATGAGACCAAGCATGAGACCAACTGGCCAACAGCCAGCAGACAAAGGCAAGGGCATAGCCCAGCCAGATACTTATGCTCAGACATTATTAGGAAGACAAAATTTCAGAGCATTAGGTATAACAGACAACTTAATGGAGAGAATTTATTTTGGTAAGTATAATTTAATTTCATATCCTAAGTGTAATTTATAATTTAGAATAATTTCAAACTGTAATTAAGAAAAAACTCAACAATGTTTGGTAGATAATTTATGGATAGTCTATAATAAACAAGACACTAAATATTTTATAGCAGCTACAAATGCTTTATGTCAATATTTTTCAGATAAAAATAGAGACAATAAATTTAAATATTATGTAGTTATACATGGCAAAAATAAAGGTATTTTTCAGACTTGGATAGAAGTAGTTGATTCTATAAATGGGGTTAAAAACCCACTTTTTAAAGGTTTAATAATTTCACAGAAACTTTAGACTATGCAAGAGGAATACTTGGGCCTAATTATTATATTTCATCAGCCCTCAGACAAAGCCCAAACCAAATACCACAGTATAATATACAAAAAGACTCGGATAAAATAATCTTCTGTGACCACTGTTCATCCATGACTGAGGGTTTCAAAAGACTCAATACAAAAAATGAAATCCTTATTCAAGAAAATATGAGACTTATGAAATAGGTGTGCATTCCCCTCTGAATGCTAAGAACTCTACTGTATCGGAGCATGATACAGCTAGTCTGGTTCAAACGGTGACCGGTAAAGACTTATCAAATCCGTTAAAGGCTGTCACTTTGCCAAATTGTGAAGAAGAGGAGTCATTTTCCTCACGAAGGAGACTACCTAAATATTTTCAGAAAGATTCATTAAGAAAAAATGAAGCACTAAAAAAGAAAAAAAAATGACAAATTAGAAAAAATAATCAAACAAACTTTAGAAAAAAATTTTCAAGACAAAAGCCAGACAAACATATTACCAAAGATATTCCGTGTCCAAGTAATAGTTCAGAAGACAATAGTCACATTCCTTCATTATCAGACGATGAACAGATAAATACTATTCAAAACTCTCAAGACCCTTATGAAGATAATGACTCAGGCATGAGTTTTGATACTATTGCATTACACAACTTAGACACTTAACCAATTTTTATTCCAAAGACTTCATTCCCAACGGATACAATTGAAAAAAGAGACAGGTCACAAAGATAAGATGGAAAAAGTTGACAAAAGTCAAGAATGGCATGGGGTGAAGAAGACAAAAATGTAAAAGGATAAGAAGACATGGGAAAGAGAGTTGCAAAAAAGTCAAGAATTGCATGGTGTCAAGAATGGGCTAATAAGATAAAGACGGTGAAAGAAATATTAATTAGTATGTAAAAGTCAAAAAGGTTAGGTGGGGATGCCCACTAAGTGTCCTATAAAAATGAGTGTGTTGTCACTTTATCACTACCCTCCAAAAGAGGGAAAAATTGTTGACATAGCACGCATCCCTTCAATAATTGTGTCTGTAATATTAGTCCAAGGAGATGAACTTAATAGTGCATGTGACCATGGGGCCCAATGAGTACCCGACTTGCAGTATTAAAGGAATCTTATCAAGTTGTCGGCCATCAATAATATAGGCCACGTAGAATGTCTTAGAACCGTTCTTTGGTTTTCCCCCTTGTCTATATAAAGAGGTGTTAGTATGTAAGTAGAGGATAGAGCGAAATAGAGTGGAAAAAATTAAGAAAACAAAAGACCTACCAAAAAATCCTCCTACTTCCTTCCAACCTTTATGTTGTTTGTACAACCTTCTATTGTATAAAGCTTGTCTAATAATAAAAAGTGTGTTTGAGTTCTAAGTTTTTCAAAGTCCTTAAAAAGCTCTTCGGGGGTTCACGAAAGGGAAACCTCTCTCAGTTAATCATGTAAGTTTTATGATGCTTATGTCCCGAAATTCCCAAAAAAAAAATGTTACCTTTTAAAAGTTTTCTTTATTATTATTTTTTAACTTGTTATATTTTATACCTGTTATGGTTAGATTAAAATAAATTGATGTATATGTGTTAAATGATCACCCTTAGTATATGATTAACCTCTTAATTTCTTAAAAAACGACTATGGATTAGCCTGTAAATTTCTAAGATTCTTGGCCAGAATGTATATGTGTTAAATGATTACCCATAGTATATGGTTAACCTCTTAATTTAAGAGTATTTTTAAGCTCAAATCCATATTGTATTTAGTCGTATAGCCAACTATAAACTAATCTTATTCTCTTCATATACTCTAGAGGCATCTATTTATCCAAAGTGTATATAATCAAGTTTCTTTTTGTACCTTTTTATTCTTATTTTCGAGTGTACAATTTGTCTTATTGTATAATTTAATTATCTATTAAGGTATCGTATATTTTGTTCAGATTCTTTAGAGTTGACTTTTTTTTCTAAATTTAGTTGTTGTTCAATTTCGCGTACTGGAGTGACTAGTATGTCTTTATGAATTCTTTCTTCGTAAAGCCACAAATCTAACTGTCTATAACTTTTAATTAAAGCTTGCATTAATTATCCTAACAGAATTGCTTCCTTTTTTAATTTTCTGTATATCCTATTTATTCTCCTATCACACCAACTTATATCACTATCGTAACTTTGTATATCCCACTTTATATTACTAACTACCTCTGGATCTATTTTATCTAAATCTTCTATTGTCTTAATATTATAAGCTTTTTCTAACTGTCTTTTCTTTATTACAGCTATACTCTTTAGATTATATTCTTCATTAAAGGTATTCCCACTAATAGTACAATAATAAAAATAATCATTTAGAAAATTCTTTATGTGTATCCAATTTGATATACTTAATTGTTCTAATTTTATTACAGCATTTCTTTGTAATGCTACTAAGCCACTATTTGGATCTTCTCCTGTTAATAACACATGTATTTTATTTGTAAAGTTGTATGGGTTTGGTCCTAATTCTATTAATCCCTAATATTCTTATGGATAGGTTTGTTTATAAGATTCCCATACTGCTTTACAGGATTCTCCTAAAAATGTTTCAAAGTATCTATACATAGTCTCAGCGTCTGTTTCTTGATAGTTTTTAATAAAATCAGCTACCACTATTTCTTTCCATAAGTCTATTACTGTATTCCACATTTGTGGATCATATGCAGCTATATTTAATATTTTTTCCTTTATTTCCTCCTTCTTGTAGTCTAATAAGTTCTTCTATAGGCATTCTTTTTTCTGCTGGTCTAATATTATCTTTTATTTCTTGGTCAGGTCTAATCCATGGCCGTCTAGGCAAATTACCTGTATTATAACTAACACTTAGGGAAGCAGTAGTTCTTTGGAAAGGACTAGCACTGTGTGAACTAGTTGCTTCATCCATTAATTCCGTATAACTAGTTATGGATAAAGTATCTATTTTATCTTCATTTATGTATTCTGGTTCTTCTATTCTATATGCTAAATTATCATCTCTTTTGTTACATAAACTAAAATGTTCTATTGTTTCCATTATATCCATCTTACCTTTTTTACATCCTTTACACTTAAAAGTTGTAAGACTATTGTCTTGGTATTGTCTTTTTGCTTCTTTTATAGCTCTGTCTACCTCATATCCTTCTTGTATTAATTCTATATTCACAAATTCCTCTCGCTCTGTTTCTATAGTACTTTCTGTTTCAGTATCATCTAAGTTTCTTTGACTTGTATAATTATAGTTTATAAACCTAATTGATGTTTCTCCTTTTGAGCTGGTATACATTAAATGTTGCTCGGGAGCAAATACTTTTGGTTTACTTAATTTATCTAGATTCCATTCTAATCCTGCATATTCTTCTGGATGTATTTTTATTGGTTTAATTAATTTTATACCTTTATTACCCATTACTTCTACCACATCTTTTATTTGAAGTTGGAATTTTGTATTACTACTTAAGGTCATTTTTCCTATGAAACCTACGCACATTAATAAATTATTTCCATTATCCATTTCTTCGTATCCTTTAGTCTAGATTCCTATTTTAATATGTTTTCCAAATTCTTTTAGATTAATTAAAAAGTCCAGGCTTATATAAAATATTCCACCATTATTTGTTATGTCTACTTCGGTTAATCTGATTATAGATTTCTTTAAATCTGACCATCTATCATCGTATAATACAATTAAAACTTTAGATCCTAGATTCTTTCTAGTTAATCCTTTTATTCCTATTACTATTAATCCCATATGCATTAGCATTAATTTTGGGTTTTTTATTGTCTTTATAAAAGCTGGGTTTACTAGGTTTAACATTGCAAGTTCTTCTCCTATTGTTGATATTTGTTCTTCTCTATAGTGTCTATATAATTGATTATCTCTAGAGAAACAATTTGCATTATATAATGTTTTTGGATTTAACAATTTTAGTTGATTTTGTTGAAAAATATGTAGATCTCTATCTATGTCTATAATATCATTTAATTCTTGATTTTCTTTTATAGTTGATGATCGTCTAGATAATATTCTTGAAATCAAGCTATTCCCTATTCTATTTTCTGAGAAACTTGGTCTACTTTCTTGGGTTGTTCGTTTGTTTGAAAGAAAGTCCATTTTTAAGATTTTCTAGTTAACTTATGTTTTTCTAGTTGAGTTATTAATTCGTCTATTTCTATATTTTTATGAATTTGTTCACGTTGTTTTTATTTTAATATTTTATCTATTTTTATGTTTAATTCTATTAGTAATGCTATTATTGTATTGTTTTGTTTTAGGATTACTTTTTCTGTTTGGCTTGACGGAAGATGACTGGAATATCCTATAGGCTCTTGATGGAAGTTGGTTGTATATTCTAATGCTTTTTTAGAATTTATGTCTTCTTCGCTCATGAGAGTGAGATCCTTTCAAGTCTTATGATTATTTCTTTTAAATGACTAATTTCAGTATTTATTTTTTCTACTTGTTCTATGATTTTCGTTACTACTTGAGTATTTTTAATTTCTAATTCTTTAGGCTTTTCTATTATAGTTTTTACCAGTTTTTCTATTTCTATTTTAGTAGGTATTTTTTCTAAATTAAATTTTGTATTTAGATATTGAATTTTTCTATCTATTTCTAATTCTTGTGCTTTTAAGAAGTCGAAATTCCTTTCTAATTTATCTAATATTTTAAATTGTTTATTTTGTACTACTTTTATTTCTTCGAAAAATTTTATTATAATTTTGTCTTGTTGTTGAATTTTTTCACTAAGATTTATTGTTAAGTCTATTAAAGTATTATATTGCTTATCTTCACAGTGTAGTATATGTTCTCCTTTAGAAAAATTACACTTTAAAATATTGCTTTTATGTAATGATCTATATTTTTTCTCCGGGTGTATTCTTAAGTCCAAGTATTCAAGATGTCTTAAAGAATCTATTTTTTCTATCCTAGTGAACTTTTCACTTGACTAATGTTTTTATAGTATTTTATTCTATTAGTAGTGTATTTTATATCTAATTTAATATTATTTATTTCTTTAATTAGATTATCTTTTTGTTCTACTAATGAATTTATAAGATAGGTATCTTCTATTAATGAATAAATTAGATAGGGTCTAGATTTTTCTTTAGCTAATTGTCCTTCTGTCCAATCTAAATATTCTACTAAGATTTTAAGAGTAATTTTAAGCTCAAATCTATATTGTATTTAGTCGTATAGCCAACTATAAACTAATCTTATTCTCTTAATATACGCATCTATTTATCCAAAGTTTATATAATCAAGTTTCTTTTTGTACCTTTTTATTCTTATTTCCGAGTGTACAATTTGTCTTATTGTATAATTTAATTCTCTATTAAGATATCGTATATTTTGTTCAGATTCTTTAGAGTTGACTTGTTTTTCTAAATTTAGTTGTTGTTCAATTTCGCGTACTGTAGTGACTAGTATGTCTTTATGAATTCTTTCTTCGTAAAGCCACAGATCTAACTGTCTATACCTTTTAATTAAAGCTTGCATTAATTATCCTAACAGAATTGCTTCCTTTTTTAATTTTCTGTATATCCTATTTATTCTCCTATCACACCAACTTATATCACTATCGTAACTTTGTATATCCCACCTTATATTACTAACTACCTCCCGATCTATTTTATCTAAATCTTCTATTATCTTAATATTATAAGCTTTTTCTAACTGTCTTTTCTTTATTACAGCTACACTCTTTAGATTATATTCTCTATATAATGTCCAATATATAAATCTTATATTTCTAAACGAAGGATGTCTCTTCATATACAAGTAATTCCCAAAAACTTCTCCCTCTGATACCAATATAAGACACTTAGATATGAAATAGATGATGCAAAATAAATGACACTTAGATAAAAAGGATGATTAGAATAAATGACACTTATGATAAGGACAAAATGAGGACAAAATATGTTGTAAATCCTACTCAGTACTCCCTCTCTCTTTTAGAGTTATCATGTCTTATTTATGATGTAATACCCTAATTTCCCCATTTATATATATATATATTTTTTTTTTCTTTTTTTTTATTATTTATTTTACTTTTTATTATCTTACCCCGTTTATCTCTTCCCCTTAACCTTTATTCTTAAAAACTTCATCTTTAGCCACACCTCAGATATTTATCTGGCAACAACTTCATCCTTTTATCAAGCGGACTATCAAGGCCAAGAATCCTAGGAATTTACAGGCTAATCCATAGTCGTTATTTAAGAAATTAAGAGGTTAACCATATACTAAGGGTAATTATTTAACACATATACATCAATTTACATTAATCTAACCATAACAGGTATAAAATATAACAAGTTAAAAAATAATAATAAAGAAAACTTTTAAAAGGTAACATATTTTTTTTGGGGGGGAATTTCGGGACATAAGCATCATAAAAGTTACATGATTAACTGAGAGAGGTTTCCCTTTCAGGAACCTCCGAAGAGCTTTTTAAGGACTTTGAAAAACTTAGAACTCAAATACACTTTTTATTATTACACAATCTTTATACAATAGAAGGTTGTAGGAACAACATAAATGTTGGAAGGAAGTAGGAGGATTTTTTGGTAGGTCTTTTGTTTTCTTAATTTTTTCCGCTCTATTTCGCTCTATCCTCTACTTACATACTAACACCTCTTTATATAAACAAGGGGGAAAACCAAAGAACGGTTCTAAGACATTCTATGTGGCCTCTATTATTGATGGCCGACAACTTGATAAGATTCCTTTAATAATGCAAGTTGGGTACTCATTGGGCCCCATCGTCACATGCATTATTAAGTTCATCTCCTTGGACTAATATTACAGACACAATTATTGAAGGGACGCGTGTTATGTCAACAGTTTTTTCCTCTTTTGGAGGGTAGTGATAAAGTGACAACACACTCATTTTTATAGGACACTTAGTAGGCATCCCCACCTAACCTTTTTGACTTTTACATACTAATTAATATTTCTTTCACCGTCTTTATCTTTTTAGCCCATTCTTGACACCATGCAATTCTTGACTTTTTTGCAACTCTCTTTCCCATGTCTTCTTGTCTTTTTACATTTTTGTCTTCTTCACACCATGTCATTCTTGACTTTTGTCAACTTTTTCCATCTTATCTTTGTGACCTGTCTCTTTTTTCAATTGTATCCGTTGGGAATGAAGTCTTTGGAATAAAACTTGGTTAAGTGTCTAAGTTGTGTAATGCAATAGTATCAAAACCCATGCCTGAGTCATTATCTTCATAAGGGTCTTGAGAGTTTTGAATAGTATTTATCTGTTCTTCGTCTGATAATGAAGGACTGTGACTATTGTCTTCTGAACTATTACTTGGACTCGAAATATCTTTGATAATATGTTTGTCTTGGCTTTTGTCTTGAAATTTTTTTTCTACAGTTTGTTTGATTATTTTTTCTAATTTGTCATTTTTTTTCTTTTTTAATGCTTCATTTTTTCTTAATGAATCTTTCTGAAAATATTTAGGTAGTCTCCTTCGTGAGGAAGATGACTCCTCTTCTTCACTTTTGGGCAAAGTGACAGCCTTTAACGGATTTGATAAGTCTTTACCGGTCACCGTTTGAACCGGACTAGCTATATCATGCTCCGAGGGGAATGCACACCCGTCTCATCCATTTTTAAAGGAGATGGAGAACGCATGTCTTTGGTACTGTCTGTTCTTGGAACATATTTATTCTGAAAGGTCTCAAGCTGTTTCATAAGTCTCATATTTTCTTGAATAAGGATTTTATTTTTTGTATTGAGTCTTTTGAAACCCTCAGTCATGGATGAACAGTGGTCACAAAAGATTATTTTATCTGAGTCTTTTTTGATATTATATTGTGGTATTTGGTTTGGGCTTTGTCTGAGGGCTGGTGAAATATAATAATTAGGCCCAAGTATTCCTCTTGCATAGTCTAAAGCTTTTGTGAAATTATTAAAACTTTTAAAAAGTGGGTTTTTAACCCCATTTATAGAATCAACTACTTCTATCCAAGTTTGAAAAACACCTTTATTTTTGCCATGTATAACTACATAATATTTAAATTTATTGTCTCTATTTTTATCTGAGAAATATTGGCATAAAGCATTTGAAGCTGCTATAAAATATTTTGTGTCTTGTTAATTATAGGCTATTCATAAATTATCTACCAAACATTGTTGAGCTTTTTCTAAATTACAGTTTGGATTACTCTAAATGATAAATTACACTTAGGATATGAAATTAAATTATACTTACCAAAATAAATTCTCTCCATTAAGTTGTCTGTTGCACTTAATGGTCTGAAATTTTGTCTTCCTAATAATGTCTGAGCATAAGCATCTGGCTGGGCAATGCCCTTGCCTTTGTCTGCTGGCTGTTGGCCAGTTGGTCTCATGCTTGGTCTCATACTGAAATAGAAATTAGTTAGTTTTTAATTGTAGTCTACTTAGTTTATCTGCTAAATCATTGTTTTTTCCTTTAACGTACTCAAAAACAATATTATTATATATAGATATTATATCTATAAAGTTTAACCATCATCTTTTACTGCTAGCTTTACTATTTATTTTTTCGTGAAATTTTACTATTGCTTCACAGTCTGTTCTAACTAATACTTCCTGTTTGTTTAAGATATATAATTTAAAACTATTCAGTCCATATATTACCGCTAATACTTCTGCATCTATACTACTCATATTACCTTTTTCTTTGTATTGTCCACTTTGGTAGGCACATATTTTTTCTTCATTTTTTGGACTATATTTATTAGGTCTAGATTTTAAAATAGCACCCCATCCTAATTTACTTCCGTCTGTTTGGACTATTAGGTAATCTGATTCTAAAGGTATTTGTAAGTCTGGTATATTTTTAACTTTTTCTTTTATTTGTTGGACTAATTTTATATCTTCTATGTTAAAGTGTTTTTGTCCTTTACTACCTGTCTTAGCATATAATGGTCCTGCTATTTTTCCTAAATCTTGAATGAAGTTTCTTGCATAATTTACTAAACCTAAGAATTTTTGTAATTCTTTTGTATTATCTAACTTATCTGGCATTTCTAATACTTTTTTAGCTATATGTGGTTGTAATTTTACTTTTCCTTCTCCTAAAGTTACTCCTAAGAAATTTATATGTGTCTTACATAGTTCCATTTTCTTTTTACTAATTATTATTCCGTATTTTACAAATAATCTAAATACTGTCTGTAGGTGTCCTAAATGTTCTTGTATATTTTTACTAAATACTAGAATATTGTCTATATATACTAATACAAAGTTTTTGTAGTCTCCAAACATATCATCCATCTTCCTTTGGAAGATAGGAGGAGTTGTCTTTAAACCAAAAGGCATAGCAAGCCATTCAAAATGACCTTCTGGGCAAGTGAAAGCCGTCCATTCTATTCTTTCTGGGTGCATTTTTACTTGCCAGTATCCTGACTTACAGTCAAATTTACTAAAAATCTTTTTTTTCTTGTATTCTATTAATTAACTCATTTTTATCGGGTAATTTATATGCATCTGCTCTAGTATTATCATTTAATCTTTTGTAATTTATGACCATGCGAACTTTTCCTCGCACTTCTTCACTATGGTTTATAACCATAAATGTTGCTGATCTATGTCTAGATGTGGATCTTCTTTTTACTTCTAATTTAAGTAATTCTTTAATTTGTTTAGTAAATTCTTCAGTGTCTTCATTATTTGCTTCTATTGTTGTTGTTTTTATAGTATACTCTGGATTTATTATGTCTAGTTTACACATAATTTTATTACTTCCCCAGTGTATTAACGGTTTTTCTCCTATTATTTCCATTTCGTCTAATATTGCTACTATATTTTCTAGGTCTTTAGGATTTTTTATTTTTCCTATAGTATTTATTCCTTTTTGAAAATTATAAAAAATTTGTTTCTACATTTATTAAGGTATTATCTTTTTCTATGTCTTCTATGTATGTATCTTCTATATAATTTTCTTCTTGTTTTTCTTCATATAGGTTTTTTGAAGAACAACTACCATTATTGCCACAGTCGTCACAACATGGAATTGCATTCTTAATATTTATTTTATTGTCTTTATCTTTAGACAACTCTTTGGTAGGGATTTTATTTATTTGTACCGGAGTGTATGTTGTATTTTCTGAACAGCATTATTCCATCTTTAGAGAATAAACAACTTCCGTTATTTTGTATAAGAAACTGTAAACCTAATACAAAGTTAGTTTTAATATTAAGATCTCTTACTAATATTTTATACATATTATATGTTGGTTTATAGAATTCGTTGCAAGTATTTATAAAACTTATTTGTGCTTTTTCTATATACTGGTCGTAAAGATTATACGTTCCATCCATTTGTATTGCTTGTATAGTTTCTTTAAAAAATTTTAGAGTAGATAATAAATTATATGGCAGTATCTTTTTATTAAGGAGGCAACTAGTGCAGCCTATATCTACTAAGGCTAAAGTTTCTATCTCTACATCTTTTATTTTTATTCTTACTAGTATTTTAATTGTTCCAAATTTTTTATCTTCATTGCATATAAAACTATTATTATTTTCTTCTATATTCATTAATTCGCTTTCTATTTGATCTAAATGTATTGTTCCTTGTGACTGTGTATTATCTATGTTTTCTTTTCCTTTTTCTAATGTAATTAGTCTTTGTTCTAAGTTATTTACTCTTGTTTCTAGAGTTATTAGTCTTAGATTAGTAACCTGATCTTTTCTGGTGCCACCACAAACCTGAATTCTCTTTTAATTTATTTATTTACAAAATTAGTCTTCCCTTTCATGAAAAGTTGCGACTTTAATGAAGCGTTGCAACTTTTATGAAAAGTTGTCACTTTCATGAAAAGTTGCGACTTTACTGAAGAGTTGCGATTTTTATGAAAAATTATGACTTTTATGAAAGGTTGTGACCTTTTCGAATGGTTGCAATTTTTCCAAATAGTTGTAACCTTTCTGATAAGGCACAATAAACATTTGTTCACACTACCCTTTATTGTTTATAAATAGAGAGATTTCTTCTCATTTTAACACAACGAAAATTCTGAACCTCCTCCTCCTCCACATCTTCTTCTTCTTCTTCTTTCTTCTTCTTCTTCTTCTTCTTCTTCTTCTTCTTCTTCTTCTTCTTCTTCTTCTTCTTCACAATTAAATATTTGTATACTTTGCTCATGTTGAGTGGCTTACTGACACTATTGCTTATGTTACAAATCTTGGTGTATTTTTACAATTATTAATTTATAATTTATGCTTATGTTATTAAGGCTATATGATAAGATGCAATGATTTTTATTTTCCTTTACATTATTAATGTTTGTTACTACGTAATATTGTATGTAAGATAATATAGTGTTTTAGTTTTAATACCTGATAGGTATTAAGAAATATTTTATAAATTTCGTGATATTAAATTCTCGCACGAAGTACGAGTAATTTTACTAGTTATATATAGATTTGTCAAGTAAGGACACTAATTATTTCAGAATATATTTAATCTTTTATTTTAACCGCACGAAGCGCGGACAAGTACATTACTACAAGAACTAAGACCAAATATATTTTACTGGTACACCTTCAAGATATCCATGTTACTGTTTGGACCTTCATCTATGGTTAATGGATTAAAAAAACAAATCATGCATAAACACGTTTATTAATCACAAGATTATAGTTGAATTTTCTTCTTCTTCTTCTCTTTTATGCAATCTAAAGAGAATTCTTTATTTTTATCGGGATAATTATTTTTTTACTTAATATCAACAAAAAGAAATTAATCAAATAATTTTGGAACCACTAAAGTAATAAAAAAAGACTCAATTAGAAAAATATGAAAATGTAATCATCTATGCAAAGAGATTCAAAATCAGTTTAATTAATCAAAGAAAAGGACAAAAAAAAAAAAATAAAGGAAATAAGATTTTCTTTCTTGTGTCAAGGTGTGTATTTTAGGGGAAAACATTACTAATTTCTGATAAAGCAAACTGACTTTGGATTTTTCATGTCTATATATACTAGATACACAACATCGGGGCCTAATGTATATTATTTTTATTTATTTTTTGTAATGATCCGGACAATCATTTTTAGAAAGTTTCATAAAATTACCATTTTGCCCCTCCCATTATCGACGCCGAGTTATTTTTGATTGAGTTTGAAAGGTTGGTTTTGAACTTTAAGTTAGAAGTTGAGAATTTGTTGAGTTTGTGAGTTTTAAAGGCTAAGTTGTTAAGAAAGTGGTTTTTGGGGTCTTTTGGAGTTTCGAGTTTCGGAATAGAATTCTGTTGATTCCATTAGTCCCAAAATCTGATTCGCGAGAGTTGTCGGTTTTAGATTTCGAGTCTTTTGTGTATTTGAGGTCCTAATTTGTGAAATTGCGAAAATTTAGCCTTTGGGTTGACTTTGGTCAACTTTCAGGGTTCGGATGATCGACCGGGACTCATAGAGTTCTGTTGGATTCGGGGGATGATTTTAGGCCTAGGGGAGGCCTTGGTTGATTTTTGAGAGGTTCCGAGATTGTTATAACCTTTATAGGTGTGAGTTAGTTTCTTTTGGTTTTTATGGATGTCGGGTGAGACCTCAGATTTGTATTTTGACGTTTCCATTGAGTCCAGAACGTCGAGTATAATTGATTTGCATATGTGGTTTGTGTGTATGGGTTTTTAAACGAGTCTTGAGGGTCCTTTTGAGGTTTTGAGAGTTGCCTGATTTTTTTGGTGCCTAAAGCTAGTGTCTCTCGCAATCACGAGGAGGAGCATGCTTTTGAAAGTCTCGTTTTTGGAAGGTGTTGTTTGCTTTCATGAAGGGTCAATTTCCCTTGACATTCGCAATTGTGAATGGCCTGTTTGTGATTGCGAGCTTCGCAGAAGAGAAGGCTCGTTCGCTTCGCAAGGCTCGCTAAAGCGAACCCAGGGTCGCTTTTGCGAGACTTGGGAGGGTTTTTGGTTTACCATTGTGGGGCTTAAGGTAATTTTTCCAATTTTGAGCTTTGGGGACCCTTGGTGGAAATTTTTGGAAGGATTTTCTGTGCTAGATTAGTTGGGTAAGTTTTTTTGATCAAAATGTGGGATTTTGGTGGGTCAATGGCAAGGTTTTTCAAGAACCTAAGAATTTAGTAAAATGGTGATTTTGAAGTGGTTCTGATACCTTTTTTGAAATAATTTTCACTAATGAGTCCCTAAAGCCTTAAACATCATTTTCAAGTATTGCTTTCCGGATTCAAACCTCCATTTTGATATTGGGTTTTGAGTTGCTTGACCCATTTCTTTACATAATTTATGTGGGAAGTGTTGTTTCAAATGGGTGATTGTGAATACTTGATTATTTTAGATTGTTTGACTTTGGAAGTGATTCGGAAAGGGAAGACTCAAGTCTTGGAGTGATTGTTGATTGATTTAAGACAAGTGTCTACCTAAACCTTGTATTCTAGTTGAATTTGTATGCTTCCTTTGTTACTTGTGTGTTGAGAGTAATGGGGATGACGTGGAGGGTTAAATTGTCCACTTGTTATATCTAAATGAATAATAAGGAGTTGAAATGAAAAAGGCTATGTGTTGATCATGATGATGTGAATTGCCTTATTGTGACTCTTGTTGATTGAATGATCAAATGCTTAAAAGCATGAATGTGGACTTGAATTGGGTAATTTTTTTGTCTCTTCTATGTGGTGTGATATTGCTTGTATGCATTGATCGTCGAACACCCTGATGAGACATGTGATGATTATTATAACATCCAGAAAATTGATAGGTGAAACTAGAGCCTAACGTATGAAGCTTAAAAGTTTATGCATAAATTGGAGTTATGAAATAGCCCAAAAATTTGACTAAGTAAAAGTTTAATGGAGGGTTCAAGGAACGCGAAAGGCTTCACTACCCTTAGAAGCACTCTTGAACCAATGCCTTAGCCGTATAGGCAAGGAGGCAAGTTCACGTGAGGCTTCAAGGCCCGTGAAAGGCCTCCACTGCATGTACAAGTCCCTCGTGGACTTTGCCTTCGCCAATTTTGGCATGAGGTCAGTCCATGTGAGGGTCCAAGGACCGTGGAGGACCCCACTGCACGTGGAACACCTCGCGTGGGGGCTGCCTTAGTGCGCCTAGGCAGTGCACATGTGCAAGTGAGGGTCCACTGCCCGTGTACACCCTTGTGGACATGCCTTAGCTTTAAAAAGCTTAAGGCACAAGTCCAAAGGAGGGTCCACGACTGGCAGACCACTCCAAGGACCTTAAAAGCTCCCTTGGTACTAATCTTAGTTTTTTTAAGGGTTGTCCAAGTGGGGGCATTAAGGGTAGTATAGTAATTTTCATCTTAGTCCAAATTAAATGGGTATATTCTATATTACCTTTAATTAAAAATATATAAGGTACTTAAAGTTATTAAACACCCTCATGGACATGCCTTAGCTTTAAAAAGCTAAAGACACAAGTCCAAGGGAGGGTCCAAGGATAGTGGACCACTTCAAGGACCTTAAAAGCTCCCTTGGACTTTGCCTTAGTTTTATTTGGCAAGTCCATGTGGGCAAGGGGCGTTTTCATAAATATTATTTTTAAGATAAATTAAGAAGTGGGTATATTTTATATTATTTCTAAATAACTATATAAGGTATTTTATATTAAAATACTCTCATAATAAATCACTTTCACAAACATCCACTTCAAAATAAAAAGTTCATCTTCCTCTCCTCTCCAATATTTCTCTCTCTAGAGTTCCTCCATTGAAGAAGCTTAAGAACTTGAAGAATAGGGCTCAAGAATCCATTTTCTCAACTCAAATTCGTGGGTAAAGCTTCAATCAAGGTATGGGAGTCTTGATTTATAGAAAGTTTCCTTCCATAAAGCCCTTCAACTCTTAATTTCGAAATTGGTAAATTGTTCAAAAACTAGGATTTTCATTCTAGCCATGGGTTCTTCCTAAAAACGATTTCATTGGGGGTAATTGTCTTATATTATGGATGATTTGATGTTTATGGTGATTTTTATAGTAAGACTCCCCATGAACCCATGAATTACCCCATGACCCCAATTTCATGAATTTGTGATGGGTGTATTGATGCAAGATGAATACTATGAATGATGTCTATGATATTTTAGTTATTGAATCTTGTTTTAATCATGCCTAATGTTGTATTTCTAGGTGTGATTGTGTGACATGATTCATGACCCTTGAAGGGTAAGTTATGAAGGGTTGTACATGTTGATGAATGTTATGTATAAACTCATGATTCACTTAGAAAGTGAAGATCCTATGACTAATGTGTAAATTGAGGTATTGTTGTAAGACCATTCTTCCCTTACCCTTACACTTGATTATGTATGAATGGTCTAGGATGATGATAATATTGTTGTGTTGATTGAAAGGCTATTCTCATGAAACACTATGAACAATAATGTGAAAGGTTTACTCACATGTTAATGTTGATTCTAAGGTTGAAAGTACATTCTCACTTTATTGAATCTATGGGCTATTTTATGGGTTGTATTGAATGAAGGGCAAAGTATTCCTTCACACATGTAAATGCAATTCAAGACTAATTATGTATAATTTGGAAAATTATGCTTAGCACCGAGTGGATATGGTCAATGAGGTAGAGGCCCTCTTGTCAATACAATAGGCCGGGTCATCTAGATTATTCTCATGAGATGGAAGCTCCTCCGCTAATACAATAGGTCGGGTTTCTAGAAGCAATCTCTCTATCCCATAACTATGTGCCAGCATACGTCTTTAGCTAGTGGATCCACCTAAAAGCTAATACATTTAGTTCTACCTTAGGCAGGTAGGACACCTTCTTTTGGTGTGTGGTTACATGACACCGGATACCATGTCGCTCACATGGTCTATGTCGGTTATGGCTATTCTTCCTTACATGACAAGATAATGAATATGATGCGAACTATACTTATGAATTTTTGATGAGTTTACTTAGTCGGAGTGGGGGTATGGGACTTCACTCTTACATTGCACAAGGGGACTTAGTGAGGTGTTATGGGATGGTTTTCTTTACGCTATCATGAGATATGAATGTATGCATGTATGTTGAATGGAAGTTGCTATGAATGACTTTCCTTATATTCAAGTAATGTACATGACTATTTCCTTATTTATGACTATTGATTATGTTGAGGTCTAAAGATGATATGTATGACTAAGTAGCTTCAAAGGAGTAGTTAGTATGGTTGGTATTATGGGATACCAACCATACATTGCACAAGTGTTCCTTAGAGTTGCTAAGGTGATGGCTTTACTATGTTTTGAAGTTAAATGTGATTATGACTTCTGTTTTACCTTGAGACTGCATATTGATTTCCAAACTTGACAAATGCATACTTTTGAACAAAAATGTCCTTTTTATCATATTTCAAGGATTTTATGCATGCTTCCATACTTAGTACTTTATGTGCTAACCCATTTCTTCTACATCTACTATGAGTGTAGGTTCCGATCGTTGAGACGTACTTCTACTTCCTTCAAGTGAAGCTTGGGTTGACTATTCCCTAGGCTTGGTGAGTCATCAAGTTCGAGGACAACATTGTTTCTAGTTTCTATTGTACTTTCTATATTCAAGACTATTGATGTAAAGGGCTATGTCCCTAAGATTGTATTCTTATGTTTTAGATGGTGATTGAGACAAGGTCTAGACTCTTATGATTTTCTTTTATGAAAAAGAAGTTTGACTTCGATTGTAAAATTTTAAATTTTTTGCATCATTCTTATGGCTTTGTGTGTATGATTATGCTAAGGGCTTGTATACGACCCCTTCGGGGTCAAGTACTCCGTGTTATGTCTAGGGGGTACCCCTAGGTCGTGACAATTATAAGGCCGAGGTCTTTGCCGGTAAGTGTTATTATGCTGAGGTCTTTACCGGTGAGTATGATTAGGTCGAGGTCATTTCTAGTGAGTGTTAATATGTCGAGGTCATTTTCGACAAGGGCCATAAAGCCAATAGGAAATGGTTTCGGATAGTTATTTGATCATGTGACTTTATACCTTGATGCTTATGCGTGATACTTGAGATTGATGTACCTGTCGCATGTGACTAAATCACTTGACTTTAAGGTTGATTTATTTGATTCATATAATTGTTGAATTGTGTCTATTAGACTATGAATATTGGGCCTTGTGCCCTGTGTATTATAGAATTTCTAGGTTGGGTTGATTTCTAGTGCAGGTTGTAGTTTGAGGAGGTTCGGTTAGAGAGTCGGGGGAATTCGTTTTCTAGCTAGTTGTTTTGTTTAGTAGGTTACTTGATAGGTATTGCATTTTTGGTACTCGACCCTTGCTTCTACACTTGTGTAGGATTCGAGACCGGACCCGTGTGATCTTCTTCTTCTAACAGTCGAGGCTCATGAATGATTTGAGAGGTAGTTACTTGTCATCCTGGTGGACCCTCTTTCCATTTATCTTTAAGCTTTGTTCTACTTGAGAAATAAAGACTGAGATTTATATTTATCTTTTGAATTATGTATTTTCATTAGTGGCTTGTACGTGTGACAACCAGGTTTCAGGGTATTGTAGAATGAATAAGTTTTCCACCCTTGTCTTGTTCTATTTTTATATTTTTCCTCTTTTCTTTCATTTTCGTTGGGTTGAGGCTGACTCGTCTTGGTGAAAATAGACAAGTATCATCACGTTCATTTTTGGATCATGACAAATGGTATCAGAGCACCAGGTTCACAAGTCTCACATTTGTACAAAACAAGTCTAAGTAGAGTTTTGAGGATCGATACGGAGACATCTGTACTTATCTTCGAGAGGCTACAAAGATTGTTAGGAAACTTCCTTTTATTCGTCTTTTCTTATTGTGCGTGGTTACCCTCGCTAGTGCTGAGTTCTCGCATATTGTTTTGGCAGATGCTGAGGACCAGAGCTTCTGTTTCTCGTGGTAGGGAAGAGGGAGTTCCCGAGGCTGTTGTTGAGACCTCATCTAGGGTACGAGGTAGGGCCCGAGCTAGAGGTCGGGCCCGTGAAGTGGCGCCAACTAGAGGCAGGGCTAGAGAAACTTCTCCTGAGCCACAGGTTGAGGTTGCTGAGGACCAGGTTCCTCCTGAGTTTGGAGCTCTGTTGTTTCAAGAGACCTTGTTGAGGATGCTTTGGGTGATAGAGAACTTTTCTCCGCAAGCCAATTCAACATTTTCCTACTCAATCACCCCATAGTGGTTAGATGAGAATAGGGGAGCAGACTCTAGGTGTTTATGTTCAGGTGGGCCAGCCACCAGTTGTTCTTACACCAACCGTTAGTGCATAGATTTCTCCTAAGGTTATCTTGACCGCATATGATCAGTAGTGTTATGAGAGATTTTAGAAGATGAAACCACCCCAGTTTCAGGATGGTAAGAGCAAGGATGCTCATAAGTTTTTGACTTTGTGCCATGACAAGGTGGGTATGGTGGATGCTCATGGTGTTCGATTTGTTGTACTTCAGCTTCGTGGCTACGCCAAAGAGAGGTAGAGGACTTTTGTGAGGTCTAGACCAGTTGGATCTCCTCGGTATAGTGGAATGTGTTTTCTAGTGCTTTCTAGGACCATTTCATTCCTTGGAGCATGAGAGAGGAGAGTCGTCTAAGATTTGAAAGCCTAGTTCAACTCAGTCTGTCTATCTGAGTATAAGGCCCATTTCTACGATCTCTCTAGGCATGCTTTGACTATTGTTCTGGATGACGCTCAGAGAGTTCACCGATTTGTGAGAGGGTCAACTTGCTCCATCAGATCTTATGTGTCCAATTTTGAGCTTTGGGGACCCTTGGTGGAAATTTTTGGAAGGATTTTCTGTGCTAGATTAGTTGGGTAAGTTTTTTTGATCAAAATGTGGGATTTTGGTGGGTCAATGGCAAGGTTTTTCAAGAACCCAAGAATTTAGTAAAATGATGATTATGAAGTGGTTTTGATACCTTTTTCAAAATATTTTGCACTAATGATTCCTAAAGCCTTAAACATCATTTTCAAGTATTATTTTTCGGATTCAAACCTCCATTTTAATATTGGATTTTGAGTTGCTTAACCCACTTCTTTACATAATTGATGTGGGAACTGTGTTTTCAATGGGTGATTGTGAATACTTGATTATTTTAGATTGTTTAGCTTTGGAAGTGAATTGAAAAGGGAAGACTCAACTCTTGGAGTGATTGTTGATTGATTTAAAGCAAATGGCTTCCTAAACCTTGTATTCTAGTTGAATTTATAAGCTTCGTTTGTTACTTGTGTGTTGGGAGTAATGGGGATGAGGTGGAGGGTTGAATTGTCCACTTGTTATAACTAAATGAATAATAAGGGTTTGAAATGAAAAAGTCTATGTGTTGATCATGATGATGTGAATTGACTTATTGTGATCATTGTTGATTGATGAAATGCTTGAAAGCATGAATGTGGACTTGAATTGGGTAATTTTTTGTCTCTTCTATGTGGTATGATATTTCTTATGTGCATTGATCATTGGATATCGTGATGATTATGAGGCTGAGATATTTGCAGGTGAGTGTTATTATTCCAAGGTCTTTGCTGGCGAGTATGATTAGGCTGAGGTCATTTCCAGCGAGTGTTAATATGTCGAGGTCATTTTCGGCAAGAGTCATAAAGCGGATGGAAAATGGTTCTATCTTGTGATTTAATCATGTGACAGAAAATGGTTCTATCTTGTGATTTAATCATGTGACTTTATACCTTGATGCTTATGCGTGACTTGCTTGATACTTGAAATTGATGTACTTGTCGCATGTAACTGAACTACTTGACTTTGATGTTGACTTATTTGATTCGTTTAATTGTTGAATTGTGGCTATTAGACATTGAATATTGAGCATTGTGGGCTATGTATCGAAGAATTGTTTGGTTGGGTTGAATTTTTGCAGGTTGTAGTTTGAGGAGGTTTGGTTGGAGAGTCAGGTGTATTCACTTTCTAGCTAGTTACTTTGTATAGTTGGTTGATTGTTGGGTATCGTGTTGTTGGTACTCACCCCTTTCATGTACACTTGTGTAGGTTCCGGGCCTGGACCCATGTGATCTTCTTTTTCTTCTCCTGACAGTCGAGGCTCATGAAGGATTTGAGAGGTAGCAGTTTTTCATCCTTGCAGACCCTCTTTTCCTTTTTCTTTAATCTTTGTTCTAATTGAGAAAATATGACTAAGCCTTGTATTTATCATTCGAATTCTGTATTTTCATTAGTGGCTTGTATACGTTACAACCAAGTTTTGGAGTATTATTTAGAATGAATAAGTTTTCCGCCCTTGTCTTGTTTTGTTTTATTGTTTTTCCCCTTTTATATCATTTTCGTTGTGTGGAGGCTGACTTGTCTTGGTAGGAATAGACAAGTGTCATCACATCAAAAAAAGTTGGTCACCTCGACCTGGCCCATCAAATTTCATAGCCTGTATGGGCTAGGCCAGATGGGTGGGTCAACTCATATTGACATTTCTAGCAAGTGTGATGTCGCTGGAGCCAAAAAAATAGTCGATGGGAGAGTCAACGAATTGGTCATCCTGTTTTTGCAGGCGCAAACTTGTAGGAATTACGGCCCCTCTACAGAAGTCAAGACTTGCTTATGCAACCAGCCGGCAAGAGCGACTATGGCTCCTCAGAAGCAAGGTCGTAGGTGCAAGCCTAGGTTCCGCATGAGCGGCTTCGCAGGAGCTGGTACAGAAGAATTTGGGACTAAAGTCTCAAGTCTCTATCGGACCCTTGGAATTAGTTCAGGGTCCCACCAACGCAAATCGAATATGCAATCCAATAAACAATATTCTTAACTCAACTGTTGAAATTTTCATCAACACAAGTCTTCTCAACAAAAAGTGGGTCCCACATCCAAGCTTCGCTTTAACCATAAACTATAAGGCTACTTAAAATGAGTCTGGAGACCTTGACATCCAAACCAAAGGGTCTTCTAGACCAAAATCAATGGTTCATAGTTAACAAAACCATCAAAATTATATTGTGTGATCGTTTACCTGAATTTTTGACCGGAATTGACCATTTAAACTTCAAAAGTTCTGAAACACAGAAATTTACAAAAAAAAAACGAATAACCAGGTGACCAAATATTCAATCCTAACAAGTCATAAATGACTTTGGGTCACCACAGGAAAGCTCTAAACGCCAAAAATACCACAAAACAAAGAAAATGACCTATGAGATCATTACAAGATCACAAACCAAAAAAAAAAATCAATTTTTATATCCATTGGTAACCATTATGAAGCTCCAAATGGTGACATGAATTCTTTATGGCATGACCTCCCTAATCGGTTAGGACTAGCTCTTAGAGAATGATATACACTAATATATATATACTCTTATCAGAAAGCAATTACAGTATGAGTCTTGGTTTCCCAATTCTCAAAATCCTACAGAAGGTGGAACATCCTCCAACCTATCTATGGTGGTAGGTAATAGGTAAGCTCAAAAAATAACATAAAAACTGAGGGAGTATACAAAATATATAATATACTCCCCTGTTAATCTATACATGTACTAGGGAACTTCAAAATGGTAAAGACTTTGAACCTTTTTATCTAGAGCAAAGAATTTCTTGCTAGGCTTAGTGCGAAAAGAGGGGAATCCAAGCCTATCCATATTATACTCGCCCTTAGCATTTATAGGATGTTGGTGAAAGGCATCAAACATTATGTAGCCATTGCCTTGTACACCAAAGTTATTTAAACAGTTCGCAATATTATTCACCTCTCTGTAACAGTGTCGAATTGTTGAATCTTCAAAAGTATACAGCATACTTTTAATATCCAAGATCTCTGAGAATAAGGATGTCATCAGCATAAGACAAATGATTAATCCTAGGTCCATTTGGTTGCATGTGAAAGCCAATGAATCTAGGATTTTCATACAGACTATTAAGCATTCTAGTTAAAACTTTAGCAGCTATTATAAATAGAGAAGGAGAGATAGAATCCACCTGTTTGACATCGCTATATGATTTGAAGAATCCATGTCTTCTTCCATTGATAATGGTGACATGATTATTGATGATCAAGGTCTTAATTCTTGTAAATACTATGGGGCTTTGATTTTCATAAAGGTTTCTTCAAGGGTAGACTGCGAACCCGAACATTATTCCTAACGCTTCAATAGAAAATGCTTCTTCAAGATATCATCAAAATTTTGAGAATATTTCATAATTATCTAATTTTATTCTTAAAGAGAAGCAACTCCTTACCACCATCAATATCCCTAGAAATTCATCAATAGACAACAACTCTTCAAGATAATTTATCATTTAATCCTTAATAAAGATGAGGACTACTCATTATCTTATATTTTTTCCATTGGAGGAAAGAATGTTTCTATTCTACAACATGAAGGAGGAACAAGTAAATTTAGTACTAGTGAAGGGAGAGTTCGAGAAAATTCTAAATTAAAGACTTAATCCCTATTCCTACATTTATGGAGAAACAAGGTGGGATTATTAAAAATTCAAGTTGGATGGAGAAAGAGAATCCTAGAACTAATAACATGATTCTTCAATGGTCTATGCCCGAATAAATTCCAATTTTTGGAAAATTAAAATGGAAGTCGTCCATGAAATCAAAGTTTTTCATTATCATCCTTTGAAAATTTTAAAAAGTACTTGGAAAGAGCAACAAAACCCTAAAATCAATGATCCACCTATGCCAAAATTTTCATGTTTGGAAAGATATTCCATAAAGCCAACTGATCAGATTAGTTTTTTGATAGAGCAAGAAAATTCAAGAACCAATGTTCTTATCCTCAATCGAGAAAGTAACTTTAAAAGTCACTTTCTCGATTGAGGATCATGGCACATTGGTTCTAGGATTTTTTTTTGCTCTATTCGAAAACTAGGATGATCAATTGGCTTGATGGAATCTCTTTCCAAAAATGGAATTTTTGGCATAAGTGGGTTATTGGATTCAACGTTTTCTTTATCTTTCTAAGTACTTTTCTAAATTTTCAAAGAATGATCAGTGGTAAACTTTGATTTCATTGGTTGTTGGAGAATTCAGAATCATGTCATTGGTTTAATGGTTCTCTTGCTCCCTCGTACTTGCAATATTAATAATGTCATCTTGTTTCTCCATAAAATTAGGCATAGGGATCAAGTCATTGAATTAAATGTTTTTTTGATTTCTCCCTTTACAAGTACTAATTTTGCTTGTTCCTCCTTCCCATTGTAGCATGAAGACATTATTTTCTCCCATGAACAAAAATATAAGATAATGAATAGTCATCGTCTTTATTAAGGATAATCTGATAAGTTATCTCGAAGAATTCTTATCTATTAATGAACTACTAGAAATATTAGATTATATCATTTCAATTAAAATGTTAATGACTTTTGGACTTAGATTAATTTTTAATTAAATATCTAATTTAATAATATTTATCGTCTATCATCTATATAATAATAATAATAATAATAATAATAATAATAATAATAATAATAATAATAATAATAATAATAATAATAATAATAATAATAATAAGTTTTAATGAATAAATCTGAAAATCTCTACATAGATTACTCAATTTTTCCTCTTTTTGTAACTCCTCTCATAAATAATATAATTTCTGTTGATAAAGTATTATCTTTTATGATAAATAAAGAAATTTAATAATTTAAGAAGGTGAAAATCTACATGGTTTGTTAGCTATTAATTTTATTTCTATTCTTTATTTATTTTCTTTATTTGCTTTAAATATTCACATTCATAACTCATATCTAATTGCCTATACAATTTTTATACTCTTAATATCCATAACTCTCATCTTTTCATATTCATAACCTCCAAATATTTAATCAAAAACTTTAAGATATGTTTTGGTATTCCTTCATTTTTATCTATATAAATTCAACTTTCTTATTTCATGAAACCCCACCAAGGTTATCATTTTTATTCTATAGCTAAAGTAGATGAAGAAGACTCTTGAATTGACAGGATAGGGAAGAAGGAGTCGATAAGAACTCGGAAAATTATGTATTTTACTTTTTATTTATTTTTCCATCTATGTTATTATTGAATATGCCCTTCATTTGGTGTTTTTGGTCATATTATTGAAGACTTATTTATAATTGTTGCATTTTGTTACTCATTACATGCACGTTTCCATAGAATATTAGTTGTTCTAACATATCTATAAAAATTCACATGGAAACTAATTTCTGATAAAGCAAAATGACTTTGGATTTTTCATGTCTATATATATATATATATATAAATCTTGTAATGCTGGGTCCACAAATTCTTCTATCATCATTATAATTAATACATAAACACATGCACATAAAATTACTAAACTATATTTGAACAAAATTGAAACAACATATACAAGAGAAAAAACAATGCATAATGACCCTCAAGGTTGTTTTGTAATTTTTACTTCTTTTCCCCTATTTAACCATCTTCATAGTTGTGGTTAGCTGTTTATGACTTGGGAATAAGTGACACAATTCTAGAGGTGTTAGGATATGTTTTGAGGATGTATTTCAGTTTTAAAAGTGAAAACTTGAAATTTTGACCAATGTCAATGTTTGAGTTTGGCTAGGTTGAATCCAAATTTTAATGATTCCATTATGGCGTAGTTGGAGGTTCGATATGATTCTCGAGTCTTTCAATGGTATTTTGAATCTTCGATAGATTTGTTATTTTCTTAAGTTTTGAATTGATCATGGTTAAATGTTAGTTGATATTGTCAATAGGTATAAATGTGTTTTATGATCAATTTGCACAACAGTTTTATATTTAGAGGTTTTCGAATAATTTTTGAGGGTTGAGTCTAAGTTTGGATATGTTTTTTTGATTGTTATAAATTGTATCTGGTGCAGGACAAATTCCTTCTTTGCGTTCGCGGGTGCTTGATCGCATTTGTGGAAAAGGAAATTCTTGGGGACTGCATTCGCAAAGGACCTATCGTGTTTGCAAAAAACTATCTTATGATAGTTTAAGGCTTTGCGGTCCAAGTTCGAGGTAGGTTATATTTTACTTTTCTTAGATTTAGCTTGAGTGACAACTTATTGCGTAAAGCATGTTATGAGTTAAGTGTAATGTCTAAATGAAGTATTAATTGAGATGACTTGATGATGCGCTACCCAAATTGGAGTTTGAGTTGATAATGGCATGTATCCTAAGGAACCTGATACCTTAAGATCCTAGGTTTATTTCAACAAGGCTCTTGATATATAAGAGAAAGTCATTTATGTTGATATCCATTTCTAAAAGAATAGAGTGAATCAGAAAGATAAGAAATTAGGTTATTCTCGATTCTAAACCTAACTCCTGACTTTATCAGGACTCGATCTCTAACTCAAGTGGGGTGGGGTAGAGAGGGGTGAGAGTAATAGAGTTGGGTAAGCTAAGGTAAGCAGACCGGGGTGGGTAGATCATGTGAGGGTTTGATTTGGGATCCGTTGCGTGAATTTTGAAAATGTTTTCTTAAAATTTTTAAGGAAAATATTTCTTTTCTATTTACAAATGTAAGTTATTCATATATGGATATCCATATTTTACTTATATTTGTCCAAATTTTTATGTGTTAATAATAGACTGAAGTTCATTTTTGCCCAAATGAAATATAAGTGACCCAATTCATTAAAATATGAATTTAATGGGTTGATTTTATAAATATGGGCTGAAACTAGCAACTCTATTGGGGGGCAAACCAAATTTTAACAAGGTTTTTATCAAATTTTAGAAAATCCTAGTCGCTTGCCCCTTCTATAAAATAAAAATAATGTTTGAGCAATCTCTCATTCAGCCATTATAAACGCAACTCAACCTATTGCGGCCGACATAAAATGCATTCACAACATTGTAGAGAACATTGATAGCAATGAGGTTTAAGGAATACAATTCCAACAGAATCCTTTTCATGGATTCATCATAATTGAAACAACGAATCACCAAGTCGTAAGTTCTTTCTTTTAATTTTTTTTTTTAATTTGATGATGTACTAGTAATTACTATATCTTGCAAATACTTTATTTCCATTAAAAGATTCACACTTTAAAAAAAAAAAATCAGTTTTATTTGTTGTATCTAATCTAATAGAAAATCGATTGATATTATGTCTTTAAATTTAAGTTTTTTTTCATAGATCCAAAAGATTTTCTGACTTAGAGTACGTGGTAAATTCAACATTGAATAAATAAGATGTAATTCAAATATCCCAATCTAAAAATTTAAAACACTATATAATGAGTAATTCATTATTTTATAGGATTAAGTATTCACATTTGTTAAGATATATATCCCAAACCATTCTAACTTGAGAAATAACAGAAATAGTATCACTTACATCTAACGAATGAGCTGAAGATTTTTTTCATTTTAGCTTTGTCTATGTGAAATTGATAAAAAGCTTTTTTAATTTAGGTTTGTTTGTGTTCAACAAGAAACTAGTTCGATAAAACCATTTTAAGTTAAATTCAACAATTAAAATGATAACTTATGGGTTTAGGAGCGTGATTAATGACCTTAACAATGCCCTCATGCTACTCTTAGCTCAATGCAATGAATTTCACAAGAAAATAGCTCTCAACACTCTCAAATGGAAAATAAAATAACAAAGGAAGAGCAGGGATTTAATCATTGTAATCGTTGCTCCAGCGATCCAAATATCGCTAGGACTAGGTGATCAAATTGTCAGTCCTAGCAAGTCATAAATGATTTTGAGTCACTAAAGAAAAGCTCTAAATGTCAAAAATACCACAAAATAGAGAAAATGACCCAAAGGACCATTACAAAATCGCAAACGAAAAGAGAAAAAAAAATCAATTTTTTATATCCATTGGTAAACATGGATGAAGCTCCAAATGGTGACATGAATATTGATAACCATGGGGCTTTCATTTTCGTAAAGGTGTAAACTAGTCAAATATATTTGGATTTTTTTCAAGAGCATAAGCCCGCGAACCCGAATATTAGTCCTAACACTTCAATGAAAAATGCTTCTCCAAATTATCATCAAAATTTTAAAGATATTTCATAATTACCTAATTTTATTCTTAAAGAGAAGCAACCCATTACCACTATTAATATGCCTAGCAAATAGCAATTCATCAATAGATAAGAATTCTTCAAGATAATTTATTATTTTACCCTTAATAAAGATGATGACTACTCGTTGTCTTATATTTTTTTCCATGGGATAAAAGAATATTTCCATGCTAGTAGAGGAGGAAGGCACAAGTAAATTTAGTACTAGTGAAGGGAGAAATCAAGAAAATCCTAAAATGACTTGATCCCTATGCCTAAATTTATGGAGAAACAAGGTGTCATTATTATTAATTCAAGTAGGAGGGAGAAAGAGAACCTTAGGATTAATAACATGATTTTCCAACTACCTATGCCCGAAATTTCAGTTTTTGAAAAATTAGAATGAAGTCGTCCATGAAATCAAAGTTTTTCATTATCATCCTTTGAAAATTGTATAAAGTACTTGGAATGAGCAACAAAACCCTATATCCAATGACCCACCTATGCCAAAATTTTTATGTTTGAAAAGATATTCCATAAAAGCCAATTGACCATCTTAGTTTTTTGATAGAGCAAGAAAATTCAAGAAGCAATGCCCTTATCCTCAATCGAGAAAGTGCTTTAAAAGTCACTTTCTTGATTAAGGACCATGGCACATTGGTTCTAGGATTTTTTGCTCTATTCGAAAACTAGGATGATCAATTGGCTTTATGGAATCTCTTTCCGAAAATAGAATTTTTGGCATAAGTGCGTCATTGGATTCAACGTTTTCTTTCTCTTTCCAGTATTGTTCTAAATTTTCAAAGGATGATCAATGGTAAATTTTGATTTCATGGACGACTCTCTTTCTAATTTCCCCAAACAAGAATTTTTTGCATAGGTTGTTGGATAACTCAGAATCATGTCATTGGTCTTATGGTTCTCTTGCTCCCTCATACTTGAAATATTAATAATGCCATCTTGTTTCTCCATAAAATTAGGCATGTGGATCAAGTCATTAATATTAATGTTTTCTTGACATCTCCCTTCACTAGTACTAATTTTGCTTGTTCCTCCTTCCTCTTGTAGCGCATGGAAACAATCTTTCCTCCCATAAGAAAAAAAAAATAAGATAATGAATAGTCATCGTCTTTATTAAGGGTAATCTGATAAGTTATTTTGAAGAATTCTGATCTACTCATGAACTGCTAGGAATATTGGTGATGGTTATAGGTTGCTCTTCTTTAAAAATAACATTAGATAATTATTAAATATTCTCATAATTTTGATGATAATTTATAGAAGCATTTTCTATTGAATTGCTAGGAATAATGTTTACCTTTACAAAAATTAAAGCTCTATGGTATAATACAAGATCTAAGACCTTGATTATCAATATTTATGTCACTATTTGGATCTTCATCTATGGTTATCAATGGATAGAAAAAAACAAATCACGCATAAATATCCACAGATTCATCTATCATCAATTTAATTAATACATCATTAAAATTACATATAAATTTACTAAACTATTACTATATAAGAAAGGAGAATAAGCACGCAGCTGGTAGTTAACATGTCAGCTTTCGTTGTGTACTTATCTTCACATTGAGCTACTTGACTTATTGGTTTAAGCTTGACTTTTTAAGTACAAGGTATGGGTTTTGAACCTAGGCAACATCATTTTTTACTTTTTGTTTTTATTTCAATTCTTGAAGCTTTTCACGTTTCGTATTATATAAATATATTTCGTATTCATATTTTATTTAATTATCTTTTCTTTTACATAAAAATATTTTATATTTTTAAATTTCATTAAAAATATTTTGTTTTATATAATTAAAATTATTATTATAAGAAAACCTTATCGACATAAATGAATTTTTACTATAAAAAATAAATCAAATGAGTACTACTTAATTAAGTGTAGCAGATATCTACGATGTTATAAAAATATTATTTATTTATTTACCCATTTTTATCTATAAATTATCTTTTATTTCGAATATTAATGTTAGATCGTTAATATTATATCTATAAAAAACAAATATCATTAAATTTAAAAAATTAAAAATGCCACAATAAAAATTACGAATTTCAAATAATAATGAATGGGCTTCCCCTTTCTAGTATTTAAATAAAAGTAAAACAACATATATAAGAGAAACAATACGTGATGGCCCTCAAGGTTGTTTTGTGATTTTTGCTTCTTTTCCCCTGTTTAACCATCTTATTTGTTTATGACTTGGGGGATGAGTGACGCAATTGTAGAAATGATCGGATACGTTTTGAGGATGCATTTAGTTTTAAAAGTTGAAAACTTGAAATTTTGACCAATGACAATATTTGAGATTGGCAAAATTTTAATGATTCCACCATATCTGAAGTGTTATTTATGACCTAGTTGGAGGTTCGATACGATTTTTGAGTCTTTCAATGGTATTTTAGATCTTTGGTAGATTTTTTTATTTTCTTAAGTTTTGAGTTGACCATGGTCAACATTCTGTCAAGATTATGCCTTACTTTTCTTAAATTTAGCTTGAGTAACAACTTATCGTGCAAAACATATTATGAGTTAAGATAAGAAATTTTAAATCAGAAAGATAAAGAAATTTTGAATACTCAATGCTTGTACCTTGAGATGTACTCCTTCTCTTACATCGTGAAACTCATTATTTCTTAAATATCTTCTTTGTACAACATGCAAAATAACTAGAAGTGAGGCATCTCACTTTGTTAATAGCTTTGTGAGCAAGCTAAGAAAGGCCATGAAAAAAAGAAGTAAAGTGTGAAAAATGGAATTGTAATGGTTAAACAACTATTCATCTTTTAGATGAAAAATGACAAAAAGAAAAAGAATATATCCATTACTTCCTTTCAACTCCACCATGGAAAACTATCCACACTTGTTTCCTTGATAATTTATATATACACTTACAAGTAAATTAGTATACAACCAAAAAAACAACAACATGATAGAAACATCACCACCACCATCTTGCTCTATGATGTTATTAGTCATTTTATCATTTCTATCGATATTTTCGTTTACAAATACTCATGCTCATCATTGTAGTAATGAATTCTTGTCCGAGGCGAAGAATAGAAATCTAATCAACATAACATTTTCCAAGCGATATATGGAAAGCAATGGAGTTGAAGTAGCCATGTATCTACACGAAAACACTCGAAAACTTGACATAATGGTGGGAGCTAAGTTAAAAAAAGAAGAAGAAACAGGATGGCTAGCATGGGGTTTGAACCCTGGTCCAGAAGCTAGAATGGTTGGAACACAAGCTCTTATAGGTATAAAGACCAAGAATGAAAAGTTACTTAAGGATACATACAACATTACTAGCTATACCAAGTTAGGTTGTCAACTATTGCCTTCTCCTATTGACTTAAACATAAGTAATTTCAATTTTATTTACATTAGTAAACTTAAATATCATGTTATATTAGCAACTATTATTCTTCCAATAAAATATGATTTGTCAAGGTTGAATCAAGTGTGGCAAGTTGGAATTAATATTGGGGCAGTAGGGAATAAAGAACTAAAGATGCATGGAAAAGGCCTCATGAATTATGATAGTAGTGAAACAATTAACTTGAGGACAGGCAAAGGTCGAGGCAATAGAGTTCATGAATCTAGCAAAATAAGACAAGTAAGTCAAGGTTCTATAATTTTTTTGAATTTTTTGATTGTTAACAAAAATATGTATGATGTGTCAAAATATGATTTAATCATCTGATCTTAAACATGTCACTTGGAACATTTTTTGATTGTTAACAAAATTATGTATGATGTGTCAAAATATTTTTTAATCAATTGGTCTTAAACATGTCACTTGGAACATTGATAATAAGAAGTTGGCAAATTAAAAAAAAAAAAAACAGAATAAAAAGAAAAGTAAAATAAATAAATGGAAAGAAGTAATACTTATAGCAATATATATATAGAATGTTCATGCCTACTATTTTATGCTTTTCATGAAGTTTTTCTTACTACACTTGAGGGTGTGTTGGTAGGAAGAAAAAAAAAACATTTTCTTCAGATTTTTTTGTTTTTTTTTTTATATTCGGTATGTAAGTAAAAAATATTTATATATAATCTACATAATAATGTAGGAGACGGAGTGTGGGGTGGTGGGGCTAGGGCTATGGGGTACTTAGGGGTGAAGATAAAGGTGTGTCGTAGGATACAATCAATATGAAATATTAGTTGAAACTTTTTTCTTACTTCCATTAGGGAAGTCATTTTTCTTATTTTTAAGCAACTTGTTTTCTTGTAAAAAAAATATTTTTTAATAATATTGACCAACCGAGCATGAAAAAATATTTTCCTCCATACCAAACACACCTTAATTGCTCGTTTGTTAGGGAGGATAGGATAACAAACTCATGGGATAAAATGTAGGATGAATAATAATAATTTGTAGAATATATTTAAATAATGAGATTAGCGATATATTCCACATAGAATGTGGAATGGCTAATCCCATAAGACATTCTTGTCCATCTCATCCTGCATACAAGCCTTAAGAAATATATGTTTCATTTTGAAAAAAAAAATCATAATTTATTATGGCTTCTTTTTGTTCACAAAAAGTGGACCCACAAATATAAAATTTAAGTCTATTTTTTGTGAGGTAAAAAGAAGCCTCACACGACTAATATCAATTATTCTAAGACACAAAATTTTAGTTCTTTTTTTACTGATTTGATACTCTCTTTATTGCAAAATGATGAATTAAGAATATATATATATATATATATATATATGTGCAGGTTCATGGGATATTAAATATTATTGGGTGGGGTACAGTGCTTCCTATTGGTGTGATTATAGCAAGGAATTTTAGAGAGTTTCCATTACCTTGGTTGGGTTGGAAAAAATGTCATATTTCATGCCAAACAATTGGATACCTTGTGGGAACAACAGGCTGGGCTGTTGGAATATGGCTTGGTAAAGCATCAAAATATTATTCCTTTCCCAAACATGGAACTTATGGCCTTTTCATATTTGCTTTTGCCACCATACAAGTAAGACACTCACTCTCGATTTCAATTTATTTGTCTGATTTTTAATTTGATACGAAGTTTTTTAAATTTTGTAGTCTGAAATAAATGATATATGTAGAATATACCTAAATGTCTTTTAATCTTATGGTCTTAGACTCTTAAACATGTCATGTGGAAAGTTAGAATTAAAAAATTATCAAAAAGGGAAAGAGACATTAATTTCTTTTTTAAAATAATTTAAAATGAAAAGTAAAACATACAAATTAAAACGAAGAGAGTGTATATATATTGGTAATTTGGCATATATCATGTAATTTAGTCTCTTTTACAATTACATGGCAAATAAGTTGTATTTAGTATCCTCAAATATAAAGTAATATTGTAATTTTTTACTTAACACAATACTATTCTATAATTGGTTCTACAGTTAATAATTTATTAGATTTGTGAAAATTCACAAGTAGAACATAATGAATAATGCACATGTTAATCTATACATAAAAAAAATATTTTTATCTAGCAATACACTATAATTTTTCATCGAAATGGTGTCAGTTGACACCTCTCAAATACATGTTGCCCTGCCAATGAGTCAACATCAAGAAATTTTATATTGATAGTATATTTTAATCGGTCATATCAAGATATTAACATTTTGCAATGTTCCAAAATTATTATTAAAATAAAAAAAAAATCAACTAGAAAAGTATATATACTTTTGTTGAATTTTTGCTAAATTAGTTGGACTCAACATGAGTAAAACGTTGATAGTATCATTCAATATCTGTCAAATAAGAAAAATGTGTCATTCTTTTTAGCTACAGTTTATATAGTCATATATTGTTGTTGGCCACTTTTAACCTTTGATGATGTAAAAAGATTTGTGGAAACCCTCTAAATTTACTCTTTAATCATAGTTCTCCCAAAATTACCACTTTACTTAAACATGAATGATACTTAAAGAGTTTCATACAAGTATAACATCACATATTTGTGAATGCAGATGTTGTTTTTCAAATTTAAACCAAGCGATCGTGACGAATTTCATATGTATAGGAACATGTTCCATCATGTTGTTGGATATTCATTACTGATTGTGATTTGTATCAACATATTGAAAGGGATACACATAATGCATCTGGACTACGCATACTGGAAACCAGCTTATTTAGGAATAGTTAGCTGTTTGGCTTTCATCTTTCTTGTTTTTGAAATTGTATCTTGGTTCAAATTTGTGTGTGATAAGTTTGGGTTATGGATCTTATGTGCTAAGTGCATACCAAATGAGGAAGCAAATGAGAAAAGAGGTTCAAGAGAAGATGGAAGAGTTCAGCCTAGTGATACACCAATAAACAACTAATAGTAGACACTAATAAGAGGTAGTAATTGCTATTATGTTTTGTCCAATTGTAATTTTGTGTTAGAAGTTTTTTTTTACATCTTTTTGTGTGGTAGAATGTAGAGGAGTATTTGGGATTTCTGAAGGATTATGGGTGTATACTATTATTGTTTGCTTTTCCTTTTTAGTTTTTTTTTTATTCGATATTAATTTGATATCCATTGAAGCCTGATTAATTCAATTGAATATGTCGTTTAATTTGATTATAATGTCGTGATGATAATGACTTGATGAATAAACTACAATCAATATTGTCGTCACAAATAAACGTTTTTCCGTAATTCCAACTATTTTTGAATAGTTTTCCAATTTTCTCATGTTTGGTTGGCTTAAATGTTTTGGAAAATATTTTTCAAATCAACTTATTTTCCTCAAATTAAAGGAAAAATGACTTACCTTTAACAAGTAAGTAAAACACTTTCCAAAATGCATTTTGAACCTCACACCTCAGCTTTTCAACCTAATTCAAGAAGTGTTGATTTTCGATTCTAATCCTAAATCTGGCTCATGATTCTCAATTCTAGACCCGACTCTCGACCTCGATTCGAGATCCAAATCTCAAGTTTTGAATTGAATCAAGGTCAGATGTTGAGTTATGATTAGAGTTTGAATTTTGGGTCGGGTGTTGGGTTGGATTTCAAATCATGTGTCGAGATGGGGTTTCGAGTCGGGTTTTGGGTTGAGATTCGAGGTCGGATCTCATGTCAGGTGTCATATTTGGATATTGAATCGATTATCGGGGTCAGATGTCATTGTCAGATGTCGGGGTCGGATGTCGAAGTCAGATCTCTTTTTGAAAGTTGGGTTCCGAATTGGGTACTAGGTCGGGTCCTGATTCAAAATTGAGTCTCGTTTTGGTGTTGGGTCTCAATTTAAGTGTCAGTGTCGAATCAGGGTTCAAAAGACAAGTGTCGACGTTAGGGTTGGATTAAGGTTTAGTTGTCAGGTCTTTACTCGGGTGTTAGGCTCAGGTCTCAATTTGAAAATTAGTTCTTATTTTGGTGTCGACAGCTGGGCCAGGAGTCAGGGTCAGGTCTCAGGTCGGGTGTTAGCGAGGTCGGGTCTTGGGTCAAGATCATATCTCAGGTCATGTGTCTAGTCGAGGTCGGGTCTTGGGTCAAGGTCGGATCTTAGGTCGAGTCAGATACTTAGATTTAGATCTAGGTTGAAAGTCGGGTTGGGTATCGGGTCAGGAGCTGAGGTCGGGTTTCGAGTTAGGGTCCAAGTCTTTTTGATATTTTTAAAAGCCATAAGAATTTGTTTGCCTAAGCTGTAAGAGATGTTAAATAGCATGTGCCTCCTTCTCACCTCGCTCGCCACTTTCTTATCTCGCTCGCGTATGTGGGATGCATCACACCAGATACATCTATCTCGCATATCTAGTATCCTAGATACATGTTAATCACACTAGATTTTTTTTAGTGTTATTGAAACAGCACCATTGTTTGATATATTTTATTTGAAAATCTTCTTATTCTTGATGTCATAGAATTTTAAGTTTGAAAAAAGGGCTAGCCCGCCCCACCCTGTGGCCCTTCTAAGGTTGGGTTGGATTGAGCATTTTCAGGCCCTTCCAAATGAAAAGTCAACCTGCCTTAGCCTTTCAAATTCCTTGGCCCGCGAGGCTTGAGCTAGGTGGGGTTGAGCTGGCCTTTTTTGACTACTCTAGCCACAAAGAATAATGATGATGGATAATAATTAATATTTTAGATTAGAGGAAATATTTCTAAATTGAGAAAAATCATAATCTTTCTCTTCTCCCATTTTCCATCACCAAACAACCACCAACAGCAGCTCTACGAAACCCCAACTCCTGTGAGGAGCTTCAAGCTTCGATAAATTGGAGCAAACCGAACCCAACTGGAGCAAACCGGTGAAGAGATTCAAGCTCACTTATTCTGATCCTATATACTATTTGCAAAACATAACCCATAGCCTGCGATCCTGAGACTAACTTGACCTACAACATTGTAAAAACGATAACGAGCTTCTCATCCCTTTCTTCTGCTTGTGTTCTAGTCTTCTAATCCTCTTTCTATGAATTCTGCTTCTCATCCCTTTCTTCTACTTGTGTTCTAGTCTTCTAATCCTCTTTCTCTGAGTTCTGCTTCTCTTCCCTTTCTTCTACTTGTGTTTATCAATTTTCCTTTTAGTTCTTAATTCATTTGTAATTCCAATTACGAGTTAGTGATATATATCTATCGGTTGTTTGAGTTTGAATTGAGTTAGTCTACTAATTGGGTTTGTTACGGTCGCCTTGATCAAATATTGATTGTGGTTACCTCAAAATTTAAAAATAAACTAGAGTGCAATCAATGACCAAAATAACACCCAAGCACTTCAAGATCCATGCAAAATTTTGAACATGTCAGCAAACACCCTTCGGATCTAATGGAATCGTCAAAATCCAAATCCAGCCTCATTAATTCAAACTATTGAAATTGGTCAAACTTTTCAAATTTAAAATTTTCAAAACTAAAATCTTTTGTGAAACATATTATATCCGATCACATCTGAAATTGTGCCAATTTTGTTGTTTGGTTCATTAATTTGGTTGTTTGATTCATATTTAATGCTTGAAATCTCACCTTTTTTCTACTCTTTTCATCTTGAGAACATTCTCAAAGATCTTAAAAATGTTATTCTACACAGATTTTCAACTTTAAAGAATTTTAACTTATTTACCATTGCTACTTAATGAGACTTCATCAGAATAGTTAGATGTTAAGTGGTTAAAAAGGTGGTTAAGGTGATTAAGGGTAGAATATTTTTTCTCTTAAAGTTGTTGTAACTAACTCTTCCAATAGTTAGTTAAAGGAGTAGCTATAAATACATGCTATCCTCATTGTACTAGACAACCTTTTGAGCTCATATATGAAATTCTTCTTATTCTTCTTCTTGTAGTAGCTTCTGTAAATTGTGTTTCATTTACGTTCATGGTATCAGAGCTAACCACAGTGATAAACTGTGATAGGCGATTCAGTTGAAAAATCAGAGAATTGTTTTGTCAATTCACAGATTCATCAGATTCTCAGTTGATCTGCAGATCGGAGTTCAAATTTGTTTTCAACTGTGTTTGATTCTTATTCTGCAACAAGTTCGATCATTGTGTCTCTAGATATAGTAGCTAAAGATCTAGATCGAGGTATCAACAATGGAGAAATTGTTGGTTCCTTCACGTTGCCTTCTAATACAGTCTCATCTCAAGGTATTGACTACAATCATCCTCTGTTTCTTAGTCCTATTGATGTGAGTGGAGTTATCCTTATCTCTTTTCAATTACTTGGTGTTCAAAATTACACACTGTGGAGTCGATCCATTACATTAGTTCTATTGGGAAGGAATAAGATAAAATTGGTTAATGGATCCTATAGGAAGGAAGTTTATGGTGAAGGGGCAATGGGAGACGGTAAATGACATTGTATTGTCCTGGTTAATGAACCCAGTATCCAAAAGCCTCCTTAGTGGTGTTGTTTTTGCTTCGAGTGCTTTGCAAGTTTGGAATGACTTGAAAGAGAGATTTGATAGAGTGGATGGTTCTAGAACATATAGTCTTCACAAAGACATTGTAACATTGCAACAAGGTACTAATTCAGTTTCTGAGTATTATACAAGACTTAAAACTTTGTGGGATGAGTCGGAACTTTTAGTTCCTGCTCTTTGTTGCAACTGTGATTAAGTCAAAAGGATTTGTAGCTCACATGAATAGGTAGAAGTTGTATCAATTTTTGATGGGTTTGAATGAGTCCTATCAACATGCCAGGAGTCATATTCTGATGCTAAATCCTTTACCTACTATCAATCATTCCTATGATATGATAGTAGGAGATGAAAGCCAAAAGGTAGTGATATCTCACAACAACAGCATGTGAATGAACACAGTTAGTATTGACTCTAAGGTGTGAATCAGAGATTCAAGAGGAACTCTATCTTAGTTTGTGATTTTTGTAAGTGTAAAGGTCATAGAAAGGAGTACTACTACAAGGTTATAGGATATCCACCTGACTTCAAGTCGAAAAGGAAGCCACAAGGTACTTCATCAGATGTCAACTCTGATCAAGCTCACTTCTCCTATGGTATGAATACTAATGTGCAAGTACTAGAGTGGAGAAGAAAATCTGATAGCTCTTAGAGTGATCATGGTGGATTAGGTACTTCCAGTTCTTCCAAGTTGGTAAGTCAAGATGAATTAGAGATGAAGCAGCTACTGAAGGGTTGTAATTTCACAAAGGATTAGTATGATCATATTCTCAAAGTTTTTTAGCACAACACATACATTGCCTCATCTGACTGTAATACTACACCTGTTGCTCATACTTCAGGTAAATCATTACATGTTCCGAGTATTAACAGAGTGTGGATTGTAGATATTGGTGCTACCAATCATATGGTATCTGATTTAGATATGTTTATCAAAGGCACTATTTCCAAATTATAGGTTCCTAAGGTTGTGAACATACCTAATGGAGACAGTACTCAAGTGACACATGTAGGCTCTTGTGCATTAGGAGACAATGGTATTATTTCCAATGTACTTTATCTACCACACTTCCAGTATAATTTGATGTCTATCAGCAAACTAACAAAGGAACTAGGCTTCTCAGTTACTTTCTTCCCTAACTGTTGTATTTTCCAGGAGCTTTACAGAGGAAAGGTGAAGCAAATTGGTGAAGAAATAGGTTGTCTGTATACTCAAAAGCATATCAGTAATCAAAAGAATGTATCCTTAACTGTGCCTCAAGTTTCCACGGACATGGAGTTGTTGGCACCAAAGACTGGGACATATATCTTTTGTAGTACTTGCTAGGATGTTTACTATGAATAAAGAAAGTCAGTGTAAGGTGTCTAAGTGTTTAGTTTGTCCTTATGCCAAACAAACTAGACTCAGTTTTCCCACTAGTAGTATCAAGAGTTGTGATTGTTTTGAGTTGATTCATGTTGACCTTTGGGTTCCATATAATACAACTAAATTTGATGGAAACAAGTACTTTCTTACTATAGTGGATGACTTCTCAAGAATGACTTGGTTGTTTCTTCTTAAACATAAATATGATGTTTGTGTCTCTTTACAAATGTTTGTGCAATATGTTCATAATCAATTTGCTAAGACTGTTGAGACAATCAGGTCTGATAATGGCACTGAGTTTGTAAAATCTACTTGTGAAAGCATGTTTTAAAAAATAAGTATTATACACAGAGGTCTTGTCCATATACACCCCAACAGAATGGGGTAGCTGAAAGGAAACACACAGATATCTACTTAAAGTAACAAGAGCACTAAGATATCAAGGAAAAATTCTTATCAAGTACTGGAGGCATTGTGTATTAGCAGCAGCCTACATTATCAACAAAATTCCTAGAAGTGTAATTTTTAGACTCCTTATGAGAGATTATATGGTAGCAAACCATTACTATCACATTTTAAGACAATTGGTTGTTTGTGTTTTTCCAAAAGTCTTACTGAACATGATAAGCAGATGCCTAGGGCCAGGTCAGCTGTACATATGGGGTATTCAGCAACAAAAAAAGGGTATATACTTCTCGATCTTACCACCAAAGTCTTTTTTGTAAGCAGAGATGTTTTGTTTAGGGAAGACATATTTCCTTTTCCATATGACAAAAACTCTGGAAGATAACAGTTATTCACAAATATATTGCAAGAAGGGTCAGATAAAAATTTTCAAGAGTTGTCTCAGCCAGCTTAGGTATCATACAGTCCTGAGCTTAAAGGACATGAGCCTGAACTTGCAAGTCAGGAGCCTGAGCATCTTGGAGAATAAGAGCATGTTCATGATATGTCTGAGAATTTAGGTGGTAACATAACTGCAATATATGATCCTTTAGCAGAAAAAGGCTCAGGAAGTTCTTCTTCTAGTACTAACACTCTTATGGATTCTAGTCAAAAGGATCAAGAAGTTATTGTATCAACTAACATCATAAGGTCTATAAGGACTAAGCAGTCTCCTGCATGGATGACAGATTTCATTACATAGAAGGCAGTAAAGTATCCTATGGGCAATTATCTGAGCTATAATCATCTTTCACCTTCTTATCAGTGTTATATTGCTGCTTCTTCCTCACTGAAGGAACCTAGTACATATTCAGAAGTTGTGAAAGATTAAAGATGGATAGATGCTATGCAAATGAAAATTCATGCATTAGAAAGCAACAATACCTAGGTGATCACTGACTTGCCACAAGGCAAGAAATCTATAGGTTGCAGATGGGTATACAAGATTAAGTATAAGGCTACTAGTGAAATAGAGAGATTTAAAGCAAGGTTGGTGGCTAAAGGCTACAGTCAACAAGAAGGCATATATTATAAGGAGACTTTCTCACCTGTTGCTAAGATGGTAACGGTGAGATCTATAGTCTCCCTTGTAGCTTTCAGAAATTGGCATGTCTATCAGATGGATGTCTTTAATGCCTTTCTCCAAGGTGATTTAGAGGATGAAATATATATGCAGCTTCCCCAAGGTTTTGTCAGTCAAGGGGAGAAGGTGTGTAGACTGACAAAGTCATTGTATGGCCTCAAACAAGCACCAAGACAATGAAATCACAAGCTGACTGAAGCTGATCTTGTTGCTCTCAAGTTCAGACAAAGTCAGTATGACTATTTCTTGTTTATTCAAAATTTAGAAACTGGTATAGCAATTGTGCTTGTGCATATAGATGATATGTTGATTACTGGTAGCAGTCTTAAGTTGATTGAAGAGACAAAGCAAGCATTACAAAAGGTTTTAAAAATGAAGGATCTAGGTGAGCTAAAGTACTTCCTAGGTATTAAGTTCACTAGGACAGAAAAAGGCATACTTATGCATCAAAGAAAGTATATCTTAGAGCTTATAGATGAAGTAGGAATGTCAGCAGCAAAGTTTGTAGGAACTCCTATTGATGTTAATGTTAAGCTAACATCAAAACAATATGATGAACAAATAAGAGACAAGAAGGATCCTGAAGATCAGTTGGTAGATCAGACATCGTATCAAAACCTAATTGGGAAACTATTATACCTTAACATGACAAGGCCAGACATATCATTTAGCACTCGGACTCTAAGCCAATTCCTACAGCAACCAAAGAAGTCACACATGGATGCAGCCTTAAGGGTGGTTATATATCTTAAGAGGCAACCTAGACAGGGGCTGCTATTGACTAGTTCTTCAAATGAATTGGTTACTGCATGTTGTGATGTAGACTGGGCCTCGTCAAGATAGGCAACTCTTTAGTGTCCTGGAAAGCAAAGAAACAAACCACAGTCTCCAAGAGTTTAGCTGAAGCTGAGTACAGAAGTCTTGCCTCTATTGTGTCAGAGTTAGTATGGTTACTTGGGATGTTAAAAGAAGTAGGAGTTGAAGTGCAGCTGCCAATACAAGTATACAGTGATAGTAAGGCAGCAATACATATAGTTGCAAACCTGGTCTATCATGAGAGGACAAAACATATAGAAATAGATTGACATTTCATAAGGGAAAAGATACTACAGGGTTCAATCAAAGTGAACTATATACCAATATGAGAACAACCAGCAGATATCTTGACAAAGGGGTATTTTACTCGAAAAAATAAATAAAAGAAAAATGACTAAGTTTTCGAAAAATCGATTAAACTTATGATTAAAGAGAAATCGAATTTCCAAAATAACAGAGTCGCCACTTAATTTTTTAGTAAAAAATCAAGAAAAAAACTTAAGATTTTCAAAAGACTTAAACAGATAAAATCAATTGAAAAAATAAAAGAGTTCGAGTTCAAATGTACATTCCGAGAAGGTGTTAGGCCCTCAGAATGCCCGCTAACTTGCGGTTGACCGGCGATTTGACTAAAATGACTTTTCAAGTAAACTGTCCAAATTTAAACTAAGTGAAGGAAATTCATTTTTTATTTATTTACTTATTACTATTATTTTTCTAATTAATTATTTTAAGGGGAAATAAACTAAAGGGGGATCATTCTAAGGGGAAGTAACTTAAGTGTTGACAATAATAATGTTAAAATAAAGCTAAGTAAAAATAAAATAAATAAATATTAACTTGAATATGAAAAGAAAAAAAAAAGAGAAATGGCTATCATTGGGAATTAATTAATTTAAAACCAAAATCAAATAAGATTTTAGTTGATACAATAACAAATAATAATAGTAAGGAAAGAAGTATCAAATTTGGGCCTTTGGCCCAAATTCTCGAATCTTGAACCTGTCCTAAGTCTAAAGTTGCCAAGATGATAGGTTTTAGCCCGTTTAAATCCAAAAGTTGTTGGTGCTCATTTTATTGGGCCTTTGGGCCCATTTTTCACCACTTGGACCTGCTGGAAATTATTTAAGGCTTTGGGCCTATTTGCCTTCAAAATTCAGCGTATACATTTGATGTATACTGCTGTACACGACTTGCATCCAACCCATTTTGGGCCTTCTGAAACCTGTATTTTTATCTGAACTTTGTATTCCCGTATTCTGATATTTTTTTGACCTGTAGCTCAATGTTTTCATCATGTATATTGATATATAGATGTATACAAGCTGTATTTCAGCTTGTTTTCGAATTTCTGGAATATGAAAACTCAATTTCCAGCCCGTATTTGTCGTTCTCCAGCCCTGTTCATCGATTTCATTGACCTGGTTGACTCAGTAAAAAGGGTTTGAGCCTTTATGGCTCTCTTGAAATGTGGGAAAAGTAAAATAGAAGTTCCTGGTGAACCCGGGCGGATTTCCACATGCAACGAAATAATAAGATATGAATTAATAAATTGTCATGAATGAATGAGTCAATTTTACTCCCATCGGACAAAGCAATGCTATTAAAACCAAAGAAACTTTACGATGCTTAGTGTTAATGACTCACACATAGATCCCATGATTTTAATCACTGAATATTACACCTTCAAATATATTGAAAGGGAGGATGATTAATTGGCAAGAGGCTTGATAATAAATCAACATTAAGAACAGCAAGCATGTAGCAATAAAATAAACAAAAAGACCCCTGATGGATTTTCATGGGAAAAGACTCAACATAAAAGAGCAATATCTTACACTTACTAAGAATGGCGCTAACAGTGGCAAACAAAAGAAGAGGTTAATATTAAAATGAAACGGGGCATAAACAAGACAAAGGCAACAAAATATTGAACTAAGCAAATTTATCATGGAGAACTGATCACACTTTCAATGGTCAACGGCACCAAAAAATAAAAGTAAACACAAACACATCATAATTAGGCTACATAATTAAGTTAAAAAGAACCATAAGAGACACAAATTAAGGAAGTCATATTTAATAATTGAAACAACGAAATTAGATCCAAAACAAGACAATCAATAATATCAGTATGCCATAAGTAACACAGAGATTGCTCAAGATACATACACCCTAAAGATGAGGCAAAGCACACTAATCTAAACGATTTGATGGACTGAAGCCTTTGTTAAAAGTCTAACTCAAACAACTACATCTTTATCAAGAAAAGAACCTGTCATAGTTAACTAATATACTAATTCCACAAGATTAAAAAAAAAAAAAAGGCTTCAACAAGATGCAGGTTCGAAACTTTTAGACCAAAACCGAGTTGATTCGAAACACTTGTCATTACTACTGACAGATCAAATGTTATCCTGCATACATTAATCATTAAAAAAAAGAAGAACATGCTACTCAACCGGAAATATTCTAAGATTGACATAATATCAACAGTAAACTAGTACAAAGCAGGGAAAAAATATGATCAGAAAAGAGCTCAAAACAGATCAATAACACAACACCATATTTATCAACCAGAGGGGCATCATTTAGCTATATTTTGAATGTTAAAACGACGACTCTGTATTTCCATTAAAGAAATTAGATAACAAACAACAGCCTCCTAATCGAAATGGAAAACTTCAAACGATAGAAACACGAGGTGAAGATGAATCTAACAAAGGGAAAGATTTATGTTTTTCGGGGCAAGAACTGAGACAAACGAGTTAGCGACAACAAGCTTTCACCACCGAAATATGACTCCGAGAATTCTGATGAACAAAGCAGAAGCGAACGAGGAAAAATGAACCTCATTTAGGTGTATTTCTAAACTAAGATTGATTGTTGCTTTTTAATATAAGCTGTGTTTCTTGATTCATTTTGTAACTTTTCCCTCTGTTTCTTACCAAAATTTTTCCAACCTTTTTTTCAACTCTTTTCCTCTTCTTATTTTTTCTCCTAATATTTTTCTCCCCCCCTTCTTATACCGAAACAGTAGTGGGTTATATATAGGGGAGCTAGGGTTCCAAAGTTGGGGGAAACTGATGAAAAAACGGGTTGAAATGAGGCCCATTCTGAATTCAAACTTCAAAAATTCTTTCACAACTCAGGATAAACACCTTTTTTCTGAAATTTTGCCCCATTCCGAAAGAGGAAAGGGCGAATTGACACTCCGGATCGACTCCAATGTCCTTGGCGAGCAACGTGGCTCCATCTCAAGGTCACAAGGATGAAAGCTTGGACTGCTTTATTGCTGCGACTGTGAATTGAGAGGGACGGGAGGAAGGAGACAAAATCGCAGCGTACTCTCTTTGTTCCTCGCTGCTTTCCGTCTGTCTCTGTGTTCACGCCGTGTATAGGCGACCATTTGGATGCTGCTATCGAGGTCATTTTGATCGCTATTTGTATGTCGTTTTGCTGTAAACATGAAGACGCCATGATTTCCATATTCACGATTGTCTTGCCGGTGTAAGCTGCTGTGAACATTCTAGGTCGTCTTTGAAAAGAAAAGGTGGGCTGGGTCGGGGCTAAAGAGTGGGCTGGGAATGGGTCAAAATTGTTGGAGTTTTGGGTCGCTGAATTGGGCTGGCAATTAAGGGAAATAAGAAGGGGAAAAAGGCTGCTGGACATTGCATAGAATGGGCTGGAAATCTGGCCCAATTTCAGGTTTCAAAGAATGGGTTTGAATGAAAAGGTTAGATTTGGCTAAAATTGTGATAGGAACTAATTAACAAATTATCCAAACGGATTAAAAAGATAGCCAAATGAACTAATTTTAGAAGATTCGGCTAGAATTCAAATAGGACAAATTAACAGAATTAATTTATGAGCTTTTTAATGTTAACGAGATAAAATAATTAACTTAATTATAAACTAATCGATTTTCATATAAACTAATTAATTCAAAATTAAAACTGCAATTCAAACTAAAACTAAATTAATGAAATATTTATATTAACAAAGCAAAAATCTTTTGATATGATTTTCAAACATTTATAAAATATACTAATTACATATATAATTATATAAAACCTATATGTTACTTAAAAATTATAAAAATGATGAAATTAATTAAAAGTAACTTGAACAATATTTTGAACTTTATAAAAACTAATTATGTCAAATTGTTTGGAATTTAAAAAGCTCAAAAATAAATTATTATCAAGGAGGGTCAAAATTGGGTGTCAACAAGGGGTTGTCCAGAAGGCAACATGAGTATTTGTTATCCAAGCTAGGAGTGTTGAACATTTTTTCCCCTCCTAGCTTGAAGGGGAGTAATGAGACTTCATCAAAATAGTTAGCTGTTAAGTGGTTAAAAGGTGATTAAGGTGATCAAGCGTAGAATAGTCTTTTCTCTTAAAGTTGTTATAACTAACTCTTTCAATAGTTAGTGAGTTAGTTAGAGGAGCAGCTATAAATACATGCTCTCCTCATTGTACTAGATAGCCTTTTGAGCTCATATATGAAATTCTTGTTCTTCTAGTAGCTTCTATAATTTGTGTTTCATTTACGTTCGCTACTCATTTTCTAAATAAAATATATTGTACAAAAGCAGAATTATTATCCTTGATAATAACAAATAATCTATTTAATTAGTATATATTTGACATTTCAACATGATAGCTAATTATAATGGCAAACAAAAATTATTTCTGGTTTGTTATAATTTAACACTTTATTTTAATTACTCATATTTAGGGTAAATAAGGTTAAATTATATTTTTACTAATTAGAATTTATCACTTTTCTCTAAAAACAAATTGTAAGTGAATACTTTCTTGTCCCAATTTATATGACATATTTAAATTTTCGAGAGTCAAACAATCTAAGTTTGACCGAGAATTTGCTCATGAAATCTTCAATGATTTAAAAATAAAATTTTTATATTTGTAAACTACGTAAAAAGTACTATGAGTCACAATAATTGACAATTCAAAATATTTTAAAAAATATATGAAAATTTTACGACAAAAAAGAGACTTGTTTGAATCTTGAAATTTGAAATGTGTCACATAAATTGAGACAGAGGGAGTATAAAATATATTTTACGCGCTCTCAATTTATGTGATGATGTTTTACCATACTTTCCATATTCGGAAAGGCCAACTAGTCTAGTGGTTATGACATTTTCATTCTTACTGAATAATTAGTCTACAAAGCCAGCTAGCAAAAGATTAAGAATTTCTTGTTGAAATTAATAAAACTTCTGACATTTGGAGTGATTTAAAATAAAACTAAAGCCCCATCACCTTCAAGCTACATAAAAAATGTTATCATGCAAAGCTGGAATGAGTTAGTGGTGATCATGTATATAATCTTCATATATATCATGCAAGTTGATATACCAATTCGTGCTAACCTTGATTGATTAATTAATCAATAAGAAAATTTCAGAAATAGTAAATATAATAGATATAATAAGACTCTATGACTATAGTTTCGATAATTGCGCTTCAAAGCTATAGTTTCGTTTGGTATGGAGGTTGCAGTTTGTATATTATATTTCGCTTGCAAATATACAAATTACAAATAGGGTAAGTATATACAAATTCGTATTTATGCATTTAGGAATTTTTCAGAATTTCGTTTGTATATTTCACTTTTCAATATACAAACAAGGTAATTTATTTTGAATACTTCATAAATCGTATACAAATAGTTAGGATAAGCATATACAAAATTCTGAATTTTTACAATCAGGAACCGAATTATACAAATTCTGAATTTATACAAATCAGGCGAATAGCAACAATTCGAGAAACTGTAGCCGGTAATTACAATTTTCTTAAACTATAGCTATAGTCCTTAATATAAGCTAAATATTTGTTATTCTGCGTAATTTTTCTTTAGTTAATTAAACAAACAGAATAATTCAAAGTCAGAACATTACATAAAAGATACGATATTATTCTTTTTTATGTCTTTGACCTTGTATAACTAATTAATTATTTAGCTACGCGGTTATATGATAATTTGCCTATAAAAATCGAATTGTAACTAACAATTTTGTATGTGCAAGAATTAATTAAGCGTAACAAAATGAATTCATTGGCGCTACTTTCTTGTTTGATTCTTTGTTTTTCTGTATTTACTGAGGCTTCATACAAGTACAGTTACGATTATAAGTCTCCACCACCACCAAAAAAGTCTGGATATCCATCATCGCCACCAAAAAAATCGACGTTTGGTATTGGTTTCTATTCAAAATCATGTCCACAAGCTGAAGGCATTATAAGAAAAGCTGTATTCAAAGCTGTTCTTATGAATCCTGGCATTGCTGCTGGCATTATTCGTATGCATTTCCATGATTGCTTTATCAGGGTATGTAACGCTTTTTACACATAGTTAAAATTATGTTTTATGTATATATAATAGATGTTGAATCCCTTTGACTTCTTTGTGTGTTACTTACTTAGTGAAAATCCTGACTCTGTTACATGCTGTTAAGAATAATCATGTTAATGTATTTACTTTAGATCCTATGTTTTCTAGGAGTTTTTTTTTTGTCATGTTAGGGATATACATAAAATGTAGTGAAATTCTGACAATTTCACTATAACAAAACCAACTTTTAGCAGTAAGTAATATACACATTAACAAAGAATGATAAAATCTTTACAGACATTAGTTAATTGTCATTGGATCCAGTGTCACTGTAGGTTTTAGAGACATTTAGAAAGAGTGTTAAATGCCGCTAAAAATATGTTTTTAACGGCAATGAAACTATGACCGTTAATTAATTGCCGCTAAAGGTCATTTTTGATGCAGTGTTTTTAACAATTTTGATTTTTTTTTTGTTGAATGCTAACATGCATTTGTGTTTGTTAATTTCTTGTTTATAGGGTTGTGATGGTTCAGTGTTGCTAGATTCAGTTCCTGGAAAGGAAACAGCTGAGAAAGATAGTCCAATTAACAACCCGAGCCTTCGAGGTTTTGGGGTTATTGATGAAGCCAAGGCATTGCTTGAAAAAGTATGTCCACACACAGTTTCGTGTGCAGACATACTTGCTTATGCTGCTAGAGATAGCGCATTTTTTGTAGGTGGTATAAAATATCTTTGTCAGAGGACGTCGTGATGGGCGTGTTTCATTGAGTTCAAGTCATTCAAAACCTCCCTCCACCTTTTTTCGATGCCAAGCAACTCGAAGACAACTTCAAAGCAAAAGGATTGTCACTTGATGAAATGGTGACTTTATCAGGAGCTCATTCTATTGGTGTCTCTCATTGTTCTTCTTTCTCTAATAGACTTTATGGTTTCAACGCTACACATCCTCAAGATCCTTCACTTGATCCTAGATATGCTTCTTTTTTGAAAAACAAGTGTCCTAGACCAATGAGTGATACTCAAGATGATCCTATTGTGAATCTTGATGTTTCATCACCTATTCACCTTGACAACAAGTATTATCTCAATTTGAGAAACCATAAGGGATTATTGACTTCTGATCAGACATTGTATGAAAGTCCTTCAACGTCTAAGTTGGTGTTGAATAACGTTAAGTTTCGATCAACTTGGGCACGTAAGTTTGCTAATGCAATGGTTCACATGGGTTCAATTGAAATCCTTATCGGTAACAAGGGTGAGATCAGGAAGAATTGTCATTTCATCAACTGAGTTAATAAATTCCAACAGGTTTATCGCTCCCCTGGGGTGTGGCTTAGTTAATTTATTGTATGTTAACATTTTGTGTGAGATTTGTATTCTTTTTGCTTCGATTTAATTTATTCCTACTACGTTGTGTTGATTGTTAAATGTAATGTAAGTACCATTTGTATCATTGCATATGCTTATGGAAAGGGAATAAATTTAACCTCTCTACCTCTATGTTCCTTTTTTTAAAAAAAAAAATTGTACCACACTTTTTTCTACTTGAAATATCCAAAATGTTTTACACTATCAATCACTCTTATACAACATTTTTCAAAAGGTCAATTTACTCACTATGAGTTGGACTAACGCTTTAAAATTGGTTCCAAATAAAATAGTTATCTATAAATCTAAATAGGTCTTAATCATTACGATTTAGAACAGAGTCGTAATATCATTAAAAGGTATTCTTGTGTAGATAATATATACCATCATTCTATCCACAATTACCATCCACCACAACTAACCACCTCTGTCATCACAAATTTTCACATTAGATACAATTAAATATTTGTGAAGTATCCTTCACCTTTTGTGGGTCTGATGTTTACTTGCAAACTAAAGTTACGTTTTGTTGATTTACATATGGAGAGTTTAACATGCATATATACCAATCAAGTACTGACAAACTTGAGCCTGTATTCGCTAGATAAGTACTGAAGCCGAGTGATGATTTTACGCCTCATGAATTTGACGTTCTTTCTATTTGAAGAGATCATGTTAGTCAGGAGTCACATACAATGCATTTTGAAAAAGAGCTTGCTCATCCTAACTTTAACGTGCATCCACATATTTTATATCTTGAGTTCTTTGTTGATTTAGGCCATCCAAAAATACAAACCTTTTAACCGGCCGTACCAATATAGAGAAGCTTTTTGTTTTAATTTGTGGTAAAATAACTCAAATAATATACTATCATATTTGTGGTAAAGTAACTCAAATAAGAGATAGGATTAATCCTCGTGCCTGTGGTAGAGTTCAATTGATGATTGATACCTCTCATTCTTTATCGAGTTGCTGAGTCTAGAGTCTTCTTTTGCTTGGTGTAGCTGATGAATATGTTGAGATCCTGTCCTAATTAGGTGTTAGCGGTTCTTCATTTTAGAGGATTGTAGACGTCAGTTGTGGATCTTGTAAGTCAGTTGTGGTCATATTGGCCTTGTGGTTAGTTGTAGTTTATTCCAAATAATGGTTTGAGCAGCCTTGTATTGTATTTTCGTTATATTTCGAATTTCTCTGTTGTGTTTCTCTTGATTTTGCTTGGTCTTAACGACCCATTTATGTTATTTAGTTTAGTTTCAATAGTAGTTCGCTTGTTTAAGTAAGTCGCCATGTGTTAGTCGCGCCTTCCTGATTTTGGAGCATGACATTATATCTAAATTTTGCAACAATAAAGTTATATCCTAAATACGCAAAGTATTTCATAGAATCATAATTTGTCCTTTCTTCTCGTCGAAAGTAACTTGCTTCTATTCTCGTTGGAATTGGATACAAATAGAAAATTTATAGATTATAGTAATTGGCTAATCTTTTTAATTAACATACGATACAATTTCACTTAAAATTAAATGGAAGATATTCTTTTTATACATAGGTTTAAAATGCCCTTGCCTAAATTTCAAATTTTACAAAATAAAATAAGAGGGTAAACAAAAATCTCAATTACAATAGAAAAGAACTCGAGATTTCTTCCCTTCTATACATACAGCAGCGAAGAAAAAAATATGAAATTCACGGCCAGAGTAGAGATCTCAACTCTTTGTGGCTATGCGAATTGATATTCGGAGACTCAATTTGCTAAATCACTGTGTGTTTTTCCTTCTTTTGAGGAAGAAGGGCTGCTTGTGGAGGGTTTCAGAGTTGAAAATGGTGGAGTCTCCGACATTGAAACGGAAATTAGAGGAGGAGACTGAAGCAGAATCTATTTCGAAAAGGTCAAGAACTTGGTTGCACGAGGTAGCAATTCCCAGTTGTTACGCTTCAAGCAAGGATGAATCACTTCATGGAACCCTTTCAAATCCTGTTTATAATGGTAAAATGGCGAAAATCTATCCATTTAAGCTCGACCCATTTCAGGAAATCTCAGTTGCGTGTTTGGAGCGAAAGGAATCAGTTCTTGTATCTGCACATACTTCTGCTGGTAAAACTGCTGTTGCAGAGTATGCAATTGCTATGTCTTTTAGGGATAAGCAAAGGGTAATCTATACTTCACCTTTGAAAGCTTTGAGTAATCAGAAATACAGGGAGTTAAGTGAGGAGTTTTCTGATGTGGGTTTATTGACTGGAGATGTTTCAATTTCACCAAATGCGAGTTGTTTGGTGATGACGACTGAAGTTCTGAGAACTATGCTTTATGCGGGTTCTGAGGTATTGAAAGAGGTTGCTTGGGTTATATTTGATGAAATACATTACATGAAACATCGCGAGAGAGGGGTTGTTTGGGAAGAGAGTATTATATTCTTGCCACCAGCTATTAAGATGGTTTTTCTTTCAGCAACAATGTCAAATCCTATGGAGTTTGCAGAATGGATTTGTAATATTCATAAGCAGCCTTGTCATGTGGTTTATACTGATTTTCGACCCACCCCTTTGCAGCATTATGCGTTCCCCAAGGGTGGTTCTGGATTGTATCTCGTTGTTGATGACAATGACCAGTTTAGGGAAGACAATTTCTTGAAATTACGGGAAACTTTCACTAAGAAGAAGCCAGGGAGCTCCAGTGCAAAGGCTAGTGGAAGAAGTGGAGAAGGTGGCTATGCTTCTGGTGTGTCCGACATCTACAAAATTGTCAAGGTATTATCCAATGATTAGCTAAAATGGAGTGATACTTGTCTTTCATATCAGTTAAGTGGTTAATTCTAATTGTTTCAGATGATCATGGCACGGAAGTTTCAGCCTGTCATTATATTCAGTTTTAGTAGAATAGATTGTGAAAAACATGCAATGTGTATGACCAAACTTGATTTTAATACTGAAGAGGAAAAAGAAGCTGTGGAGGAGGTATTCCATAGTGCAGTGGCGTGCTTGAACGAGGAAGATAGGAACTTGCCGGCAATTGAATTAATGTTGCCACTGCTTCAGCGAGGGATTGCTGTTCATCACTCTGGTTTGCTTCCTGTTGTCAAAGAACTTGTGGAACTTCTTTTCCAAGAAGGACTAATAAAGGCCCTTTTTGCCACGGAGACGGTAAGCCCATGACTTTGCATATCTTATTAGCTTTTTGTTGAATGTATCATTACAAGTCGTTGATAATCTTTCCCCTTTTGTCTTCCCTCCAAATATTTTTTTTAACAGTTTGCCATGGGACTAAACATGCCTGCAAAAACAGTAGTTTTTACCAGTGTAAAAAAATGGGATGGTGATGCTCATCGTTACATTGGATCTGGTGAGTATATACAGGTGAGTGTGAGTTTAAATATAACATAACATTAGCATTATTTAGTCTTAAGATTTTGATATAATTTGTCTATCTTTCATGCAGATGAGTGGAAGAGCAGGACGTCGTGGCAAAGATGAGCGTGGTATTTGCATTATCATGATTGATGAGAAGGTGAGTTAATAATAGTATTATCTGCTTAACAAGCATCCTTTTTACTACCTGCTACTGCCTTCTTAAAATGTATGCTTCTTTTGTTCTACTATTTTTGATAAATCAAAATACTTTATTTGATCAGTGTCACTTTACAAACTGAGGTTTTACATCTCACTTCTACAGAATTCAACTATCTATACAACCAAAAGATTATCCGTTTTCTGATAGTTACAACAAAATATCCCTTTTTACACCAAAAATGCAAAAGGAACTACAAGGAGCTTTTGACTTTAGCTTCACAGTGGACTTCCAATTCCTTCAAAATTCTACTATTTCTTTCTCTCCAAATCAATTGAAAAGGGTGAGATACAGTTTTCTATGCTTCTTTCCTCCTGGCATCCATCTTTCTCATTCTCCAGCTTGCCATAACTTCTGCAGAGTTCTAGGCATTGTCAAGAGTGTGTTTTTATTTAAACATGCCCAGTGTATCCCACAAGTGAGGTTTGGGCAATTATGCCGGCAAGGTTTTTGCCTCTGTTAAAACTTTGCAATGAGAGCAATGTTCATGAAGTTTTCTGTGGGATCTGGAGTCCACTATACTGAAACCTTGATCTCACTTCATGTTTCCATATAATTCAGCTTAAATTAAAGTCAGTGTTCTCTATGTGTCTTACTTTCCTTTTTAGTTTGTTTAGAAAAGAATGCTACTTTCCAGATTTAGCAACTCTTTAATCCCAACTTCCCACATGATATGTTTAAATCACAAGATTCAAAAGGTTTTTGGTTCATTATACACATCTTTAGTATAAGACCACAATATTCACATGTCTCCCTTACTCTTTTAAACTTTGTGCCTAGTCATACTAAGAGACATAAATGAAATGAAGGGAGTACAAACTAACTAACCGAATGAAATTGAACATAGTATCCACTGGATAGCTGTACCAACATGCTGCTGATGAATATACATGTTACCTTTCTGGGAAATATTGAATATATTATCCACATCATGCACGTTGACCAATCTACACCAGGAAGCAAATATAACAATGCATCTCGAATTCAGTAAAGAATGGATTCTCTTTTTCTTTCAAGACCTCTCTTATTCCTTCCTAGCCAGATTTTCCATTAGATACACACAAGAATTGTATCCCAGATTTTCTTGATAGTAGGGCTCAGACCTTTCCTTGTCCAACACTATAATAGCTCTCTGGTAGTTTTTGGCATTTGTTGTCACGACCCGATTTCTCAAGTCATGATGGCGCCTACTATACCCTACTAGTAGGTAAGCCAACCCGTAACCCAGAACATCAAGCAGTGAGCGTAAGGGTAGAAACTAGCGGAAACAAAAGTCTAAACAAGGACAACAAGGCGGAAGCAAACCAAAATAAATATATACAGAATCCCTCCCAGAACCTGGAAGTCACCAGTACAGAGCTATCTAATAAAGAGTACAAGTCCCAAAAGTGGACCACCACAAGCGTGTCTCAAAGGCAACAAGACTAGCTAAAACAAAAGATGGAGACAAGTGCTCGCCCTTGTCTCCGAATCACAGCTGCAAAAGAAAGCTGAAACTACTCACCGCTGGTAACTGGTACTGGGACCTGCATCACAAAATAGATGCAGAGCGTAGCATGAGTACCAAAATAATAGGTACCCAGTAGGCATCAAAGGCCGACTGAGCAAAAAGGGTAAAAACAAGAGGAAAGGATAGAATCTAGATACAGAGAGGTCAACACGAATAAGAAAAGGAAGCACACGAGCATACAAAAAATAAACTAAGTACAACTAAACTAAACCTAACTGGACCCCCATAAGCCCAGAAGGTACACTCGTGCACAAGTTTAAATACAACCTGAACGGACCCCCATAAGCCCGATAGGTACACAGAAAAGCTAAGTCTACTAAGAAAGAAGAAAACCAGGCTCCCAGCCCAAATTAACCAAGATAACCCATCAGACTCCACCACGCCAAGAGTGCACTCCATTGACTAGAAAGAGTGACCCAGGGGCACCCTACCAAAGACCCACTCCACTCATTTCGAAAGAGGGACCCGAGGGTGAGGTTGATATTGCGAGTCGTCCTACCATGCAGTCAGCTCCCAACCCAGCTAGAAAGAGCGACCCGGGGACACCCAGCCAGTAGCACACTCCCAGCCCAGCTAGAAAGAGAGGCCCGGGGGCAATCGCTAAAATCACCGAGTCTACCCAGCCAGCGATACGTTCCCAGCCCAGCTAGAAAGAACGATCCCGGGGGTGATGGTATCCCCAATAGGATCCAATCCAACAACAGTCACCATGGAACGCCGTCCGCTCTAAGAAATCACAGAAAAGGCTCCAAGCCTATACTATCTCAATCCCACGCCTCTAGTGATGTACCGAACCTTTGAGAACGCGTTGAAATCGCAAAATTAGAGGGAGAAGATACAGAAGTGCAGCAAGCAGCGATAACGCCTAATCTAAGGCTCAACTATCAGACTCAAGTCTGCTACTCCAGTCTACAAGGAGCTAAGTCATCCGAACGACGTCGGCAGAAAGTCAAGGCCATCCAGCCCACACGGGTCATAAGTCTAAGGCAATGCTAGCCTAACCTAGACTAAGGACATCATGCTTTCGGTTAAGGACGAACAAACATACAACACATAGCATACAAACATACAATAACATTTAGCACATAAGCATGCAACTCTACTAAACCGGATAACATGATACCACACCCGAAATATGACCAATCGATCCTAACATGAGGTATCTAATCAAAGTAAAGTAGGAAACTAGTACCCACCCCCAATTCACTCCAATCGACATGCTTTTACACAATTAAGCTCAATCTAGTAGAAAGAAAGCCGTAGCCTACCTTAAGTCCGATCGCACGCGCTCCAAATCACTTTGTCGGAGATTTTCCTTTTCGAACGATCCTTGAATGCTGCCACTCTATCGAATGTAGGATCACAATGTTAGTACAGTCGTTTAGACACCAAAATCACTATAAACGGAGACGGGTAAATTTTGGAGTCAAAACGGGAATCGTGGGACCCGCACCTAACTGTTCGGATTTGACTCCGTCAAGAGACCCAAAACAGTGCCCCGAACTTGTGTTCCGAAATGGAACACAATTCGGGGCTCAAAATGCAACAAAATCTGACATGCAAGGAAAATCACATTTTAATCAACTAAAACGAAAACATGCAGCAGTCAAAACTCAGAATTTACGAGAATCGCAAGGTGCCCAGCACTCCTTGAACAGTCCACGACGAAGCCACGACAATTTCCAACACGTGAGACTTCGAATCACCCAAAATCGAGCTAAAATGAGTGAGATATGACCAAAACAAGAATGCCAATAACAAAAGCTCGAAAAAGGGGTACAGCAGTCAGGTTTATCGCGAAATTTACCTCGAAATACGCGCACCCGACAACTTCCGAACACTCTACAGCGAAGCCACCGAAAATACGAAGCTCCCACACTTCGAATCGCCTAATTCGGTTGAGAGATGAGAGAGTTAGGAGATTTTAAAGTTTTGAAAAGCTGCTGGTTTTCTTTTCTGCATTATATAGCAGATTTTCAGCAAAATTTCGAAAACTTAAAAACTCTGACAGGGTGCTCCGAACTCGTTCGGAACCCTGTGCACACAAACGAGATATGGAACCATACCAAATTCGATATTCCGGACTCAATGGCATAGTCAAAATTTCCATCAGAGGTCATCTCGATAAAAAGTGGGTCCCACTTCCAAGAGCCATTTTAAGTCAAAAACCACAAAAGGGCTAGGAAAACTATCAAAAACCTCGGAACACAAAAGAAGGGTCCATCTAGACCAAAATCGACATTCCGGAGCTGACCGCGCTGACGGAATTCTCATCCGAGCGCGTTTACTTAGAATGTTGACTAAAGTCAAACTTAGGCTTAAAACTTAAAGTTAAAACGCCTAATAGCACCGACTTACACAGAAAACCTCGGGATTCAAGCCGACCATGCTACTAGCCTAAAATGACTCTTCCGGAGCTGATGGAATCGTCAGAATTGGATTCTGATGTCATCTTCTTGAACTTTTGATCGAAAATGATCGTTCAAGGTTCATAAGCTCCAAAACATTAAAACTCGCACAACAACCAAACGAACGACCAGGTGACCGAACTGTCAGTCCCAGCAAGTCATAAATGACTTGGGGTCGCTATATGAATGCTCTAACGACACACAGAAGGCAAAACACAGAAATGACTAGGAGGGCCATTACATTTGTCCTGCCAAAAATACTGAAAAGCAGATTCAATAGTGATAGTCTCTGTACAAGGGGAAAATAAGTGTCTATGTCTTCCTCTTCCCTTTCTCCAATATAACATCTGTTGCATACTTTCCACCTCTGCTCTGCAGGTTGCTTCATGTCAATGCAATTTCATTGGAGACTTTCCAGATGAAACAAGCCACTTTAGTTTTTTCAAGATTTCCAAATCATCCTTGTTAAACAATAACAAATAAGCCTCAGTTGCAAGTTGCAACATACTAGGGTCGGCTATATGTATACTCATTGACCATGTTTCTCTATTAAATTCATCTCAGGACTAAATTATACAGAATAATAAAAAAAAGAAGTACTAGAAGTTCTCATATATTTTATACCCCTATAAAAATCTCTGATAGGATTAAAAGACTCAATTTTTAAAAAAAAGAAAGTATAAGACTTAAACGTATACATATTGACATGTATCTCCCAGCTAATTTGTATCACGTGTATACACTTTTTTCTTCCGTTGTGCCCTATCTTTTGATAAGTTTGCATGGACTTCAAGAAATTGCAGGCCTTTCTGATAACTTTCTTCAATGTGATTTTAGGTCTATGTTGTCCCTTTTTAATACCTTTGCTCACCATGGTATCACACCTAAAGATTGATACATCCGGTGGTTGATGTAGGACATGACCAAACAATCTCAAAAGACCTTTTATTTTATCCTTGGTGTGCTACTTGCATTTTTTGGGAAATGTAGTCATTTTTAATCTTGTATGACTGCACATCTTAATATTCACATCTCTACGATACTGATCTTGTGCATGTGTTGGACTTTAGCAGCCTAACAATTAGTCTCATATAACATTGTTGATTTTATTTTGTTCTAGAGAATGTACCTTTCACTTTGGTAGGCATCCTTCTATTGCATAACATCCCCGTAACACTTATCCATTTCAATCATACAATTTTAATCCTATGTGTATCATCTTAATCTATCGTTCCATTCTCCCATAAAGACGAGCCTAGATATCTAGATTGCTTACATTTAGACACTACAATCCCGTCAAATTTCATCTCAACTTCACTTTTATTATGTTAACAAAAGTTGCAGTGCATATAATTTAGTTTTACTACCTGTCATAAAACCCTTGTTCTTTTAGTGCTTCTTCATAGTTCTAGCTTTTGGCTGACAACATTACTTGTTTCATCAATTACGTAAATATCATTGATAAATAGCATGCACTATTAGAACTTATCTTGTATTGTGTTGATTAGCTCATCATAATTAGGGTAAACAAATACAAGCTGAATGCTGAATATTGGTGTAAACCCATGGTTATGGGAAACTCCTTCATATTTCGCCACTAGTGTTTTCACGCTAGTGAATGTTCCTTCATACAAGTCCTATATGGTAATTAAAGAAAAAGAGACTCTTCTAAATCATTTGCCCCCAGTGCTTTGGTCTAGTGGTTCTTACCTTATTAAAAAAGGGCTTTGATCTAGTGGTAAGAGCAACAGGCATGATGCACAGCACTAATCGTTGTTTCGAATCCTGTTACAAACAAAAACTTGGTATGTAAGTGGAGAAGGGTAGAAAGGTGGGCCAATTACCTACTGAGTTTCGAACAATGCACCACTGGCTCTTAGGGTTTTCTTTGATTATCAAGAAAAAAAGAGAAGAATTCCCAATCATTTTCCATACCAAATCGACAAGCTGATATTACTGAAAACATTCCACCCTTTTCCCGATCCAGTACAGAGTATTTTATACTAAGGTCTGAAGCTGGAAAATATGTAACTCAGCAATTGAGTCAACCTTTCAAGCTCCCAGTCATTAAATTTCTTCTGTAAGTCAAATCACTCTGTTGATTTGCTCTACACTGTGATATTGTAGATTGCTTGCTTCTAGTAAAGCTAAACAGATATGGATATCCAAGGCAAGAGTCAATGCGGGAGTCAACTTAGCTCTGTAGTGATAACTGACATACAGTGTGATCGTTTCAGATGGAGATGGATAACCTCAAGGACATGGTTTCGGGCGAACCAGATCCGTTGGTCAGCTCCTTTAGGTTGAGTTACTACTCAATTTTGAATCTATTGAGCCGCACTGAAGGTCAATTTACCGCCGAGCATGTTATCAAAAACTCATTTCACCAGTTTCAGTATGAGAAGGTTCACCCTGAGAAAAATACCTTTTTCTATGTCATTACTCTATATTAAATGATTGACAGTGATATTGTCTCTTTGTTAGGCTTTACCTGACATCGGGAAGAAAGTTTCCAAGTTGGAAGAAGAAGCTGCATTGCTTGATGCCTCAGGAGAGGTATATTGTTTATTTTCCATTTTATTCAATGACATTTATTTATACAGTAGATCCTAAAATTGCATCTGTTCAATTTGTAGGCTGAGGTTGCAAGATATCATAAACTAAGGCTTGAGATGGCCCAATTTGAGAAAAAATTGATGGCTGAAATAACAAGGCCTGAAAGGGTTCTGTATTTTCTTCTTCCTGGTAGGCTGGTAAGTGGTTGTAGGCATCTATTCTATTATTCTATCAGTTCTGATTCAACCAGGACATGTAACTTGGCCCTTTTTGACTCAATCTATGATTGGTTGACTTCCCTTTTCTTTTTCAGGAATTCATTCATGGGTTGAACTTTGTTTAGTCTCTCGAAATATATTTTTTGACATTGCTGTGCCTCCACTCTCTTTGTTAGTGTACATGGCATTTTCTCTACTGCCATATCCTGATAAAATTTGAAATGAAATATGTTACTATGCTGCTTATTGTTTGTAGCTTAAACCTTCTGCATGGATTGACTCTTCTCCAATGGGAAATGAGCTGAAAGAACCTTGCATTGCCTTTTGTTACTACATTACAGACATATTCTAGAGTATTATACCCTATAAAATGTCACCTTGTATAAAAAAGAATATTTTATGCGATACCTTTAGGATATTCTGTAATAGTCTCTATTTAGTAGAGAATACATTCTTTGTTAGGCATAGCGAATGGCTACTTATTTACGTAGCTCAAGACTCCTATAAGTAGACCTTCTTTATGCTATTAATCAATCAAGTTCTCTTGATTATTTCCCCCACATTTACCTGTTGTTTGATAAATAGGTTTAATTGCAGCTCCTTTTACCTGTTAGAACATGATTTGGGACATTCGGAGGGTAATGTAGAAGTTTAGAACATCTTATGTGTAGGTAAGGTTAAAAGTTTATAGCTTTTAAATGATGGATCAAAGTTGAATTTCCAGATGCTGTATATTTTATAATGTCTGAGTCATACACTCATACTGGGAAAAGAAACTGCATAAATAGATAGAGGAGTTCATATCTCCTTAGGAATGTCATTACTGCTAGTTTGCGTTCAACATAGTACAGATGATGTATCACATGAATGGTAAGTTGGTAACTGTCCAGGCTAAAGTTACTTCTATGGTATATTTTTTTCGTTTTGCTGCTTGTGTTGACTGGAAATTCACTCACTTAATACCTTTTTTCAACAACTCCATTAGAGGGTTCATGTTTATTTTTTTGCATATACACTGAGCATATGCATTGTTAATGGCAGGTTAAGGTACGAGAAGGTGGAAAAGATTGGGGTTGGGGTGTTGTAGTCAATGTGGTGAAGAAGCCGCCATCAGCATTGGGTTCTTTGCCTGCTACCCTCTCTGCTTCATGTGCTGCTGGCTATATTGTGGATACATTACTTCATTGCTCTCTGGGTTCCAGTGAAAATGGTTCTCGACCAAAACCATGCCCTCCTCGTCCCGGGGAAAAGTGTGAACTGCATGTGGTGATTATCTTATACTGCTGTGTTGTATTTTCCAATACTCATTTCATTGCACACAAGTGAATTAGGTTATGAGAATTAGTTGTATTTTTGAGTCTAAATGGCTGTTTCTGGGACACCATTAAAATTTGTAGGTTCCTGTTCAGTTACCCTTAATTTCTTCTCTCAGCAAGCTTAGAATATCTGTTCCTTCTGATCTTCGGCCTTTGGAAGCAAGGCAGAGTATTTTTCTTGCAGTACAGGAGCTTGAAAAACGGTTCCCTGAAGGCCTCCCAAAGCTCAACCCTGTAAAGGTATTTATTTTCACCTACTGTTTTTTTTTTTTCTTCTGAATTTGGAATTTGCCATTTTAAAAAGTATCAGGTCATTGATCATAAATAATGGTTGTCAATTAAGTGCCAAAACCTTGTTTCCGTTAGCATGAAGGGCAGAAACCTTAGGCCTAAGGTTGGCAGCAGATTGCCATATTTAATGGCCATATTCTCTTTCCTTGCCTGGGGGAATATTGATCTGACTAGAGTATGTGTCAGGAACATTGCTAGTGATGTGTATGCAAAAACTGCAGGTCAAAAGCTGGAAATGAGGGTAGCTAATAGGAATATCTTTTTAGAAGGTAAAATAATTTTATAAATTAGAACGGCACAATGGATGTGCTATTGGGACTGTACAATGTAGCAAAAGAAGAAACAACAAAAGTGTGCCCTGCCTAATCTTGTAAGGATTCTAATGTTTGTAGAACTGTTTCAGCCTCACTTACATGTTCCATCCTACACTATAAGCAAAGCAAAAATATACAATTTGACTATAATATGTTGCTGAGTAACAGTTCTTCTGTTGTATGGGTCAAAATTCTGTATTATATATCATTTTGCTTGTTGCATAAGTTTAGGTTCACCAAAGTAATAGTCTGTTTAGTTTATCTTTTTACTATATGTTTATTCTTCAACTTTGGGCGACTGATCAAGACAAAGGTTTGCTGCTGTTAGCACCCTCAAGACTAGATGTTTGGAATGTTTATTCAATTGGCACTTTCTTTCCCTGTAAACAGTGTGGATAACTTTTTGGATTTTGTTATCTCCCTGTCTTTAGCTTAGTGGAATATTCAGGGTAATTTTTTGGCCGTTATACAGTTAAGTTTGCTTCATGTTTTGTTTGAAGCAACTTCTTTTGCTCTCTTGTAACCTTGCATCTTCTTGATGCTTTTCTAATATGATTTGATTACTTTATCAAAAAAATACCCAAGGGTTTGTTGCTTTTCCTAATTTTTAAATTTGTAGGACATGGGCATTGAAGATCCTGAAGTTGTTAATATGGTGAACCAGATTGAAGAACTTGAGAAGAAGTTCTTTTCTTATCAACTGCATAAGGTTTGACAAGAAGTTTGGTTTTGAATGATCTGTTTATTCAGTGAGGAGCTCAACTAGAGGCTTTTGCCATTTTCCTCTATGGATGATGGTTTACTTATTGTCACTACTTTTACCATTTTGCTGTTGCACACATGTGGGCCAGTCACAAAATGAACATCAGCTTAGGAGTTTCCAAAGGAAGGCTGAAGTGAACCTTGAGATTCAACAGCTCAAGTCAAAAATGCGTGATTCACGGGTAGATCTCCTATGTTGCTTGCTTGTTGACACAGTTTTTTTCTTTTTCCTTTTATTTGTTTTTCTCTCTTCATTGATCTCTTAGATGTGCTAGGTTTAAGTTATTTTCATCTAAAATACTATCATTATATATCTCATGGCACACAATCAATATTCATTCTTCTTTGGTTAGTGTATTTAATAATTATTGGTTTTCTGTTTTGCTTATCCATCTTATTAAGATTTGGTTTTGAGACTTCTCCTACGTCTTCAATTTCCAAGTAACTGATCCTTGGAGTATTTTGTGAGAAATATTGGAGAAGAATATTATTGAATTGTTGTTGTGTCTACATTATTACATTGAGATCCTATTTATAGACACTAGAATACAATCCCTTACCAAGTAGGATACTATTTACTATTCATATTCCTATTCCTATTTTAAATAGGATTGTATAAACATATTCCTATTTTTATAGGATTGTGTAAATCTATTCCTATTCTAATAGGATTTTATAAACCCATTCATGTTCTAACACTCCCCCTCAAGCTAGTGCATACAATTCATGTACCTAGCTTGTTACATATGTAATTAATACGAGGACCAATGAGGGGCTTGGTGAGATATCTGCAAGTTGGCCAATTGACTTCACAAAATTGACAGTCAATCTCAATATGCTTGTCTTCTCATTAAATACTGGATTTGATGCATAATGTCAGTCAATCTCAATGTGCTTAATCTTCTCATGAAATACTGAATTAGATGCATACTGCCGATAAAACACAGAGTGATAAAATTTCAGTGTTGAACTTCCCAAACCAAACTTGCAAAGACTGTTTTAGACCATAGAGTGACTCACATAATTGACATACAAGGCTGCTAAACTCCCCTTGAGCAACAAAGTGCTCAAAATCTAGTATAAAGTATATGGATCATGTTGGAATCAATAGACGAGTCGATATTAAACAAGTCACTGAAAAACTGGTTGGAACATGCTCATATTCTGGAGTATTAAATTTGATGGCTTAAAGTGGTCACAATCTAAGAAATAAAATTATATGGGTAGGGTCGGAATGATGTCACGACCTAATTAGAAAATAAAAATTATATAGGATAGTTTGAATTAATGGAACGACCCCATTGAAAAAGAGAAATAATATGGGTAGGGTCGGAATGATGGCACGACCCTACTGAAAAAGAAAAATTATACGGGTAGGGTTGGAATGATGGCACAACCCTACGCAAATCAGATTTGAGGAGTCACCGGAAAGACGAATGGAACTATGCAAATCAAATCTGAGGAGTCACTGAAAAGACACATGATGCTACACAAATTAAATATGATAAGTAGTCTGGAGAGATGCACGGTGCTACGAAAATCAGATATGCAAAAAAAGATAGTCACCGGAATGATGGCACGGTGTTACACAGATTAGATATAATAAAATAGTCACCGGAATGATGGCACGGTGCTACACAAATTAGATATGAGAAAATAATCACCCGAAAGATACATGGTGACCCAGCTTTTGCCAACATAATCATTGGCTAGACGGGCAGCATATATGGGTGCCACTCGCCGGCAGCGGAAGCTCTTTGATTTTCTACCAAAATCGTAGAGGCTCTGATACCATATGAGAAATATTGGAGAAGAATATTATTGAATTGTTGTTGCGTCTACATTATTACATTGAGATCCTATTTATAGACACTAGAATACAATCTTTTACCAAGTAGGATACTATTTATTATTCATATTCCTATTTGTATTCCTATTCCTATTCTAAATAGGATTGTATAAACCTATTCCTATTCTTATAGGATTGTGTAAATCTATTCCTATTCTAATAGGATTGTATAAACCCATTCATGTTCTAACATATTTAACAATTATAACACTTTGTGCTGGATTTTTGCTATTTTATTTACTTATAACTAAATTTGGTAAATTTTCAGCTTCAAAAATTTCGGGATGAACTTAGGAACCGCTCCCAAGTCCTCAAAAAGCTGGGTCACCTTGACCCTGATGGTATTGTGCAGTTGAAGGGACAGGCAGCCTGCTTGATAGAAACTGGAGACGAACTTCTCGCGACTGAATTGATGTTTAATGGTAATGTAATTGTTGTTTGAAAACTGTCTGCAACACTAATTTTCTTTGTTTATGCGGAAACATATTGCTTTTATTTAAAAAATGAGAGACAGGCTATTTTGTTTTGAACTTTGAAGCTTGAAATGGAAACTAGATCAAATTACACCGAGTGTTATTGCATTTTAGAGATTTATTTACAGTTCTGGTGTATTAAATGGTCTTAAACTTGATAGAACTCTGAAGATAAAAATGAATAATTTTACTCAAGTCTCTTGGATCATATTGAAGATATGTATACAATTATGGTTGGTTGCTCTGGAACTTAAACTTACAGACCTGCTGACGCCAAACAAAAACTGTGTTTTATTCTTCTCTTTTATTTCTTTATAGCCTTAAAGTATAGATCATCGTCATCCCTACATACTTTTGCTAACTCAATTTTTGAATACTCTGGTTGCTATAGCTTCTCCTTGGGCAATCAGACTTTCAATGTTGTTTAATTTCCAGTGGGACATGACCAGGCTTTGGAAAATCTCGTGGAATTCCCTTGGTGGTGCAAAAAGAGTGGGTAGTTATATCTGATATCGTGAATAAATTTTGTGACCAGGTACATTCAATGATCTTAATCATCATCAAGTTGCGGCTCTGGCAAGCTGCTTTATCCCAGGTGATAGATCGGAGGAAAAAATACAATTAAGAGATGAACTTGAAAAACCATTGCAACAGTTACAAGATAGTGCAAGAAGAATAGCAGAGGTGAGTTGAAAGACGAATATGGCCTTCTTTATTTACATTTCAGAAGCATGGATAACACCTACAACTTTTCAGATACAACATGAGTGCAAGCTGGAAATAGATGTTGATAAATATGTGGTGGCATCAGTTCGACCATTCTTAATGGATGTTATTTACTGTTGGTCAATGGTGAGTAAATTAGTTGTATTTCATGTTTATTCCCCACAATGATTCATGTTCCTTCCCAGCATGAGTATCATAGATTTGTCTTGTTGAATGCTGTCAAGTGTTAACATCGTTCTGCAAGTCAAACTCTCTAGGTGGTTACAGAGTAAAGCCTGTTTGGCATTCTCTTCCATTCAATGAAGACTAGATATAAATAAGACATCATCTTGCTGCACCATTGCCTTTCAAGGTCTCCCTCTTTCTTTGTTGTTGGCCTCTCCTGATAGATTGTAAAGCACCCCTTTAGAACATTTTGGAGGGGAAGAAGGGGGGGGGGGGGGGGGGCAACCATTTACACCAAAAAGACTACTCATAGATCCACAAAAGTTGATCGTCCCAACCATTGCCTTTCAACTCCATATTACTTGCAATTACTTCTGGGACTAGTGCTGTGCCATCAGAATAGTTACCATACCCAGTATATCCAGTGGGCATCTCGAGTAAACATGGGATATTGTTGAATGTGGTTATGCTGTTACTCCTTGTGGTATTCTTGCTTTGCTTATCTTTTTGCTCAAGGTTCAGGATCATGTTTTACTTAGAAGACTTTCGCGAATGTTCAATTGCTATAAGGGAAATACTTTTTTCCTGTGATTGTCATTATCCATCCCTCCCAAATAGCTAATAGGTTGTCTCATACTGATGGCGAGGAAAACCAGTCAGAAGGAAATGGTAATCATGCTAGTTTATCATATACATGGAAGCAACCTTCAGTCTTAGTACGTGACAGATGTTAAGCTGTTCAATCTTCAAAGGCATCATTTTTTGCATTTGAGTTCCTTCTTTGTTTAAAATGAATGAGGGTGCCAATTACCTGAAATACCTTTTATAGAAACAAAATGGTTTACGTTGAGTCCTCCGAAGTTGACCTGAGTTCTTTCACTTCCCCAATGAAAAAACTAACGAAAGAAACAACTGGAGATTTCATCTTCCTCTAATAGTTGTTAATCTGCATATTGCTTTCGCTTAGGGTGCATCTTTTGCGGAGGTTATACAAATGACAGACATCTTTGAAGGTAGCATCACACGGCTGGCTAGACGGCTTGATGAATTTTTAAACCAGGTAAATTCATTAGAATTTCAGTTGTGTTCATGAATAATTCGAGATATTAAGTATCAGTTAGTGGTGCTAAATGAGCGAATTGGATCGGTTTGAATTTCAATCCACCCATATAAATATGGATAACAATTGGATTGGCTAAGATATGGATCGAGTGAAATAATCACAACCTACTTTATTCTCTTTTGAGTGCTCAGAGTGTGTTCCTCTCGGAACAACTTTTTCCAACTCCTTTCTGTGTTTAGAAGAAAACTATTACTATAAGTAAACACTTCTGTAGCTTTTGTCTCTGAATATCACAGCTACATAGGTCATGCATATTCCAAGTAAAAATAATATATTTAATTATTCATGAATATCATTCTGTTGAGATTATAAGTATCGATTGTTAACTTAATTTTTTCCACAAAACCTAATCTAGGCGGGGTCATCCCAAATAACCCCATTATCTTTTCTAATTTATCAACTCATACTTATTATAGTAGCAGATCATTTAAATAAAAACAATCTACATAATATAAATAGTTTTTACCAGAAGTAATAGGTTAACTCGATCTACTACAGTATGAACTTTTTATATGAAGTTGATTAGATATTATGACAAATTGAAATTACACTATATACTAGGTATCCCCAACTTAAACTCTTACTACAAGTCTCAATGTTGTCTCTATTTATGTATTTAGTGTTTGAATTTGAGAGTCAAACAAGCTTTTCTCTAATTATATTTTTTTATGCATTTTAAATGCTTTTAACTAATGATTATTGTGATTTGTAGTACTTTTTATGTACTTTACAGATATTTGACTTTTATTTTAAAACTTTTAAGAATTCTATATCCTGATTTGCGATAAAATAGATTAAGAAGTTTGACAATTGAAATCTGAATTGTGATGGAGGAAGTATTATAACCCGAAAAATCAAGCTCATTGTTCAATTTTAAGCAATTAGCAATAGTTAGGTACCTCCTCCTGTTTTGAATAATATTCCCTCCATCCCATTTTAACTGATGAAATCATCAATAATCATCAGGTTGTGATGAATGGCTCAACTATTGGGTATATATGGATACCCATATTTTATCCATAATCCAACTCATTAAAATGTAGATTAAATGGATTAGCTTTATACATTGTTATCAAAGGCGTGCTTTAAGGCTCAAAACGTGTTGAGTGCTTCGCCTCACTTTATGTGCGCTTCAGTGTCGTCATCAAGGTTCTAAGGCAAACGTTTCCTTGCCAATGAGCCTCTTATGCAAAAGTGAAACTAAATAATTGATGTTTCACTTAATCATAAAAAATTTTTAATTTCTTTGGTCATATATTTGTCATTCATGTTTATAATTATTAGTCTTGGACTAAACATATATATTTGTATTCTTTTCTCCCTTAGCGCCCTTTTCATTAAAGCCACGCTTTATTTGCGCTTTGCGTTTAAAGACCCCGGACCTTAGAGCTGTTTTGCGCTTTTCTCCTTTGATAACACTTGCTTTATAAATATGGGCTGAAATTGTCGGGTATAGACTATCAATGTTCATCGGTATCCACTTGGTGCATCAGGAGAGCACTTCCATAAGACTTAATATTCTTTTAGTTACACTTATTTGTTGAATGAGCTGCTGCGGTAAACAAGTACGTCAATGATACCTGTAGTTCCTTGGTGATAATATACTGTTTTTTAAAATGAGTTTCCTTTCCGTTATACAAAACAGCTACTCCACATGTTTTTGTGTTGGTAATTTACAGTTGAAAGCTGCTGCACATGCTGTGGGAGAAGTAGATTTAGAGAACAAATTTGGTGCAGCAAGTGACAGTATTCGGCGGGGGATAATGTTTGCAAATTCTCTCTACCTGTGAAGTAGATCAGTGCTTGGTAGATTGATCAAGCTGTGTAGTCTCAGTCCCTAGTTCTTCATTTATTCAAAGTAATATTTTTCTGTTGTAAATAATTGGCAGATGTCCTATGGGCTTACATATGCTATAGCATGAGATGTGACAATAAAGTGTCATTGCATGAGATGAAATCATAACTTTCTTGTTGTACTTATGATTATTTTAAAGGACTATAGTTTTTACTTCCTATAACTGATTACTCACATCTACAAAGAATGAGAAGAGCTTCTTTACCTAGTTAATCAGTTTCTCATAAAGATGTGCCAATTTTCTGACTATATTTGTTAAAGTTATTGACATTGCTAAATGTCACTAGGGGTGTACATGGTTGGATTAGTTTGATTTTTTCAAAGATTAAATCAAATCATTTGTGTTGAATTTTTTAATTTTTAAATCAAGCTAAACTAATATAACTCGAGTTTTTCAACCTCGGGCTTTTTGGATTTTTTTAAAGTACTAGTTTTACGGCACGTGCGTTGCACGTGTGTATCGTATATGTAGTATATGATGTTGTAAAACAGAATTAATATTATTAAATTTAAGTTTTTTAGTAAATAATTATAATTGAACAAACACAGGACAAGTGTTTTTAAATTATTAATACATATTGTCATAGAGTTATTTGTATTTTGAGATTAAAATGACCATATATCATTAAAACATTTCAAAATACATTCAAAGATTAAATATGGACAAAGTGACATTTCTTTACTAATATTATTTCTTATTTCACTCAATTTTGTAAACAAATCTAACCAACAAAATAGGAAAAAATATTCATTCAAAAAATGTCACCAATAGCCTTTCCTCTAGAGGTTATGAAGATAAATGATGTACCCCATTCAAGTAGAAATTTTATCTTAAATATTCATATTGGAAGTTTAGTATGTGCATGACACTAATAAGGATTACCATAAGTATTTCAATATTTTATTTTTATATGCAACATATCTTTTACAAAATATTATTACTCGATTAATATTTAAGTAAGATTATCATAGAGAGGTAATTTTAGCAAAAATATGTACTTGGTTGTTATCATGAATGATGGTTATATATACTTCAGTATAATAATTTAATTTTAATATATGAATAACATCATCTATGGTGAAAAATATTTCATTTCATTAATTTTCTACCTTATCTTTGTGAAATTGTAGTCTTCTCCTTTTTTCTGCCGCATACATATCATATAGTTGTTGTCTAATGAAAGTATCTAGTATCTTATAGAAGTTGTATGATGATATAAAATATTTAAAATTTTCAATAATAAAAATTAATAGATGAATAAAATTTAAAGTATTATTTATAGAATCATTAATTTGATTTAAGATTATTTTATGATCAATAACTATTTTTTTTATCTATTTTTATATAGCTAGTAAGGAGTGTATCTTCTGATATAAAGAAAAATTATATGGAACAATACATATCCCATGAAGAAGGAAAACAAATTAATGTTCATGCTAAATTCACTCTAGTGTTCTATTTGATTTAAATCGCCACCAAAACTTTACTTTATCCGTTATTTTACATACATATCTATTAAAAAATAGGTATTATCATGGCTATGTTATCATATTATAAGTAAAAGTGAAAATCTATTTTTGAAATAGTGAATTTAACATCAAAACTAATAATTCAATGGACTACGTTGATACCCATTGTTTTAGCAAAATGAGGAAGAAACTCCTTCGTTTGAGGGAAAAGAATAAAAAATAAAAAAACAAAGAAGAAATATCTTAATCAAATCATATGCCTATTTTCATATATGTTTAATATTATTGTCTCTTCCACAACTTTTTGTCATTGTTAACTCATGAAAATGGTAAAAAAAAAATACAATTGTGAATTGATGAATGATTTGCAACAATTTTTTCACCAACTCTTTCTTATGAGGTACCTTGTATTGTTGAATTTCGAAGTTAATCTTTGCAAATAACACTTGAGATTTTTTAAGAAGAAGAAGAGTAGAGAACTTAAAGAAATTGTAGTTTAAAAGTGTGAGGAAACCCTTCTATTTATAGTTACCAAATAGTAGTATGAATAGGTGTAAATTGTGCCTTATCCGAAAGTCACAACCTTTCGAAAAAGTCATTGCTTATCGGAAAAGTCACAACCCTTTAAAAAGGCACAACTCATCAAAAAAGGCACAACTCATCAAAAAAGGCACGACCCTTTAGAAAAGTCACATCCCTTCGAAAAAATCACAACCCTTCGAAAAAGTCACAACTCATTGAAAAAGTCACAATCCGTCAAAAAAGTCACAACCATTTGGAAAGTCACAACTCATTGAAAAAGTTACAATCCTTTAATTTAAAAAGGTATTTACTTTCAATATAATAAAATTCATTAGATTAATAACTAAAATAAATTAAGTATTTTTAATTGGGGATATTATAGTAATTCAACATTCAGGTTTGGGAGTTCATGCTTTTAAGGTAGCATAAATAGATAGATTCATACAAACATATAAGTAATTTGTGCTCCAAATATTTCTTTAGTCCTCATCTACCTTATGTGAATACAGTAACAAGAGTTCACTCTTGTTACTTTGTTGCTAGCAATGACTTTGCCGGAGTTACAGATCATACAAGACGATGTAAGAGCTGTTATAGGCCAAAAATATTACAATTGTTGTATACAAAATTTTGTCCAAAAAATATATTGAACCAGTATTCCATAATAATGCTTTCACTCAGTCGTTTTCATTTTCTTTTTTACATGTTCATATTTAGTTGCTCATGACTATGCTAGTATCAAGAGTTAGCTTGAAGTTGCTTGTGATTCTAAGAACCGTGTTACGACTAGGGAGTAGTCTCGGATCGTGACATTTATAGATGCCAAACTAGAATTTTTAATGTAGTCAAATTAAGAAATATCATAAGTTGGGGTCCAAATTTTAAATAAATTGATTAGTATAATCCTTTTTTAAGGAAATTATTTTACTTTTTTTTTCTTAAAAAGTTGAAAATTGCTAAAATTTTAACAGGTCATATTTCATGATTATTTTTGGAGACTGGAAACACAATATTTAACTTGTCACATGGGCATATTTGGTAGAAAAGTTTTGTGAAAAATATGTTTTACAAAAGATGTTAGTATATCCTTAGAAAATTAACATCTTGTGAACCTTGGAAATGAACTCTAACAACTTGGGAAGTGAATTCTAACATTTTCAAGATATGCTAACATCTTTTGTACAATATATTTTTCATTATACTTTTTCTACCAAATATGCCCATGTCACAATGTAAATATTGCGCTTTCGATGTCCAAAAATAATCATGGAGTATGATCTGTCAAAATTTTAGCAATTTTAAACTTTTTAAGAAAAAAAGTAAATCAATTTTCTTAAAATCAGATTACACTAATCAATTTATTTAAAATTTGGACCCCAATTTATGATATTTCTTAATTTGACTACATTAACAATTCTTGTTTGACATTTATAAAAGCCAGACGCCTCTTCAAGTTATATATTCTACTCCAAAAGAAAGTGTTTATTTATGTTTGAGTATCAAAAATGACTACAAAAAGACTTAGGGATACTAGGAACTATAGTGAAGACGTAAGGAACTCCATCTTAGATAGAAGAGTAACAAGTTTGTTTAAGGAAGTAGAAGAACTTTCTATTCTGTGTGATATAGAAGTCGCCATAATTATTTTTAGGCCAGGGAGTATCCAACCCATTGCTTGGAAATCTGCAAGTATGGCTCAGGATGTCTTAACAAGGTATTTAAGTTGTGAAGCGAATGAAAGGATTAAAATTTTTGTCAAACATGAAACCTATCTTCAAAGGAAAGCGGAAAAGAAAGAAAAACTAATTAGCAAATTAGAGAAAATGAATGAGGAGAAGGAAATGAAACTCCTCTTCAACCAACTAGTGGAGGGAAAGAGTATTAATGAACTTGATGCAAGACAGATGAAAGGTTTGTTAAAGATGTGTGCTACTAAAACGGCTAAAATAAATGAAAGAAAGGAACAACTGAAACAACCTCTAAATCCTCCATCCAACAACAAAAATGTCACCCTATCAGCAAGTCCAATGGGAGATTTATTCATTGACTTGTGGTTTATTGAGATTATGGCTACATTAGGGGATGGAAGTGGTTCAAAGTCTGCACCAACAAAAGGCAATGACACCAATATTGGAGATAATGGACATTTTAAGGATCTCGATTGAGAATATAATAATTAAGTTGTTCTATTATTTGTTTTTTCATGGTGCTTTTTTCATAGTGTGTGTCTTAATTTGTTGCATTTTTTTATCCATTTCGTGTTACCGTACTTTTATTTCAATTATTTATGAATGTTGGAAAAATAAACTAATGTTGTTCAATCAACAAGTTATTCGTGTCAAACTTTTGGACGAAGTTGAATCTTTATATTTAGTAGTATATATTTATTTCTCTTCAGTTTAGCAGCTTATGGTGTTTGATACAAAAGGTCTTTCATGTGCATATTAAAATTTAGGAATTTCACCCTACATGTAGCAGCCTCAATCTTTATGAATTTCCCAAAAATAAATATTCTAGTCTCAATATTCACCATTTTTAGTCGTCTCTGTCTCTCTCTCTTAAGTCTTAATCTTTATCAACTTCCCGAAATAAATATTCTAGTCTCAACATTCACCATTCTTAGCCAATTCTCACTCTCTCTCTCTTTCTCTGTCATATTCTTCTGTGGTCCTCGTCCTCGTTTCTCGTCCCCGTCTTCTATTCTTCTCTGCCCTTCCTTTAATCTTCTCCATTGTCCCCCTACATCTCCTCCACCAGTACTTCTCTTCGAATGATTTTGTGTTTGAAGTTGTTGATAAAGGTTGCCCGAATCTAAAGTTCTTACTAAAGAGCTTTGTTTGAGATGGTGAAAATCATGTGGAGTTTGGGGATTTGAGGTGTTTGAAGAAGGAGCTTTGAATGTGGTTTCACCAAGTAGAATTTTGTATGTATGGATTTGTGATGATGGATGGTGTTTCATAGAAAATAGGAAGTTGTTAGTGGACACACAGTGAAAATGTGGTGGTTGTTTCTAACCTTGGTAACAATTTCAAGCAATTGTTAGTTACTTCTGAACTTGAAATTTCCAAATGAAACCAGATAAAGAGTAGGAAAAGCTTCACAGAACATTCGAACTAGCATTTGACGGGGATAATACCAAAGGATTTAAAGCCCATTATTGTATTTTAACATGATTTACGATCTTAAGGATATGACATCCCATGTAATCACGAGGACAAAAATTAGTTTTATGTGTGGACATACTTACATTTTAGTGTAGTTTCTTTGATTCTCTATTTTGATAAAGGCATTTTATTGTAGTTTAATACCAAAGATTCGCTCTCCAAAATTAAAATACATTTGCAAAATGTTTTTTTGTAAATGCCTTTTCTATTCCACCTCGAGATGTAACCTAAACAAAAAGACGGTGTAGATCTAGTGGTGTTCCTTCTACAAGAGGGAACCTGTAATAAGCAGGACTTCCATCACAAGGACATTTTGCGTTTGGCACAAATGACTCTCCCCGTTACACAAATGTGTAGATTATGTACACCAACCTGATTGACCTCAAAGACAAAAAAAACAAGCAGGTTGCTGTACATAATGACCTAGTTGTTGCAGTTATGAACTATGAATCACAGGGACTCCCAACATTGCTTGGTTTAAACAGGCTGGATATGGCTAAGAGTGTCAGCTTCACTTGTTAACCAAATATCAGTTGCTTAAAACACCAAGCGAACTGGCCAACAAAAGGTAAGCAACTCCATAGGTACGAATCCTAGGGAAGAAATCAACGAATAGTCACCTTTTGCAGCAGAAGTTTAGCAGAACACTTTTATATGAGACATCCAACAAGTTCAGTGGAATCGAAAATGTAAAAAGATTTCAATTGTATAAACTTATATATTTAAATATATGTGTGTGGTCTTTAGATATAAAAATTGTGATGTCTATACTCAGTGGGTTTAACCAAACTACGAAACTCTCTCCCTCTTAATTGGTTCTAACAAAACTTCAGAACCTCTGGCAGGCAGAACAACATTCCATTACTCAAAATTGAACATATTTAGATCTTCTTATGCATTGAGTTAGCTTCCCAGACCTGTATCACCAACTTACTTATGCCACAGCAACACCACCGGAAAACTGCATTGTACCAGAGCGAGGGGAGGCAGAGAACTCGGGTGATTTCATGGCTACAGAACCACACTTCTCTTTATGTTCATCAATTGAGATTTGCTTCAAACGGCACTCTGAGCTACAAAATGCCTTCTCTCCTCTGCATGAGCATCACACAGGAAAAGAGGTGACATTAGTAAGCCTGTACTTCATTCCCCAAGCTTGACAAGACAAGGATAATATATATTTTCCCTCCAAAATATATATGTCCTACTCTATACCTAAAATTCTCCAAATCAAAAGCACACACTACAGTGCTTATACAACAAGATATACAGCAATATCTGGAGGAAAAAGCCAAAATTTTACGAACAAATGAAAACCATTAGGTACTTTCCTACCTAAAACCTTAGGTCATAAACTTCAATAATATACTTATGAAGAAAGACTGAATTATTTCCAACTAGAAAACAGCAAAAAGAAGTGTCTAAGAAGAATGACTGAAATTAAAAGCAGAGAAATAGGAGATATTAATGGACAATGCAAAAATATCAATATCTGCCACAAGCCACAAGCCACATGGACTTGGTTCGTGCATGAGTTCTGAAATTAAGAAATACAACCATCATGGATCTGAAAATTAAAATTGAGAATCACCGCAGAGAATTGAGTAATAACTTTGCCAATGTTTCCAAGAAAGCGAATTAAAGAAATCACGCTTATATTAAAATCCCGATGGACTTGGTTTGTGCATGATTACTATAACAAAGTCATATAAGCAAACATCAGCAGTTTACTTGAGAAGATTCCGAGCGACTGACAACAAGGAAAACTAATTGTACAAATTAAGCACAATGTATTAATCCAACTCTTGTCAAAGAATTTATTTCCCTTGCTTCAGGATATGCATGTTAAACAAGTAAAATATAAGAAGTACAAGTCCAGTATTATGTGCAAGTTGGAACAAGATACCAAAGGCCTAAGTCAGATGATAATTATAAAAGACAAGAACACTTAAGAACGCAAAAGCAGAATGCAAAAGGAGGAGGAGAATCTACTAGTGAAACATTCAAGGTTACTGCACCCTACACGGACATGACTATTACATGGAATTTGGAGAAACTGATTAGCCAAACTGACAGCAAACAAAATATTTGATTGTGCAATGCTAAGATAATTGAGCTTGACATGCAGTTTCCAGTAATGACCTGTGGGTCCTTTAAAGGCTTCCCTCTTTCCGAGGAGAATCTATTGCTTAGGTCTACAAAAGTATCAACAATTTGCAATAAAATGAAGATAGAGCATTGCTACCCAACTGACTTAGAACATCTCCATTTGCAAACTTTCTAAATCCAGATGGGAATAACATTTTCCTCAACCAGTAGAACTAAGCAGATAGAAAATTTGGACATCTGCAAATTTCAAATCAGATTCGCGTAGACAGTAGATCGCAGCATAAAGAACAAATGGATTTGCATCAACATGTTCTCATTTGCAATACATGCTTCATATTAGAAAAGTAAAAAAGAAAGTAAATGTCAAAGGATAATCATAATTCTCTAAGGAAAAGACGAGCCAACAAACACAAAGTTTTATGGCCCACAGACAGCTATGTTTAAAACTTCAGAAGTATGAATTGAATGAATAAGTCTCAGACCATAGTTCTCAACCACCACCACAACAATAACATTCATTCAGATTTTATGTTAACTGCTGCAATTAAAACTGAACAGGTAAAAGAATATAAGTTACATTTTGAAAGTAAACAAAAATGCTATCCACATTGAGTAACCAACCAAATATGATCGGCATCATTACTGATAGGACTCTAGAGCACTCTCTCTTATTGGGTTAAGCATACTACTTCACAATGATCTACTCATACTAATGAGATTTCATCGATTAAAAACATTATCAAATGAATTTTCATTTTAATTGAAACCATACAAAAGGAAATAAAAGTATTGTATGCTCTAAGGTTGACTTGAATACGAAGCTTCTTTCTTTTGATATCAAGGATAACTCACAGCCGCTACTCTTTGGGTGTGCACATGCTAAATTCCGCTCATAGGCAATAGCTCGCAAACAACATAGGAGAGCTAAACTACACTAGACAAGTCCCGTGTGACGAGCTTGACCCAGAAGGCCAATCCCTACTGCGAATGCAAGGGGTTTCAAACTTGAGACCTCCATAATGGAAGTCCCAAGCTAAACCATTTGAGTCACCCCAAAAGATTGAATATAAACTAGTTTCTCAAACATAATCAAAGTACAAAACTATGGTGGTGGAGCATTACAAATTTCATAAAATGGAAATCTAATAAAAACATTAATCCACAATTAAAACCCTTCAAATAACAGAATCAAGAATAGGCTAAAACAATTGAGACAGATTATACAGAACCTGTAAATGAAAATATCCAACCCCTCAAGGTGCTTATGGCATAAAGAGCAAATATTGAGGAAATCCGCTGCCCTAAAAGCCTCAGGAGGAGCAGAGGCAGCAGCAATAGCAGTTTTATGATACCCATTTCCCAGAAATTGATCGTCATAATATTCCATTTTCTTAACCAAATTGGTACCCACATGAGAAATCACACGAGTATACTCTTCACACATCTCCATTTCCTCAATAGTAGGTTTTTTCTTTATCTTATTATAAAAATCATTACTCAAAATTGGTATGGGGGTCGAAGTTGGTCTTGGCGAAACAGTCAGAATTGGAGGTTTATTACATTTCTGATTATTGGACATGGCTGCAACAATACCAAGGCCAACAACACCACTAGGGTCTTCAAATTTGTTAGGAGATTTGGTGGATTTAGGTGAATTAGTGTTATCAGTGGGGGCAAAAACGGAAAGATTGATGGATAATATCTTCTTACGGCCCCTCACTTCAGCCATTTTTTTTCGAAAAAGAACAAAGAGAGACGCATATGGGTCTCTCTCTGTTCTTGAATTTGGAATTGAGGTTTTTGTTTTTGCAGATTGAAAGGAAAGAAAGATTGGTAGAGAAGAAAAGGAACAGTTTTCTCCTCTTTTGGATTATATCTAAAAGAGAAACTTCTCTCGTTTTCAGGAGAATGGAGAATATAAAACAGTCACGTAAAATGCATTGTACAACTTTCTTTTCTAATTATTTCCATGCTACGTTCCTTGCCCCCCACCCCCCCTCCCAAACACACGCACATGCGGGGCGATCCCACGTGGGTTCTAGGGGTGACTCGAACTCCCTCGGAAAAAATTATAGTATATATAAGACAAATTTTCTGTATTTATGTAGATATATTAATTTTGAACCCCTTCATGAACATGAAATAAGTTGTAGCATAGTTGTAGGTAGGGGTGTTCGTGGTTCGGTTTGGATCCGTTATTGATTAAAACCAAAACCAAACCAATCTAGTCGGTTTTTTAAATTTCTAAAACCAAACCAAACCAAATGAAAAAAAATAACTGTTAGTTTGGTTATTGTCGGTTTGGTTCGGTTTAGATCAGTTTTTCTGGTTTATTCGGTTTGAAAGTAATAATTTTTTTGAGGATATACGTATCTCGATAGACACAAACACCTAGTACATGAACAACCCACAAAAAAGCTATTGTCGGTTCAATTAAGCAATTAAGCAATACTAGAGTTATCAACAAAGTGATTCAATTAAGAAAAAATGCGACTATTTTATTTGAGTAGGGTAAGTAAAGACTTAAATGAATTTTGATGGACTTGAACTTATGATTGTTATAGTTGGGCTAAAGTGTTGGACTTGAGAAAATAATAAAGTTAAAGACTTAATTTAATTCAAATTTAAGTTTTTTTATTTATGAATGATATATAAATAATTATAAAATTTATATATCTAATTTATCGATTCAGTTTGGTTATTTTGCGGTTGCTTTTTAGTAAAACCAAAACCAAACCAAATAGTATAGGTTTTCAAAATTTAAAACCTAACCAAACCAAACCAAATCAAATACCGATTTTTTTAATAGGTTAGATTTTTAACCATAACCATGAACAACCCTAGTTGTAGGTCTCCTTTTAAGTTGACCCTAGCATCCATTGCGAACATTTTATTTTTTTAGCTTTTCTTCCTTTAGTTTCAGGACCAATATGTCACTTTTTTACGTGCCAAAAGAGTATATTTAAACCCACAAAAATCCAAACGTGCTAAAAGTCTCCTGTAACGGAACTAACTTTTTGTACCTATAAACTATATACTACTACATTACTACTTCCTTGGAATTGTGTTTTGTTTGCTTATTTACATGTTAAATACTTTTTATTTTTCGAACCCCCTGAATGAAAATTTTTGATCCGCCACTACCCACACACACCTAATATATATATATATATACTATTATTATCTATACTTACAAAATATTACGTATCTTTCCATTAATTAAGAGTTTCGTACTATACATTAAGGAAAATACACTTAGATACATGTATTTTTATTATCAAATACACTAAAATAGGGAGAGAGACGAGTGAGATTCGTTATGTATACATGTGAATCACTAGATACATACCAGATACACGTATCTATATTTATTTGATGTGATTCACATGTATCTGTTATACTAGATACATAGTAGAGTGGCGAGCGAGATAAGAGAGAGGCGAGGGAGGCAAGCGAGATTTACTATGTATCTCAGATACACGTGAATCCACTTAGATACAATGTCTATAACAAATTACACCTAATTTTAACCCTGTGTATCTTGATATACATGCATCTGGACATATCTGAATATATCTGGATGCACCAAAATTGACAAGATACGTAATTAGCTCCAACGAGACCTAGTCCAAAATAAACAAAAACAAAACAAATGAAAAATCTGCAGCTACTGATGGTTCTCCTCTAGGTCATCTTCGTGCTTGTGTCATGGATTGTAGCTTTGTCTATCTCCTTCACTATTATCAGGTATGTACCTCAATGTTCTCTTGTTGTCCCACCTGATCCCTTGTAAGCAAAGATCTTGACATGTTTTCTCAAATGGTCGAGGTTTATCTCTAAGGGACCAGAGAAAAACATCTCTCTATACTAGATTTTGGAGACTTTGGTAAGTCTAGTCTTGGTCCCTTCTTCTCGCTTTTGACCTTTTTGCATCTCTTTTAGAAGGATTTGTGTAGAAGATATGTTGTTTTTTGCACACCTCAAGTGATGCAAGCCCCAACTACCCCTCTTTTTTGGTGAAGGTTTTTTTATAGCTAGAACAAGTGAATCTATAACTTCGTCACAATTTTAATGTCTTCTCTTAGGCATACATTGTTAATATTCCTGTTGTGTATGCAATTTTCTTGCAAAGATATCACCTTGTACTTATTTGTGCATTTTTGTGATACATGTTGCTTTCCAATCTAACTACCTTTATGTTTCTCAATGTAATCCTTTTTGATTTGGAATGTTTATCTTGCGAGTTCTCATCCTTATATTAGGAATTTATGATTTATCCATGTTGAGAGCATGCCCTTCATTTTTACTAGTAAGTCATGAAACATATGATACTCTTGTGTGTTTTGTAATTCAGCCACCTTATTTTCTAGATAATTTGCAACATAATTACCTTTTCTAAATATGTGTGTGATCTGGAAATATGTGTGTTGTTACATACTCTTGATGTCTGCTATTCTTTCCACAATCTCCTAGGGAACCCTTCATTGCTTTTGTATGATCTTTTTGAGATTGAGTGTGTATGTCTCAGTAGTAATCTCATCCCATTCTTTTTAGTAGAGCTTCATAGATTCAACTTTTATGTTTGTTGTCATGGATCTTCCTTTGGCTTTTGCATCAATTAGGTGTCGCTTGTCATCTCTTACGCAAAAAACTAGGAACTTAGTCCTTTATTTCCCCTACAAGTTTCATTTGTGTTACACTTTAGTTTGAGATTATATTGAGGGGTCTCCAAGTAACATTGCAGTAATGTTACTTAGGCTTATAGTTCATTAATCTCCGATTATTTCCTTCCATGACCATGTTGCCAACTTTATCCATGGATATAAGAACTTTTATCAATTTTTTCACCATATATTCAATTTGTCTCACCTTATACGGCTCCTCGTTCAATTCTTTCGAATTCATTGGATCCTTTTGAGAAAAATTCTAGTTTTCAGAAAACTAGTGCCAGTACAAACAAAGCCACCCACTGACCGTAGGTGGGGTCCCGTGGTTCAGTCCCAGACTTATAGAGAAAATTTAGGATCTAAAGATGATACCTACGGTCGTGAACCACGGTTCGTAGGTTGGTTCTGTCGTTGGGGTCCAATTTTTTATGGTCTCTGATCTTACCCACGGTTGACCAATACGGTCCGTGGTTGGACCTACGGACCGTAGGTGAGGGTCAGTAGTTATTCAGAGGAAAATAGTTGTTGGGTCAAATTCAAACAGTCATAAATTTTAGCACAAAATGAATTAGGTGGCCCATGACCTATCAAATTAAAGATAATTGAATCCTCTTTCCAATGCCACCGAGTTTGCTAAAATCCAAACACAGTAAAAATTTATGCTCATTTTAGTGAAGTCCTGTCGGGCAGAGCATGAACGACGACTCCGTCGACGGTTGGTAGTCCAAACGATGGCCAGTCAGTCCACTCGTGAGTGGCACTTCATCAGCTTTAAGTTAGGGTCGTTTTGGTCCTTTCCCTATGCGTTGGGACACTTAAACTACGTCATTTGATGTCTAACCTACATCGTTTTACTCAAAATAAGCCTAATAACCTAGTCAGGCATATGCAGAACCCTCATTCTCCTAAATTCACCCAACTTGGAGTAAAAAGAAGAGGAAAAGTCGACCAAACCTCCCAAGAACAAGCAGTAGTGTTCTTCAGAGTTCAGCCCCGAAGTCCAAAGGATTTCTCCATAGATTTCATCACCAGGTATGCAGGATTTCACTAGTGGGTTCCTTTCATCCACTAGGTCCCTAGAATTCAGTTAGTTCTTCAGATTCTCATAAACTGTTCAGACCTAGGATTTCTAGATTTTCAAGATTTATTGTGATTATGATTCCCTTGATCTAAATAACTTGTTTCTTGATAATTTAGTATAATTCGATGCATAGTACCCAGAACCCTAGTTTGTGTAGATTCTCTCAATTCATGAATTACACTTGCTAGGTCAGTTAAGCTGATAATCATGCTTCAGATTTCGAATATCACATTATCAGTATATAATTGTTGCATTCTCAGTCAGCATGTCATTATTTTGAGCTATTTAGTATTTCAGTTACATTTCAGTCATATACATATTCAGTTGGGAGTAGACTTAGCACCGAGTTGGACTAGGGTTCAGTTTACCTTCATAGTCCCAGAACTACGTGCCCCCGTAGGATTATAAGTCCCCTATGTTGGACATTAGATTTAGTGATCACGCCAGTCATGCCTTTATACCCCTGGCAAGGTATATTGGGTCCTCTCGATGGGGCGTATACATCGGGCTCCACATTTAGCTCACGTGGTTTATGTCGGTTAATAGTAACTCTCACAGTCAGACTCTTATTGCATTTGACCAAGTTTTCAGCATTTATAAAAGTTTACAGTTCAACATATTATTATACTTGGTCATTGCATTCAGTGCAGTTCTTTTCAGTTATACTTCAGTTCGTATCTATATCTTGTTTCAGATTATATCATTGCTCAGTTATGATTTGTTCAACTTAGTATCTATATCCTCCATGCTCATTACATTCCAAGTACTGACACATACTCTGCACTACATCCTTTCATGATGTAGGTTCAAGTACTCAGCATCTAGATCACGCTTAGATCGGTTCATAGTCCGCATTCAACAGCTTCAGTAGTGAGTCCTCATATTTCGAGGACAATAGACATGCTTTCATTTTATTCTTTACTTTCAGTTTTCAGTTTTGTTAGAGTTAGCTGGGGGCGCATGTCCCAACAACTCAGTTAGAGGCTTTTTAGACATAATAGTAGATTCTGCTTGAGTTGATATCACTAAACACTTAGTATGTTTTATATATTCAGACTAGTTGGGTTTTTCCCCACTTTCAGTTATCCATTGTTTTAGCTTCTGCATAGTACATGTTTATTCAGTAATTTCTATATTATGCTTATGATATGCCGGACACAAGGTTAGCTTAGGGTCACTCGTGATCCTAGGTCCCGTGTTACGTCAAGGGGGTAGCCTCGGGCGTGACACTCACCGTATCTGTAAAAGTGATATTCCCTCCATGCTTCTTGTAATGTCCCATTTCTTGTGAAATTGCTATTAATTGTGAATTAACCTATTTGTACTTTTCCTTAGCGTTTTCATGCTTCGTTTTTGTTTCGAGAATGGTTGGTGTGGTCTCTGATGCGATCGAGTGTATTTTTAGTGATTTGACCCTCTTGAGTTGTGAATTCATGATAGGGTTGACTTTAGTCAACATTTTGAGCTCCAAGCATTGGATGGGAATTTCGTCAGTTCTATCATGTCCGGAACATCGAGTTTGAACTAGTAGCGTGGTTGGTAAGGTTTCTGAGGCCTTAGGTTGGGATTTGGATGTTTGAGTGAGAAATTGAGTTTTTAGCGTTACGAGTGGTTCGGGAGGGTAATTCTGTAATTTGACCTCTTTGAGGATTCCATTGAGTCCGGAATGTCGATTTTAGTGGGTGGCATGTCCAATTTATGGATTCGAATGCTTTCTAAGGGTCCATATATGTTGTTTTAAATAATATTTGTACCCTTATGTGTTTACTTTATTCACGCCGTTCTATATAAATTTGCGGCATCGATGCCGAAATGGGACTTTCCTCCATTTAGGTGGAAGCGTTTCATAGTTTATTTCTTAAGTCTGTTTAGTTCTTATACTCATGTCTAGCTACAGAGTACATGTGTATTGTACTCACCCCTACTTCTATTATCCCTTTGATGGAGATCCTAGTCAGGGTGATCCTCGTAGCGATTGATTGGATCCAACGAATTTCTCTCTTTCGAAGTTGTGGTGAGATCATGTTTTTCAGATTGCCATTAGTCTTCATGTATCATTTAAAGTCTTTGACTTTCCTTTTGAAGACTTTGAGAAATATTTCTGATTCTGGAATTGTATTAGATGTTCTTTATACTTATGCTACCAATTTTTGGCAAATTCTTTGTTGTTTTCTATAGTTTGTGGCCTGACTTCCTTCGGGAGTCTCGTATGTGTCATTTCTTTCGTCTTACACACCATTTTGGAGTTCTTGTGGTGTGTGCCATCATGACCTTGATTTTTGCGTCGTGACACTTCCTGTTATTTCTCCTCTTCCAAAGGTCAATTTATGTAACACCCCACTTCTTGAAAGAACTAAAGTTAGAAAGAAACCATTTTTTTTGGAAATAATAAAATTTAGAAAGTTTGACAAAGTTATGCTAAGTATGAGTTTTGGGTCAACTTCAAACGACCATAACTCATAGCTCAGGATGAGTTAGGTGTGCTACAAGATACCGTAGGAAATATCTTTGAATTATCTTTCCAACGCCGCCAAGTTTTCATGATATCGAGTTCGTATGAGGGAGATATGCCCATTTGAAGTTGGATTGTCTAGATAAGGAAAGTCAAAATCGGATTTTCGAAGGGTACTTTGGTCTTTTCATTATCCTATTAATTAATTTCATTTTTGGTAATTAAGTTGGGGTCTAAAATGATTTGGTTCAGTTTACGCTTTATAAAAAATAGTTAGGGTTTTGAGAGAAGATAAAAGAAGAGGAGAAAAGAGGAGAAGAAGCAAGGATTCGTCGATTTCTTGAGGATTTAAGTGCGGATTTTGCCAAGGATTTAATCCTACGAGGTATGTGAGTTAGCATTGGGTTCGTTTACCCACGCGCTGAACATGTTTATTTTAGTATGATTTTCGTCCTAAAAGATTGAGACTTTGATGTTCTTGAGTTGTATTCTTGAATTTGGGATGACATTGAGGAGTTCTTGAGAGTTTAAGGTCGATTGTTAGAATTGTTTTGAGTTAGATTCATGTGTACATGTGTTGGGTATCTTAATCTAAAGAGAATTTGAGAAAATAACTGAGTTTAGGCGAATTGGGGTTAGAAAATAAAAAAGGAGAAAATCGAACAAATCTGGCGTCCCAGTCCGCGTCGCGGACTTGCCCCACCATTTCACAGAATCTTTATCCGTGTCATGGAGTGGTCACGGACCGTTCTGCCTCAAAAGGTATTTTGCAACCAAATAATTAAATGCATCTCTGCGTCACGGACTTGCTTCCATACAGTGATTTCTTGATCTTTTCTCATGTTAACTATCTAAAAATCCTCTTAAACATCATATGATCTTTCCTATCACAAATCACATTCCTTGAATCCATAATTCAATTCAAGGATTAGTTAAGAGTCAAGTCAAGAGAAGTTAAGAGCCAAGTTAAAAGAAGTTCATAGAGTCTTCCAAAAGTCTTTTACAAATGTTTTAACCTTGTTTTAAGACTTAAGTTTTGAGTTGAGTTAAGAGTAAAGATTGAAGTTTCATTTCTTCAAAAGAGTATATAGGGACTATGTATTCCCAAAGAGTAAAATGTTTTCACATTTAAACAAGAAAGGAAATTGAGATTTTCAAAAGAGCCTTTGAGCTAGTTTTCAGTAAAGAGTAAATGCTTTCACAAGTAAGCAAGAGAGGAAACACTAATTTCCAAAAGACCCTTCGGGCTAGTTTTCGAGTAATCATCTCAAACCATAGAGTTATGATTTTAAACATAAGAGCTAGTATCATATTTTGGGAGTAGTATTGAGCACCGATATAGGGGAGAGTTCAGACAACTCCCAGCCCCCATAAATCATGTAGCCACCATGGGTAGAAAAGGGTCATACTTTTTAGATGACTCCTTAGTGATTTTTAGGATAGACTAGTGGATCCACTTAGTAGTCAGGTTCTATGCCCTTGGCAAGGTATAGGACAGCCCTGGCAGCGTAAGGCAAAACACTGTATCATCACAATAGCTCTTAAGTGATGGTTGTCAGTTAGAGAAACTCCCACAACAGTATTATTTTGTATTTTTATATACATTTCAGAGTTTATACTGTATCTTTGCATACATACAGAGTTACTATTGTATTTCTAAATACACAGATTTGCTATCCATGTTTTAAAAAGCTTTTTTTTATATTGCACTTGTTTATTCTGCTTTATATTGAAATGAGTTCAATACAGTCAGTTGAGTCGAGTTAAGACCAGGTTTGTTCTCTCAGTTCCTTTCAAACTTATGTCTTGTTTTAGTATTCCCCTCGCATGCTCGTACATTTAATATTGATGCCATTTGGTCTGCATCTTTTTATGATACAGATACAAGTAACCAAGATCAGCATCCAACGGATCGTTGATTCTAGTTGAGCTCCAGAGTTGTTGGTGAGCCTCCTTGCTTCCGGAGGATCCCTTTTATTACTTTCAGTATTTTAGTTCATTAGGATGTCGTGGTTCTTGTCCTGACATCCATCTCAGTTTTAGAGGCTTCATAGATAAACAGTCAGTTAGTCATTTGTCTTTACCTTGTTATTGGCTTATGTTCAGATTTGAGTTGCCACTTTGGCTACGTTAAATGTTTATTTTGAAAACATTATGAGTTTAGTTTGAGACAACTGATTATCTTGCATTTGAGTTCTTTTCTTAATGCTTAAATTCTTCCGCTGAGTAAGTAAGCCAGGCCAAGGGTTCGCTTGGGGCCATCAATGGTTCTCGAGTGCCAGTCCCTCCCAGGGTGTAGGCTCAGGGCGTGACAAACTTGGTATTAGAGCCCAGAGTTCAAGAGTCCTAGGGAGTCTATGAAGCCATGTCTGTAGAGTCCTATATATCAGTGTGAAGCGCGCCACATCTATAATTAAGAGGCTGCAACATTTAGGAATTCCTTCACTTCTTTCATACTCACTTCGTGCGATAAAGTAAATCTCTATAAAAGTTCCTTTCTAATTCGTACTTGCACGTGTTTTTTTCAGATCATGCCTCTAAGAAGAGTTGTCTGAGGTCGTCCCGCCAGAAGGAATGTTGAACCACAGGAACAATGAGTACCTAATGCACTAGAAGTGCAACCCTAAGGAGAGGTCACTAATGCTGAATTTCTTGAAGCTATCCGGATGTTAAGTCAAGCTGATACCAATCAAGTTGGATAGAGAGAGAATCGATAGGAAATGGATGATACTTCAAGGATCCGTGAGTTCTTAAGGACGAATCCTCTAAGCTTCACAAGTTCAAGCGTTATTGAGGATCCATAAAACTTTGTTGAGGAGCTTTAGAAGGTTTTTGAGATAATGCATGTTGTCGATGCTGAGAGAGTAGAACTAGTTGCATATCAACTAAAGGGTGTCGCTTGAATCTGGTTCGACCAATGAAAAAAGAATAGGGCTGAGGATGCGCCAATAGTGAGTTGGGTTGTGTTTAAGAGTGCTTTCGTACGGCGTTTCTTTCCCAGTGAGTTGCGAGAGGCAAAGATAAGAGAGTTTCTCACCCTTAAGTAGGAGTCTATGAGTGTTCACGAGTACAGTCTGAAGTTCACACAACTTTCCCGCTATGCTCTAGAGATGGTTGCTGACATGAGGAGCAAGACGAGTTTATTCATTACTGGGTTGTCTCTCCTATCAAGCAAAGAAGGCAAGGCAACTATGCTGATAGGGGATATGGATATAGCAAGGCTAATGATCCATGTGCAACAAGTTGAGGAGGACAAGCTAAAGGATAGAGAGAAATTCAAGAATAAGAGGGCTAAGACATCAGGGAATGAGTTTGGGCAGCAGAAACATAATGCGAACTGGTATTCCTTCCAACATAAACAAAAGGGACATGCTCCATCATCTGCTAGTGCACCTGTACCAAAGAACAAATGTGAGTACAATAGTCAGAATTTCAGAGCTAAACCTGCCTATTCTCAGGGTAGTATGGCACAAGGGGGTAGTAAGCCTCATGCATGTGCTAAGTGTGGTAGGAACTACTCAGGAATGTGTCGTGATGGCTCCACTGGTTGTTTCAAGTGTGGGCAAAATGGTCATTTTATGCGAGAGTGTCCAAAAAGCCCAATCTTCTTCAGTTGCTCCACCAGACGTAGCTGCATCTCGAGGAGCTACTTTAGGGGCAGGCGGAGGATCAAACCATCTTTATGCTATCACTAGTCACCAAGAGCAAGAGGATTCTCCAGATGTTGGCACTGGTGTTGACACCCAATTTTGGACCTCCATAATATAGATTAATTATCGAGTTTCTTCAATTCCAAACAATTTAAAATAATTAGTTTATTAAAAAAATTAAATCAAATATTTTTCCAGTTATTTTCAGGTAATTCTAGCCATTTTATAATTTTTAAATGATAAAAACATTTTTATAATATTAGTAGACTTTATAAATATTTGAAAATCGTCCGAAAGGATTCTACATTTTTAGTTTATTACTTTATTAATTCGTTCTAGTTTAAGTTGTAGTTTTAATTAAGTTAATTATTTTATTTTGTTAAGATTAAGAAGCTTGTTAATTAATCGAGAGCAATTCATCTTATTTTAATTTTGGGCCATTTTTTCCTTAGCAGTGATCAGCAACACACGATTCAATATCCCCAGCCCAATAACAATGCAATCGATAGCCCACCATCAATAGCAACCCAATTCCAAATGACCCACCGGATAACAACAACAAACAATACCCGAGCCCAAACCCCTGCATGTTCTTCTTTCAGCAGCAGCGCGAACCAAAACCCAAAATCACTCAACCCAACGACCGAGTCTAGTAGCGACTCAACCTAGTAGTCCAGCGCGCGTCCATCTCCCTTGTCCTTCCCTTATTCATCCGTACGAAGAACTGAGTATTTTGTTGCTCCATCGTCCTTCGCTCGAGAGTCGGATGACTGTGATTCTCATTCCGTTGAGAATGGTACGAATTCCAGCTCTTCAATCTTATCCTTTGGGAGAAATTCGAATTTCAAATTTGAAACTGAATCCCATTTTCCCCTTTTTCCTACCTATAAATACCTATCGTCTTTACTGTTTAAAGGAATTTCTTTTAGGAAGCAGAATTCTCGACCTAAAGAAATAGATTAGGTCCAGAGACGAACTTCACATCAGAGATTTATAAGATTTTAATTTTGAAATACATGTTTCCGATTGCCAAATAGAGAGCACCCCAAGTTTGGGAGCGCTTAGGGGAAACATTTTTCTTTTTGGGTTGTCCCAAATCCTTAGGTTGTTAAAGTTTATCGGAGTTCCGGTGGAGCTTTGCTCGTAGTGGTGGAAGTTTCAGTGTTAAGTTCGCTGAGTCCTGGTCGCTGCCCGGAAAAAGGTGATATTCCCCACTTTTCTATCTTTGCTTCAATGTGTAATTCATAGTTAGGATGCTTCGGATATCATTTGTTTTCGATCTCACATTTTGTATAATTTTCTGCAAAATTATTGAATATGGTTTATGGTAGTCGCTTATAATCACTAGTTGACTCATTTGAGATTCTGAACGCGTAGAATATTGTATATCTCGACTTGTGTTTAAACCTTCGCTTTTTGTCATGGTTTGATCTTAAATTGGTTCTTGGCTCGCTTTATTTGAAATATGACTTGATTATGACTTAGATTCTAGTCACAAATCATGATATGTCTCTAATTCATGCCTGCTAAGTTTCATACTTGTTTGAGCTTCAATTTATCTGTTTGTTTGCTCTATTTTTCCGTCCATATTTATATTACCATATATATTCCATTTGCAATTCATTATGAAGCATGATTTCCTGTAATTGTTCCTTACTCGAATGTGTTTCGGTTGATTCTCCCATCCGCATGATTTCTTGGGAAAAGGACAATAATTGGGTACTTAATTTTTAAAACTTATATATATGTTTTGTTCTATGTGTTAATGTGGGTGTCAAGTTTATTTTAGGTCTAGCAGCCTCTTGTTCCTTTTATTTATGTGTTTGCTTGCTTTAATTGTTTATTGTTAAAGGAGTTTTGCTAGTATGGTGTTATCTGCCGTGTTATGCATTAAATAACAACTAACTTGTGAGCAATATGAGAGTTGGCTTCCCTTTTGTTAAATTTGTTTTGAACACAGTAGCTTGGACATGAGCAACTCTAGTAATTTTGCACATTATTTGTGGGTTCACTACCCTTCTACTTAAATCTTATTAATGGATCAAAACAAATTTTGTTTGATATACTTTAACTTGGAAGTTGCTGTAGTAATTTGTTTTAGACATTGTTATTCTACATCTATTTTAGGTGCTAATTTTATCTTCCTTTTTGCATCATGCGAATTCGTGTGGAGTCCAATTTGGACTCTTTTTTCATCATCTCCATGCATTTTCGAGTATCGAGTCTGCCTTTGATGTTCGAGGGTGAAAGGGGAGGCTGATGCAAACCTCCAAAAGCTCAAAAGTGGTTGTATACCTGCTATATACAACAGTATACACTGGTATACATTGCAAAAATACTGATATATAGGTCGAGGCGCAGTGAATACAAGGCTAAAAATTGAAATACAGGTTGCAAGAGTTGAAGAGGGTTGTATACACTTAGTATACAGTGCGATATACATGAAAACGGGTCAAATATGGCCTATATACATCGATATACACTTTTTGTGCACACAGGTTTTTGGGGCGAAAATGGGCTGGAATCCATTTGAACTTTCAGCAGGCCCACTTATAAAATTTAGGACAGGTGTGGACCAAGGGTCCAATAAATTTGACCCAAATTTGGGCATTCTCTTGTTATTGTCATAATTTATTTGTTTGTATTAACTCTCTAACCCTTTTACGTTGTTTGGTTTTAACTTAATTAATTCCCAAAAGATAGCCATGTCCAGTTTTTTTTTTTTCGTGTTCAAAGTTAAATATTCATATTCTTATTTATTACTTAGTTTTATTTTATTTAGTTGTCTTACAACATATGAATTAATTACCTTAAAAAAAAATTCCCTTTAGTTTATCTCTCTTCCCATAAAATATGAATTTCATTACTTAATTTATCTTTTCTAAAATTAGTCATTTTAGTCAAATCGTAGGTCAACCGCAAGTTAGCGGACATTCCGAGGGCCTAACACCTTCTTGGGATGTACATTGAACTCGAACCCTTTTTCAATTGACTTTATCTGTTTAGGTCTTTTGAAAAACCTAAAGTTTTTTTTTTCTTGATTTTATTTTTTAGTAAAAAAAATTAAGTGGCGACTCTGTTCTTTTGGAAATTCGATTTCTCTTAAATCATAAGTTTAATCGATTTTTCAAAACTTAGTCATTTTTCTTTTATTTATATTTTCGAATAAAACAAAAATGACAAGTCCACTGGGGACTTAATTAAGTTCTAACCATAGGATTTGACTTATTTGACTAACTGTTATTAATTATTGAATTATTTATCTGCGTTTAATGTGTTTAAATTGATATAACTGTCATTGCATTCATGACATTTCCTGTTGTATGTATAGTATATTAAGGATGGTTTCTGCATAATTGCAGCCGGACTTTTTATACTCAACCCTTTTCTGGAAGGATTGGCAATTTATTGGTACGTCATGCGTCCAATGGTTGTCGTGAATTCCAACCTAAGTTGTCCACTTGGGTTCCTGGTCTTTCAAAAGCCACTTTTAGTCAGCTAGCGTAGAGCGAAATCAAATCCCTTATTTAGCGCATTTTGAACTAAGTCGACCCAATATCCAAGGCGTGTTGGGCCCATTAGAAGCCCACCTTGCGTCGATTTGACCCATTTTGGTCAATAAAAGATGATCATGCTTATGTGTTTAATTGAAGGATGTATATGTCATTTTAAACAAATTAATTATCTACGGGGGTGGGGGTAACTTACATTTGTCTGTTTTTTTTGTAGGATGAATTCAACATGTGAGCCGTTTGGTGGAAGTTTATGAACGTGGAAGACAAGAAGAGAGTTCAAAGACACATAGGCCATCTCCCGTCATTAATGGAAATGGTGGCCTATCCCGACTTGATTGGAACAAAGGTGAAATTTTAGGACAGCGACAACATGGTATTTCAGTTCGGGGTAGTAGAGTTGACTCTGACTATTGATGAAGTTCTTGCAAATTATGAAAGTATCGGCATGTGCAACAAGAGGAAACGCCAACCCGATACTGATCTTCTCTTTCCAAAAATATTGGGTTTTGATGAAATTAAAGAAAAATTTTCACTTATCAAAGCTGAGTGGATGGACAGGCTTCCCGGGTCAAATATTCCACTTCAGAAGTTGTATTATAGATTTGGACGCGTAAGAGTTTACGAGAAATTCAAGGAAGAGTTTGTCTCGGAAGAAAAATTGAAGGAAACACGCCTCCTCGCTTTTTCGATATGCCTACCTGGGATAATGGTGTTTCCCCAAGGACCAAACTACACCATCCAGCCAATTGTAGTAATGGTCAGTCATGCTACTTTTAATGGAGTAGACTACGGGCCTGCAAGAAAGTACTACAATTTGGCTCTTATGATCCTTGATGACATTTACAGGGCATTGGATAGATGTAAAAGTGACACACGTTTCTTTCAAGGGTGTAACCTAATACTACAATGGTGGATGATGAGACACTTGATCAAAGGTCATAATCCGCAAGAACCAAATCCCTTGGAAAGATCGAACAGACTCGAAAGTCACGATTGGTGGGTGCAACGTAATCATTTCAATAGGACCGGAGGCCAAGAATTTTGGTACCTGAGACTTCAGGGTTTGAGAGAGGAAGATGTGCAGTGGTCGATCCAATGCTTGGTAGTAACGAAACAAATGGTGATCCGAAGCGGAAAGGCCCCCTATTTGATATTTGCCGGGTTAAAAGGAACTCGACCATATGCTCCTTCTCGAGTACTTAAACAACTAGGAGGGAAATAGGAGCTTACTCAAATCGAAGACATGACAAGATTTGTGATCAATCATGAAAATGACGAAGTCGCTTTTACTAAAAAGATGCTTCAATTATAGAAAACTCGAAGGGTATTGGGTGAGCCGGTGCCAATCAGGTTTCATCCTGAATGTTTTAAGGATTACAAGAAGTGGTTAAAGAAGAGCCTCGCCGAAACTATCAAACCCGGTCCAAACGTTCCCCATATTATTGCAGATATTGGAGCCAAACATCAAGTTCGACTTCATCAACTCCAAGAGAAGTTTGATAGGAATGAGTTGGAGCATCAGCGTCGGCACTTATAAGACACCGAAGTCATAACTCAGTTAAAGCAAGAGTTGCAAAGAGCCAGGCAATGCATGTCAGAATTGAATGATAGCATGGAACAGTAGATCTAATCGATAGAGAGGTTCAGACATTAGGAAGGGGCTCGGTGGGCAAGAGATCACCTATGGGCGAACAGATATACTATGTGGGAAGAGGTCAGCATCACCAAGAGGACCATACTTGGTGAAGGAACAGGATGAGCTTGAAGTTTGTTACCATCCCCTGCGTGGGATTGCTTTATTTGTATTTTGCTTTGTAATTTACTTTCCGAACTCTTTTCCCTAATTTTATGTTGGTCAAACATTTTTAATGATATTAATGAAGTATTTTGGGGGATAATAAATTGGCTTAGAAAGGCATAAACATCCTTCAATTCGCTAGGCCTACCCTTGGCACAAAAGGGTCGCATGTATGTTAGGACGCGACATATGCTTGTGTGCTTTAACTGTTTGTGTGATTTGTTGCTTTGAATGAGAACATTTTTAGCCCACTCCTTTACGAAAGTTTTCTGAAAATCTCCATAATTCTAAATACAAGTCACTGCCAAAATGTTTGACCAAAATTTCCCGAGTCTTGAGTTTCTCAGTCAAAAATAAAATCCTACTACCAAATCCTAAGGCATTACTCTATCATCTCAAGAAAGGTAAAATCACAGCTAAGATGGAAAAAGGCAAGAGTATCAACATAGAGTTAACGGAGGAGGATTTGAGGATGAAATTGCAGCAGCTCAGACAAGAGATCCAAGAAACCAGAGAAAGGAAAATAGTAGTAGAGATCACCATCGCGGTTGCACGAGCCGCAAATGCGACGCTAGACGAGGAGTTGGTGGCTATGATGGCAAGACACGCTATCGTGAATAAAGAGACAGCCGCTATGTGGAAGGGAGACAAGGCCTTCAAAGATAGTATAATCATGAGGCTTCAGAGGCTATGGAAAGAATACCCTCTTTCGGATAACGTAGTACTGTCCCCAAAAACCATGAATTGAAAGCTGTTGAAGAAGAACTTGAGGAGGAAATTGTCTATAAGCCTCCTCTTTAGGGATGGTGGAAAGAAGGGAATGAGAAAATCGCCCTCGAAGCATATGAGTCTACCCCCCGTGAGTAATGTGACAATCGAAAGAGGAATGGCTTGGATGAAGGCATCTTTTATCTTTTAGAAACTTTATTGTCTATTTTTCACTTTCCTTACAATCACCGAAAATGAAATTTTCCTTTGTATTCAAACTACGTAGGGCCTGAATTCTCCTTGCGAGATACGTAGGTAGCCTTTTAAGGCCCCGCCCCTATCCTTTTAAAAATTTTCTTTTCCCCCCTTCATTCTACTAGGAAATGTCTAGTTCAGATCAACAGATGCCAGAGGATGCAGCAAGAAGACCTTAGCTCAACGCAATTTAACCTTTCTGAGTCAATAACCCCAAAATAAAAATAAGCAAATTCCTGCTTGTTCAAAAATCAGTCCCCATTATTCGTGGGTTAACATGTTTTCAAACAAAGTAACTCTTATGTGTTTATATACCCTCTACGTGATATTTTGAATTATTTGTCCTGAATCAAAACTAATAGATATGCCTTTGAGTTGTTTCCTCTACAGGTAGTTAGAACTGATCTGTGTTAATAAGCTGGTTGAACACCCTTATTTTACAAGATGAAAAGGCCCTATAGATTCCTTCCTCAGTCAAAGTTCTCGGAAGGGCAAGTCAACCATGGGCGATAACGTTGAGGATATTGGCTTAACAGATGTTGTTGTGGCTCAGTCTGTCGTCGCCGATCAAAATGAGTTAATCATGTAGTTGATGCAACAGATCGCCGAGATGCGGGTTGAAATGCAGAGAAGGCAAGATTTGCCTAATCCAACTTTTACTTTCAATGCTCTAATAGATGGAAGGCCTCCACTTCACTTTCCTCCTTTAAGTGCGGAACAGGCTCAAAACCCACCCTCCAGTCCTGCTCATAACCCTTCAATCATCGACCTAACCACCCAAAATCCCCATTATGCCTCCGCCTCTTACCAGACACCTCCCCCTCCTCAAAATACCAACCTCCAAGTGCCACTTCCTCCCCAAAATGCCAACCTCCAAACTGGCCCACCCCCTCAAAACCAAAATGTTAACAACCCATAAACTTCCCTCCGTCACCAAAATCAACATACCAACCCCCAGACTTTCCCTCAAAATTATCAAGCCACTCAAAATGCCCAAAGTCCCTCAATTGCTCCATCCCTACCCCAGAAAACCACATTCCAAATCCCGGTCCCCAATGAGCATGACACCAATGGTTCTGAGCTCGACCATTACGAAGAGCGAGAGAGAGAGTGGAGGTCAAAGAAAGAGGTCGCCAAGCTGGATTTGAAGGAAGAGATTCGAAAAGCCATGAAATAGTTGCAGTGTATTCCTGAAGTCGCCGGTTTGAGTTATGAGGATTTATACATTCATCCAAATTTGGACCTCCCGAAAGGGTTCAAGGTACCAAAGTTCGACGTTTTCGGAGGAATAATGAACCCCTTAGCGCACTTAAGGGCCTACTGTGACCAGCTCGTGGGAGTTGGAAGAGATAAAGTTTTACTGATGTAGCTTTTTAGCCGAAACCTGAGTGGAGAGACTTTGGAATGGTTTACATCTCATGAAACAAGACAGTGGCCTAGCTAGAATGCTTTGGCTAAGGACTTTATCGAACGGTTCACCTACAATGTGGAGATCGCTCCTGATCATTATTCCTTAGAAAAAATGATGCAGAAATCAAATGAAAGTTACAGAGAATTTGCATACAGATAGAGAAAGGAGGCAGCTAGAGTTCGGCCTCCTATGTCTGAGAAGGAAATTGTTGAAGTATTTGTGCGGGTTCAAGAACCCGAATATTATGATAGAATCATATTGCTCGTTGGAGCAAAGTTTGTTGAGATAGTCAAAGTAGGTGAGACTATTGAAGACGGATTAAGAACAGGGAAGATTGCCCGTGTTGCTGACTCACCCGGATCTTCGGGTTTGTTGAAGAAAAAAAGAGAAGATGTGTCTTCTGTCTCTTATGAGGGGAAGAAGATCCCAAGGAAATTCTTATCATACCAAGATCGTTCTCGACCTTCACAGAGTTCATACCCGGCTTGTTATGCACAGGCCAATTACCAAAATACCCCTCCCCTCAGTTATCAAAATATCCTTCCTCCCAATTACCAAAGTACTCCCCCTCCTAGCTACCAAACTTCCCCCCCCCCCCCCCAAGTTTACCAAACTCCCCCTCCAGTTTACCAAACTCCCTTTCATCACTACCGAAATGTCGTCCCCAACTGTGTCAACATTCAGGAAAATTACCAAACGCCTCCTCTAATGTACCAAACCCCAGCTCCACTTTACCAAAATACCCCCCACCCCCCGAACTACCCAGTTCCACAGCCAAGTTACCAAACCAACTCATATCCCAGATATCAAGCCCCTCGTCCAAACACTCCAAATTATTGTTAAATGGCTCCTCCTCAACAAGGCAATTACGATCCCTCCCGTCCTAAATTTGAGAAGAAGCATGTCAGAATTTTCACTCCGCTCATTGAAAGCCGAACAAAGTTGTTCGAGCGATTAATTGCGGCAAGATATATTAATCCAGTGGGGCCCAAGCCGGTTGACACTGACTCAAAGTTTTACAGACCTGATCAGAGGTGCGCATATCACTCATACAGTGTCGAACATGAAACCGAGGACTGTATCAATCTAAAACATAAGATCTAAGACCTGATTGACCTGAAAGTGGTCTCTCTCCGGACAGTCGCGCCCAATGTCAATAGTAATCCTTTGCTAAATCATGGAGGCGTCACTATCAACATGATAGAGACAGATGACGATTGGTTTGTAACAAAGACAATAGTTCTGATCGCTCCTGATAACCTGGAAAGGGCTGTGGCTTCGTTGAGCATTAGAGAGAAGAAAGAGTTTGTGATTCTGACACTCGAGAAGGTTGTTGCCTTGGTGCCACGAGAAACTCCTGACCGACCAAAGTTTGTGATTGAAACGGTTGTTACCCAGGGTATGACCAGATCCGACAGATGTGACACACTAGAAGAGTTATCTCAGGGGGTACAGAAGAAAGAGCAGTCTAAAAGGCCGTTTAGTGAAGCTGAAGCTGAGGAGTTTTGGAGAAAAATGCAGCCGAAAGATTATTCAATTGTGAAGCATTTGGAGAAGACACCGGCTAATATTTCTGTATGGGCCTTATTGATGAGTTCGCAAATACATAGACAGGCTCTGATGAGGGCTTTGGATGACACTTATGTGCCCGTGGGAATCAACAGTGTCAATCTAGCAGCCATGATAAACCAGGTTATTCGAGGACATCGAATCAGCTTTTGTGACGAAGAGCTGCCCTTGAAGGCAAGATGCACAACAAAGCTTTGCACATCACCACTATGTGTCGAGACAAGATAATAAATCACATCTTGGTCGATGACGGATTCGATCTTAATATTTGCCCACTTTCGACTCTGAGGCAGCTCAAATTCGACCTAGGAAAGCTGCATCAAAACCAAGTCAACGTGATAGCTTTTGATGGAGTGCAAAGAGACACATTGGGTGCGGTTAACTTAGATATTCAGGTGGGTACTGCGGAATTTAATGTGGAGTTCCAGGTGTTGGATATCAACACTAGTTACAACTTACTTCTGGGAAGACCGTTTATCTATATGGCAGGGGTTGTGTCTTCTACCCTTCACCAACTAATGAAATTCGTTTGGAAGGACTAGGAATTGGTCATTTATGGTGAAGGGAGCCATTCCAACAGGTATGCACCGATCGTTGATGATGTCTCCCGAGGTTGTAATTTCTACACGGTAGAGATGGTAAATGCCACCGGTGATGACTTGACTCCATAACCTCCTATGCCTTCTGTGTACAAGATGATTGCTACTGATATGCTCCAGAGCAGTTTCAAACCAGGATTCGGGTTGGGGAAGCATTTCCAAGGGATTGTTGAGCCTATTCAAGTTCCCGCTAAAGGAACAAAGTTTAGTTTGGGGTATGTCCCCACAAATGATAAAGCAGAGATGAAGAACAAGAGTGTTGATCAAGCATTGGCCAGGCCAATCCCTCATCTGTACCAGTCATTCCCAGTACGAGAATATATTAATGATGATAGTCTAGGGGAAAATCTGGGGCCTTTTTGAGAAGATTGATGCGGTCATCGAGGAAGAGGCTGGGACATCGGGCATCCGTGATGCAGAATCTGAGGAGTAATTACAAAATTAGATCTCTACACCGCTCCTGATTTCCCATGCAGCTTGGTAGAAAAGATGTGTGTTCCTTCTTGTTTTTAAAATCGGTGGTAGTCCGGAAGAGGCCCGAGACCCACCTTTTATGCAATTTTTACTTATTTGAAGTCTCTCAAATTTCCATGTGATGTTTAAAAAGGCAAAAATGGTCCTCGGCCATGGCCATAGTTTGTGCTTGTTTTTCAAATTTAAATGAAAGCCTCTTTTATCAAAAATTTGTTTACCTATTTGTCTATAGTTCACTTTCCTAATTTTGTTTGTTTATGATTTCAGTAAAATTAATTTAAAACCTGCCAACGTCATGTCATGTCACGAGCCGAATGAACAAAATGAGGTAGATGATGATGAATGCGAGGAATACAAAGAAGAAAATGAGGTACTAGAACATGTTGCTGAAGAGTTTCGATAATTTGAGAATCAACACGAGCCAAATCTTGAAGAAACTGAGACTGTGAATCTCGAAAATGAGGAATGTGTCAAAGAAGTAAGAATCTGTGTCCATCTAACTGAAGCTCAAAGAAGAGATCTTGTCCACTTGCTTAGGGAATACATTGATGTATTTTCCTGGTCTTATATGCCAGGGCTGAGTAGGAATATGGTGTCCCACAAGTTGCCGATTAATCCAGATTTCAGTCCAGTAAAACAAAAGACTCGAAAGTTCAAGCCTGAGTTGAGTTTAAAGATCAAAGAGGAGATTGCCAACCAGTTCGAGTCTCACATAGTGGAAGTGCCACAATATCCAACTTGGTTAGCCAATGTCATTTCGGTTGCCAAGAAAGACGAAAAAATCAGAATTTGTGTTGACTACAGAGATCTCAACAAGGCTAGCCCGAAAGATAATTTTCCATTGCCAAACATTCACATTCTCATTGATAACTGTGCTAAGCATGAGATGCAGTCGTCTGTGGATTGTTATGCGGGCTATCCCCAGATCCTGATGGATAAAGAAGATGCAGAAAAAATAGCTTTCATCACACCCTGGGGTGTATATCATTATCGGGTGATGCCTTTTGGTCTCAGGAATGCCGGTGCTACTTATATGAGGGCTATGACAACTCTTCCATGATATGATTCATAAAGAGATCGAGGTGTATGTAGATGATGTCATAATCAAATCCCGCGAGAGTTCGGATCACTTGGCTCACTTGGCTCACTTGAGGAAGTTCTTTGATCGCCTGCATCGATACAATTTGAAGCTAAATCTCGCTAAATGTGCTTTTGGAGTGCCAGCCGAAAAGCTGTTGGGATTTATAGTCAGTAGGAGGGGCATTGAGCTTGATCCTTCCAAGATCAAAGCAATTTAAGAATTACCTCCTCCGAAGACCAAGAAAGAGGTGATGAGTTTTCTGGGAAGATTGAACTACATCAGTCGATTTATAGCTCAGTCCATTGTGGTGTGTGAGCCAATCTTCAAGTTATTAAAAAAAGATGCCCTGACCAAGTGGATCGGAGAATGTCAGACTACTTTTGATGCCATCAAGAACTATTTTTCCAATCCACCAGTGTTGGTCCCCCTTCGAGAAGGAAGTCCTTTGTTGCTATATCTATTTGTCTCAGATAAAACATTTAGATGCGTGCTTGATCAACATGACGAAACTGGGAAGAATGAGAGAGCCATTTATTACTTGAGCAAGAAATTCACTCTATATGAAGCCCGTTACACTCTTTTGAAGAGAACATGTTGTGCTTTGACTTGGATTGCTCAGAAGTTGAGACATTATTTGTCTTTTTATACCACATACCTTATTTCCAAGATGGACCCATTGAAGTATATTTTCTAGAAAGCAATGCCAACCGAGAAATTGGCTAAATGGCAAATGCTTTTGAGTGAATTTGACATTGTGTATGTGACTCAGAAGGTGATAAAAGCACAAGCCTTAACTGCTCATCTTACGGAGAATCCAGTTGATGAAGAGTATGAACCACTCAAGACTTATTTTCCCGATGGAGAAGTTGCATTTGTGGATGAAGATATTTCTTAAGCATACCCTGGTTGGAGGGTATTCTTTGATGGAGTGGCGAATCACCAAGGGAAAGGTATCGGAGCAGTCTTAGTGTCAGAAACCGGTCATCATTATCCTATGGCGGCTAAACTCCAATTTAATTGCATGAACAATATGGCTGAATATAAAGATTGCATCCTCGATTTGAAGATGGCAATTGATATGAACATTCATGAGTTGTTGGTTATTGGAGATTCAGATTTTCTAATTCACCAAGTTCAAGGAGAATGGGCCGTGAAGAACCCAAAGATTACACCATACGTGCAGTGTATACAGAAGTTGTGCAAAAGGTTCCATAAGATTGAGTTCAGACACACTCCCAGGACACAGAATGAGTTGGCCGATGCTCTCGCCACCATTGCCTCAATGATTAAACATCCAGATACAAGTTATATTGATCCCTTGGATATAGAGTAAAAGAGCAGCCTGTCCATTGTTCACTTATTGAAGCAGAACCAGATGGTTTGCCTTGGTATTTTGATATCAAAAGGTATTTAGAGACCAGGACTTATCCTGAGAACGCAACATTCAACCATAAGAAGTCGATACGCTGTATGGCCCTTAATTTCTTCGCAAGTGGGGAAATCCTTTATAGGAGGACTCCAAATTTAGGCCTTCTCAGATGTGTTGATGCTAGTGAAGCTGCGAAGCTTCTGGAACATATACATGTGGGAGTTTGTGGTACTCACATGAATGGACTCACTTTGCCAAGAAATATCCTCCTGGCCGATTATTTATGGATGACTATGGAGCATGATTGTTGCAATTTTATGCAGAAATGTCATAAATGTCAAGTGCATGGCGATTATGAGTTTGCCTTGGCCTTTCGTAACTTGGGGCATGGATGTCATTGGTCCAATAGAGCCAGCCGCCTCCAATGGACATAGATTCATTTTGGTTGCCATTGACTACTTCACCAAATGGGTGGAAGCAGCTTTGTATAAGTTAGTGACCAAGAAGATTGTAGCTGATTTCGTTCGCAACAATTTGATCTGTGGGTTTGGAGTACCAGAATCCAGCATTACTGACAATGGAGCGAATCTTAACAGTCACTTGATGAGAGAAATATGTGAACAATTCAAGATTACTCACTGGAACTCAACCGCCTATCGTCCCCAAATGAATGGAGTTGTAGAAGCAGCCAACAAGAACATAAAGAAAATTTTGAGGAAAATGATTGATAATCGCAGAGGCTGGCATGAGATGCTGCCATATGCTTTGTTAGGTTACAGAACGATTGTCAGAATATCAATTGGAGCCACTCCATACTTGTTAGTATACAAAACAGAAGCAGTTATACCGACAGAAGTTAAAATACCTTCGTTGAGAATTATCCAAGAGGCCGAGTTGAATGATGCTGATTGGATTCGCAAGCGGATTAACCAGTTAACCTTGATTGATAAGAAGAGAATGGTTGTTGTTTGTCATGGTCAACTGTATCGACATAGAATGATTCATGCTTTTCACAAGAAAGTAAGAGGCAGAATGTTTGAGGTTGGTCAATTGGTTCTCAAACGTATTTTCGCTTACCAGGATGAATATAAGGAGAAATTTGCACTAAATTGGAAAGGACCCTACATCATTTGCAAAGTGTTATTCGGAGGTGTCTTGGTCCTGTCGGAGATGGATGGCACCGAATGGCCGAAACCAATCAACTCAGATGCTGTCAAGAGATATTATGTGTGAAGTTCCCCTGTGTACTTTTGTTATTTCCTTGTAATCATTCCATTTGCTTGTAATCACTTCATTTAGAATTTTATCCCGCTGTAATGAACTACGTATGACCTGAATTCTCAAGAATGAGATACGTAGACGGCCTATGTCGGCCTTGGTCACCCCTTTATCCCTTTTTAATTTTTCCTTATTTGAACTATGTTTGACTTGAATTCTCAAGAATGAGATACGTAGGTGGCCTATGTCGGCCTCGGTCAGTTTCTTTGTAATGTTCTTATTTTCTGTTAATCCTTAAGGGGCAACTACATTTGACCCAATTCCTGCCTCAACGGGATACGTAGGCGCCACAACGGCTCGGTCATATTTCTCCTAAGATTTTTATTTCTGTTTACAATAGAAACTGGGACAGAATTTTTGAGAGGGACTCAAAAATTCCCAAGAAGAAGATCTCTCCTACGAAGTCAAGACTGAAGTTACCTTGAGATTCACAACTGGGAAAGAATTTTTGAGAAGATCTCAAAAATTCCGTAATTTGCTCATCGACAGTTAAAGATACACCAAGACAGTCAATTGGGACAAAATTTTTGAGATTCTAAAAAAATTCGTGATTTGCTCACCGATAGTTAAAGATACGCCAAGACAGTCAACTGGGACAGAATTTTTGAGAAGATCTCAAAAATTCTGTGATTTGCTCACCGACAGTTAAAGATACGCCAAGACAGTCAACTCGGACAGAATTTTTGAGAAGATCTCAAAAATTCCGTGATTTACTCATCGATAGTTAAAGATACACCAAGACAGTTAACTGGGACATAAATTTTTGAGGATGACCTTAAAAATTTTTCAATAAAGTTCATCGGGAGTTTAGAACAACTTTGAATACTTCTCAGCAAATAATCAGATAGACCTCGAAGCATCAACTTCAAAGGCATTCGCTAAAAGCTCGATGTGACATGACACTTGGCAGTGACCTTTTCCAAATATTACTTTAAAAAAAACCTATTTTTTCTTAAAACTTTCCTTTCATGTTTTAATTATTTTTGCATAAAAATATTTTGTTTTATCTATTAAGAGACGGGAGATTGGAGAATTCAACCGGAGATAGTCAAACAAGGAGCAGGCAACTAAAGAGATCGACACAGATCAGTTCATTTTAAACTAACAATTTTTTTGTTGATGCAGGAAAAGTTTTATGCTTCTTATACGAAATAATTGGGAATATGAGTAGAATTATTTCATTCAAATTCTCAGCAAAGCGAGGATCATAATGAACATTGCAACTATGTTCGGAGATAGAACAAACGAAAACCACAAAGAGAGCAATGTTATTATTTTCCAGCAACTAAAGATACCTGAAAGACGTTTATTTGCATTATATTATTAGATATGATAATATTCTTACCCTGAAAGTTATTTTTATTGTATCATCGAATGAGACGATACCACTACCCGGAAAGTCATTTATATCGTATTGTCAAATGAGATGATACCACTACTCCGAGGGTCATTTTTATTTATATTATCGATTGAGATGATACCGCCATCCAAAAGATACCTAGAAGATCACCTATGTTGCTCAGCGAAGCATATCTTTGTTCTGTATTAGGGAGGCATCATCAAAAGATTCATGCATTACAAGAGAAGAGATTCATGCATTACAAGAGAAGATTCATGCATTGCAAGAGATGATTCATGCATCGCGAGAAAAGAAGTCATGCATTGCAAGAGAAAGAGGCATGCATTGCAAGAGAAAGAAGTCACGCATTGCAAGAGAAAGAGACATGCATTGCAAGATAAAGAAGTCACGCATTGCAAGAGAAAGAGACATGCATTGCAAGAGAAAGAAGTCATGTATTGGTGGAGAAGGAGGCATGCATAGCAAGAGAAAGAAGTCATGCATTGCAAGAGAAAGAAAACATGCATTGCAAGAGAAAGAAGTCATGCATTGCAAGAGAAAGAAAACATGCATTGCAAGAGAAAGAAGTCATGCATTGCAAGAGAAAGAAGTCATGCATTGCAAGAGAAAGAGTCATGCATTGCAAGAGAAAGAAGTCATGTATTGCAAGAGAAAGAGGCATGCATAGCAAGAGAAAATAATTATGCATTACGGAAAAAGATTCATGCATCGCAGAAAAGAAGTCATGCATTGCGAGAGAAGATTCATATATTGCAAGAGAAAAAAAACATGCATTGCAAGAGAAAGAAGTCATACATAGCGAAAGAAAGAAAACATTCATTGCAAGAGAAGGACATTATGCATCGCGAGAGAAAGTTCATATACTGCAAAGAAGGGAACCATGCATCGCGAGAAAATCAACATCGATCGCATCATTTTCATTTGCTAGAATAATATCAAGAGAACCATCAACGACGACATCAAGAGAGCTACCAACATACTACATCGGCCTATTTTATTACCTCGATATCAAAAAAAGAATACATTGAAGATTATATTGCAAATATGAGATACAAGTTTTATTGGCTTTACGTCAAACCCGATAAAGTTGACGTCAAATGTTCAAGGAGAGAAATTAAGTGTCAACATGGTAAAAGACACTATCTCCCCATTTGAATCGCATTTTTATGCTAATGAGTCTTATCTCAGTCTTTGTCGAGAGCATCCGAAGGATGAATTCTCAAAACAAATCACAGGTGCGAACGACATAAAAAGAATGCAGCACAACGTGGAACTTTTTCTTAGCAGCGAACTGGGACATAGTCCAAAGAGGAGTGCCAAACTCTTAGGACGTGAGCAGAGGAGCGACTTCCACCACAATCAAACCACACCCTTATCAGAAGGCATGTGGGTTTATCTTTGGGTTTGTCAGTTCCAGCTTTGCATCCGGAAAATTTTGGGTTCACCGGAAGAAACTTTCCAATCTGAGTGACAATACACCAAGGGGTTGTTTGGTACAAAGATCAATAATGCAGGGATTAGTAATGCAGGGATTGGTAATGCATGGATTAGTAATGCAAGGATTATTTTTATTAAGTGCTTGGTTCATTGTTTCTTACCTAGTTTTGTGTGTGGTTTAAAACTCTACAAAAAAAATTCTTTCCAATTATACCCTTGAGTTATTATGGGATTTTCTATTTCATGTAATTGGGTCAAGCTAGATAATTGACGGATAATATTATTTTTTTTATAGCTTTTTAACTAGCTAGGAGAATAAAATTTTTATTGTCATGTTCACTATTTTCTCACTTAAATTATTTGAGAGTAAATAATTGTCATCTTAATAAATTGGATTTAATATCTCAAAAGGTCACACAACTATAATAATTTATAGAGAAAAATTATTGAACTTTGTTTTGTATCAATAAATTAAAAAAAAAAAACTCTTTATCATAAAATAAAGTAAAAAAAATAAAAATAAATAATAAGTATAGAAAAATAAATTAAACTATTTTTATACTCGAGATGTTTTATATGTATATATATATATATATATATATATATATATATATGCTCTTGTTTTAGACTACTTGTGTAATGTTTAATGGACTTCCGTTAAGAGGCAATATTTGACTTATGAATTGTTCTTAAATTCATACATCAACATTAGCATATTAGTCGGATTATAATATTTTATATTATAATAAATAGATTAAATAACTCATATTTTAGAAACAAAAAATTATATCTAAATAATAAAATTTGTAAGCTAATTTATTTAAATAAATTTATTAGTATAAATATAAAACATAAAATCAAGAAAATAAACAAAATGATTAAAAAGATTTGAGGGGGTATTTTTGTCTTTACCTAGATTAGTCCCATGGTATTAGAACTAATACCTCCAAATGGAAGGTATTAGTTATACACCCTATAATACCATGTAGGGTGCATAACTAATCCATGGATTGATTATACATAGACTCAAAATTCCTACCAAACATAGTACTAAATAATACCACACAAATTACTTGGACTATTTCTCCTAATACTCCCTACCAAACGATCCACAAGAGTTTTAGAAACTATGTCCATGTAAGTTCTTAATTATGGGTGTGAAGTGCACCACATTCATGGCTAAGAGGTTGCATGCCCTTTTCATACTCGACTTATTTTGTCACTCTTTCCAACCAAAGTTGATCTCGCATAATAGATTTTCTTTTCAACCGATCGAGTCGAACTACAAGCAGCCTGATTCCCTAAGTTGAGAGATATGTAGGCAGCATCAGTGTTGAAATTCGGCTGTATTCCATCATTTGCTCTTAAAATCTTATTCCCAAGCATGTTGGTCTCTTCATAATTTGATATCATGATAGCTTTTGAATTCTTCCATAACCGTGCGTTAAATCAAGCATATCGAACTACAAGTGGCCTGAATTCTCATATAGCCTGAGATATATAGGAAACCCACTTTTGAGGTTTGGCCATAATTCCTAAAGTCCGTACCAAATTCCCTCTCCTAAAGATTAAAGATGTGGTCAGTCAAAATTGGATTTGTCAATTTCATTTGCCACGAATTTCTTTCATCAATCCAAGTCAAACGAGGGACAGTTGTTGACACCCAATTTTTGGACCTCCATAATATAGATTAATTATCGAGTTTCTTCAATTCCAAACTATTTAAAATAATTAGTTTATTAAAAAAAATAAATCAAATATTTTTCCAGTTATTTTCAGGTAATTCTAGTCATTTTATAATTTTTAAATGATAAAAATATTTTTATAATATTAGTAGACTTTATAAATATTTGAAAATCATCCGAAAGGATTCTACATTTTTAGTTTATTACTTTATTAATTCGTTCTAGTTTAATTTGTAGTTTTAATTAAGTTAATTATTTTATTTTGTTAAGATTAAGAAGCTTGTTAATTAATCGAGAACAATTCATCTTATTTTAATTTTGGGCCATTTTTTCCTTAGCAGCGATCGGCAACACACGATTCAATATCCCAAGTCCAATAACAATGCAATCGGTAGGCCACTATCAATAGCAACCCAATTCCAAATGACCCACTCAATAACAACAACAACAAACAATACCCGACCCCAGACCCCTGCATGTTCTTTTTCTAGTAGCAGCGCGAACCAAATGACCCAAACCCAAAATCACTTAGCCCAGCAACCGAGTCCAGTAGCGACTCAGCCCAGCAGTCTAGCGCGCGTCCATCTCCGTTGTCCTTCCCTTATTCATCCGTACGAAGAATTGAGGATCGTGCTGCTCCATCGTCCTTCACTCGAGAATCGGATGGCTGTGATTCTCATTCCATTGAGAATGGTACGAATTCCAGCTCTCCAACCTTATCCTTTAGGAGCAATTCGAATTTTAAATTTGAAATTGAATCCCATTTTCCCTTTTTCCCTACCTATAAATACCCATCGTCTTCACTGTTTAAAGGGATTTTTTTAGGAAGCGGAATTCTCGACCTAAAGAAATAGATTAGGTCCAGAGACGAACTTCACATTAGAGATTTATAAGATTTTAATTTTGAAATACACGTTTCCAATCGCCAAAGAGAGAGCACCCCAAGTTTTGGAGCTCTTAGGAGAAAAAATTTTCTTTTTGGGTTGTCCCAAATCCTTAGGTTGTTAAAGTTTATCAGAGTTCCGGTGGAGCTTAGCAAGTGGTGGTGGAAGTTTCAGTGTTAAGCTCGCCGAGTCCTGGTCGCTGCCCGAAAAAAGGTGATATTCCCCACTTTTCTATCTTTGCTTCAATGTGTAATTCATAGTTAGGATACTTCAGATATCATTTGTTTTCGATCTCACATTTTGTATAATTTTCTACAAAATTATTGAATATGGTTTATGGTAGTCGCTTATAATCACTAGTTGACTCATTTGTGATTCTGAATGCGTAGAATATTGTGTATCTCGACTTGTGTTTAAACCTTTGCTTTTTATCATGGTTTGTTATTAAATTGGTTCTTGGCTCGCTTTATCTGAAATATGACTTGCTTATGGCTTAGACTCTAGTCACAAATCATGATATGTCTCTAATTCATGCCTGCTAAGTTTCATACTTGTTTGAGCTTCAATATATCTATTTGTCTGCTTTATCTATTCCATTTGCAATTCATTATGAAGCATGATTTCCTGTAATTGTTCCTTACTCGGATGTATTTCGGTTGATTCTCCCATCCGCATGATTTCTTGGGAAAAGGACAATAATTGGGTACTTAAATTTTTAAAACTTATATATGTGTTTTGTTCTATGTGTTAATGTGGGTGTCAAGTTTATTTTAGGTCTGGCAGCCTCTTGTTCTTTTTATTTATGTGTTTGCTTGCTTTAATTGTTTATTATTAAAGGAGTTTTGCTAGTATGGTGTTATCTGCCATCGTGTTATGCATTAAATGACAACTAACTTGTGAGCAATATGAGAGTTGGCTTCCCTTTTGTTAAATTTGTTTTGAATACAGTAGCTCGGACATGAGCAACTCTAGTAATTTTGCACATTATTTGTGGGTTCACTACCCTTCTTCTTAAATCTTATTAATGGATCAAAACAAATTTTGTTTGACATACTTTAACTTGGATGTTGTTGTAGTAATTTGTTTTAGACATTGTTATTCTACATCTATTTTAGGTGCTAATTTTATCTTCCTTTTTGCATCATGCGAATTCGTATGGAGTCCAATTTGGACTCTTTTTTTCATCATCTCCATGCATTTTTGAGTATCGAGTCGGCCTTTGATGTTCGAGGGTGAAAGGGGAGGCTGATGCAAACCTCCAAAAGCTCAAAAATGGTTGTATACCTGCTATATACAACAGTATACACTGGTATACATTGCAAAAATACTGATATACAGGTCGAGGCGCAGTGAATACAAGGCTAAAAATTGAAATACATGTTGCAAGAGTTGAAAAGGGTTGTATACACTTAGTATATAGTCCGATATACATGAAAACGGGTCAAATATGGCCTATATACATCGATATACACTTTTTGTGTACACAGGTTTTTGGGGCGAAAATGGGCTGGAATCCATTTGAACTTTCAGCAAGCCCACTTATAAAATTTAGGATAGGTGTGGACCAAGGGTCCAATAGATTTGACCCAAATTTGGGCATTCTCTTTTTATTGTCATTATTTATTTGTTTGTATTAACTTTCTAACCCTTTTACGTTGTTTGGTTTTAACTTAATTAATTCCCAAAAGATAGCCATGCCCATTTTTTTTTTCTTGTTCAAATTTAAATATTCATATTCTTATTTATTACTTAGTTTTATTTTATTTAGTTGTCCTACAACATATGAATTAATTACCTTAAAAAAAAAATTCCCTTTAGTTTTTCTCTCTTCCCATAAAATATGAATTTTGTTACTTAATTTATTTTTTCTAAAATTAGTCATTTTAGTCAAATCGTCGGTCAACCGCAAGTTAGCGGACATTCTGAGGGCCTAACACCTTCTTGGAATGTGCATTGAACTCAAACCCTTTTTCAATTGACTTTATCTATTTAGGTCTTTTGAAAAACCTTGAGTTTTTTTTTTCTTGATTTTTTTTTTTTTACTATAAAAAATTAAGTGGCGACTCTATTCTTTTGTAAATTCGATTTCTCTTAAACCATAAGTTTAATCGATTTTTTGAAACTTAGTCATTTTTTTTTATTTATATTTTCGAGTAAAACAACTGGTATGATCCAAGTCTTTAACTTTAATGTTTACGCTTTGCTAGATCTAGGAGCGAGTTTATCTTTTGTAACTCCATATATTGCGATGAATTTTTATGTTCTTCCTAAGCAACTTCTTGATCCCTTCTGTGTTTCTACACCTGTTGGTGAGTCTATTCTAGCTGAGAGAGTCTATCGTGACTATACAATTTCTGTCAATCACAAGAGTATCATGGCTGACTTAGTTGAGTTAGATATGGTATATTCTGATGTCATTTTAGGTATGGACTGGCTTCATGCCTGTTATGCATCAATAGATTGTAGAACTCGAGTAGTCAAATTCTAGTTTCCCAGTGAACCAGTTATAGTGTGGAAGAGCAGTTCAGCAGTGCCTAAGGGTCATTTTATTTCCTACCTTAAGGTGAGAAAGTTAGTTTCCAAGGGGTGTGTCTATCACTTAGTCCGAGTTAATGACTCTAGTGTTGAGATACCTCCTATTCAGTCAGTTCCAGTGGTAAAAGAGTTTCCATAAGTCTTTCTAGATGATCTTCCCGGAGTCCCTCCTGTGAGAGAAATAGACTTTGATATAGATATTCTTCCTGATACTCGTCCTATATCTATTCCTCCATATAGGATGGAACCAGCAGAGTTGAAAGAGTAGTTGAAAGTAAGGGAATGTGATATTCCTAAGACAACATTCATGACCCGTTATGGTCATTATGAGTTTCTGGTCATGTTGTTCGGTTTAACTAATGCACTTGCAGCGTTCATGGACCTTATGAATATAGTATTGAAGCCTTATTTAGATATGTTTTTTATCGTGTTCATTGATGACATTCTAATCTATTCAAGGAACGAGGAAGATCATGCTAGTCATCCCAAAATAGTTCTCTAAACTCTAAAGGATAGAGAGTTATATGTCAAGTTCTCTAAGTGTGAGTTTTGTCTTGAGTTTGTGGCATTCTTAGGCCACATTATTTCCGGTGATGGAATTAGAGTTGATACTCAGAAAATAGAGGCAGTGCAGAATTGGCCTAGACCCACATCTCCAACTGATATTAGGGGTTTCTTGGGGTTGGCTGGATATTACAGAAGGTTCGTTGAGGGATTTTCACCTATTTCATCTCCTTGGACTAAGTTAACTCAAAAAACAGGTAAGTTTCAATGGTCTGAAGCTTGTGAGAAAAGCTTTCAGGAATTAAAAAAGAGGTTGACTACTATCCTAGTATTGACCTTACCAGAAGGTACACAAGGCTTTGTTGTATATTGTGATACGTACAGAGTTGGTTTGGGTTGTGTGTTAATGCAAAATGGTAAAGTTATAGATTATGCCTCCAGACAGTTGAAAGTTCACGAGAAGAATTACCCAACCCATAATCTAGGTTGGATGCCGTAGTTTTTTCTTTTAAAATATGGCATCACTATCTTTATGGTGTTCATGTGGATGTGTTCACCGATCACAAGAGTCTCCAATATGTGTTTAGTCAGAAAGAGCTTAATCTCAGACAGTGAAGGTGGTTAGAGTTACTCAAGGATTATGACATGAGTATTCTTTAACACCTAGGTAAGGCTAATGTTGTTGCTGATGCCTTGAGTATATTGTCTATAGGTAGTACCGCCCATTTTAAGGAAGATAAGAAAGAGTTAGCAATAGATGTGCATAGACTTGCACGATTAGGAGTTTGGCTAATGGATTCCACAGTAGGAGGAGTAGTGGTGATGAATAGGGCTGAATCATCATTAGTATCAAAAGTGAAAGAGAAGTAAGACCAAGATCCTATTTTGCTTAAATTGAAGGCAAATGTTCATAAGCAAAAATTAATGGCTTTTGAACAAGGGGGAGATGGTGTATTGAGGTATCAAGGTAGATTGTGTGTACCAAGGGTGGATGAACTCCAAGAGAGGATCATGGTGGAAGCTCATAACTCCAGATATTCTATTCATCTGGGTTCCACAAAGATGTATCGAGACTTGAGAGAAGTTTATTGGTGGAGTAGTATGAAGAAGGACATTGCAGAGTTTGTTGCTAAGTGTCCAAATTGCCAACAAGTTAAAGTAGAGCACCAAAGGCCTGGTGGTACGACTCAGAATATAAAACTTCCAGAATGGAAGTGAGAGATGATCAGTATGGACTTCATCACAGGTTTACCAAGGTCTCGCAGGGAGCATGATTCTATTTGAGATGTTGTATTTACATTTTGCTTGTTAGATGTTTGAGCTAGATGTTAGATGATAAGCCCTTAGCCTGCTAAGAGTAATATCATTCAAGGACGAATGTTTCCAAGGGGGAGATATTGTAATACCTCGGTTCTTGAAAAAACTAAATTTAGAAAGAAATCATTTTTTTTTTTGGAAATAATCAAATTTGGAAAGTTTGACAAAGTTAAGCTAAGTATGAGTTTAGGGTCAACTTCAAACGATCATAACTCCTAGCTCAGGATGAGTTAGGTGAGCTACAAGATACTGTAGGAAAGATCTTTGAATTATCTTTCCAACACCATTGAGTTTTCACGATTTCGAGTTTGTATGAGAGAGATATGCCCATTTGAAGTTGGGTTGTCTAGATAAGGAAAGTCAAAATCGGATTTTAGAAGGGTACTTTGGTCTTTTCACTACCCTATTAATTAATTTCATTTTTGGTAATTAAGTTGGGGTCTAAACTGATTTGGTTCAGTTTACACTTCATAAAAAATAGTTAGGGTTTTGAGAGAAGAGAAAATAAGAGGAGAAAAGAGGAGAAGAAGCAAGGATTCGTCGATTTCTTGAGGAATTAAGTGCGGATTTCCCAAGGATTTAATCCTAAGAGGTATGTGAGTTCACATAGCATTGGGTTCGTTCACCCACACGCCAAACATGTTTATTTCAGTATGATTTTCTTCCTAAAAGATTGAGACTTTGATGTTCTTGAGTTGTATTCTTGAATTGCTTTCGTTCTTGAATTTGGGATGAGATTGAGGAGTTCTTGAGAGTTTAAGGTCGATTGTTAGAGTTGTTTTGAGTTAGATTCCTATGTACATGTGTTGGGTATTTTAATCTAAAGAGAATTTGAGAAAATAACTGAGTTTAGGAGAATTGGGGTTAGAAAATGAAGAAGGAGAAAGTCTGGCAAATCTGGCGTCCCAATCCGCATCGCGAACTTGCCCCACCATTTCATAGAATCTTTCTCCGCGTCGCGGAGTGGTCACAGACTATTCTTCCTCAAAATTTATTTCGCGACCAAATAATTAAATGTATCTCCGCGTCGTGGACTTTTCTTTCAGCCAGTGATTTCTTGATCTTTTCTCATGTTTAACTATCTAAAAACCATCCTAAATATCATGAGATATTTCCTACCACAAATCACAATCCTTGAATCCATAATTCAATTCAAGGATCAGTTAAGAGTCAAGTCAAGAGAAGTTAAGAGCCCAGTCAAGAGAAGTTCATAGAGTCTTCCAAAAGTCTTTTACAAATGTTTTAACCTTGTTTTAAAACTTAAGTTTTGAGTTGAGTAAAGAGTAAAGATTGAAGTTTCATTTCTTCAAAAGAGTATATCGGGACTATGTATTCCCAAGAAGTAAAATGTTTTCACATTTAAACAAGAAAGGAAATTGAGATTTTTAAAAGAGCCTTTGAGCTAGTTTTCAGTAAAGAGTAAATGCTTTCACAATTAAGCAAGACAGGAAACACTAATTTCCAAGAGAGCCTTCGGGCTAGTTTTTGAGTAATTATCTCAAACCACAGAGTTATATTTTTAAACATAAGAGCTAGTATCCTATTTTGGGAGTAGTATTGATCACCGATATGGGGTAGAGTTCAGACAATACTCCCAGCCCCCATAAACCATGTAGCCACCATGGGTATAAAAAGGTCATACTTTTTAGATGACTCCTTAGTGCTTTCTAGCATAAACTAGTGGATCCACTTAGTAGTCAGGTTCTATACCCTCGACAAGGTATAAGACGGCCCTGGCAGCGTGAGGCACACTGTATCATCACAATAGCTCTTAAGTGATGGTTGTCGATTAGAGAAACTCCCACAACATTATTATTTTGTATTTTTATATACATTTTAGAGTTTATACTGTATCTTTGCATACATACAGAGTTATTATTGTATTTCTAAATACACAGAGTTTCTATCCATGTTTTAAAAAGCTTTTCTTTATATTGCACTTGTTTATACTGCTTTATATTGAACTGAGTTCAGTTCAGTCAGTTGAGTTGAGTTAAGACCAGGTTTGTTCTTTTAGTTCTTTTAAAGCTTATGTCTTGTTTTAGCATTCCCCTCGCATGCTCATACATTCAATGTACTAATTCCATTTGGCCTGCATCTTTTTATGATGCAGATACATGTAACCATGATCATCATCCAGTGCATCGTTGATTCTAGTTGAGCTCCAGAGTTATTGGTGAGCCTCCTTGCTTTCGGAGGATCCCTTTTATTGCTTTCAGTATTTTAGTTCATTAGGATATCGTGGGTCTTGTCCCAATATCCATCTCAGTTTTAGAGGCAGTCAGTTAGTCATTTGTCTTTACCTTATTATTGGCTTATGTTCATATTTGAGTTGCCACTTTGGCTAAGTTAAATGTTTATTTCTAAAACATTATGAGTTTAGTTTGAGACAGTTGATTATCTAGCATTTGAGTTCTTTTCTTAATGCTTAAAGTCTTCCGTTGAGTAAGTAAGTCAGGCCAAGGGTTCGCTTGGGGCCAGCAATGGTTAATTCTCGAGTTCCAGTCCTGCCTAGGGTGTAGGCTCAGGGCGTGACAATTTATGACCTTAAACTATCTTTTAGATAATAATACCTTTGATTTTATAATGCGATCATATAATATGGATTTTCCATGATTCATGAAGATCATTGTGTGCACATCAAACGATTCAAAGAGAGGTTTGTGATCTTATCATTGTACGTAGATGATATATTAATAGGTGCATGTGATATTGATTTTGCAAAAGAAATAAAAGATTAGTTATCATTTTCTTTTGAGATGAAAGACATGGATGAAGCAATATATATTCTTGGAGTTAAGCTTTCAAGAGATTGTTCAAAGAGATTATTATCTCTTTCACAAGAACTTTACATTAAAAAAGTTCTTGAACGCTTCAATATGCAAGATTGCAAATCTATAAACACTCCAGTTTCTAAAAGTGGAGGTTTGATTTAAATTATGTACCCTAAGACTCCACATGAGTAGAAATAAATGAGAAAAGTTTCTTATGCCGGTGCAGTCGAAAGTCTTATGTATACTATGATGTGTATCAAATCAAATATTTGTTATGTCATCGGGTTAGTTAGCAAATATCAATCCAACCCAAGACTGCAACATTGAAAAGTAGTTAAAAGGATATTGAGGCATCTCAAAGGCATAGTCAACTATTCCTTATATTATCAAGGAAATGATCTACAACTCAAAGGTTATATAAATGTTAATTGGGGAGAAGATTTAAATAAAAGAAAATCCACCTCTGGATATGTTGTCACGACCCAGAGGTACACCCTAGATGTAACATGGCGTATAGGACCCCGAAAGGCCCCATACAACCTACTTAGCATTCATAACATAATAAATAGAACATAAGAGATAAAACAACATTTCAAGTCCAAAAGTTCTTATAAAAGTAAAACGGAAGTCTAGACACTCTGTCTCAAGAGCCATCTAATACAATGTAATGAAATTGGGTCTAGCCCATACATCATGTCCAAAAACTTAAAGTAAGAAAAAAACTAAAATGAATGCCAATCCGTCCTCGAAGCATGAGGACTTATCAAGCTCGTAGATCTCGCAAACAACTAAGTCAACCTCTAAACTAAGAACTCTGAATATTCGACCCTACATAAAAGTATGTGTTAGTACAAAACAATGTACCAAGTATGATAGTCATGCATAAAATATTTAAAACATGCTAAAAATGGACATTTTCATGAGTAATAAATGATCAAGCTAAAACATACATCTTGAGAGTTAGAAACCATAAGTCATAAAACCACAATCAATGAAAGTGAAACCATCTTTGAGCAGATGTGAGATACTTATTGAAGTAACCTTAGTTCATTATTGTTGTGTGAATTAACTTTAACCGACATAGAGACCTTGTGAGCTATAAGATGATCCCCCGGTGTCTCCCACACCGAAAAGGGTTGTCCTACTTGCCAAGGTAGAACCATGAATCTGAGCTAAAGTAGATCCACTAGCTAATGTCTATTTAGACAATCTTCCTATGGGGGCACATAGGTAAGGGATAAGGAGATTTCTACTAGAAAACCCGACCTCAACACGGAAAGAGCTTCCATCTCAATATCCTCTCGGTGCTAAGAATAAATCCCATAGAGTAGTTATTAATCTTGAATTGTCTCATGATCCATGGAAAGGCACAATTAAGTAACCAACCCAAGCTAAAGACATCATAGGATAGCTCCATAGACCATGCGTGAGAAAACTTTCACCGTCCATGATCTTTTTATAATAGCTTTTAAGGACCACATTCATTCAGTTCATACTAGAGATGCCCTACTAATACTAATAGAAATAGTTTTGAAATCGTGGCCTATAATCATTGATGGCATATCCGGATACCATACTAATTAAGACCTAATTTAGGAAAATAGCCCGAAAAGCATTGAAGGCAAATCTAGATGTCATTCATGTCATGTGGCCAAGCTTCATAGAACATATAGACAATCTCATCTATAAGCTTTCTTGAGTCATAAACATACTTTCATGATCATGCATTCTTTTCAATAATTCAAAAGCTTCATCATACTTTCAAAGTCAAAAAATCTTCAAATTCATTCACATCCATTTCATAAAGAGAAGACATACATATTTTCATAAATTCATCTTTCATAATTCAAGAACCCATATCACATCATTATAATTGGAAAAACATGGATTTACATGGGTTCATGGGGAATCATCACAAAAATCATAGTATTTCATCAATTCATGCATAATAGAACATAATTCAATCATTTAAATTAATAAATCAAAGAACTCATGGCAATTGGAGAAAACCCTAACTCAATTGGGGATTTCTACCTTTGAAAATAGGAGAATTTGGGAACTCCATGGATGGAAGGAATCCATGAATGAAAACTATTATACCTCAAATATAAATGCTTATCTTCAATGGTGAAATAGAGGCTTGCCTTGAAACCCTAGGTTGAACCCTTTTTCTTCAAGTTTCTAGAGAGAGAAATATTTTGGAGAGGAGATTTGATCTTCTTTTGTAATTTGGAAGAATGATTTCTATTGGGGAATTTTGGAGGGTTTAAAATATTTATATAGGGGTTTTAGACATAGGTAAAACAACGTAGTATAGGAATAAAATAATTAGGAAAATACCAACTACCTTTAAAAATAACTACTGGATCACGACCGACGGACCACGACTGACGGACCGTGGTCTGACCGACGGTCAGTCCTGCACGGCCGTCGTTTGTTTCAGAGACTGGGCTTTTGAGGTCATGATCCATGGATCGTGGTCGGATCGATGGTCCGTTGGTCAGGCCATGGTTCTGGGTCTTCTGGGCAGTATTGGGCTGATCAACCAATTAAGACCACACCTACGGTCTGTGGTCCCATCCACAGGTCGTGGGTGGCCTCTATCGGTTGGTGCCTGCAACTTCTTAAAAATAGTTATTTTGCCCTTTCTCGAATCCAGTGTGTTACATATGCATTATTTCTTAATGTTGGCGCCATATCATGGAGTAGTAAGAGGCAGTCATGATAGCCCTTATCTACATTGAAAGATGAATTCATAGCACTTTCATCTATTGTGCAAGAAGTTGTTTGGATTAAATATTTTCTGGTTCACTTGGGTGTGTATAATAATGTTGTTAAGCCTGTCACAATCAATTGTGATAGTCAGGGTGCAATAGCCAACACAAAGGATATGAAGTATCATGGGAAGACGAGACATATTGACATAAAGTATAATTTTGTAAGAGACATGGTAGTACAAAAGAAAGTGGACATAAAATACATATCTACGCATCAGATGATAACAGATCCTTTAACGAAACTCATAGCATGTGATGTTTATATGAGACATGTCAAGTAATTGGATTTACCTAGATGTTGATGTATTTACATTTTGTTTTTCCCAAGCATGTTTATGTAAATTCACATTATTGAAGTTAATATTGGTTTATGCCTAATTCTTCTTCATCTTATTGGTTCATATAAATATGTTGTTTTTTATGTAGTGTACTTAAAATTTAGAGGATAAAAGTATATCAAACGGATGAAAAAACTGGCTATTCGAACAAGTAATTGTCTCTATTGTCTAAGTGACAAGTGGAGATGAGACAATTACAAAATAATTATTGTCAAAAGTGGTGATAACAGAGAGTTGTCGTTTGTTAGTTTATGTTTAATCATGTATGATTTAAATGAGTAAGTCTATTTCTAATGCCAGATATGACTTTTAAAGAATAAAATGATGAGTAAATTTATGAACTCAAAGTTAGACATGAATTGTCTGAACTATCATTTACACAGTATTTAATTAATAAATGACATACGATCCATGGAAAAAAGGTCAGTATTGTGATACATGTTTCATACCATGTATGCATATAGTGACCCATTAGGGAGATACACGTTTAGTCTCTACTTGCTACCTTGTGAAGCCCGAAAAGTATAAGTAAATTTCACATTAGACCTTCATGACGTTAATCAGTTTCTTGAGATTCAGTTTAGTGTTTTCTATCATAGTATTTTGCCAAGAGATCATGCAATCGATTTGGCGAGACATATCTAGATAAGTATATCACGTCGAGGTTAAGAGATTCATAAGATTAGGAAGATCATTGGATATTATCACATCAATTGTGTTTATTGACATCCTTTATGTTTTTCTATAAGACAAGTACATAATGATGACTCAAAATTATGAAAAAGAGATTATGAGAAATATGAAAGGTATTGCATACTATAATCTACTCTATATTTCATTATTCGAGATATTGTATATTCCTAACAAATGTAAAGCAAGAAAGTTCTCGAAGTATGCACTGGTCACACAATCTAGTTGTAATGTATGAAATTTACAGAATAGGAATGAAAGTTGATCCACAGGAGATGAAGGAGATTGGATCGGGTCACTCATGTGGTCAATCCAGATCCATGTAAAGAGAAATTAGCTATATGTGTGTGTGTGTGTTTTAAAGTGAATAACTGTAATAGGTGCGCGATTATAGATTGTGATTTTATATGATGTAGTTCATCTTTGTATGTGATTACACTTTCTGACAAGTGAAACGAATTCAATGATCCTGCAAACCAAGTGTTTGATTAGATCTTTACTCATAATCATCAATAGTTCAGTTAATTAGTTTGGGGTAGTCATGTTATTAGTTGAGTTACTTGTAGCCAATTTTTATGATTGTTTACTAAAACCATCATAGATTATTAATATGTGCATTTCATTATTGCAAAAATATTTCTCTGTGGCACACCCAGAATATAGGGCCCCAGTCTCTAGAAGGTTTTGGAATGTTCAATTTATATGGCCTTAGTGATGAGAATATTTTGTGTGCCATTTTTGATAATGCATGATATGTGTGTATCAAACTCAGAATGAGATAGCTTTCATTTCCCCCAAATTCATTTTGCAATGATCCAATAATTTCTTATCTCTCCTTTTGTAGATCTTATAATTGTCTCCATCCTTGAGCTCAATTTACTCCATTAATAGAGGATTGAGTTTCTCCTATCTCTCATAATCAAGGATTCGACTCATATACAACAACAATAACAAACCCCAATGTGATTATTTTTTCTTCCATGGAACCATTTGTATCTATATGCATCAGGATCCCGATTCACTGCACCCAACAAAAAAGGAAATTACATCAATTTAGTTTCTTACTCATTGATGACAATATCAATGGCCAGGCCAAATAATCGATTAGTAGTATGCCTGAGATTGCCGGAAGAACTTCCTCCTAGCCCATATCCCTCACATTTTCTTCTCTACTCTTGACTCAATGATCATCTCAACTCAAAGAAATAAAGGTAGAAAATTATCAAAACCACAAGTATCCTAAGTAAACTTTGATACTTTATAGCCTTTTGGGAGTGAACTAAGGACTTTATAGTAGACTTCTTGGCCTCAGATTTTTTAAGAGCTTTTCTTTCAAAACGCTTTCTCTTTTGTGCCTCTCTTTCAGCCTTTCTTTGAGCGGCTTTCGCCTCTTCCTTTGATGCAATTCTTAATGCTTTCTCCCTCGCAACACGATCCAATGCCTCTTCCTTTTCTCATCTCGCTTCTTCTAGTTTCTTCACATCTTCCTTCCTCAAATTTTCAAGTTCCTTCAACTAAATACCAAAAAAAAAGTTAAAATACATACTAAAATAGTCTTCGAGCATACTACTCGAAGACTATTTTACCATAAACGGAGGTACAAAATGATGTCGGAAGACTAGCAATATACTTAGACAAGGAGTGGCAACAATATTAGGTAAAAGCATTTATTATAGGGGATTTACAACTAAAAATGTGTGACTATGGTACAAACATAAGGAAATGTGTACACTAAACGTACAAATGACATTACTAATAAGAAAAAGAGATTTGATTCACGGATTTTTCCATTTGCATGACTTAGATTAGTACTTTAATCACTATTTTACATTGTGATATTGTTCCCTAGCTAAAAGCTATAGTAATGGACAAGTATGATGCTTACGTGGTTTAAAATACTCAGGCTAAGGCGCAGATATTTAGCACTTTTTAAGGAGATTGGAGTTCATATAATCTTCACTGATCCCGTAGTATAACTCTTGACTTGTCCCCTCAAAGATACAACAATCCAATAATGTCGTATAACCCAAACAACTTCGAATTAATTAGAGAATCCAAAACTCCACCAAAAAGACACATTTCTTCATATTAAAAAAGAGTAAATCAATTCATTACCTTTTGCTTCTCTCGTAGTGCTTCTTTGCAGGCTGCATGGTACATTTCCATAGTTTGAATTGTTTGTAACTCTAGTCTTCTCAGCTTTTCTTCCATTTCTTTCTGAAAAAAATTTAACATGTCAAATATTAAGATTCCTCAACCAAAAGAGATAATGTTAATTTGATATACATACACACTTACACAGTAATTTTAAGACAAGCTTCTTTATGATGTTATTGAATGTGTCCTTCAAAAATATGTTTTGAAAGTTCAATTGATTTAAGTCATTTTTTAGGTGTATAACTCTTCACTCTACCCAATTTCACTAGCTTCCACTAACAACTTTAATGATAGTATGTATAGACCAACTTGCGCGAACCACAACTAGTCCACCAAATAGTTTGCTAAACCCTACAACCATGGGTATCGGTTAACTCTCCACCTCGATTGGATTGTGCCATATTGGATCAAAATATACATTAGAATCAATGATATGATACACCAAATCACTTAGCACATCAATAAAAAATTCAATTGACTAAATCAATGATGCTTAATTATCTAGTCTTTTCAAATGATCGGTCATACTGGGATTGGGACATAGTCCGAATTCTCACAGGGTAAGTAGTGATAAATATTAGATAGGCAAAAGCTTGATCCAACAATATGGAGTGACTCACAAAATAGAGCTATTATTTATCTATAATCACAACAATAATAACTACTTAAGGCTAGACCGATCGAAAGGACAGATACTAATGAAAGAATAACAACCATAAGCATTACAGGATCCTGACATAATGTCGTACACTACATAAAAATGATCTTTAGCATCAATTAATCAACGGTAATAGCTTAATTGCCACTAAAACATACTTTTAGCGACATTTAGTACTCTTTGTAAATGTCCCTAAAGCCTATAGCGACTCTGGAGCCAATGACAATTAATTAATGCCTGTAAAGGTTTTATCACTCTTTGTTGATGAGTACATTTATTGCCGCTAAAAGTTGTTTTTGTTATAGTGGTACCATTTCACAAGAGTCACTGGGATGATTGCCAACATAGACAAATCAAATATGTTCATTGCTGTAACTGATGAGCAGAATAAGGACCTCCTCTTAAGCATCACACATTTCCTATTAGATATATATTTGCAACTGTCACCAGCTTTTAAGAAATCGAGCGAATTGGAATGTCAACAACTCACTGCTATAAAATCGCTCATAGGATCAAGAATGGCTACTCTAAGATGCCATCATATGCTGGTAGATTACAAATTATTACTGTAGTTTTATTCTCCATTCATAGCTTCTAGGGAGTTGTGTTCATTCTTCCTCAAAATGTTCTAAAAGAGGTTCATATTGTAAAGAGTATTAGTGGGGAAACATCCAGGATAAGAGGAGTATAGACCTGGTCTTGTGTATCCCAAAGCAATATGGTGCCGTGAAAATTAAAGGATGCAGCATCTGGAACATTGCCTATACGGGCAAACTCTTGTGGCAATTTCAACTAAACAGGACTCATTGTGGGTCAAATGGATTCACGAATTGTATATGAAGTCAAAGATTAGCATCTTGGTGCATAGACCCCCTAATGATTGTAGTTGGTACTCAAACAAGCTCAATTCTCTAAAGAATGACATGATAAATTGGTATACGAATGACAGGTATATTCTAGCTACTAATGGAAGCTATTCTATAACTAGAAGTTTTAATTCACTCATTGGCACTCGCATCAAATGGAGAATAGATGCCCTAGTGTGGACATCAGTAGCTCAACCTAGACACAAATGCATTCTCTGTGTAGCTGTACAGCGGAGGCTACTTACTAAAGCAGGACTTAGACACTTGAACATTCCCATCGACACTAATGACTGTTGCTTATGTAATACTAAGGCTACCCAAACATCACTACATTTATTTGCAGATTGTGTTTGGACCAACCAGTTGATAATTGATCCATCAAATTGGCTGGGAAAACATCTTCAAACTGGTGAAGTGAAAACTGTTGTGGAGCGAACTAGAAGGAAGCATTGGAAGCAGTTCAAAAAGGAGATTGTGGCAGCCACCGAGAGAGCAATTGTTACTACACTTGGAAGGGTAGGAACTGTATTACATTCAAGCACTTGAGTGTATAGACTGAAACAGTTGTGATACAGATTAAGACCGATATTGTGGAAATATTAGGTCTTTTAAAAACTGGGAGGAAAGCTCGTAGTTGCAGCAGTTTGATTTAAAGGCTTTATTCTGGAGGCCTAATTTTCATTATAGCACCCTTCCTAGAAGGTGGTTGTGAGATTAGATGTCCTTTAGGTGTATTTGTTATTTGTGCTTGTTGATTATGGCAGTTTTTTTGTGGTGTTGTTCATGGGATTATAGTTGACGGAGTTTCTAATTAACATAGTTTTCGTGAAATCTAACAAGCAGAGTTGGTTAAAATACTTGACAGAGACCAAAAGTGCTAACTTCTGGCAAAATGCAGAGGTGAAGGAAGTTTGAAGTTTACAATTTTATCGGAGGACAGTGAATTTTCTTCACATTTCTGTTCAGATAGTAGAAAGTCATTTGTGGAATGCATATGATCAACCAACCTTGTAGGACCAAAACCAGACAACCTCGTAGGCTCTCCAACGTTTTTGCTGTCGATAAAATTCATAGATACTGAGGGACGATGAGAATGAACTTCACTCCCTAAATTATCATAACAATCCAGGAACAAAGTACTATCTGTGCTCATTCTATCAGAACCTGAAAATGAATTATCAGCTTTTGCCACATAAACCTCATCTGATGTCTTGTTGGTTGATGTACTCACCCTTGGAAACGGAGACCTGTTTCCACGAAATGTCATGTATCAAACTTGTGGGATTACACTAGGACGTTATTGTTGTATGTACTATGACTAAGCTCAAGTTTATAATTTACACTTACACTAATTTAGTTGCATCAAAGTTGGAATTGCGTTGTGGTTGGATTCGTATGCTAGGATTCAAGGATCTCCGTTTTAATGGATGAGAAGCCATTCTTGTAGAACTGATTTTCCCTTTGGAAACTGTGTAAATATTGCAAAAACTTGGTGCGTTCTTCATTACAGTATTTGCAACATCACTTTTAGTGAAAAGTCTGTCATTATAAAATGAAATTTTAGTATCTCTAACATACCTTTGTGTAGATATTACAACAACATACTCAGTATAGTCCCACAAAGCGGGGTCTGAAAAGGTAGAGTGCATGCAGACCTGACTATTACCTCACAGGTAGAACAGTAAAAGTTTGCATATATATTAAAAATAAGAAAAAATAGAAAGTACCTTGAAATCCCATTCTTTGATGGACAACCAAGTATCAAATTTTGAACTCTATATAGTGAAACATAGTCAATAAGAGACTTTGCAATGTCTTGACCTTCAAGTATGATTAGGTCATAAGCTATCTGAAAATTTGTGTAAAAGAATAATGCCATAGTATTATTTTCATTTTATTCTAAGAATCTTATTTTCACGAAATAAATTGGTTTTCTCACTTCTTTGAAAGAACAAAAGACGCGAAAAGGAAGGAACAAATCTGTACATTGGCTATTTGAATCTTGTCCGATTGATGAATCATTGCCTCCTACTGCATAAGAAAACACAAATCCGAAAAACAAGAACATGTACATTATGTTATGAAATAAAATTGATCATAACAAAGTCGATAAATCAATTTTTTTTTATGCATACCATTGTAACATGATGTTGGAGATTGTGGTGCTGATGTAGTTTGAGGAACATGAAGTAATGTAACCTTTTGGCCTTTAGTAAGTACATTTTCAGTAGCCCATCTAAGTGCATATTGGCTTCCTTTATTTTTATCAATGGCCACAGCTACCACTCTTTCTTCATTCAATCCTTGTAGGCTCACCATATTCAAAAAACAAGAAGATTATATATATTTTTTGAGTAGAAATGACCAAAATGAATTGTAGGTTGATCAAAATTGTCAATATTTAAAGAGGGGAATAATGTTCCCAACATCAATTTGGAAGAAGAAAAAAATTGACCCTAGTTGTTATCTTTTGTTTGTCTTTCTATTTTTGGTCAAAATCAATACTGAAAACATAATGGCCATCAAGAATTCTCTAAATCTTTGCCTGATTAGAAGGATGACAATTCTTGAATGATTTGAAATGTTGAGTTTTTAGCCAACATTATTTATTTTCTTGGGTTGACTTATTTTTGTCCTTTAAATATAACTTTTAGTCTCCTAGGTTAAAGTGCTCATATTTTATCTTACTTACATAATAGACTTTAAAACTACGGAAAAAGGACAATATATCCCCGAACTATGGTAAGCAGATACCCTCCGTCATATTTTTTGGGATATTGGTGCCCCTATAGTAAAAAAACTAGGGCATATATGCCCTTCACTCTAACGGAAGACTAAATAGGGACACATGATGCAATCTTATCCATCTATCTAATATTTAATAAATATCAAGTTGGTAGATAAGATTATGACATGTGTATGTCCGTTATATATTCTCTAGTTTTAGAACGACAGGGCCACCAATGTCCCAAAAGTATAATGAAGGGTATCTGCATACTATTTACGATAGTTTAGGGGTATAATTATCCTTTTTCCCTTAAACTATTGTGAGTATTAATGTCACTCATCGGCCATTCTTTTTTTTTTAAAAAAAAAAGCAATCATAAAGCTATACTCTTTTTTTGATATATTTTCCATCCGGTATTCAGAGTGTCTAGATTGAAGATTAGACAAAATTTGGATTGCAATTCAAATATGAGACCTTTAATTAACAATGAAACAGTTCCACCACCACACCATTGTTAGTCATAAAAATTGTGCTCGTTCCTACTCTCTCCTTGGGAATCTACAATGGCCTAGAATCCTAGGGTTAAAAAGTTTTTGTATATGCTGAAGAAAAATCGAAACTATTACCTCATCGAATGGATCGAAAAAAGACTATGAAATCTTTGGTTTGATTGGAGAGAAAATTCATTCAAGGTTATAATATAGATGTGTATTATGTCGTTTAGCGAGACTTTTTCTATTTACATAACATCGTTATTTTTTTGTATCGGAGTTCTCATGCAACTATATCACATATACAATTCTTGTTGTCATTAAATACGCAATTTCTTAACTGACGCGAGTCGTTAACGCAACAATGTGACCAATTATATTAATCAGAATTTACATTATTGATTTATTATAGAATTATAAATGAGATATTAGTAACAATCTATTCCAAAATAAATTCAAATATAAAATCTCAATTTTTATTTACTCCATTGGCTTCATTTTCTTTTTGTGTATTAGGGGTTGTAGATTGAAGTATCAAAGTGAGCCTATTGTTGTGGTGTATCAACTATGTCAACCATTCAAGTTCTCGATCATCTGAAATTCCGGAATTTAGAATGAAGAGAGCAATTCGCTTAGATTATGTAATTGATGGTAGTATAATACCTTTCTTATATATGATATATGATATATGATATATGATATATGATGTATCATGATACTTTTTTGATATATTACATCATGATACATTTTCAATAGATGATGTATCGTGATACCTTTCAGATACATTACATAATGATACATTTTCAATACATGATGTATCATGATACATTTCTGATATATTACATAATGACACATTTTTTATACATGAAGTATCATGATACATTTTCAATACATTATATAATGATACATTTTGATACATGATGTATCATGATACCTTTTTGATACACGATGTATCATATACCTTTCTGATACACGATGCATCATGGTATAGTAGATACGTTAAAGAAATGGGAAAAGGCCACCATAAATTTGTCTTGAAAAGTCAGTTACACGCTTAAACTATCATTGAAACCTATTACACACTTTTACTACTAAAAAATGAATTTAATACCACCCTCAAACGTACAAAGTCAGTCGCACAATCCAGCATGATTTACACGCGCCTACCAAGCTTTACAAGCTTACACGTGTAGCTTTTATTTATTTTATTCTCTTCTTTTTTTTTCTCAACTAGAGTACGTACCCGCGCGTTGCGCGGATAATATCAAAGAAAGTAATTATGTTATACATTATTAAAGAAAGTTATTATGTTAAAAAATTTATATAATGAAAATAATGTAATGTCAAAAAGGGCTGCAATTCAATGTCAAAAAGGGCAGCTCCTTTTTGAAAAAAAAGGAGTAGCAACTTTGAAATTGAATTGCAACTTTCTACAAATTGCAGAAAATTGTGTTTTCAATTTCCTATAAATAGAGGGCCTCTTGCTCTCATTTAGATGATCACATAGAAATTCAATCCAAAAGAGTAAGAACACAAAGAGAGTTATATACCAAGATAAATATTATAGTCTTGAGTGTCCTCTTTAGTGAGTTGTTCCTTTTACGAGAGAGAAATGTTTATTGTTGTTTTCTCCTTGTATGTGAGAGCAGTGTACTCCCATATTATCATAGTGAAATCCTTCTACCCCGTGGTTTTTCCCCTCTATCTGTTTGAGGGGTTTCCACGTAAAATTCTCGTGTCCAATTATTTTTATTATTTATTATCATATCAAACTTTCTTTGTGGTGCTTCCTCCCCCTAACAGTGGTATCAGATCCCTTGGTTATTCTGTCTGTTTTATGCGAAGGTACTATCTGTGAATAGTAAATTTTTGTGAATAGTAAAATTCGGTGAAAAGTACTATTCACATGAATAGTAAATTTCAGTGACTGTACAGCTTGTCACGATTGTTCGAAAAAATATTCAGAAACGATCTAGAAGGATGTGAAGCAAATAACAGTGTCGAGTACAACAAAGTTTGACGTTGAGAAATTCAATGGGACTAATTTCTCATTGTGGAAAATGAAAATAAGAGCGATATTGAGAAAAGACAATTGCTTAGCTGCAATTGAAGGCAGGCCCACAGACTTTACTGATGACAGCAAGTGGAACGACATAGACAGCAACGCAATTGCTGATCTACACTTGGCACTAGCTGATCAAGTGTTGTCTAGTGTGGCTGAAAAACGGACGGCGAAGGAAATATGGGATACTCTTACGGGATTGTACGAGGCCAAGTCTTTGCATAATAAAATCTTCTTAAAAAGAAGATTGTATACTCTTCGAATGGCAGAATCCATGTCGGTTACTGAACACATCAATACTTTGAATACTCTATTTTCGCAACTTACAACAATGGGCTGCAAAATAGAGGGGACTGAACGTGCGGAGCTTCTACTTCAAAGTCTGCCTGACTCGTATGATCAACTCATCATCAACCTGACGAACAATACAGACAGTCTAGTTTTCGATGAAATTGCAGCCGCTGTCTTAGAAGAAGAAAATCGGCGAAAAATAAGGAAGACAGACAAGCAAGTTCGCAGCAAGCTGAAGCTTTGACGATGGTGAGAGGAAGACCAACGGAACGTGGCCCCAGTGGGAGTCACAATCATGGTAGATCTCATTCAAGAAGTAAGAAGAATATCAAGTGTTACAACTGTGGCAAGAAAGGGCACTTCAAGAAAGATTGTCGGTTCAAGAAGAAGAGTGAACACCCTGAGTCATCAAATGCTCAAGGGAATGTTGCAAGTACCTCGGATGATGGCGATATTTTATGTAGTGAAGCAATATCAAATAATGAAGGCAGAAAACGTTTCACTGATGCCTGGATCATGGACACAGGAGCAACATGGCACATGACTTCCCGGAGAGAATGGTTCCATCAATATAAACCTATCTCAGGAGGATCTGTGTTCATGGGAGACGATCATGCTTTGGATGTTATTGGTATTGGGTCCATCAAAATAAAGATGTATGATGGCACGATACGCACCATCCAAGAGGTACGACATGTAAAAGACTTGAGGAAGAATTTATTGTCTTTAGGACAATTAGATGATAATGGATGTTCATATAAGACTCATGGTAGAGTCATGAAAATATCAAAAGGAGCACTTGTAGTGATGAAAGCGGAAAAAACTTGTTGCAAATCTATATGTGCTTAAAGGTGAAACACACCAAGAAGGAGAAACATCAACTGCGTTAGCAAATTCATTTGAAGAATCAATAATGATGTGGCATCGTAAACTTGGCCATATGTCAGAACGAGGTTTGAAGATTCTTGCTGAGCAAAAGCTTCTACCAGGGCTCAAAAAGGTTTCACTACCTTTTTGTGAGCATTGTGTTACCAGTAAGCAACATAGACTGAAGTTTAGTAGTTCCTCTGCTAAAAGCAAGGAAATATTAGATCAAGTCCACTCTGATGTCTGGCAAGCACCGGTAGAGTCTCTAGGAGGAGCAAAATACTTCGTGTCATTTATCGACAATTACTCTAAGAGAAGTTGGGTGTATCCAATCAAGAGAAAGGCAGATGTTTTTCCAATTTTCAAAGAGTTCAAAGCACGGGTGGAACTTGAATCTGAGAAAAGGATCAAGTGTTTGAGGACAGATAATGAAGGAGAATACACTGGTGAAGAATTTGATAACTTCTGTAAACAAGAAGGTATTAAAAGGCAGTTCACGGTGGCATATACTCCACAACAAAATGGAGTAGCAGAGCGGATGAACAGAACCTTGTTGGAACGGACAAGAGCTATGTTGGCAACTGCAAGGTTAGAAAAACCATTATGGACAGAAGCAGTAAAAGCTGCCTGTTATATGATCAATTGGTCACCATCAACTGCAATTGATCTGAAAACGCCAATGGAGATGTGGACAGGAAAACCAGCTGATTATTCTCGCTTACATATATTCGAAAGTCCTACTTATGTTATGTACAACACCCAAGAAAAATCGAAGTTGGATCCGAAATCCAGGGAATGCATTTTCTTAGGGTATGCTGATGGAGTCAAGGGGTATCGCTTGTGGGATCCCACTGCCCGCAAGGTGGTAATCAGCAGGGATGTTGTATTTGTTGAAAATAAGATACAAGCAAAAGAAGGTAGCACTTCGAAAGAAAAATCAGAGACTACTACAGTTGAAGTTGAAGAAATAGAAGAAGTTCCAGTTTCTTCTGAAGCAGCACCAGAGCACGAAGAGCAAGAGCAAGCTGAGATCGAAACCCCACAAGTTCGATAGTCAACTAGGGAGAGAAGAGAACCAGCTTGGCACTCAGATTATTCTATGGAGAGCAATATTGCATACTGTTTAGTAACAGAAGATGGAGAGCCTTCAACTTTTCACGAGGCAATGAAAGGCCAAGAATCATCTCTGTGGATGGCAGTAATGCAAGAATAAATTGAAGCTCTTCATAAAAATAAAACATGGGATCTTGTTCATTTACCACAAAGAAGAAAGGCCATTGGAAACAAATGGGTCTACAAGATCAAATGCAATGGTAATGGTCAAGTGGAGAAGTATCGTGCAAGATTGGTGGTAAAAGGATTCGCTCAGAAAGAAGGTATAGACTTCAATGAGATATTTTCTTCGGTGGTTCGACTCACAACAATTCGAGTGGTCCTGGCGATGTGTGCTACATTTGACTTGTACTTGGAGCAGTTAGATGTCAAAACTGCATTTCTTCACGGAGAGCTTGAAGAAGAAATTTATATGCTCCAACCAGAAGGTTTTGAAGAACAAGGAAAAGAGAACTTGGTTTGCAGGTTGAACAAATCTCTATACGGTCTCAAACAGGCACCGAGGTGTTGGTATAAGAGATTTGATTCCTTCATTATAAGCCTTGGATACAATAGACATAGTTCAGATCCTTGTGTTTATTACAAGAGATTTGGTGAAGATGATTTTGTTATTTTGCTGTTGTATGTTGATGACATGTTGGTAACAGGCCCCAACAAAGATCGTCTCACAAATTTAAAGGCACAGTTGGCTAGGGAGTTTGAAATGAAGGACTTGGGACCAGCAAACAAGATTCTAGGGATGCAAATTCACCGAGACAGAAAAAATAGGAAGATTTGGCTTTCTCAAAAGAACTACTTGAAGAAAATCTTGCGACGCTTCAAGATGCAAGACTGTAAGTCAATTTCTACCCCACTTCCTATTAATTTCAAGTTATCCTCAAGTATGAGTCCTAGCAATGAAGCAGAGAGGATAGAGATGTCTCGAGTACCGTATGCATCAGCAGTGGGAAGTTTAATGTTCGCCATGGTATGTACAAGACCAGACATTGCACAAGCAGTGGGAGTGGTTAGTCGATACATGGCTAATCCTGGTAGAGAGCATTGGAATACTGTTAAGAGGATCCTGAGATATATCAAGGGTACCTCAGATGTTGCAATGTGTTATGGAGGATCAGACTTTACTGTTAAAGGTTATGTTGATTCAGATTATGCAGGTGATCTTGATAAAAGCAAGTCCACCACAGGTTATGTGTTTACTCTTGCTGGAGGAGCTGTAAGCTGGGTTTCAAAATTGCAATCTATCATGGCTACATCTATGACGGAAGCAGAATATGTAGCAGCTACACAAGCTAGCAAAGAGGCAATATGGATGCAGATGTTACTGGAGGAGCTCGGGCACAATCAAGAGAAGGTTGCTCTGTTTTGTGATAGTCAGAGCGCTTTGCATCTTGCAAAGAATCTGGCATTTCATTCAAGGACAAAGCACATACGAGTTCAGTATTACTTTATTCGTGAGAAAGTGGAAGAAGGCAGTGTGGATATTCAGAAAATTCACACTAATGACAACCTAGCAGATATGCTTACGAAGCCAATCAACAGTAACAAGTTTATATGGTGTCGATCTTCTATTGGCCTAGCAAAAACATAACATTGCAGTAATTGGGTAGAAAGGATGGTGTGAAGACTTAATTGATTCTCAATTCAATCTTCAAGTGGGAGAATGTAATGTCAAAAAGGGCTGCAATTCAATGTCAAAAAGGGCTGCTCCTTTTTGAAAAAAAAAGGAGTAGCAACTTTGAAATTGAATTGCAACTTTCTACAAATTGCAGAAAATTGTGTTTTCAATTTCCTATAAATAGAGGGCCTCTTGCTCTCATTTAGATGATCATATAGAAATTCAATCCAAAAAGAGTAAGAACACAAAGAGAGTTATATACCAAGATAAATATTATAGTCTTGAGTGTCCTCTTTAGTGAGTTGTTCCTTTTACGAGAGAGAAGTGTTTATTGTTGTTTTCTCCTTGTATGTGAGAGCAGTGTACTCCCATATTATCATAGTGAAATCCTTCTACCCCATGGTTTTTCCCCTCTATCTGTTTGAGGGGTTTCCACGTAAAATTCTCGTGTCCAATTATTTTTATTATTTATTATCATATCAAACTTTCTTTGTGGTGCTTCCTCCCCCTAACAAGTAATAATAAAATAAAATATTCGTTCATCATATTTATCACTCCACTTAAATAACCTTAGTCATACATTTTCTTTTTACACAAAATTAAAACTAATAAATACGGTCAATCAATGTATAATTTTAAATTAAAATTTGAAATCATAAGGGGGTACTAAAGTACTCAAAATTCTCAACTGAACTAACATTATCTCTTTTATTTTATTTTATATTTTAATTAAATTTTTTAATTCAATGATGATTCTTTTTTGTGTGTGGTAAGTGATAGTCATATTTGTTACAATTTATTATTAGACTACTACTTATAATTAATTATTAGTGGGTTGAGGAAATACCCAAATTGAAAGTCAAGTAGTCTATCGATTTAGTTTCCTATAATTATTTCCTCTTAATATAATATATGCTATAAAAGGGAGGCATGAACGTGTTTGCTATAAAGGAAGAGCCAAATGGAGCAAATATTTAGGATCAACCTGACAATAAAATAACTGATTTCAATTCAAATTTTAGTTATATTGTGTATGTTTGTTTCTAGGTTGATTTTATTTAGTTTTTTTAGTTTTTTATTTTATTTTTAAAAATATTAATATACTTCTAAATTCCATTTATTACGTTATTTTTTAATTTTGTTTTTATGTTTGCATTTTCTTTTCTTTTTTTTTCAGATTTTAAAATAATTTTGTTGATTCAATATAAATTAATTTTAAAATTATCATCCATTGTGGATATTTTTTATTATTTTCAAATAAATTAATTTGTGTTTTTTGTAAATTATTTTTAAAATAATTCCAGATTGACAGTATTTTGATTAAAAATCTGTTTTTTATGCTATTTTTTGTTTAAGATTTTTTTTGAAAAACATTTGAAAGACTCCAATTTTATGTTTTTTTTACAATGTTTCAATTTTTTAATTAGACAATTTTACACATTAAAATATTAAGCAATGATACTTTATTTTTAGAAAATAATTAAGTACATCTTCAATTTGTGCAATCATGCACCTCAATAGTGTAATGACCCGAAAGGTCATTTTTATAAAATTATCATTTTATCCCTCCCAATAGTTGCCCCGAGTCATTCCTGATAGTCAGTGAAGTTAACTATAATTAATTAATAAGTGAGCAAATTTTAAATAATTACTTTTAATAGGTGGTTAATGGGACTAATCCATAATCTATTTAATACCTTTACTACTTTGTACATATATAAGAATAAATTAGAGTTAAATAAAGTTGATATTATTTATTAATTACATCACAAAAGAGCAGAACCCTACTACGGACACAAAGTGCGAAAAGAATCGCAGGTGCTTCAGGTAATATGCTAAACTTAACTCTAAATCTCTTGGTACATGCATTAATTGTTAGGAGATTATATATAAATCTATTATATCTATTGATGGCTAGGTAAGAGAAGGTGAATTGTTGAGTTTTAATTTGTTTTCCATTAACTACTAAGGATGAAAAAGTTTCTAAAGTGGGTGGACAAAATTAGTAGGAAATTAATAAGTAATGATGGAGAAATAAGGGAGTAATCATGAGTTGGTTATGGAGAAGAAACGATAACGATGAAATAAGGTCCTGCATGGCCCTTGTTTGAAGATTAAGTACTGTTTTCGTATAACTTGACTGGATTCAGACTGTTTTCTTATATTATCATATTATAGTATAAGGTTTAATATATTGAGATAAGTAATTAAATATTATGTGCATTAGATTATAAGTGATAATGCAATAATTAGTTGACCATTATAGATATGTCATTGGTTTTTTTCTTTGAGAAGTTATTGCTGGTGTTCCTTTTGGCAGTATGCCAAGATTTCCAGTGGAATATTGATATGCCGTCAATGGCCATTTTGGGATAATTATTGGACAATTATTGTAATTAATCATTGGGAAAACTAAAGTGATAAAAAGAAGGCGTGTGCGTATAATTTCTGCATAATTGTTACTATTTTGGTGGGTTGTATCCATCTTGGAAATATTTTTATAGGATGATCTAGTTCTCGATTTATGATATAGGAGAAGTTGAAACTTAATCCTAGGCTTGAAACTTGGAAAATATGAGAGTTGACATGTTAATTGGCATCAATATTTAAGAACTTGATTATAAATTGATCAGTGAGTTTTTGGGTCTAGGCTAGACCTATAGTAATGTGGGTGTTGTTAGTTTCGAAATCTTATTATGATTATTAATGTGAATAGATTGCTTTGAGTTGGAAGTACAACGAAAAGGGAAGGCTCAAGTTCCGGAGTGATTGTTCGATTATTTGAGGCAAGTGGATTTCTAAACCCTTGTTAAGTGTATGGAATTCGTGTATTTCCTTGTAATATGTGTTTGGAGGTAATGAGACTTGGTGATGGGTTGACTTGTCCACATTGATTAATTCTTATAATGAAAAAGGGGTAATAAAAGGCAATGTGATTAATTGTTTGTGTGTGATGTGTTGAGAATTGTTTGTGATGGGCATTGGTACGAGTACCAGTGTTATAAAGGGAAAGTTTATTACTATAGAATGCGGATTGTAATCCAAGAATGCCAAAACATATGGGCTTTAGCTGATATATTATTGGCTTGATTTATTATGTGTGATTGTGTTCTTTATTGAACCAGTATACTGGTGATAGCTGAGGTGATTACATATCATATTGATATTTGATTGAGATGCATCATCCCTTTTATTGAAATCATATTGTGCAAATGCATTGACATGAGATTGAGTATAAGTTGGGCAAGTGGAGATCGTCCGTGCTGGGGATGGTGAGATGTTAAAATTATAATTTGGTCACATGGAGATCGTCCGTGCGAAATTTGTTTGATTTATGATAGTGCGTTGAAATCGTCCGCACAGACACGTGAAAATTTTCGAGGAGTATCATGTATATACGGTTGAGAAAGTACTGGTATTCTGAGGCATATTATTTCATGGTGTCATAATGCATTGCATCCCATGACATCCTTCATTCTTGATGATTATGTGTTTTATTGGTGGTTGGAAAGTACTTGATGTTTGCTTACCTCTATTTGATGAACTTGATCTTGTGTGTTGTTGATATTTGTGAGTGCCTTTTTGTAAAAGTTGTGATTGATGAATATTGAGTTTGTTGTTGAGGATATGTAATTTGTTGAAGTGATTGTTGTTGAGCTGGGTGCTATGTAAACTATGAACTGTTACATCGGGCTGGTTTTATGTAGGTTGTAGTTGTGGAGGTTCGGTTGGGGTGTAAGGAGTACTCGTATTCTATTCCCTTAGCTTGTGTTTAGAGGTGTACTTGTTGAGTACCGTGTGGTTTGGTACTCACCCCTTGCTTCTACAATTTTTTGTAGGTTACGAGCCTGGATTTTGTGATACTTTCCATTCTCTTATTTTCCGAGGCTTCTTGGAGATTTGTGAGGTAGTTGTTTGTCATCTCAGCGGACCTTCTTACTCCTATTTATGATATTGTTCTATTTTAGAGACAACATCATTTGAGACTTATGTTTTCTTTCAAATTTATTGTAATACTTTAGAGGCTTGTACACGTGACAACCAGATTTTGGGGGTATTTTTGAGTTAATTATGAAATTTCCGCATTTTATTGTAATGGCTGAGTGTTAGGCTGACTTGTCTTGGTGGGATAAGACGAGTGCCATCACGTCCATTTTTGGATTATGACAAATAGGATATAATTATTATATTACTTGTAAAAACAAATCAATATATATATATATATATATATATATAATTAAATAATAGGATTATTGAATTCACATTTCTTCATTATTTGTTAATTGTTTAACAATTTTAACAAAGAAGGCATGAATTATCAACCCAAACTATGATTTATGCGTCTAAATATAAATAATGGCATGAAACATTGTTACATTCCTAAATTGGATTTTCGTAATCCAATTTCAACCCTAAATATTCAAAATAAAAATGTTGTGCACAAATCAAGTGAATATTTTTAAAATATGCTATTATTAAATTAATATTATATGGTTCATTAAATTCGATCGAATTTTTTTTGTCAATAAATCAATTTTTTGTCAATAAATATGATAAGAAGTTGACAAACATTATTATTTAAATAAATCCATAACTTAATAAAGTGATTGCACAATTTTATTAAGTAGTTATCTTGATCTCAAACTTATTAAATTATGCCCACACTTAAAATTGTATTTCATTATCTTGCAATACCCTCATATTAAAAAATAACTAATTGAAATAAAATTAAAAGCAATATATAAATTTAAAAATAATGAAGAATAGTTATAAAGTTGAGTATTAGATATGCATTACAACATATGGAATTCTAAAATTCAGATTTTATGTGCAATAAGTATAATGACTATCTAGCATACATACAACCTCCCTAATCAACTACCTTACACTTCTTTTGTTGTTGACTTCAGGCTGTCGTCCTCAAATTTTATTGACCGTTCAGAAATAAATTCACCTGAAAGCAAACTTTTAATCTCATTATAAAAGTTATTTGTTCATCTAAGTAACCTAGCACAATAAAAAGGAAGAAGGAAAATTAGCGTCCTATATATATATATATATATATATATATATATATATATATATATACATAGTGTAGTTAACTAGTTGTTTATAGGTGTCCTCAATTTGCTTACCCATCAAAGAGTGATTAAGATGCTTTGATTTTATTATAATCTATCTACAATTTGTGTTATTTGTTGTAAATTATTTTATTCAAATTAATGATTGTCATATATATATATACAACAAATAACACAAATTGTAGATAGATTATAATAAAATCAAAGCATCTTAATCACTCTTTGATGGGTAAGCAAATTGAGGACACCTATAAACAACTAGTTAACTACACTATGTATCCAACATGCCGGGCAACACAACACCTTAATTATTAAGTCTGGATTGTTAAGGTTATGACCTATAAGTCATGCAAATAAAAGTAAATAAGCAAAAGTAATGAAGTATGAGCTATCTGGTGGGGTCGCAACTAAGACATATTGTAATACCTCAGAAATTGGAAAGTTGAATTGAAAATGGAAAGTCCATTTTGGCACTGAACCAGTGATCTATGAGTCCTATCCACGAACCGTAGAAAGTTATACGGGTTGTAGAAGGGCAATCATAGGACTTGAGTTGAGTTTTGGAATTTTTAAGTCCTAGTAAGTTGACCTACGAGTAGACAGGACGGGTCATAGTTGGTTCTATGGGTCTTAGATGGATTCTATAGAAGGGTTCTAGACTTAGTGAAATTTTGGGCTTGAACTCGGGTTCTACGAGTTGGCTCTACAAACCGTAGAAAATGAGATGGATCGTAGGAATGTCTCGTGAAAGTTTGATGGATTTTAGGCCTTAGTAAGTGATTCTACGGTTGACCGGTACGGCTCGTAGAAAGTCCTACAGACCGTATGTCACTTACGATGTTTTTTAATGAAGGGTGTTTTGTCTTTTTTTCTACCCAATTAATCCCTATACTATGTCCTACGAACCATATGTCACTTCAAATTCCATGTTATAGCTTCCATGGTCTATTGTCGGTTAAAGTTAATATCCAACAAAATGAATATTGTTCCTTCAAAGGTTTTATGAAAGCTTCTTAAATGATTTTAAGTATGCATGGACCTTGTTTAATGACTTATGATTCTTTAATGGTTTTACTCATGTTTTAGTCTGATCATGCATATCATGTTAAAGTCCTCATATGATCATGCTTATGTTTTCATGCATTTCCCCATACGTAGTACATTTGTCACGACCTAAAGTATACCCTAGGCGTAACATAGCGTATAGGACCCCGAGAGGCTCTATACAAGCCACTTAGTATACATAATACAAGATAGTAGAACTAAAGATGTCAAAAAACATTGTCATCAACATTAAGAGTTTGACAAAGCGGAAAGTAAAACATAAGTCTCAATACAACATCTAGTACATCATAAGAAAAGTGATTGAGACGTAACTCATACATCACGTAGAAGTCTGAAAACTAATGAAAGACATGAACAAGTAAATGTATCTCGGTCCTCAGAACATGATGAATCACCAAACTCTTGAATCCGGAAGAATACATGAGAGTGAGCGGTAGGAGCATCGGACCCTACATTAATAAGACAATTTAGGCACAAGTATGAATTAGTACATGAAATGTACTAAGTATGAGGTAATATGCATAAAATAGACATAGTGACGTAAATAACTTAAGCAGGTAATGCATGACCAATATTTGAGAATTTAAAAGCTTAAACAAGCAATGACACATGAATCATGAAATATAGTCAATGCATTTAAATTAAGAGACAAGTAAGCTTCGAAGAAACATAGTCATTTTTGTGGGATATTAGCTTTAACAGACAATAAGACCATGGGAGTTATATCATGAAATCTAGTATATCCCTCATACTGAAAGAAGGGGATTCTACTGGATTCTACTTGCCAAGGTAGAATCTGTACATATTATCTTTTTTCTAAAGTTGATACACTAGGTAGGTCATTTAAGACAATCCTACGGGGGCACGTAGTTAGGAACTAGAGGTTGCTAATAGAGACTACCCTATTTGAGCCTCCACCTCAAAGCCCTCTAGGTGCTAAGTCAAAATTCCAACGGAATAGATAAAAATAAAATATCATTATAACATAGGAAAGGCAATGATCAATACCAACACATGTCTTAAAAATTAAAACATAGAAAAACTTCTTAAACCAAAATTCAAGCATAAGTGAGAAAATCTTTCACCAATGTGAATCAGTATGTGAGAAATACCTTTCACAATCATAATCATATTCATATGTGAGAAAATCTTTCACAATAACATTGATACTTTCATCTAAAAGCACCCTATCAGCATAAACATCATTTTTCATAAAACATGCATAATTCTTAAAAATTCATAGTTCATGGGTACATAGGTTTTTCATAAAATCATAATATAAAATCATGGATTATACTTGGGTACATGTAGTTTGAACTAGATATCGTGTAATTCATCTTAAATCATGCAATATGAGGTTGAATCAACAACAAGAATCATAATTGAATGAAACTCATATAGAACTAGGAAGAACCCTAATTTGATCGATTGAATTTGAGATTGAGGAATTGAAAACCTTAGAGACCCCATGAAGGAATGGACTCCATAGGTGAATACCAACTTACCTTACTACTCAAAACCCATGATGAATGGTATATTGGAGACTTGGATTGAAACCTAGTTTCTTCTTTTTCTTCCTTAGGTTGAGAGGGAATTTAGGGAGTGAATTTGGTTGGGTTTTGGGGAATTAGGAGAATGGGTTGAAAGTGGGTAATTTTAGGACTTAAAAGATTTATATAAGGCTTATGGTATAAGACAAAAAGACATACTATTGGTTAAACAATTTTGGAAAAGACCAAAAGGCCCCTAAAACTAACTCCGAAACTTTCTACGGTTGGAACCTACGGTCCGTAGAACTTTCTATGGATCTTCCTGGTCAACTGTAGGAAGTTCATAAGCCTTTAACTTAGAAAAAATTTTGACAGATCTTGTCTACGACTTGTAAGTCTTCCTACGGTTCGTAGACACTAACCGTAGAAGACAACATAGGCATCAAAATTTCACTAAGTCTGGATTGTTTCTATGGACCCTAGCTATTCGTAGATCATTCGAAGGACCGTCCCGGTGAATAGTAGGAAAATGTACTAAGACTTGATTTTATTTATGCTCTTTTTACGGATGATATCTATGCCCTGTAGAAGCTTTTATAGTCCGTAGATAGAGACCCGTAGAACCAACCTATAACCTAAAAACCCCTTTCCTTTTCTTTTTCAAAATCCGAGGTGTTACAGTATTCAATGTACTAAATATTGTCTTATAATATAGAGTCCGATATTTCTCCTTCAACTCGTGGCTAGCTCGTATCGTTACTCCATTGCTTTGGATTGGTGAGTCCTCATACTTCAAGGGCAAGACCATGAATACTTTTATTGCTTTAATTGGTTTCATTTGAGACTTTGTAAATGATGCATGATTTACGTCCCAACTACTATTTTGCATGTTATAGAATGGCTTGTCAAGATATAGTTATGATTACGCACTTCTATTTAACTTCTATTTTATGATATGAGATTTTCTACTTAAATATTTCTTTTGTATATTCTATTGTGTTGAATGTATTCCAAGCAACTTGTGTAGGGACTCTAGGGGTTTTATAAGTCATGTCATGTCTAGTGTATACTTTGATACGTGAAAAACTTGGTACTCAGAGCACATTAGAAAGGTCTTAGGATGTCTGACGAGCCGTGTAGAGTAGAGTCATGTTCATAGTGTGAAGCGTGCCACATTTATGAATAGGAGGCTACAAAGAGTTTAAGAAACTTCACTTCTTCTACTACCCTAAAGTCATGCAATCGAGGTCATCTCTATAAGAGTCTTTCTCCTAACTCTTATCCAATACTTTTAAGGATATGGCTCCCCGGAGAACTCACATTAGAAGGAATGCATGTGACAATGTGAGATTCCTCAAATTTCAATTGATCCTTTGGCTGAACAAGTGACTCATGTTGAATTTTGAGATGTTTTCCAAGTCTTGGTTCAAGTTATGATGGCTCAAGCTAATAGAGAAGTTGTTGCTCCCATGAAACCAAATGTGGGTACATTGGCAACAAGGATAAGGGACTTCACTAGGATGAATCCCCCAGTGTTTCATGGGTCAAAAGTTGATGAGGATCCTCAAGTGTTTGTTGATGTGATTTATAATATAGTGGAGATAATGGGAGTGTAACGGTAGAGAAGGCGGAATTAGCTGCTTATCAACTCAAGAGTGTTGCTGAAGTTTGGTTAAATCAATGGAAGGAAGAGAGGGCTATTGATGTGGGTCCCCTTGATTGGGAGAATTTGTAATTTTGTACATCTTTTTGGCTTACGTGGTGTGACATCTCGCAAATTGAAAGAACTAGAACGAGCTAGAATTAGAAAGAGTGATTTTGGGAAATAATAAAAATCTGGAAAATTTGTGAAGTTAAGTTAAGTTTGAGTTTTTGGTCAACTTCAAACGAACATAACTCATAACTCAGGATGAGTAAGGTGTGTTTCCAGATATCTTAGGAAATATCTTGGAATAATCTTTCCAACGCTGCTGAGTTTGCACTATTCCGAGTTCGTATGAGTGAGATATGCCCATTTGATGTTGGGTTGTTCAATTAAGGAAAGTCCAATCCAGATTTTTGAAGGGCATTATGGTCTTTTCCATACCCCATGACTTAATTTCACTTTTTGGTAATTAATTGGGGTCTAAACTGGTAGGATTCAGTTTATGCTTGTACCATATTGAGTTAGGGTTTTAGAGAAGAGAAAAAGAAGAGGAGATGGAGCAATAATCATCAAGATCTTCAAGAATCGCTTATGGATTTCGTCAAGGGGTGATCGCTACGAGGTATGTGAGACTTTCATAGCATTGGGTTCGTTCACCTACGCTCCAAACATGTTTAGTTCTGTGAAATTCATTCTAAAAAGATTGCAAATTTAAAGTTCTTGATGTGTATTCTTGAGTTTGATGTCGTTCTTGAATTGGGCTGGTATTGAGAAGTTTCTGAGATCTTTACGTAGAATTATAGAGTTGTTTTGAGTTAGGTTCTTAGATACATTTGCTGGGTATCTGAATCTAAAGAGAATTTGGGGAAAGGAACCCAGTTTAGGCGAATTCGGGTTGGATAACGAAGAAGGAACAAGTCGGGAAAATCTGGGTACGAGGTCCGCGTCGCAGACCTGTTCCTTAGATTTGGAAAATCCTTCCTCGCATCGTAGAGTGGTCACGTACCGTTCTGCCTCAAAAATTATTTTCGTGACCAAAAATTTTAATACACCTCTGCGTCAGGAACTAGTTTCCAGGCAGTGATTTCTTGATCATTTCTCATGTTTAGCTATCTAAAATCATTCCTAAACATCATGCGATCTTTCCTATCATAAATCACAATCGTTGAATCCATAATTCAATTCAAGGAAAGTTAAGAGTCAAGTCAAGAGAAGTTCGTAGAGTCTTCCAAAAAGTCTTTTACAAATGTTTTAACTTTGTTTTAAGACTTAAGTTTTGAGTTGAGTAAATAGTAAAGATTGAAGTCATTTCTTCAAAAGAGTATATCAGGACTATGTAGTCGCAAAGAGTAAATATTTTCACATTTTGAATAAGAAAGGAAACTGAGATTTCCAAAAAAAGCCTTTGAGCGATTTTTCAGTAAAGAGTAAGAGTAAAGTTCATTCTTCAAAGGTTATACGGGAACTAAGTATTCCTAAGAGTTAAAATGTTTTCCCATTTGAACAAGAAAGGAAATTGAGATTTCCAAAGGAGATTTTAAGCCAAGTTTTTGAGTAATTATCTCAAACCAAAGAAAGAGTTTTATTTTTACAAACATATAAGCTAAGTATATTTTGGGAGTAGTATTGAGCACCGATACGGGGATGAGTTTGAGTTCAGATAACTCACGTCTCCATAAACCATGTAGTCATCATGGGTAGTAAAAGATCATACTTTTTAGATGACTCCTTAAGTATTTTTTAGCATAGACTAGTGGATCCACTTAGTTAAGGAGTCCTATATGACAGCAAAGTATAGAACAGTTCTGGCAGCATGGGCAAGACGTTGTATCACTACTTAGGCTCATAGTTGTGATTGTCAGTTAGAGAAACTCCCACAGAAACTATATTACTTTATTATATATATGAGTAAAGTTGAGTTTGGTATTGCATTTTCTTTAACGAACTAAGTTGTTTTCTACTATTTTAAAGGCTTTCTATATATTGCATATGTTTTATTGTTTTATATTGAGTTAAGTTATTTAGGAGTTGAGTAAAGCCAAGGTAAGTATTTCTTTCAAATTCTTTTCAAGCTTAAGTTATGTTTAACATTCCTACTCGCATACTCGTACATTGATATCGATTCCGGCTGCATCTTATTATGATCTGAGACGCAGTGTCAGATCGGCATCCAACATCTCGTTGATCCAGTTGAGCTCTCAGAGTCAGTTGGTGAGCCTCCTAGATTTTCGGAGGATCCTTTTTATTGCTTTCAGTATTTTAGTTCATTAGGATGTCATGGGTCTTGTCCCGACGTCCATCTTAGTTGTTTAGAGGTTTCATAGACAGAGTTAGTGATGTTAGTTCATGAGTCTTTACTTTCCCTTTTCAGTTATGTTGAGACTTGAGTTGACACTTTGGTAGTGAATGTTATTTATTACATTCTAAGTTATTTATTGAGCAGTTTAGTTTTTCTTTTAAAGCATATTTATCTTGAGTAAAGTCTTCCGTTGAGTAAGTAAGTCAGGCCAAAGGTTTGATTAGGGCCAGCAATGGTTCTCGAGTGCCAGTCCCGCCTAGGGTGTAGGCTTGAGGCGTGAAAAACTTGGTATCAGAGCACAAAGTTCAAGAGTCCTAGGAAGTGTATGAAGCCGTGTCTATAGAGTCCTAGTTATCGGTGTGAAACGCGCCACATCTATAATTAGGAGGCTGCAATATTTAGGAATTCCTTCACTTCTTTCATACTCATTTCGTGCGATAGAGTGTATCTCTGTAAAAGTCTCTTTCTAACTTGTGCTTATGCGTAACCGATTTTGAGCTGGCCTATGGTCGAGAGTGCCTTCATGAGGCGTTTCTTTCCTCATGAGCTAAGAGAAGCAAAGAGATGGTTGCTAACATGAGGAGCAGGATGAGTTTATTCATTGTTTGGTTGACTCGTCTATCAAGTAAGGAAAGTAAGGCAACCATGCTAATATGTTACATGGGCATAGAGAGGCTGATGGTCCATGTGCAACAAGTAGAGGAGGATCAGCTGAAGGATAGAGAAGAGTTTAAGTCTAAAAGAGCTAAGACATCAGGAAATGAGTCCGGGCAGCAAAAAAGTAATGCGAACCAGTCTTCTTTCCAACATAAGCAGAAAGGACTTGCTCCATCACTTGCTACTGCACCTGCACCAAGGAACAAATGTGAGTATAATAATCAGAATTCTCAGAATTTCAGAGCTAGACCTGCACATTCACAAGGTAGTAAGGCACAAGGGGGTACTAAGACTCCTGCATGTGCTAAGTATTGTAGGAGCCACTGAGTGGTGTTCATAATGGCTCCACTGGTTGCTTCAAGTGTGGCCAGAATGATCATTTTATGAGAGAGTGTCCCAAGAACAGGCAGAGTAATGGTAATGCGGGCCATAGAGCCCAATCTTCTTCAGTTGCTCCAACAGACAGAGCTGCATCTAAATGAGCTACTTCAGGGGCAAGCGGAGAAGAAAACCGTCTTTATGCTATCACTAGTCGCCTAGAGCAAGAGGAAACATCTGGTATGATCCAAGTCTTCAATTTTGATGTTCTTCCTGAGCAACTTCTTGAGCCCTTCAATGTTTCTACACCTGTTGGTGAGTCTATTCCAGCAAAAAGAGTCTATCGTGATTGTTCTGCTTCCGTCAATCACAAGAGTACAATGGTTGATTTAGTTGAGTTAGACATGGTAGATTTTGATGTCATTCTAGGTATGGACTAGCTTCATGCCTGTTATGCATCAATAGATTATAGAACTCGAGTAGTCAAGTTCTAGTTTCCAGTGAACCAGTTATAGAGTTGAAGAGCAGTTCAGCAGTGCCTAAGGGTCGTTTTATTTTGTACCTTAAGGCGAGAAAGTTAGTTTCCAAGGGGTGTGTCTATCACTTAGTCCTATTTAATGACTCTAGTGTTGAGATACTTTCTATTCAGTCAATTTCAGTAGTAAAAGAGTTTCCGAAAGTTTTTTCAGATGATCTTCCCGAAGTCCCTCCTGAGAGAGAAATAGACTTCAGTATAGATACTATTCTTGATACTCGTCTTATTTCTATTCCGCCATACATCATGGCACCAGCAGAGTTGAAAGAGTTAAAAGAGCAGTTGAAAGATCTTTTAGAGAAAGGTTTCATTCGACCAAGTATCTCACCTTGGGGGGCTCCGGTCCCATTTGTGAGAAAGAAAGATAGTTCCCTTAGGATGTATATAGATTACCGTCAGTTGAACAAGGTTACCATTAAGAATAAGTATCCTCTTTCGAGAATTGATGATCTTTTCGATCAGCTTCAGGGTGCTACCTGTTTTCTAAGATAGACCTCAGATCTAGCTACCATCAGTTGGAAGTAAGGGAGTGTGATATTCCCAAGACAACATTCACGACCTGTTATGGTTATTATGAGTTTCTGGTCATGTCGTTTGGTTTAACCAATGCACCTACAGTGCTCATGGACCATATGAATAGATTATTCAAGCCTTATTTAGATATATTTGTTATCATGTTCATTGATGACATTCTAATCTATCCGAGGAATGAGGAAGATAATGCTAGTCATCTCAGAATAGTTCTCCAAACTTTAAACGATAGAAAGTTGTATGCTAAGTTCTTTAAGTATGAGTTTTGGCTTGGGTTTGTGGCATTCTTAGGCCACATTATTTCAAGTGATGGAATTAGAGTTGACACTCAGAAAATAGAAGCAGTGCAGAATTGGCCTAGACCCACATCTCCAACTGATATTAGGAGTTTCTTGGGTTTAACTGGATATTATAGAAGGTTCGTAGAGGGGTTCTCATCTATTTCGTCCCTTTTGACCAAGTTGACTTAGAAAGCAGTGAAGCTTCAATGGTCTGAAGCTTGTGGGAAAAACTTTCAGGAATTGAAAAAGAGGTTGACTACTGCCCCAGTATTGACCTTACCAGAAGGTACTCAAGGTTTTGTTGTGTGTTGTGATGCATTTAGAGTTGGTTTGGGTTGTGTGTTAATGCATAATGACAAAGTTATAGCTTATGCCTCCAAAAAGTTGAAAGTTCATGAGAAGAAGTACCCAACCCATGATCTAGATTTAGTTGTCATAGTATTTTCTTTGAAAATATGGCGTCATTATCTTTATGGTGTTCATGTGGATGTGTTCACCGATCACAAGAGTCATCAATATGTGTTTTGACAGAAAGATCTTAATCTTAGACAGAGGAGGTAGTTAGAATTACTCAAGGATTATGACATGAGTATTCTTAATCACCCAGGTAAGGCTAATGTTGTTGCTGATGTCTTGAGCAGGTTATCTATGGGTAGTACTGCCCATTTTGAGGAAGATAAGAAAGAGTTAGCAAAAAAGGTGCATAGAGTTGCACGACTAGGAGTTCGACCAATGGATTCCACATAAGGAGGAGTAGTGGTGATGAATGGGGTTGAATCATCATTAGTGTCAGAAGTAAAAGAGAAGCAAGACCAAGATCCTATATTGCTTAAATTAAAGGCAAGTGTTCATAAGCAAAAAAGTGATGGCTTTTGAATAAGGGGGAGATGGTGTTTTGAGGTATCAAGGTAGATTGTGTGATTGATTTCAAGGGTACAACAATAGTTACCACTCTAGCATCTAGATGGCTCCTTATGAAGCTCTTTATGGGAGAAGATATAGATCTCATATTGGATGGTTTGAAGTTGGTGAAGCTGGGTTGATAGGACCAGACTTAGTTCATCAAGTTATGGAAAAGGTGAAAGTGATTTAAGAGAGGTTGAAAACAGCACAGAGTCATCAGAAATCCTATACTGATGTTACGAGAAGGGGGTTAGAGTTTGAAGTAGATGATTGGGTATATCTTAAAGTTTCACCCATTAAGGGTGTTATGAGATTTGGTGAGAAGGGGAAACTTAGTCCTCGATGTATTGGCCCTTATAAGATATCGGAAAGGGTTGGTAATGTAGCTTACGAGTTGGAGCTACCACAAGAGTTAGCCGCGATTCATCCGGTAGTTCACATCTCCATGTTGAAGAAGTGCATGGGCGATCCTTCATTGATTATACCAACTGAAGATATTGGGATCAAGGATAGCTTATCTTATGAAGAGATTTCGGTTCAGATTTTAGGTCACCAAGTTCGCAAGTTGAGGACAAAGGAGGTAGCATCAGTCAAAGTTCTTTAGAGGAACCAATTTGTTGAGGAAGTTACTTGGGAAACTGAGGAAGATATGAAGAAGAGATATCCACATCTCTTTGAATCCGGAGATGTTCCAAATTAAGGTACTAATCCTTTTCTTGGCTTTTATTTATAAGATTAGCATATTGTACTTGCATTGCTTGTTGGGTGTCTGAGCTGAATGTTAAATGTTACACCCTTAGCCTACTAAGAGTAATCTCATTCGAGGACGAATGTTCCAAAGGGGGAGATATTGTAACATTTCGCAAATTGAAAGAACTAGAAAGAGCTAGAATTAGAAAGAGTGATTTTGGGAAATAATAAAAATCTGGAAAATTGATTAAGTTAAGTTTGAGTTTTTGGTCAACTTCAAATGACCATAACTCCTAGCTCAGGATGAGTTAAGTGTGTTTCCAGATATCGTAGGAAATATCTTGGAATAATCTTTCCAGCGCCGCCGAGTTTGCGTAATTTCAAGTTCATATGAGTGAGATATGCCCATTTGAAGTTGGGTTGTTCAATTAAGGAAGGTCCAATTCGGATTTTTGAAGGGAATTATGGTCTTTTCCATACCCCATAACTTAATTTCATTTTTTGGTAATTAATTGGGGATTAAACTGATAGGATTCAGTTTATGCTTTTACCATATTGAGTTAATGTTTTAGAGAAGAGAAAAAAAGAGGAGAAAAGAGGAGAAGGAGCAAGAATCGTCAAGATCTTCAAGAATCGCTTGTGGATTTCGTCAAAGGGTGATCCCTATGAGGTATGTGAGACTTTCATAGTGTTGGGTTCGTTCACCCACACACCAAACATGTTTAGTTCAGCTAAATTTGTTTTAAAAAGGTTGAAAGTTTGATGTTCTTGATATGTATTCTTGAATTTGATGTCGTTCTTGAATTAGACTGATATTGAGAAGTTTCTGAGATCTTTACGTCGAATTATAGAGTTGTTTTGAGTTAGGTTCTTAGATACATTTGCTGGGTATCTGAATCTAAAGAGAATTTGGGGAAAAGAGCTGAGTTTAGGAGAATTGGGGCTGGAAAACGAAGAAGGAACAAGTCGGGGAAATTTGGGTACCAGGTCCTCAGATTTAGAAAATCCTCCCTCGCATCGCGAAACGGTCACGGACCGTTCTACCTCAAAAATTATTTTTGCGACCAAAAACTTTAATACACCTCCGCATCGTGGACTAGTTTCCAGGCAGTGATTTCTTGATCATTTCTCATGTTTAGCTATCTAAAATTATTTCTAAACATCATGAGATCTTTCCTATCACAAATCACAATCCTTGAATCCATTATTCAATTCCAGGATAGTTAAGAGTCAAGTCAAGAGAGGTTAAGAGTCAAGTCAAGAGAGGATAAGAGCTAAGTCAAGAAAAGTTCATAGAGTCTTCCAAAAAGTCTTTTACAAATGTTTTAAATTTGTTTTAAGACTTAAGTTTTGAGTTGAGTAAATAGTAAAGATTGAAGTCATTTCTTCAAAAGAGTATATCGGGACTATGTATTCCCAAAGAGTAAATGTTTTCACATTTTAAACAAGAAAGGAAACTGATATTCTCAAAAAGAGCTTTTGAGCTAGTTTTCAGTAAAGAGTAAGAGTAAAGTTCAGAGTAAAGTTCATTCTTCAAAGATTATACAGGAACTAAGTATTCCTATAAGTTAAAATGTTTTCACATTTGAGCAAGAAAGGAAACTGAGAATTCCAAGAGAGCTTTTAAGCTAAATTTTTGAGTAATTATCTCAAACCAAAGAAAGAGTTTTGTTTTTACAAACATATGAGCTAAGTATATTTTGGGAGTAGTATTGAGCACCGATATGGGGACAAGTTTGAGTTCAGATAACTCACGTCTCCATAAACCATATAGCCATCATGGGTAGTAAATGATCATACTTTTTAGATGACTCCTTAAGTGCTTTTTAGCATAGACTAGTAGATCCACTTAGTTAAGGTGTCCTATATGACGGCAAAGTATAGGACAGTTCTGGCTGTGTGGGCAAGACGTTGTATCACCACTTAAGCTTATAGTGGTGGTTGTCAGTTAGAGAAACTCCCACAGAAACTATATTACTTTCTTATATGAGTAAAGTTGAGTTTGTTATTGCATTTTCTTTAACGAACTAAGTTGTTTTCTACTGTTTTAAAGGCTTTCTATATATTGCATGTGTTTTATTGTTTTATATTGAGTTAAGTTATTTAGGAGTTGAGTAAAGCCAAGGTAAGTGTTTTTTTCAGATTCTTTTCAAGCTTAAGTTATGTTTAGCATTCCAATTCACATACTCGTACATTCAATGTTATGATGCCAGTTAGCCTGCAGCTTATTATGATGCAGACGAAGGTAATCAGGATCAGCATCCAACGCCTCATTGATCCAGTTGAGCACTCAGAGTCAATTGGTGAGCCTCCTAGCTTTTCGGAGGATCCTTTTATTGCTTTCAGTATTTTAGTTCATTAGGATGTCGTGGGTCTTGTCCCGAGGTCAATCTCAGTTGTTTAGAGGCTTCATAGACAGAGTCTGTTAGTTCATGAGTGTATACTTACCCTTTTTAGTTGAGTTGAGACTTGAGTTGCCACTTTGACAGTGAATGTTATTTAATACATTTTAAGTTATTTATTGAGCAGTTTAGTTTTGCTTTTAAAGCATATTTATCTTGAGTAAAGTCTTCCGCTAAGTAAGTAAGTCAGGCCAAGGGTTCGCTTGGGGCCAGCAATGGTTCTCAAGTGCCAATCCTGCCCAGGGTGTAGGCTCGTGGCATCCAAACATTTCTCACGCTTCTCAACTACGTAGAGTCACAGAGTGTGTCACGTAAGCCAACAGATTTATAAAATTACAAAACAAATTAGTTTGGGGAGGGATAATAGGATCTTAGTTTAGTTAAGGTGTGTATGTGGGATTTCGATCATATTCTAGGTGGTACTTGTTCCTAAAATACTTTTGTGTATAAATTTTAAAAATTATATATATATATATATATATAATGTCGGGTTGGTTTAATCTCGGATTGACTTTTCAAAATTAAAACCAAGCCAACTCATGTATTATCAGATTATTTTTCCAAAACCAAACCAAGTCAAACCAAACCCCTAGTTAGATTATTATTTTTAGATTTGACTTGATTATCGATTCGATTTTGTTCACCCTAGGTATTGTACTCTACCCCCGAACCAGCAGCCTTCGCGCCAAGCAAGACCACTCTTTTCCCTTTCCTTTCTCCATTCCGCCTCCTTCTTTGCTTTGTTCCAATAAAGTCTAAGGCAAAGTGGTTCGTATGCCTACTTTACCTAATTGACGAAAGGGAACAAACAACGTTTCATTTCCGGGTTTATGGGTTGGATTCTGTCAGCCTCATGACATAATCAGAGTGGGGCTTTGGTTACCGGCAAATGCTTCTCCAAAGGTGACCCTCTCGAGTTTCCGGTTGTTTCCATCATTGAAATAGCCTTTCGTCACCCTACCAAACGAAACCATCTCTAGACTGGAACATAAATTCTATCAAATAACTATTATTTCACAAGTACCTATTATTATCATTCAATTTTAAAGGTATATTGACCCATAAAAGAATTTCGTCTTTTGATAAATCAAAACAATGAACAGCGTACTCTACTTATAATAACTGGTTTTTGTCTGAAGTTTTCACCAGTCTAGACATATTAGATATTTGAAAAAACGTCTGCATATCTACAAGGCTTCTTGTTACAAAATACAGAAACAAATTGGACCCCAAAAAAAAAAAAAAAAAAAAAATAACGTCTAGAAAATTAACAGTTTTAAAAAAAATTAGAGAATTGAAAAAAAAAAATTACGTTGGTTATCCTTATCTCCATGATCTCATTATTATCATATTTTATATTCTAATTTTATTTGGGAAAAAGGTAGATAATTCTATCTAATCACATGAATGTTGGTATTGGAGCAAGGATAAAATTATCTTCATATGACCTCAAGATCACAAGTTCGAGCCCTGAAAGCAACCACTAATATTTACTTCAGAATATGATGTCTACATTAGACCTCTTAACATAGAACCCTTCCTGAGACCCTACTAACGCAAAATGATTTGTACACGCAGACTAGCCACACATATGTAGGCATTATTTCCAATTATAAATCAACCAATATATATGATACAATTAAAAATATCAAAATGACATAATATGTTTTTTCTTAATATCGTTTATTCTTCTATCATTGAAACGACAACATAATGATACGATATTGTGATAACATTGAAAAAGAATTTCAGACAAAGGTAAGATTTGGATATCTGATTTTATATTTTTTAATCATGCAATACAGACACTTAATCATTATACAATATTATTAATGAAAATCCCCGAAGTGAAAAATTAAAAAAAAAAACAAAAACAAAAATAGCTAGTTTTCTCCTTATGGGAAAATCCAATTAATGTCATTTTCGTAGTGTTTTAAGAAAATCGGCATGTTTATGAAATTATTGAATATTTAAATTCAAAATATACCATATAAATATTTATAAATCGTGAACAATAAGTTTTGATGGGAGAGAGTTACTCATATAACATACATATTTTGATATCAGATATTTACACTAATAATTTTAGAATAAAAGTTAACTTAGATGCATGACATATATATTATTAATTTGAGTCACGTGAATATCATTATCATTATCTCAAGGCCCTATTCATTAATTAATTCGATCATATATAACTTAGACATTGAGAGTTAACACATATTATTAGAGGTGTCAAAATCAAATTTAAATTGTTTAAGTTAGTCAACACATTTCAGTCCATTAAAAATTCGATTGATGTGTATCCAAATTAACTCATGAGAAATTTTGTCAATATTTTTAAAAAGACAATTTTTTTAATCGATATGCTATATATAGCCATAATAAAGAAAAAAAATATTAACTGAAAATTTATAAAAGAACAAAATAAAATAATCAAACTTAGTAAGAATAAGGCGGATTGAGTTATGACCTGCATTTTAACCCATTTCAACCAAATACATTTCAGCCTTTTTCATATGGGTCAATAACCTGCTCATTTATTAATTGGCCACATTTTGCCCCATTCAAATTCAGTCAATTCACCTATTTGACACCTCTTTTTTTTCCGACTTAACACGGAAAAGTCTCACATAAAGATTTGACACCTTTGTATATTATCAAAACTAGAGATTAAATTTAGTGATTTATATTAATTCTATCCGATATGAAAAAAAAAAGTCTAAGGACAACAAATAATTTAATACTTCACTAGAATTTAGTCATAAGTACCATATAAAATAGGGAAAAGGCATAGATTTCCCCCTGAACTTGTCTCAAAAAGTCAGTTACTCGCTTAAACTATCATGGTGACCTATTACACACATTTACTTTGGGGTGTTCGTGGTTCGGTTTGGATCAGTTATTGATTAAAATTAAAATCAAACCAATCTAGTCGGTTTTTTAAATTTCTAAAACCAAAAAAAATAAATAAATAACCATCGGTTTGGTTATTGTCGGTTTGGTTTAGTTTTTATGGTTTATCCGATTTGAAAGTAATAGTAATTATTTTGAGGACTTACGTCGATAGACACAAACATCTAGCACATGAACAACCCACAGAAAAGCTATTGTCGGTTCAATTAAGCAATTAAGCAATGCTGAGTTATCATTTCACGAACAAAAAGTTTCAATTAAGAGAAAGTGTGACTATTTTATGTGAAGTAAGGTAGGTAAAGACTGAAATGGATTTTAATGGACTTGGACTTATGATTGTTCTAGTTGGGCTAAAGTGTTGAACTTGAGGATATTGTAAAGTTAAAGACTTAAGTTAATTAAAATATAATAAAATATTTATATTTTGTTTATGAATAATATATAAATAGTTATAAAATTTATATATCTAATTTATCAGTTTGGTTTGGTTATTTTTGCGGGTTTTTTAATAAAACCAAAACCAAACCAAATAATATCAGTTTTTAAATTTTAAAACCAAACCCAATCAAATATCGGTTTTTTTAATCAGTTTGGTTTAGATTGCGGTTCGGTTTGGTTTTTTTAACCATAACCATGAACAACCCTATTGATCTACTACACAAAAGTGAATTTATTACCACCCTGAGTGTGTAACACCACTCTCACAGTATGTGGTGTATTACACCCGCTGCCACATCAGCACTACATCAGGGTCATGTCAGAAATTATAATTTTTTGTTTTCTTTTCTTTGTTAATTAACTTTTTTTTTTGTTAACTATATTTTACTCTAATTAATCCCAAATTAATTATTTTAATTCTCTAATAATTATATCTTCTTCATCACTAAATCCACCCATTTCAATTCTCATCTCACCGGAAAAATCATATCCAGCCACCTTCACTATCGATTCTTTGTTCTTCACCACCACTATATCACCTTCAATTCTTCTTCTTCTTTGTCACCCACCACCAAATATCACCAGTACCATTATCAATATCAATTTTTTCTTCTTCACCACCTTCAATTACTTCTTTTAATTTTTGCCACCTACCACCCATCACCACCAAACTCATAAAGTTGCTATCACCGCCAAACTCAAAAATTGATTCACAACCAAAACAATTTTAACAAAGGTAAAAATAAATAAATAGATAGAAACAATCAATCGAAACTTTTTTAGATAAAAATATAATTATTCACTAATAGATCTATAGGAATTAACCTAATTGCGTGGGGGTGGAAAAAAGGATGCTAATTATTTTTAATTATTTTTTTTACTTTAATTTCAAGCTGACGCGCCTATGTTTTATTTTTTTGTCACGTCAGATTAAGAGGATAAAATTCACTTTATGCCTTTCCCTATAAATTAATCGCTATCATCACGTGATCATATATATATATATATATATATATATATATATATATATAAAATAAGCGGCAATTGAGGAGCTTAGGGTAAAGCAAGATGCTCAGTCATTTCCCAAGCTCCTCATATATTTTTATTATCCAATAATTTTTACTATTTATATTTAATAGTTTTGTTTCAATTTATTTGTCTTACTTTCATTTTTAGTTTGTTATATATTTAAATTACGAAAAACAAATTCTCTATAAACTACTATGACTAACAAATGAAATTATTTTAAGAGCATATTAAAAAAAATATTTACTATAAAAAACTTACATGTGCCACATAAATTGAGATAGATGGAGTAACATGTTGTTTTAAAATTACATTAAAAAAAAGTATGGTAAATTAACAACTTAAAATATTTAAAAATAAAAAGATAGTTACATAAATTCAGACAAATGAAGTAACATATATTCAAATACTTAGGATCAGTAGAGAATTCTCTGATTTGTCCTTTTACTTCAATTTTCTTTATTTATATTTAGTACCTTCTCCGTTTCAATTTCATTTCTCTTACTTTCTTTTTAAGCATGTTATATATTTAAAAATTGTAAGAATATAATATTATAAATCACAATAATTAACAACTTAAAATTTTAAAAACATATTAAAAATTTGATAGACTCTCAAAATTTTATAGGTGTTCACATAAAAATTGAGACAGGGAGTAACATATATTATTTGATAGTTACATAAAAAGTATTATACATTACAATAATAAACAATTCAAAATATTTAAATTAAGACAAATAAAGTAGCCATTGTATCTAGTCACTATTTATAGATGGGAACCCAATAATTTGATAGCCTACAACAACAACCAAAAAAAAAAAAAAAAATTTAATAATTGTATTTTTATATATTACATTACTCCATGTGTCCTCTCATACCATATGATAGTAATTCTTAAAGAGGCAAAAGGTCCTTTACAACTAGACAAGAGTCAAACTACAATGTGGGTGGTGATTCACTTTTTTTTGGAAAAAAATATGGATGACCCCCCCCCCCCGCCCCCCCACAGATTCCACTACTATACAAGCATGTTTCAAAGTTGAACTAAGGGAGAGAGGCATAATGGATTACTACTCTACACTTGTGTTTGGATCAATTTTTGCTTTGATTTTTCTCTATACTGCTCTACAAAAATTATCTATTAAAAAACTTCCTCCAGGTCCATCACCATGGCCAATTATTGGTAATATTCACTTGTTGGGTGCAAAACCCCATGTGTCACTAACCAATCTTGCAAAAATCTATGGTCCAATTATGAGTTTAAAATTAGGACAAATAGCTACAATAGTAATTTCTTCATCATCCATGGCAAAACAAGTCCTTAAGAATCAAGATCAAGCCTTTTCTTCTAGATTTATCCCTAATGCAATTCAACACAACTATTACAAATTCTCTGTGGCATGTCTACCTATTTGTCCTCAATGGAGGACACTTAGGAAAATCTTGAATACAAATATCTTGTCTCCTAATAATCTTGATGCAAATCAACATCTAAGGTCTCAAAAGGTGAAAGAATTGATAACTTATTGTGAAAAATGTAGTCAACAAGGACAACCTTTAGATATAGGGCATGTTACTTTCAAGACAAATCTCAATTTGTTGTCCAACACCCTTTTTTCTCAGGACTTGGCTGACCTTTTTTCAGATTCAAAGGTAGAGTTGAAGGAAGTTATATGGGATATCTTGACTGAGGTAGGGAAGCCTAACCTAGTGGATTTTTTCCCTATACTTGAAAAGATTGGTCTTCAAGGAATAAGGCGTCGCACATCTGTTCATATTGGTAAATTGTTTAAACTTTTTATGATTTGATCCACGAGCGATCGGAAGAAAAGAAAAGAGGATTAAGTGAAAAGAATGATATTCTGGAAGTGTTTATCAATATTACTGAAAAAGACCTTGAAGAGATGAACCATAATCACATCAAGTCTATGTTCTTGGTAATTCATTTTTCTCTTCTAATTAGTTAATAATTAGTTTTAAGTTAATATACACCCTTTACTTCAACTCTTCATCATTTATTGACTTTTTAAAATATATTTTACGTCTTAAGGAGACGTGATCCTTTTATATTATCATCAAATAAATATATAAAAATTTGAGGTTAAAGTTATCTATTAGTTGAGTGACCATTTGAAAAATGGTGCATTAAACATTTAACTCTTTCAGAATATAAGCAATTTGGGCTTGTTGCATTCAATGGTTGGATTAATTATGATCTTTAATTTGTTTTTATCAATTTTGGACATTATTTTACCATGTAGGAAGAAGATGTATTCATCGGTAAGACAACATGATGTATTTTGTTCAAAGTGATTTAACTAATTTATTGTATAAGTTTGTTAGCTTATTTGTTATGGTGAATTGTGAATCCATATATTATAGTTTCTTTTAATTATTGTAATTTATGGGCTTTTCATTACTATAATTTATAGTTAAATACTCTGACGTACAAAATATGTAGGACTTATTTACGGCATCTACAGATACAACTACAAGCACATTGGTATGGGCAATTACAAAAATACTCAAACAACCTGAGATTATGGAAAAAACTCTAGCTGAACTTGCAGATATCATTGGAACAGGAAAATTAATTGAAGAAGCTGATGTCTCTCGTCTCCCTTACTTGCAATGCATCATTAAAGAAACCTTAAGAATGCACCCATCAGTTCCATTTTTACTCCTGCGCAGCGTGGAGCAAGATATTGAATTGTGTAATACAACATTCCAAAGGGCTCACAGGTATAGATAGCAATGAAAGTAAATTTATGAAAATATGATTTTTCTAATCCGCTCAAGTTTGAACGGTTGAGTTGAGCATATTCTCACGGTGGGTCAATTTGGACACAACTCAAGTCAATCCATTTAAAAGTTGGGTTAATTTAAGCTAAATAGATATAATACTTCAAATTACTTCATAATTTTTTTTATCAAAAACAAACCTCTAATTTTTATTTTTTTGGTATGTTAGCTATTTCCATAATAAATAAAATAAATTTTTATTTGGTAATTTTAAAAAATAAGAATTAAAACTTAGTTAGAGTTAAACTAGTTAGGCTATATATGATTCATTGCTTCGCTATTTTAGAATAAATAATTTGTGAGGGGTTAATGACTTGCTTATTTATTGATTAGACTTTTTGATCCATCCAAATATAATTCTAACTCACATATCCGACGTCCTTTCTCACACGTACTAGTCAATGTGTGGGTGATTGGTCGAGATTTTACTTTTTGGGACGATCCTTTAGTATTTAAACCTGAGAGGTTCTGGAGTTCAGATTTGGACATGCGAGGACAAGATTTCGAGTTGATTCCATTTGGTGTTGGTCGAAGAATATGCCCCGGCTTTCCACTAGCATTGAGAATGGTTCCAGTAATATTGGGCTCACTCTTAACTTCCTTCAATTGGAAGCTTGAGGCAGACATAGAACCAAAAGATTTAGACATGGAGAAGTTTGGTATCACCTTAGCCAAAGCCCATCCTTTGCGAGCTATCCCATTTCCTCTTTGATGTTGTCGAGTCACTAAGTATTTATATTGAACCAAACACTCTGGCCTTAGTAGTTAAAGAATAAAGTGATAAGTTTGCATATATATACAATACATGTTTGTATTAACATTGATTTAATGTAAACATAGAGTTCGTATATATCATCTTATCAGACTTTTGAATTCATAGCTTAAATTATGTAGCTATAGATGCATTGTGTTATAGTGCTACAAGAAGACTGAATAGACTAAATCTTTGAGTTATTTATCTAGAGAACTAGGAATTGAGCAACACTGGCACTGGTTTTGTGTTTGTTCCTTTTGATTGATGGTCCACTTTTACGCTATTCACATTCCATTTGCAAAATATTACAGTAAAAATTTTCAAATCATTTTATTGACTTTATTATAATTTTGGCAAACTATTTTTATCATGAAATATTAAAATATAAAGAATTGAAGATTGAAAAATATATAGAGTTGTGGCGTAATTATATCAAGATAAAAAGTATAAAGATATCTGGTTAGCTCTGTACTATCTGTCACATTATAGAGCTCGTGCGAGCTGAATAAGGTCAACCCATATTAACAACTCTAACTATGACTAAGCCTTAGATGGGAGTCCCAAAACCAACTACATCTCCATCTCAGGTGATGGTCACAAAACTCAAGCAAGAAATGTTGAAAAGCGACTAAACGCAAGAGTTCTTTTCTTTGATACACCTTTGAAGAAATATATGTTAGATTTTCGGACCATATGTTGAGTAAAGGTTTCAAACCTTTCAAAAGTGACGAAGCATTGTACAAAATTTTAACAGTTTTAATACAAGAAAGAATAAAAATAACATTATTCTATAATAGTAAGACTACAGACAGCACACTACAAAGTCACTACATCAATATTACCCGTTTAAGAAACACGGGCAAGATCTTCGTTTATCTGAGTGAACTAACTCAAATAGTACATTACAATGACTCTCAGTAGCGGAATATCACTCTATAATTATGTTTAGGCCTCTTACATACATAAGCCTGCAACTGTTTCAGAAAAAACTAGGAATAAAGACTGATAAAGTCCATGCCTAATTTGCACAATCAAGGCAGTTATCTTCTGCAAGTTCGACAAAATTGTCACTATCATAACGGTGTACATACATATGTGTGAATCTGATCTTTCCGTCTATTGCAAGAGGAGGGAGATTGTTCTATAAGCCTTGAAATCTAACCTGAAGAAACTATTAAAATATCGATATCCTGAGGAAAGCAGTAGAGAGTAGTAGTACGCCAATTTATCAATTCAGCCTCCCGAGCTTTTCATAGAAAATCATGCCTCACTTGGCTCTCAACACATCTTAAGCCAACAGCGGATTCAACTGCATATTAAAAAGATCTGCAAGGGATCCACGTACATCCATCTGAAGTAGAACAAGACCATTAGCAATTTGGAATGATAGAAAAAAAAATGATTAATAGCAATTTCCAACTGCATATCTGTTAAAAATATGGCCAGAACTCCATTATCTTTAGCTGAATAAAAAATCATTTAAGCCTAATAATAGACTTTTCAACTGTGTATTTCTTCTTTGTATGCAATGACTAGTTGTTTCAACTGTGTTATTTCTTTCTTGAGCAAAAATTATTGTTTTGCTAATTAAAAAAATTAGCCTATATAAAGGCGTTCAAATTTTAAAATGATCCAAAAAATTAATGCATTCCAAAAAGGTAAAAACATATATTATATTTTCAGAAAATACCTAGTGGACAAACAAATTCACCTGCCAGGGTCTCTCACATCTTGGGCTGAGGTTGTCCAAGGGGAAGGGATGAAAGATGATAAATCCTATCAAATAGTCAAGTCCAGGGGGGATAACTAAAACTACAAAATGTTTCAGGGGGATAACTAAGACTACAAACAGTTTAGGTGTGGACTCAATAAATGATGCCGCGTTTGGGGGGGGGGGGGAGGGGGGAGGGGGGGGTTGTGTGTTCTGCCTGAAGATTTTCTTCAATAGGAGGAGTAGCTGATCTTTCCAATAAACTAAAACAGAAAGGGTCCCATTACTTGCGATGAGGAGAGTGATTTCATATGCAACTGGTACCCATTATCCACGATGATTATAGTCCCAACTAGTATGTTATTACCATTGCAAAAATACACTTCATACAAAGAGCTACTATTAAGAAATTGATTTACTTCTTTTGTATATTAACATTTTAGGATTACCTGGTCACAGCATACAAGTTTAGTAATCAAAGGATAGAACTCTCTAAGATGACTCCTGAATATTTGCCTGTTCATAGAGCACATACCCCTCAGCACCTGAAAGACAATTCAAATAAAAGAATGCATGAGAAAACCACCACTGCAATTCCTAAATCTCATAAAAATTACCAGAAAATGAATGTACAGAACTCAGAAAAGTGACACAAACCCAATTCAAAGCAAAAAGTACCATTAATGCACCAGTACCTCCTGAGTTTATAGCAATAATGATGTGGTAGAGCAGGTGTTGGAGAGGGTCATAAGGAGAAGAAAATCAGATTGAAACAAGAAGTGAGAGTTTCAAGTAGCATACTGAAACTTCAGTATGATTTTGAATATTAAGTCAGGAACAGGGTGATTCAACCAAAAGTGATCTGTCTTAACAATAGAACACTTTTCTGTTAGTGAAAAATGAAAAATTTGTTTAGAAGGAAACAAGAACCAAGAGAGATTGTGAGATTTCTAAGGCTAAAATATCTTAACATTAAAGGAAATGATGCTAACAGAGACTGATGGTCAATTGGGTATAACATAAGTAGTCATGAGCAAAGCATTCAGCTTTGGTATGAGAACCAGCATCTTCCAAGTTTGTGTTGATTGATGGACTCGATCCCCTAGCAACCATCACAGATTTGTACAGCATAAACTATACCTTGTTGGCTGAAAAATAATGCCAAATTTCTACATTGATTGTGACACTAGCAGTGAAGCCATATGCTACAATCATAACACATGTTTTCTTGTTAAATAGTGTGACCTCCTCATCTAAAAGCTTAAACTAATAGTAGGAGACACTTTTTTTATTTAATATTTCTCAACATACTTCACATGAAAACCAAAATGTTTTTTATTAAATCAAGTGTGAAGAAATGCTGTTGTTAATGGTGGCAGTAAGACTTTGAGCCTAAAACCTATATCTGAACTGATACCACATTGAATTTTGTGACCACCTCATCTAAAATTTAAAACTATTGTAAAGGAGACACTACTATGTTCTATCTGTTCAATTATGTTTTAACAATATGTACCCTCTACAAGTTCCAAAGGGGCAAAAAAGAAGAGGTTTACTAGAAGTGAGCTACTAAAAAAATATTTTGATGATTACTTGAAAGAAGTTTTTTATAACCAAGAAATCCCCGAGGGTTAGTGGTGCACAGTTTGAAACTCAATGGATAATGAGCACACACCCTACCCCTCTCCACTAAAGTACCATGCTTTTGTCTGTGACAGGGTTCGAACCCGTGACATGCACCTAGCACACACATCACAGCTCTTACCACTAGACCAAAGCCTTCACGACACTTTAGTTGGTTAAAAGCAGTGAAAAGACAAAAAAGACAAAGCTAGAAACTTCAACAAATCATGCACTCCCAACCTTAACAATGATTGGAGAACGCAATTCCAGAACTTGATGAACATCCATATTAGCACTCTCTGCCGTGCAGGACTGGAACTCGGATGCCTCCCTCAGAACCTGTCCACAAAATGTCACCAGTTTCTCTTCTGCAATTTGTTGAAACTTATCTTCTTTAATTGATCCCTGCTCTTGAAACTTATCACTAGAAGCTGCATCATTATTCATATAACTATTTCCACTCTGAGCAAAGGTAGTTTCAGTTGATTCTTCCCTTACAGAATTGATCCCAGCTGTCGTCTTCTGTAAGATATCAAGATAGATGGAAGTTCCTGCTAATTCCTGGCGGAGAAGATTAAATGGTGGCCTGTGCAACAATAAGGTAAATCAAACACAACATGGTAACAATTTGAGAAATATGGGTTGAAAAGGAGGAGAAAAATGAATCTGTGGAAATAACATAGCAAATGATGCCAACCTTTCAGCAGGTATTTGGCGCATCCGCAATCTGAGATTGGAATACGAATTATATGATGCAGCAAACTCTAACACAGAGAACAAGATGTCCATTATAGTTATCTTGTGTGTTGGTTTTAACTTGTTCCAGTATTTCTTCTGCATGTTTGAAGCACATCAAAAAGGAGAAACAGGAAGAGCAGAAAACTATTTACAAAATTGCACTATAAAGTTTGTACTATGGATAGAATGGCAAATGGAGCTGAGATCTTAAATATAGAGACTCGCTCCAAAAGAAACTATAGGCAACAGCTAGAGCTGCCCATGGGACACTCCACCAAGTTCAGGATGTAGTATATTCACAGTTTTCACATTATTTATTACCAAGATCAGAGAAGGCTTGCAATTGCTCTTCCTATTTTCGTGTTGTCAAAACTCTTGGGCAGTCACTCTGTTCAAAGCTCTTCAAAGTGAAATGCTTTTAAGTTTCTTGTTCCTTCCATTATTTTAATTACTACTAGCAGAAGACATATGTTGCTTTTAATTTGTAATGACAATATCAAATTTAATGATTTACCAGATTGTTTGACTGTAAAATGGCTTATCTAAATCAGTTTACGTACTTGATGAAATCAATGATACAACGTTATCAGAAGATTAATCAAAGTCCAAACGAGTAATTAACAAACTATAACAATTTTCCACATCCATACATCTAATCTCAATTTCACCCTAAAACTAAGGAATTGTACTTTCATCATTCCTCAGGGAAAAAAATAATCAGAAAACTAATCTAAGTAGAAAACCTTCACAATTCCACATACAATCAACTATTACAATAACAAGAAGATACCCATTGAAATCCCACTAAGTGGGGTTTGGGAAGTGTACGCAGACCTTACAACTACCTCGAAGAGGTAGAGAGGCTGTTTTCGAAAGACCCTCGACTCAAGAGCATAGAACCCAAGTAAAAGAAGAAGAAAATAATGAAGAAAGTATAACCGTTAATAAGAAAAGTAGGGTACAGTCTAAAAGAAACAAACAAACAAACAAACAATAACAACAAAATAGTGTGGTCGAAAACACAATACACAAAATATGGCATGAACTACAAAGGTACGACTAGTACTACGTCATGCACTAACAAGCCTAAACAGCAAGGCAACACTTCACCCCAACTAACTTTCTACCCTAATACGCGACCTCCACTTCTTCCTATCTAGAGCCACGTCCTCGACAATATGAAGTTGTGTCATGTCCTGTGTAATCACCTCTCCCTAATACTTCTTCAGCCTACCTCTACCCCTCTGAGTACCCCCTACAACCAGCCTCTCGCACCTCCTTACTGGGGCGTTACTCACCTCCTATGCACATGCCCAAACCATCTCAGCCTAGCTTCCCTCATCTTGTCCACCACAGAGGTCACTCCCACATTCTCCTGAATAACATCATTCCTAATATTGTCGCTCCTAGTATGCCACGCATCAATCTCAACATCCTCATCTCCACAACATACATCTTCTAGACATGTGAGTTCTTGATTGGCCAACACTTCACCCCATACAACACGGGCAGTCTAACCACCATTCTATAAGACTTACCTTTAAGTTTAGGTGGTACCTTCTTATCACACAAGACTCCAGAGGCAAGCATCCATTTCATCCATGTCGCCCCAATGCGATAAGTGACATCACCGTCGATGTCCATACTACCCTGGAGTAGGGACCCAAGATACTTAAAACTCTCAATTGGGATAGCCTGTGTGGCAAGCCTCACTTCCACATCTGCTTCATCCAACTCAACACTAAATTTGCACTCTAAATAATCCGTTTTGGTCCTGCTCAACCTGAACCCTTTGGACTGCAGAGTCTTGTCTCCAAACCACCAACCTAGCATTAACTCAGTCTGGTGTCTCATCAATCAATACTATGTCATCCGCAAATAACATACACCAAGGAACCTCTTTGCTCCATCATACATGCCTATTATCGCCCTAATATACACCATCAGAACACCTTAGCCTCCAAATACCTCAAGAGAACATCTTTCAGGACTTTGTCGTAGGCCTTTTCAAGGTCAATGAACACCATATAAAGGTCCCTCATCCTTTCCCTATACTTCTCCACCATTCTCCTCACAAGGTAAATGGCTTCAGTAGTCGAACACCCCAGCATGAATCCAAATTGATTCTCCGAAACCTTCATAGTGTGGCTTAGCAATTTGATACCCCTATAATTGTTACAATTTTGGATATCACCCTTGTTCTTGTACAATGGAACCATAGTAGTCCACCTTCATTCAGTCAACTATTGCCATGTAAAATTGGGTAATACTCCGTGCGTGCAAGCTAGCCCAAACACCATGGTTATTCACATAAAGAAATGGGGTAATACTCTAACAGCATTATAGCATAAATCCCCAAAATAATACATGACGGAAATATAGCTATCCATAGGCGTTTGGTTATTTCTGATGAAAAAAAGGAATAAGTTCTATTTCATGAATTATAAATTTATAGGTGCATGCAACTTTTTGCTAACTTTTAGCATAATTTGAAGATTCTGCGCAAATTCCCACACCCATTTAATACGGGCACTTCAAGCCAAGTGAAGGAACCATATTAGTTAGTAATATATCATTTCCATTTAGGTATTGCCGTTTTTCAGAATCTTCAAGACTTAAAGACCAGTTCAATTCAGAGATGACTTATGACTTATTCTCTGATTTCTTCAATAGTTTCCAATCGAACACAACCCTCTTATGGTGACACATATTGGATAATTAATTTTATCACATTTTGGGAAAAATTAGAAAACAGTGTCATTATTCTTCAACAGAATTTTTCCATCCCTGTGCTTTATTGACTTCCCCAGAAACATTTGAAAATTTTATCCTTAGCTATTCACAAGTGGTCAGATTTCCATCCAAAAAAATAGTAAAACACCAAAAATCAACATATATGCTCTCATAAAAAATACCTAAAACAGCTAACTGTTACAAATGAGGTCCTTTTATATATTGAGGGTCACTTTGAATATAGAAGCTACAATTTTGAATCATGTAAGGCCCCTTTGTCATCTATAAGGCCATCATATGGAAATGACACTTAAGAGTCGTTTAGTATAGTGTATTAGAAGAAATAATGCATGCATTAGTTTTGTATATTAATAGAGCACCTTGTTTGGTACACTTTTGTAGCCTATGAAAATCCATGGTATTATAATGCAAGGGACTTTAATGCATGCATTAGCATGGTTAAAGACACAATTGCCCCTCAAAACTTTTTCTATATTTTTCCACATATTTGTGGAGGGTATCTTTGTAATAAATATTTTTAAAAAATATTATGCAACAACGTACCCAGTGGGGTCTAGTGTGGGTAGAATGTACGCAGACCTTACACTACCTCGTGGAGGTAGAGAGATTGTTTCCGAAAGACCCTCGGCTCAAATGCAACAATCCCAGATACAAAGTAGAAAATATAGCAAGTCACAAGAATATAGTGCAAAGTCTACCGGAATGGAGCAACAATCAACAACAAAAAGTACAATAATCGAAACACACTGAACAACTTACAAGGATAGATTATTGAAAACAATAATAAATTTATGAAGAATATCAAAACAAAAACTACATTAACACAACCAGTGCAATGGCAAACACCAACTACCCAAAGCAAGACAACACCACACTACCTGCTAATCATCTACCCTAATACGTGTCCTCCACACCTTCCTATCTAAGGTCATGTCCTCAGTAAGCTGAAGCTGCGTCAAATCTTTTTTAAAATTATGCAATGCATGCTATTTTTTAATACACAAAACCAAACTAATACAAACATTACTAATACACTCTATTTAGTATTATTCTTATACACCCTACCAAACGACCCCTTAAAGTTCTCTAAGCCATATAACTGTTGATAGGGGGAAAAATAATAGTAGCAGACAACTGGTAAAAAGTAGGATCCTTTACCACATTATTGTCAACTAACCATCAAAACATAGGCCTTATCAATACCAAAAGCTATTGCAACAGCTCCAATGATTTCTTTGGAGCCTTGGATAGAGAAATTTAGCACTGCAGTTTAAAAGGACGAGCAATACCTGAATGCTATCAATTGCATTGAGAAGTAACAACTGTGTAATGCATTTACTCCTAATAGTAGCCAACATTGAACTTTCATCCTCGTCTTTTGCTTCAGGCTCCGCATCATCAGCTAATAACTATACATTAGATAGAAGGGTAACAAAAGAAACAGATCAAAATAATATAAAACGATACTCGGTGGAAGTACTAAAATAGGTAAAGCAACCAGTTAATATTGCAGCTCAATAACAAATGCAACAAAGATATTCACCCATTACTTTCTTGAAACATCGATGATACAAGAAAGAATATCAACAAGACATCCATTATTGGAAGTATTCTCTTTAGATAATGTGAGAAAAGAAAAAAAATCACCTTTTGCTGGTTAGCCTTTGAAACATTAGCATCATCCTCTTTTAGGTAAGGATATCACTATAACATGCACTCTTAAGAATTCTCTGTTTCAAATGAATATCATAGTTTGACTACAAACAGAATTTTGATTAACGCAGTAAATGGACACCAGCTCTTTTGTATTATAAGAGTATATTAGGGGTCGTTTGGTAGAGTGTATTAAAAAAAATAATGCATGCATTAGCCTTGTGTATTACTAGTACCTTGTTTGGTACTCTTTTCCAACCTATGTATAACTAATGCTTGCATTAGTTATACACTCTATTGTGTATTAAAGTGTGTATTGCTAATACCATGGATTTCTAGGTATTAGCAATGCAATGGTTTTAATGCATGCATTAACTCAATTAAAGACCCAATTGCCCCTAAATACCTTTTTTATATCTTTTTTCCATCATAATAATGAAGTGTATCTTTATAAATAATTTTTTTTAATGCAATGCATTCTATTTTTAATGCATCAAACCAAACAATGAATAAAAATAATCTATATATAATTAATGCATGCATTGCAAATGCAAGCATTACTAATACACTCTATTTAGCATTATTTTTATACACTCTACCAAACGACCCCTTAGTGAATAAATGATGACTAATTTGCCAACTTCCACAAAAATGCATAATTAATTATCAGATAACACGTCATCTTGGTATAGCATGTGAGCTTCACATTTAACAGAGATATTCACATGTGAAATAACATAGCAACCAACCAAAAAAAGAATTATGTACCTAATACGTTCTTTAATTTATAAGAGAAGGATTTTTTATTTGAGAATTCTATGAAATTGTAGGCGACAGCGTTCCCCAATTTTTGGGAAATACATTTTTTTCTGGGACATTTCCAACTAACATACAACAGTAAGGACAGCACATCAACCAAAAATCCTGCAATACCTTTGACGGTGAAGTTGGTAAAATATCAGAAGCCTGAATCTTTGGTTTAGAGGTGAAACTTCTGATGAAGCGGTTGTCCATCATATTGCCCATAATTTTCTGACCTATTGTTTGACTACGGTCAAGACCTTCTGGAACAGTAGGTTTCTCAGATCTCCCAGATGGTGAGGGCATACCTATAAAGATTATTTTCTTTAATTATTTGCAAGCAAAACTCAATAGAAAAGAATAAAATGATTGAATTTCCTCAGCAGCAACCTCCAGTTTCATCCAAATCAGCAGGACGCTCTGATCCATGAGTATCGTCCAGCACGTCTGATGAATGGCCACCACCATTTCCATTTTCAGTAACATTATGCTGATTATATCCAACACAACCCAAAATTAGCAAAAATTCAAAATTCATTATCAGCAAATGATCTCAATTCTTATTTCTTACTAGTGCGGTGTGATGCTTTGAGTTCTCAAAACCCAAATCATTCAGAAGCTCAAGGGGTTGTGTTGCATATGAAGCATTTCTGAGACACAAAATAGATCAACTATATCATGAGAATAAAACAGTCTACCAGAAAGAATGAAAGAACAGACAACTTAATAAAATTAGAATTGCACCTTATGCTTTCCAGCAAGGTATCCCAATCATTGTAACTAAATTGGTGTCCACCAACTTCAATAAGATGCACCAATGCACCGAGAGAGATTGCAACTACAGACTGATCAGATTTTTGGGCACAATCTAAAAGCAAACCCAGCAGTGGGGGCAGCATGAAACACACATTCTACAACCAAAATGCTCATGAATTAGAAATTTTCAAAACCTTAGAAAATAGAGATTGCAATACTTTTTAAAGAAAATCACATGATCAATTCCACAATTCCTCCTCAAGAAACAAGGGCATGACAATCTGGTGCCAAATATAAAACATAATCTGCTGCAGTAGGCTTCTCGTAAATAAAATTGTTAGTTACAAATTTACAATCTTATAAATCCTAATAAAACCACAGATTGATATAAAAATTACAGATGACCTGCATACACAATACACATAGTGATAGTGGTACACCTTCTAGGTAAGACTCCAAAACAAATTTCACTATCGGGAATGAACTGCATAACAGAGGATTTGTATGCACGATACATGTAACGCTGTACTTTCAACATGAGACTCCTTATCAAATTCCATTATTGGGTATGAACAGCAAAATACAGCCCAGGACTGTTGCTCTTGCAATCATCAAGCATGGACCAACACCACAACACCAGGCTTCTGCTGAAGTTATCTTTCTCATCAGGTTCTACGTAGAGATTAAAATTTCTAATTTTGAATATGAGTTGTGTGCTATAGGGAGTTACCAAAAGCAGTAGATAGAGAAGCCTTCAAAGACTATAAGAGGGAGCTTGAGTATGAGTAAAGGAGTTTAAAATTCGGTTAGTATTAGAAAATCTTACGTACTCCCTCTGTCCCATTTTATGCGACACCCTTTCTTTTTTAGTCCGTCCCAAAAAGAATGTCACCTTACTATAATTAGAAACAATTTAACTTTAAAATTCCCGTTTCATCCTTAATGAAATGATTTACAACCACACAAATATCTAAGAATTGTTCTAGACCACAAGTTTCCAAAGTCTTCCTTTTTATTGTTAAACACCGTGCCAAGTCAAATGGTGCCACATAAAATGAGACAGAAGGCCTATCAAAAAAGACGGATATTGCAGTGGCATGAGTGGGAAAAGATAATCCTTTGATACTAAATTAACTATTTTGTCTATTTTTTGGGTTGTCCAAAATTTTGCCCACTTACCCAAAAATAAGTACCCTACTTTCCACTTATACCTAGATACATCAACTTAATATGGCCCATATCCCTCCCCTGCTTTAAACAGAGAACAAGTGAGAAAGAGAGCATCTCTCTTTTCATGAAATAATCAGCAATAAGATTGCAGCACCAGAAGCGGAAGGAACTTGAGTGTGATATTTACCTATGATGGGCCTCACACAAAAGCTGGAACTTGCTTTTACCTGATCTATTAATATTCAGTGCCAAATCCAAAGAAACATGTCTAATCGACTGAGAGGTAGCAATACCTATGGACACGTGAAGTTTAGCAAATATAATGACCATAAGTGTTATCACAAACCGTAGATTAAGTCTTGAGAAGTTCGTATCAAGATAGAAAACTTGATTTTGATAAAAATCAAATGATTCTTTCTAAACCGTAAAAACCAATAGTTACAGCTCCATGACACTTTATACCTTCATCAACAAAAGAGAAAAGTTAAACCTTCTTATTCAAATTATCTTCAACAATTTTCCCAACATTTTGCCAAAGCAATCCATGATATTCTACTATTTGGATGGAAGGGAATTGTAGCAGATGTATAAACTTACTTTAAGTTGTTTCCTTTCATCAGAAACCTAAGAATCTACAACCAACACTTCAACAGTAAGTGAAATGGCTTAAAAACAACATTTTCCCAGGTGAGGGGCGTAAAAAGGATGAGTATCAAGCAATCTATGTTCGCACGAGTGGAGGAGGTCCATCAGATGGGTACAACGTACATTGATTGACACATTAGCTTAGTTTTTTAGACCAATTGGCACACTGGTTTAGCCTAGTGCAGTTCCAAATGTCACTACCCCCGATGCTGGTGAATCAGGCAACAAGCTTATCAAGCAATTCAGATAATTAATTACACCATAAAGCAAACATCCAAATTGGAGAATGCTGGACAAAGAATATGATGCAAGTGCACGGTTATAATAGTCAAATAATCGATCACAAAGTACTTTGATTCACACACTAGCTTGGTTTTTTAGACCAATGGGCACACTGGTTTAGCCTAGTACAGTTGCCAAAGCATACTGGGAAGTAATGAAACAACACAGACAGAACAGGGGAAACACCCCCACATAGTAAGTTCTGGGGAGATGAGAAACAAGTCAGAAGATCACACTAAAAGCACACCCATACTATCACACATATGCAAGTCATTAGGCAAATAATTACTCTACAGAAGGTCGGGAATTGGACTTAAACTCATAATTTTTTAATTATTTGATCTTAAAACAGATTGTATGGATCAAATAAGGAAAATCTACCTTTCAGAAGTAGCAGTTAATTAACACATTCCTTATCAACCACTTCTCATACCTTGTAAAAAGTGTTGAACAGGTTGCACAGCAATTGGAGTGAATGAATGCTACTTTCACGTGGCCATTCATCAGTAGAGCTCAGATTCTCTTTTCCAGCATGTCTGACATGATCAAAAATCGGAAATAGAACGCGGTGAAAAATGTTCTCCCAAAATGTGGATGAAAATTTGCCACCTCGCTCGTTCAGCAAATCGAATAGAACCTCAAGTGCACAGTTTCTAACCTCTGGTCTAGGATCAGAGGTCAGATCAGAGAGACCAGCCAGCATTGGGAACCAAAAATGCTCTGTGACGTCACAAGTCTCATCTTCAGTAGTGTCAACTGGCTTCAGAGCACCACCAGGTATAAGACCCTGAAATTCATTTACACTGAATAAGATCAGCAAAATCTTATGCAATTCCTTTAGGGGATAACAGAGCCTTAACTATGTAACTGAACGCCAGATAGCCAGCCTGAGGATGGTAATCGGAAGTAAGAGAAGATCTCTACATATGACACCTGAAAATAGTCACCTAAATATCGCATATATCCCATTTGTCAGAGTTAGATATACCTTGTTTATATAAAATTGCTAGATTATCTGGGGCATTCCATTATAGTGATTCTTACAAAGTTTTCAAATTTAAGGTTAATTTACACATTTGCTTGGGTCCCCCCACCCCCCCTACTTGGAAAATCAACTGTCATAAACCATACATGGCATACTAGGAATACTAATTGAAAATAAAATAATGAATGAAAATGGAATTGACAAAGAGGGGAAGCCTCCTCAACAAAGTGAGACCCAGCCAACAAACCTCTGCAAGACGATCCTCACATATACGAAGTAGTGCAATTGCCTTCAAGCTGATTCTGTGGGACGTCTTGTTATTAGCAAATCTGATTAAGCAATTGACACAGTCCATGAAGCAATCTCCAACTACTTGATCAAAGTGCTCCAATATAACTACAACATTATTTCAACATTAATACTATAACTAAGCCTTCTGCAATGGAATCTGAAAAGTGAGAAACATGCAGAAGCAATTTTAAAAACGAAAAAAGCTCTCCATACCCTGCTCAACATTCTCAAAAGCACTCTCAACAATCGACTCTAGTTCATCATCTGCGGCAGCTGTGAATATCATGAACACACTTCGCCAACCAGACTTAATACTTCCCACCTTCGACTTTATCATCTGCTACCATGCAGGAATCAGTATATTTCCCCCACAAAAAAAAAAAAAAAAAAAAAAAAAGCAACTCAAGAAAAAGATGAGACGCATACATACTTGCACAATGCAATCCACAATAAGTCTCCTTATAGTTTCACTTCGACTGCTTCGCATAAGAACGACAAATGGTTTTAAGATATCATTCTGGAAGGTAAAATTGGCAAGTTCAGCACGCTCCAAATACTTCATACCAAGTTGCCGAAGAGAATCTATGGCATACATAGCAACTTTCTCTTCAGGATGGCTCCCAGCAAAAATAAAATGAGTAGCCAGAACAGACCATATTCTTGCCCAAACCTGGAATGTCATTCCAGACAAACATCTTAGGGAAATGCAAGGTGGTTATCATCAATAAATTAATTCACTGCCACTAACAAAATTATGCACCACCTAATACTCGAGGCTAAGCTGATTCCTATTGTACCACAAGAGATGCAGCTCCATAGCCAAATGAAGTTCAACGAATTAGTAATTCTAGTCATCCAATTAGCTATTGGAGGTGGAAACGCACTCACTTAGGTGCAAAGGTTCTTTATGTGATCAAGCAAATCAATAATATTGAGAAAAGGAAGCATCAGAGAAATCCATAGAAAAAATTGTCACAACACAGAATAAATTAATCAGTATTACTAGTCATCCATGTAGCAATTTGAGGTGGAAAATTAGGTGATAACATTCTTTATGTGATCAGTGTTATCAAAAGCAAAAAGCGCAAAAACGCTCTAAAGTTCGTAGGGGCTTTAAGCGCAAGTGAAGCATGGGCTTCAATAAAAAAAGGCGCAAACCGAGAAAAAAATTATGAATATATATGTTTAGTCCAAGACTAATAATTATAAGCATGATGACAAATATGTGAACAAATAAATTTAAAAAAAGGTAGGATAAAGTGAAATATCAATTGTTTAGTGTTATATCTTCAGAAAGGCTCATTGGCAAGGGAAAGTATGCCTTAGAACCTTGATGACGACACTGAAGCACACATTAAGCGAGTTGAAGCGCTCAACACGTTTTGAGCCTTGCTTCAGGGCTTAAGCGCACCTTTGATAACATTGTATGTGAGCAAACAAATCAATAATACGGAGAAACATAAGTATCAGAGAAATGCATAGAAACGTTTGTCACAATACACATAATAAATTGTTCTACCTAAATCTTTCTCAAAAAATTGTTCTACCAAAATACTAATTGTTAATATACCAATGATATCAATATTAGCCAAAAGTTAACAACTATAAGTGGGAAGAGCATGCCTGCTTCAAGATTCAATGAAAACTTTTATTTCAGATAACTTCACGCTTATTAAAAGGTGTTTCTCCACATCATTTTTAGTTTACTTCTTTGTTCCTTAAATCAAAAGAATTGCTTCCATTTCAAGTGGATTCCTAGCTAAACATGTTCATTACAATTTTTGGCTTCAGATGGGTCATGCCTGACAGTATCAAGGATGCCTGCATTAGTTGGATTGCTTGGAAAGTTGATAAATTCACCAGACAAGTTTGAAATATGATTCCTGTTAGTACTTTTTTGGTGTGTTTGGAATGAGAGGAATAGAATATGTTTTGATGGAATATCAACTCCAAACCACTCCCGTAAGGCTAGATGTCTTTCAGATTTATGTAGCTGGGATAGTCTATCACCTGTAGGTTCTCATTAGAAAATTTTGGACCTTATTAGCTCTGTTATCCTTAGCATGGGTCTCATTGTAACAGAGATGACAATCTCACTCTTTTGTAACTATTCTGCCATATGCATCTTCTTGATGACATTTATATTACTACTACATCAAAAAAAAAAAAAAAAAAAAACTTTTAAAGTAAACCACTAAATTAGATTAAATAAGAAATACGATTGAAATTTAATGATGGCATATATTCGAGTGAGCTCCACTTTGGCACTAACATAAATCACCTGCAGGATAAAACCTCCCAAGACACATGCAAACATCATAAAAAAGTCAAATATATATTCATTTTGAAATAAAATATCCAGTAGGCACCAGAGTAGATCTACAGTAAAAATAAAAAAGAACACTAGACATGAAAACAAACATCCCAAGAGACATTGAATTTAAACCTTCTAAAACCAAGAAGAGTAAGAGACAAGTAAAGAATAGATAAGAACTTTGCATTTATGAGTTTATAAAAAGGCTGACTTTGTTAGTTCTCCCTCTTTAGTAAATCAAGTACGAACAGAAAATAATTCCACATGCACAATAAATTACATATTTGAAATACATTAAGTTTGCAGTTAGTATGACTATCCCTTGAGCCACAATAAGAACTACACTAGCACTAGTTGTCATAAGTGTTGTGTAGCACTAGGCAACAAGAGGTAAAGAGATAGATAACTAAATAATACAACCAAATCACTTATCAGGTCAATGTTAAGAATTTACCCAACACTAATATCATTTGAATGGGTGGAGCAATTACCATTCGAATGCGAGCCATGTTGTAATAGCTGATCTCAACAAGTTTTTGCAAGCTGAAAACACGTGCAGGATATTGTCTTAATTCCTCAGCTGAGACTTTACACAAACCACTGAAAAATTCAACCACTGATTCACTGGGCAATTTAACACTATTCACGAATACTTGCTCGGTAGGTTTTCCAGTCAACTCTCTAAGAGATTGAAGCAGAGCATCTCTGGAAATTTGGTTAGATCCTTGCATAACTGTTGAAGCCATTGAAGGATTAGTTACTATAAACTCAAGCCGGGAAATGCACTCAAGCACCGCGATCCATGTATCTTGCAAAGCTCCAGCATCTGAATCACATATAGCCAGAAGAGTCCGTAGTGCTTCCACATTTTTACTTTTCATATCCCTTGGTACATGTAAAAGATTAAGTCTGCAAAGAAATTGTATTGTTAAGGTTGTTTCAATCTCTAATCAGGAAAGCATAAATTTATCCTCATCCATCACCAAACCCACTCCACCAAACCCCTGCCGCAGAATCTAAAAGACAAAAGAGTTAACTTTTCGGGAAGTAAATACTAAAATGGTCCAAGCTGCTTCAATTATCAAAACAGTTTATTGCACTGAAAGAGTGAAATTAACAGATATGCCCAAGAGATTACCTAAGAAGAGTTGTCAAAAATGCATATCGCATGGTGTCCATCCCGAGAACATGTGTGATGTGTATTCCAGCTTTAAATCCTTCCATGCACACACTAACCCGTGCTTTGTTATCTCCTTCCTCCATAAGAACAGCTAATGTGGCAAGCAGTGGCCACCCTAGAGCTTCAATCATTGGACGTACAAGTTTGGTATTGTGTGAAGTATAAAAGACTCCTCTTTTTCCTCCTTGATTTCGGAAAATAGCCTGTGTCTGCTTGATGATAGCCTCACTCTCAGATTTTGGGTCAACTGAAGATCTCCTTCTAGGCTGTGCAAGGTTGAGAATATTGACAAGACGTCCTCTCTCCTCAGCTTCAGGCTTCTGCTTGCTACTTTTTGCTAGGCCAACAGGATCATCTTTCATCTTTATCTCCTCTTGAACAATTGAATCATAGATCTCCCCCAGCAGTTCCTTTGGAGCACAATCTTCTGCTTCATCAGTGGCATTTATACGTATAAAATCATCCTTCGACATTTTTGGCCAGACCAATGGGTTGTGAGCATCTGTATTCAGCATTATAACTGCATATGCTAGAATATATGCTATGTCTGCATTCTTGAATAAGCCGGGATTGTCCGCACAGTAACTGTTAAAAGAATAGTGTTCAGCCCAAGCAATAGACATTGTTATGAATGATGGATTTGGATTACCAATGCAAGTAATTCATCCATCATGTATTTCAGAAACACCTATTACAGAAATCAAGTGGCTAATGATATAACAATTTCTAATCCTCGTCTACATTGAATAGATTTGATCATTGGCACTTACTTCTCTCCGATTTTTTGTTATTCAACATGACATAAATTAAGATATATGCTTGTCTATAAAAATAGTTCTAATTGTTGGCCCTTATTTCACAAAGGACAACTTCAACATATACGTTTTCCAGTAGCAAGTTTTTTTTTCTTTTGATATAAGAATAAGTTTGTTACTAATGCAAATGACGTCCCACAAGTAGACAAAGGTACAACTCAGCCCAAATGCAATTCGTGTAACATTTAAAGTAAAAAAGGGGCAGATTTCCACTTGCTAAAGTCAATCTACACTCTTTCCCAAACATATTATCATCATTCACAATGGTTATTTGTCTGAGGGTTATAATCAATCTTATCTGTCTGTTATTGTGCATTCCCTAAGCCCAAAGATATGCAGCACTAAATATTTCATCGCTATTCAGCGAATGCTCAACAATAACAGCATTAAAAAACTACAGGATGATTTAGTGCTTAGCCTTATACTATATGTGCGGCACTATACAGAACTCCATGGATCAGTCTATCTGAGGACTCAGACATGATGCAGAAGGAGATTTCACTGTTCTTAAGCCAAAGAGCATGAGTGGCAGAGATTAATCATGTTCAAAGACTCTCAATTACTCTGCTTTTTGTTTATCCTCGGCACTTCTATCTGGTTAATAATATTTTCATATGTATTATGACAAAAGGACAATATCTCAAAGATTAAAAAACAGGGACAAATTCCCACTGGTCGGAAAATGTGTGCATCAGGCATAGACAGAAGGACGACATCTCAATGATATTGAGAACATTAAATGAGTACCTACCGCTCTGCAAACTTTTCCATAATGCGATCTATCTTCTGAGCTTCCCCAGGAAGCCGAAACCCTTTGAGAAATTCACGAATTGCCAAATCAAACTTCATTCCAGAAAAATTCATAGAGTCAACATAAGCATGCATGACAGCCACAGGAAACTCCTCATGCTGACCCAAGTAGTCACCAATCATAGCCTGAAACTCCAGTACAGTTAGAATTTTTCTACAAGTCAATTTAGAGAGGGAAAAGAGGAACAAAACGGGCATAAATGATATTTCACCTTGTCCAAGCTAGGAGAACTTTTGAGAAATTGAGCAACTGAAGTTGGTGAGTTCTCAACCAGCCCATTTGATATTAGATGGTTGATTCCCTTCGTGGGTTTTCGATTGAACTGCATTATTTCGAAGAAACAAAACATTAATAATCCATCCCAAGCACATACAGTAAATAAAGGCAGCAGCAAGCAGATACTTTATCCAAATAGCTACTAAAACAGAAGAATCAAAGACTGATAATTTCCTCATGTTCTATGAGAATGGGTCAAAAAGACATACTTCAGAAATAGCTGCTTCAACAGTAGATTTGTGGGCTTTAAGTTTCTCAAAATTACTGGGTGAATCATCCATGTCTCTCATCTTATCAGAGTCTCCCTTTAAAGTTTCATCTTCAGAGGACTGATTCTTATTGCTCAGCCTTTCTGACTCTGACCAATGCTTCTCCCATTCGACAAGAGATTTTAGCACATTTACAAGACACTATAAAGGTCGAGAGCAGAACAAAAGAAAGTGTAAGGGTGAAGTATAATATTGAAATTCCAACAAAATCTCAAGAAGAGGGTATTCTAAAGAGATGCCTGAAGAGAGGATGCTTTGATTGACGCTATCTGGGATGTTGCAACTGAATTTGGCTCAGCATTTTGCGTCCCTTGTGAAATTTTGGATAATGTGGTAACCTATAAGTAAAACAAATAGAAAGGGGACGTTTGGGTCATACAATAACCAAGATATTGCAAAGCCAATCCACTGCAGAGAGAGAGAGAGAGAGAGAGAGAGACCATTCGCTCAAATAAGTTAGGTGCTTGAAGATCACAATCATAGTTCACATAAAGGTCAACAAGCATCTGGGAATTCTTGCAAACTTTCTCTAGCATCCTGCAAAGACAGTAATGACAAAGATTGTAATGTTTTTGTTCTAGCATGCATGCAGTGATTGACACAAGTCCAGGGTAACCCATCTATGCAACTTTGTTTGATAATACCATGAGATTCTCTTAATTTTTATCTGGGTTCTTAAAAAAAAACCTTAATTTGATAGCTCTAAACAATTTAATGCTAGTGTGGTGTCATCACTTCCTTTATGATGGTGTGTACTAGTCAGCCTAAGTAAACCACGACTATTCCACTGAATACTTGCTATCTCCCACCAGCACTGCACAGTGTCGGGTTACTATGCCACCAAAGATTAGGCAGATGCAAAGAAATCACCTAGTGCTTTCTTTGCCTTCATTGGGGCTTCGAACCTGAGAGCTCATGTTTATTCTCCCACTTCACTGACCATTATACCACATCCTTGGGTGTTGATGCCATCATAACTTCTATAATATTGATTACTTCCCGAATGTCGAACTTGTACAAAAAGGTAATATCATAGAATTGTGGAGAAGTGGTTTGTGACGGATATCATATCCAAGATGATGCGTGAACATTGCATTCTAATAAGTAAAAGAAACAGGACATATCATAAAAGCAAGCTATGTTAGGTTTGCACTTTGCATTATAGAAATCTAGAGATCTGATTCAATTTGTATCTTTTGGTTGGTTTTTCAGGATATTAAATTGGTTTTTACACGTTCATATGTTGTATTATATTTCCCCGAGTTAGGGATTAGGTTTTTATTCACTTCTTTGATAAGTTGGAGTGGATATTATATAGTCATATTACAGTGCTTATAGATAGGGCTTAAGTTTCTTTTTCAAAAAAATTGACAACTTTTCTTCCTTAAAAAAAAAACTGACAAAGTCAATGTGTTTAACTTCGCAATCTTTTCAACTCAAAATATTTCAGGAAATAGAACTATTTTTTTAAGCATGAGTCTCTAAAGGAATGAGGTTGAGTTTTTATAGTTACTTGATGAAAAATAAAAAAAAAAAGAGACAGCCTTTTGTAGATTCAGTTCCACAATGCTTAGTTTACTTGATGACATGGGAACTCTAATGCTTCTATTATTTATCCTTCCTTTTTACCCATAAAATATTTTCTCCACTATCTACCGCACCACAAGATTTCATTTCCATATTTTCCTCTTGCTTGAAGATTTTAGATCATGTGAAGTTTCCTTTCTTTTTTTGGAAGGAAAGTTCATGTGATATTTCTTTTTTTATGTAAGGTAATGATTATATTAACAAAATGAAACAATAAAGGGATGTTTGTAACTTTGTATTCAAGAAGTATACCAAAAAGTAGAAGACCTACAAAAAGATAAGGTTTTCTACGGGTGACACCCAATCATCTATACATAAAGGAACCACACGGATGCACCAAGAAGAAAAAAGGGATAAGAGGCTATTCCTCAATCATGCAAAATTCATCACGTATTTCTTATTAATAATGCTTGGCAGCTTATTTGAGTTTTTTATAAGCTTAATTTATAGAGAGAGGAAAACAGAATAGATTTCCAAATAAAGATGTATCAATTATTGCCAGAAAACCAGAATTCGGTTTATCCATATACACAGATCAGCTCATCTACACTGTGAGCACCAACATACATAAAACAAAGATCATGAAGGTGAAAGCAGTTCTCCACTTTGTCAAACTTCTCCCTCAAACTATCCACAAGGTAGCATGCGAAGCCAGTCAAGAATGAAATTCTCCAAAATAACATTAACTAAGAGGTCAATATGGAGCAACCATCTAATTTTGTACCCAAGCAGAGTATGGTATAGTATGTCAACACAGACGGTCACTTTATGATCTGAAAAAGTCTCCACTAGCTTAGGTTGGATGTTTCAATTCTGTAGGCCAGCATTTTGGATCAGTCGATATTAAGTCAGGACATTTTGTTTTATATCAATGCCCTACACAAGGTCGGTCTCTAAGCGGATCCTTTATGATGAAAAGGATGAGCTTCAAGAGACTGATTCGGGGTTCTTACAGAGTGGAACCATGCTGTACCAGTCACGCAAAAGTAGCTATCTGGCACATTAGGGAGGAGGTCTCATCTGAGGAAGGCGGATGATAGGATAGCCCTATTTCATTCAAAACTCAAACTTATCGTATACAACTCTTATCTACGACAAGCCTTGGTTCTTCTCCTTATGCACTCTTCGCTCTATCTGTTGCCTCTTCATGCCATTCATCTTTCCAGAACCTAGTTTTAGCCCCATTGTTCACCTTGATCTTGAAGAAGCACTTCAGTTCATTCCAGAGATCTCTGATGGATCTCCATAAGTTATTTTAGCCCCATTCAAATGTACATTCAGATGTCTTAATCTCAATGCAAAATTAATGAGGCCTAAGCCACTTCACTCACTTCCAGAGAGGGACCTAAGAACAACTTAAGTACTTTTTTTGATAAGGTAAAAACAACTTGAGTACCTTCTGGACATATATGTCATTCATACTTCAGGTGTGATCATCTCATCAAGGAAATATGTCCCGATATTATGAATGAAACAAGCATGACTGAGTATATCAATTGATTCACCTACAGACCCTAATGTCAAGCTATTTTCAGGACAAGAATCTTAGTTTATCCAAGATGCTATAGCAGATTAGTTGGTAAGTTGAACTATTACATCCCCGAATATTCTTTTTACTTATCTTTTAATTTAGTGTAGTCGGTCAATTTTTGCAACATCATCATGATAGTCCGTAGGATGCAACGTACACATCCTTCAAATGTATCAGTCAAGTTCATGAACTACATAAAGATTGAAAATATTGAGTATTTCATGTAGTTCGGTGGGACTCCATTACTTGGAAAAAGTAAAAGGCACGGTGAAGTTAACAAGTGCAAAAGCTATATAATGAACTATGTACATTTAAGCAAAAATCATACCGCGGAACACTAGTTTTTGCATTCAGGTCTGTGCCATCCAGTGGCCGTAGGACAATTAAGGGAAAGAAGATACCAATTTCACCCTGAAAATAAAATTTTAATTTGCAACCTCTCAAATTTTGAAATAGATAGCTAAATCTCAATAGGAAATGTAAACACTGTGTACCTTGAGACATTCCCTGAATCGCAATAATAGGACTGAGAAAATTCCTGTAGCATACTGCCAAATTATGTGGACAGTTGTTACTTGTTAGCGAGTTAAAAATCTGAAGAATTTCAAAAGAATATCAATAACATGAGTGTATAGTTTCAGAAAGCAAAATTACTAACCTGAAATATGGTAGGTGACTGTGAAACTGATGCTTTTAGTAAAACATATGAAAGATAAGCCTTGACGGAGTCCATAAACTGAAAGTTTTTCGTGAATAAATCACTAACTCCCTCCAAAAGACCCTGTGGTTTGATTGAGAAAAAAATATATTTTTTGATAAGTAAGCAAAGTTTCATTGATTGAAAACAGCGCTAAGCAAATGCTGGTGTAAAATACTGCTAAGGTTTTACATGAACTGCAGTAAGCTGATAAAATCAAGTATGTGCCTTCAACATCATTTACAATTGCCATCTTGCACCAAAACGATAGCAAAAGTATGATGCAAAAAATAATTACTAGAAGACAGGGATTCCGGTCAATTTCACCTAAGAGGTCAAGAGTATGATCGTTAAGATTTACGCTCAAAAGAATTCTGGTGATGAGGAAAGAGACGAGCAACAAGGAAGAGAATATGACAACTGTTGTACAAGAAAAATCATTGATTGAAACCAGCGCTAAGCAAATGCTGGTGTAAAATACTGCTAAGGTTTTACATGAATTGCAGTAAGCTGATAAAATCAAGTATGTGCCTTCAACATCATTTACAATTGCCATCTTGCACCAAAACAATAGCAAAAGTATGATGCAAAAAATAATTTACTAGAAGACAGGGATTCCGGTCAATTTCACCTAAGAGGTGAAGAGTATGATCGTTAAGATTTACGCTCAAAAGAATCCCGGTGATGAGGAAAGAGAATATGACAACCATTGTACAAGAAAAATGCATAAAAGAATATATCCAGCAAAAGTATTTAATTTAGGGCTAGAAAAGCATTTTGAAGGTCGCCCATACCATCTGTTGACAACAGCCCTTCCTATGATACTTGATTTAAAAAAAAAAACAAAAACCAACTAATCTTGAAAAATTTACAGCCCTTCTTAGTTCTATTCACTCATTATTTTTTTAAAATAAGTCAACCAGCATCTCCAAGTTTCTTATGTAGATCAAAGAACTTAATACATGAGTTTTTCTTTTTTAGTTTTTTTTTGGACTACAAACTGATATAATATAAAGAAAATTTCCATTTTCAAACAACAAATCAACCCCAGCAATAGCATTATGCCTCTTTCATTATACAACTTCAAGCTTTCACTTCCCACTTGTTCAGTTTGAAGTTCACCTCCTTGCTGCTCTGGATCCGCTTCAGAACCAGACAGCTTCAACTTTCTTTGATATTCTTTTAGGAACTTGGATTTACTAGTCTAAAATTGGTTATGGGGAATGGAAAAGTTATATCTGCTCCATCTCCAGTGAGCTTCAGATTGCAAATGCTGTTTCTACAAGCTTTCCAGGTAGCGTTTGTCCTGAAACTCCCTTTTTCAATTCTTATAAACAAAATAGCACGTTAACTTAAAACTAGTAAACTCAACGTGAGATGTGATCAGAAATCATGATTGCCCACCATCGAAACTGAAGTGAGCATAGAAATGACTACCAATAGATATTGGGGGAAAAGGTTAAAATAAAAAAGATGAAGAAGCAATGTTGGTAATTAAATCTGAGTCTATGCCCCTGTAACACCCTAGGCAGATGCCACATCGGCAAAACACGGGAGATATATTGATTTCAAAAAAAAAAAAAAAAAAAAAAAAAAGGAGATATATTGTTGGTACAAGGAAGAACTCCTTGGACCCAATGAAGCGTTTAAAACTGTGCGACCCTAGTCCAAAAACTAACTATATCACTATTCATTAGTGAGTTGGGTTATTGCATACGGCATCAAAGTCACTTTGTATCCAATCTTGGGCAATGGAATGGTGGAACCGTGGAGCAAACCTCACAGTATTAATTGAGCCTAGGCAAATCCTACATCATTGAGGACTTAGTGGGGGCAAACCTCAACTATGATGCAGAATCCCTAAAAAAAGGTGTATGTAACAGTCCAAGAAAATCCTAAACCAACAAAACACGAGAGAGATGCTAGCATATATTGGTTTTCACTCACGAGGGATTAACTATGTTTTCCCAAGTAAAATTCATGCCCAAATATAATGTAACTTCAAATTTACATACTCATTTTTTCAAGTTCAACCAAATATTTTCCAAGACTAAGATGGTTTGGACATGTGAAGAGAAGATGCGTAGATGCCCCAGTGAGGAGGTGCGAGAGGTTGAATATATTGGGTATGAGGAGACGTAGAGGTAGGGGTAGGCCAAAAAAGTAATGGGAAGAAGTGATTGGACAGGATATGGCGCAGCTCCAAATTACTAATGACATGACCTTAGAAAGGAGGGTGTGGAGGTCGCATATTAGGGTAGAAGGTTAATAGGTAAGGAGTGTTTCTTGATTTTTGAGGAGTTTAGCCATATTCTTATGGTGTCTTCCTTTTGCTTCCACCATCACATGTTGTTGATTATGTTTTGGTTATCACATTATTTTGGCGTTGTTATCGTTTCCTGGTTAGTTGATTTGTTTCTCCACTATCGTTTTCCGTTTTCATACCAATTTTGATATGTTGTACTTGAGCTGAGGGCCCTCCGAAAACAACCTCTTTACCTCCACAAGGTAGGGTATGGTCTCTCCCAGACCCCACACTTGTGGGATTTCACTTGGTATGTTGTTGTTGACCAAATATTCTCCGAACGGGCAATTAAGCTAGAAACACTATATGCTTGCTTGGATTGTGTGTTCATATTGCATTGTATTGTTAAATCTACTGTTATTTAGCAATGAGAAGACTCATTATATGTAACAACTAATTTGGTGTGGTTAGATTCCTGCATTAGTTCTATTTCACATTTGGCGCTTACTATTATATAAAAAATCTCAGTTTACCCCTTACTTTACTTTACTTTATAATATCATTTACCATATTTTGTCTTCCTCATATTTATGCCCCACCTTTTCATCAGCACTCCTCCTTGCTATGATATAGGTACTCCTTCTTTCCACTTTCTTGTTAATGATCATCTTTTCCTTTTTTCAGTTTTGAATTGTTCATAAATACAGTATTTAAAGTGATGAAGGCATTTTAATAAACATAGCAGCTATTGTACAGTACAATATAGTCAAACCAAACAAGAAAAATGTTATGAAATGACAACAGAAAATACAACCTATCCAAACATTATTTTAACAACATAATACAATATAATACAATGCATTATAAAATAAAACATTAAGGAGTCGTTTGGTAGAGTGTATAAGAATAATGCAAAATAGGGTGCATTAGTAATGCTTGCATTAGTAGTGCTTGCATTAGTAATGCCTACATTAGTTATGCAAGCATTATTTATTATACATTGTTTGGTTTGATGTATTAAAAATAACAAATCTTGCATAATTTCTATTAAAAAATATATGTTCACAAAAATACCCTTCACACTTTATTTATTTGTACACTTCCTTTGCAACAAAGTTATTTGCTAAAACATCAAAAAAATATTTCTTTGCTAAAACATCATTAACTCTTCATTCTTCTTTTTCTTTTTTTCAAAAATAATATTAAATAGATACTATTTGAGTCAAAATATTTTTGTAAAAAATTGGCAAAGAATTTTTTTTGTCTACATTGAAAACAAAGCATTTAGGTTGTCATCAAATACTAATAAAATACAGGAAAGTAATGCAATCAACTCAAGAAAAAGATAGTAATTTACTTGTTCACATCTAATTATTACTAAATCAACTAAGATCAGATTCTTTTACAACAAAAAAATTCTACCTTCATTTTTTTATCATATTTTAAGGGTGAATTTATGTACTACTAATTAAGAAAAGCATAACGGATGTGAAAAAAGAATAAGTTTTGTTTTTTTGAGTTAATAAGTTGGGGTGAGGCAGTGGGCTGCTTAAAATTTATCGTCACAATAGTAAAAATTTTGATTAATTATATTTAAATTAGATTTTTTTAAAAGATACTTAAGAGGCCATAAAGCCTAATAAAACACCAATAAACTAAAAGACACTAAGAAACAAATCAACATAAAAATAAAAACTTATGACAACAAAGAAAATGAAAAGACTTTAAGGGTAGTTTTGTAATTATTTAATCTATGCAAGTGTTAAAATGCTATGTATTACTATTACCTAGAATTCCTTGGTATTAGTAATACACAACTTAATACACAATAGAATGTATAACTAATGCTTGCATTAGTTATACATGGCATGAAAAAGTGTACCAAACAAAGTAATGCTAATACACACATCTAATGCATGCATTATATTCCTAATACACTCTACCAAACGACCCCTAGAAACCATCGGAAACAATGACTCAACAGCCTGTAGAAGAAAGCTCACCTGAAGTAGCTCCAGGGACAAAATACGTGTCTTAACAGTAACTTCATCATTGTCTTCCTTTATGCCCATCTGCAAACGCATTCCTATTAACACAAAATTCACAGATTTCCTAAACCTTACATCTATGACCAGTCATGCAAACCTTGCAAAGGGTTCGGAAAAGAAGTAAGGCATCATGCTCTCCAGGACTCATGCTTTCAAGCTCAATTCCTCTGTTTAAAGTTACAAATTGTCACGAGATTTGAAAATTGTAGTTAAACATCTCAATAAAACAAGTTCTCTTTACGAGAATCATTTCCTCAACTGTGAAACCATACCTTGTGACCTTTTCACCATCTTCAAGATGCACAGCCTTCTCAAGAGCAGCTTCTAAACCCTGTATTCCAAGGAATGGTCATAATAGGTACATATCATAAGCTTTTACATGACAATACCGTAATCGTGTTAGTAATAGTAAAGTTTCAGGTATGTACACCTTGATATCAGCCCCACCAACAAAACTCTGAAGTTCCTCAACTGATGCAACAGATGCATCTTTAGCCTGAACAACATTAGGTGCATCTCCCCCTTCTGTTATTTCTTTATCTTCCGGATCATTATGTGAAACTTCCTCAACCTTTACGTTTGGTCCATTAGTATCAGTAGTTTCTTGATGTGCAACAGGTCCACGTGAACTAGAACCCTGATTTGCAAGAAGCTATTAAGGGTCTATAAAGTAGAATCCACTATTCCCCCCTCTACCATCTCAACGAAGAAACAAAAAACTTGGCTCATCCACTATTCATTCACATACCAGATCATTTTCCATCCGTCTGAATATAATACTAAGCATTTGTGTCAACATGGCCTTTGATGTTGCTTGGTTTATTGGACTTTTGCTAAACATCCAAACAAATTGCTATTAGCTTCATTTGATATATAAAATAATCATCTTCAAACAAAGGATTACACCAATACCTGTTAAGAGCAATATTGTAACAGACCCTGATAACTCCGAGCAATGATTCCCCATGAACTGCATTTTGGACAAAGCATACAGAAAAAATGTTTAAGGACTCCTGTTTGCCACTTGCAGAAAATCCTATTCCTACCAACTTTAATTTAAATAAGCAATAAATGTTCAATGTTACATGCAATAGCTTTACAAAGGTGGACACATTAAGGTACCCCGAGATGTTGTACTTCATCATTTACATTGGACAATGTTGCCAAAATGCCTGTTCGAAGCACACTTAAGCCATGAAACCACTTAGCAAAGGTCGGGAGCTTTGTTTGCTTAGGCAGCACTTAAGTACAATTACCAAGGCACTTAGGCATGGGATTCAATGCTCACGGAGTGTGTCTTTGAGAGGGGAAAAGAAAATTAGGCACTGATCTGAAGTCTGAACTTAAAACAGTGTTTTTTCATTTGAACCAGAAATCTAAAATGGTTAAATTTGATTGAGATGATTTTTACTTAATAAATTCACTAGTAGTTTTTTTTCATTTTTTTGGTCTATATAATTGTTGTTAGTGTATTTTGCTAATTTTTTTTTTTTTTGAGAATTAATTTTGCTAATTTTTTTTGCATTACATAGTACTTTTTTCTATGTTGTTCAAACTCTTCAAAATTCTTGCCGCACCCCAGTGTTATCAAAGGCGAAAAGCGCAAAAAAGCTCTAAGGTTCGTTGGGCCTTTAAGTGCAAATAAAGCATGAGCTTTCATGAAAAAAGGTGCAAAGGGAGAAAAAATACAAATATATATGTTTAGTCCAAGACTAATAATAACTTTTTTTGAGAAAGAAACATAATTGTAATAAGATTAATAATAACTATAAACATGAATGGCAAATTTTGAACAAAGAAATTGAAAAAAAGATTAAGATAAAGTGAAATATCAATTTTTTAGTGACACCTATTCAGAAGAGGCTCATTGGCAATGAAAAAAATGCCTAGAACCTTGATGACGACACTGATGCACACATAAAGTGAGGCGAAACGCTCAACGCGTTTTGAGCCTCGCCTCAAGACTTAAGGGCACTTTAAGTGCATCTTTGACAATACTGCCACACCCATGTCGACCTGATGTGCGTGTGGGTGTGGGATCCACACTAGATTTGGTCAACTTACCTTGGTTGCTTTGAGTCCGAGAAGTATAGATTGACCGACTGTTTTAGACTGATTTTTTGGTTTATGTCATGTGTGTGTGTGTGTGTGTGTGTGTGTGTATAGTTATACAAAGTATGAGAATGTTTTGCTATTACATGATATATCTTATGAATAACACATTATGTGTTTATAAAAAATTAAATTTTATTAGGTTAGTTCAATATTTTAATTAATTGTGATGTATACTTCATATGTCGGAATACACACTTATTGGCCGTATACTAGCACCAGTACCTACACTCGGATCCATATCCCCAAATCCTAAAACATAAGTAATTGAAGAATCCGACCTTTAAATCAGCACACGTATCAAATACCCACCTGAGTTCGAGCAACTTAGCTTATTTTAGCATGCACTTATGTACAGTAAAGTGCACATTTCAATTGTATTTGTGCTTAATGTCCAAGCAGACACTAAAGTGTTTCAATGTTATTTAACTATTGACTACATTGCGTTGGACCTGATTGACTATGTAAGCTAAACGAATTTAACTATAGATGAATAATTGAGTGATGTTGGCAATACACTTGAAATTATGTGTTAACTATACATGGTTTAACTGAGTGATAGTTAACAATACACTTGAAATTATGCTCCATTCATCCAAACTTAATAGTCCTATAGTTTGATCTAGCACGGGGAATAAGAAAAAGAGTGAAACGTTAGTTAAGTATTTGTTAGGAGAATATGTGAGATTATTAGTAAACTCTTAAAATTTTGAACAGAAATGGGTCAAAAATGCCCTTAAACCATGTGAAATGAACAAAAATGCCCTCCATCCATAATTTGGTCCAAAGATGTCTGTGCCGTCCAAGCAAGTCCCAAACTAGATTTCTCTAATTTCAAGGTCGCCAGAGGTCAAAATCTGGCCAGCCGAAAACTGGCCCTGCTGTTTGCAAGTACAGTACCCTTCATATGCCTTTTTCAGTGAAAACCAATCCCCCACCAGTCCTTACAAAACTGTTCCGACCAGACCCCACCCTTTTTGGTTCTGGCTGTATTAACCGCATCTTTTGGCATAACAGGGTATTCCTTACCTTGAGACCAAATTGGCTATTGGGCAGTGAAAATAGTAACACGTGTCCCTAACGCTATTCCTGTAATAGGATCACCTTTGGTCGAATTATTGCACGGAAGCACTAGTGTGGGACAATCTACTTTGACTCGTTTTTATAGTTTACACACTTTTGTATTGCCGCTTCTTACTGCCGTATTTATGTTAATGCACTTTCCAATGATACGTAAACATACCATTTTCAAGGTCACCAAAATCACTTTTCTGTCCATCGAGTCATTGACCTCGCCAGAATCACATAGGGAAGGTGAACACTGCCCTCGAACCTTCTGTCTTTCAAACAAGGCTCATTCTTAGAGGTATTAAAATGGTAGAGGTATTCCAATCCCTTTGATGTGAAATCACACCCATCGAATTCTTCCCTTTCGCTGGCTGGTTGCGAGTATGAGTTGAATGCTTTGTTAGGGTTTCTTCGGTTTGACCCAGTCCATTTAGCCGTTTCTCTGCTATTGAACCGGTCCTGTTTCTTTTTTCTACCCTTTCTCAGTTAACCAAGGGTAAAATAATCCTTTTGCCCTCTTATTTCTATTTTTGTAGGTCACCAATTTGAAATCTCCTTCATCTTTCCCAGCTCCGTCATTCCATAAATGGCAAAGGACCTATTTTTTACCAGGCCAAACTCTCCTCACATCTCCCTCCCTTCTATCTTCCCCTCTCCTCCTTCCCTATTCCTTCTCCCTCTCCCTTCTTCGTTTCCCCTCCCCTGCCCAGAATACTCCAACACTTTAAGGAAGAATTATGGGTATAACCATACCCTAAACTCCTGCATCCATCCTCAGAGATCATTGAAATTGGAATTTTCCCCCCATTTTTAACATACACCTTAGCTCTTGACATATCACTCATACAACACCTCACATCCACGAAACTGCTGCAAAAATCTTCCGCCTTCTTGAACAAGTTCACACACCATAGCTGAATCGGAACTCCTAACAATTTTGATCGCAGCATACCCCTCTCTGGTCCTCCCCTTTACACAACCAGAGTTGTCATGTCATCTGTCCGGCCTCAGAAACTCTCCGTTCATCCACCTATGTCCCTCCTCAAACACCATCGCAGCTTCTAGTTTTGATGTGAACAGGAACAAGAAATTGAGTCTCTCAGCTTTGACAACTTTAGCCCCTTCTCCATTCTCCAAGCCTCTGCAGCTCAAGTAGCAACCATGTTTGATGATCCCATCCAACTAGCAAACTTCCTCACAAGACATGTCTTTAGAAAATTCTTTTCCGAGTATGTTCATTCGAAAGATTGAGTCTGGATTCTTTCACGCCTTCATTTTGTAGCAGCTTTCTTCTATGTCAAGGCTTGGCCAAGCTAAAGCATGTTTGTAAGATGTCTCTTTGAGTTTATTCGCTTCTAGAAAGAAGTAGGAGACTCCTCACTCCCTTTCTCTAGCCATTTTATCTTATATTTGCGAGGATTCATATAGCAGACACAAATATTTTTAAATTAAGAGCTAGTGGTTATTGTTGTTGGAAACTAAAGAGACCGCAAATAACTTTTTATCATGAAAATGTAATATTTGAAAAAATCAAAATTAAAGAAAACCCAGATTACTCACAAAAATATTCCGAGAAAGTGACTTCCATTTTCAATCCCATATTTTTTTAATTTTTTTTAATTGAATTTTAGACTTATTTAAGTTTTGAGACAGAGAACTTTAGATTTTCTAAAAGGGATGATAGTAGATAATCTCTTTTCCTAAAATTTAAAAAAATCCTACATTAAAAGTATTCAATCAAACTGTCTTTTTCCTCCGAATTGTGGAAAGATACTATGGTATTTTAAATTTATTTTTATGAAATAAGAAGGAAAAGGATTGCTTGATCCTTGAAGAGTTTTTTCAATACAAAGTATTGATTGATCGTCTTATTAGGACAATTCATGATTCATATGCTTTGTCAGAAGGAATGATCCAATGGAATTCATGGATTTACCTGGGTCAGTTTATGGGTTAATCAATAAAGGATTTTTATAGTCGAAAAACATTGGAACGAGAAGTGCAAGAAAAATCAAAGAAAAAGATCAAATCTTTGGACGCCCTGAAAAAGATGAGGTGCTTGAAAATGGTCTAAGTAGTTGAATAGGAGGATCACTATGATTACAGCCCTTTGTAAGTTTACCACTGACAAAAATGATGTCATTACGATACAAAGGAGTGCAAATTAATACTCCTCCATCTTATTTCATATGAGAAATTTTGACAGAGTTTAAGATGTTAATTTAACCTACATGTATTTTATAAGTAATGGTGAAAGAAAATTTTAAAACAAAAATTGAATAAGCACATCACATCCAAGCTAGATTTTATTTACTAAATAAATCTAAATTATCAAAAGTTATGAAAATTAAAGTGAAAAACTATTAGTAGTGAATGGTGTTAAAAAAATATGGGACAATGCAAACTTCAAAGATAATGGGACAAAGGTAATCCTAGCTTACATGAAGTTGGACTTCTACATATATAAAATTAACCAGTCGAGGAATCTGGAACGAACTCAAGATAGAAGGAGGGTAAAGACATAAAATAAGTTCGGACAAGACTCAAGAGTAACAAAAGGTGAAGAAAGGAATCTCTCTTTCAAAAGTTGCATACCTCTAAACTTGGTGGATGCTACAGCGGTAAGAAGTACCTTCAGAACCTGAAGAGTCGTACTGCATAGAAATCCTCAAAAGATTTATCATTCAAGAAATATTAAGTTAAAATATATATCAAATAAAAGAGGCACATAGCTAACAGGAGCAAACGATTTGCTGATAACTTGAAAGGGAATATACATAAGAAAAAGTCAAAATAAGAGAGGTTTCTACCTATCGGTAGACAAATTATCCACACAGCCGCAGACCCTGTTCAGGATGTCTGTAAACAGCGTCACATTTTCCCCACCATCTATGCCAAGATCTCCCTCTAGATGATCGTAGGCAATCAGTTTCTGCAGATATACAGAGAAAGTTATCACTGATTTTTGGATATGCTTTTTGAGAATCTCTGAGCACCCGAAAGAATGTTCTTAGATATTCAATCTATGAAATATACAAAGATACCTGTTTTATCAATATGAAACAGTTGGCATATTCACTCAAGTTATTCATGCTCATTCACGCATATAATGTAAAAAAACAGGTACCAGAAAGACTGGTACAAATGACTCAGCTTTGAGGATACCAACAAATAAATAGAGCAAATGAGGTCCATGATGCATGTTTAAATGAACCTACCCAAGTTTATAACCTGGATGATGGCAAGAAATTTCAAAAGAAGGAAGAAACTAATGATGCCTAACATAAATAATAAAGAGAAATAAATTTTCAAGTGTCAAGGCCCAAAAGAATGCTAAAGTACAGCAGCAAGAACCTACATGAAGACAATCCAAAGCAAGCTCCATGATCTTTCCATTCTTCGTCTCAAAAGCCAGCCGAAGTGGATTTAGCACGAGTTCTGCCTGTGCTTGGCTTAAAGTATTGCCTGCTTGAGCTAAAGCTGTCACTATAGTTCCACTTTGGCTTGATGGCCTGCTTATCTGTTCTGCACCCTCACCACTAGGCAAAGCAGTAGTTGAGTCAAGTGGTGCTGCTTCATTTTCCGAGGCTCCAGTGTCAGTAGAACTGCATGAGAGGTAATTCCGTGAGCCGTTAATTTATAAGACATATAGAGTAGGAAAAGTCAACGAAAAAAATAATAGAACTAGAGGTTCAGCCCAGTCAACTAATGGATTAGAAACAATATCCAAAATCGAAATACTTTTGACTGTAATCTCATTTCTACCAAAAAATCATATAGCATTCTGAGCAGTAGAGTACCCGTAGCTCAGAGCGTAGCCAATAAAATCTGATAGAAGCTATAATTTTCAATGGCATGAAATTTGAACAGAAAAAAAGATATATGCGCTGAGCTAATAATAGGAGGAAACTGAAGAAACAATAAAGTTGAAGATTGGAAGATAAAGTATATAAGAGCAAACAATGTGATAGTGCCTACCTCTGATCTACAGCTGAAGATGTTGCAGCATCACTCTCGGTGGATAAACTTTGCTGACTAGATGCTTTTGAATTGTCTGGAGAGCAGACAAAACCGGAATACATAGTAAATCAGGAGAATCACTTCATTTTAACAAGGGGCAGAAGCAAAAAAGATGTTCCAAAACAAGAAGCAGTTCAATAACTTTTTTTTATGAAGTTGTTCTATTACTAGCATGAAGATGTAATGGTTATGTGAGAAATATTAAAAAGAATATTATTGAATTGTTGTGTTTTCTACATTATTACATTGAGACCCTATTTATAGACACTACAATACAATCCTTTACCAAGTAGGATACTAATTACTATTTCTATTTCTATTTCTATTCTAAATAGGATTGTATAAACATACTCCTATTCTAATAGGATTGTATAAACTTATTCCTATTCTAATAGGATTGTATAAACCTATTCATCTTCTAACAGGTTACAAAAGAAGTATTGTTAGCTACAATACATTTGTCTATGCTAGAAAAAGGAGCTAACAATGTCCATAAGGGACAATGGCTGAAGAAAAAAAAAATGGGACGCTATGCTAACACAGTGAAACTGCTAGCTCCAAATAAACTAATCTATGTGCAGGGAGCTAACAAAATCCAGAAACTGTTCGGCAAATTTACAGAGGGAAGTTTAACAACATATTTAACACTAAGACATGCAACATAATCAGATCCAGACAAGCATAGAAATACATAAGACAGATGAAACAAAAACAATATTGAATTTTAATATATGGTTTATTTATGATCTTATAAGACCCTAGGGTGATTCAACGCCATCCATTTGGAAAAATTTATCCCCCCATAAACTAGCTTTTGAGACATTCAACCTCACTCGAGTCAATAGACTACCTGCTCAAAATTATTTATCATTTGTAACAAGCACTCCCAGCATCCAGATACATAACCAAACCATCACTTCCTCTATACAGTAGACTAAGTCAAAAGGAACTTTGGTAGCATCAGCTGAAAAATCTAATTTAAACTATTTTCTTTATGAAAGTTATTAGTATCGCAAACAAATTTCACATTGCTCATATGACACTTAATATTCATGTGATCATAACATTTCCGAAGACACTACAAATCAAAGTCAACATGTATCATGTTTAAAGCATATCCTTCTTTTCTTCTTGTTGTACATCTACATCTTACGGGGTAAAATTCCTCCGGGTTTGTCAACAACAGTACAACATTCCTACTTATGCAAGAGATTTGAGAAGGTTGATGAACGCTGTCCATGAAATACCCACTTTTTTTATTTGACAGTTAATGTTACCAAAGTTCCTTTCAAAGAGGATCTCGCAAACCTATTTTACAGTTCTCATATAACTCTTAATATTCACGTGATCCTCAATTTTCTCAAGACACTTCAATCCATGTCATGTCAAGCCAACAGTAGCAGAAAAGAAAAAATTGCAGTCAGATGCCGATGGGCATTTAGTTAACAAATTTTGGCCAATTGTTATTTTATTACCCGCTTTTAGGCCAATTTATGTATGTATATCTTGAAATTCTTTTAATTTTTTTCCTTCAACCCCAATCTCTCTCTCTCTCTCTCTCTCTCTCTCATTATATATATATATATACACACACGTTCATTCAATGACCAGAAAACCAAGTCTCTCTACGTTCATCACTGTTGCTGGCCAGAATCAATTGTTGCGTTCAAATCTTGTATTTGCTAAGGCGTTTTCTCTTTAATATTGGAAAACATCTTGGATTTTTTTTTCTTTTATGACTAGGGAAACCCGCAGCCGCTACCCTTAAAAAAATACATATCTTTGTTTCTTTTCCACAAATGATTGTTAATCCATATCTTTAGTCATTAACTTCTTCTTTTCTCCTTTCTAGTTTCAGTCTATAACAATAAAATAACTCCAATTAATGGAATAATTTTGTAGAATGGAAAACCTTGCCAATTTCACGTAATCATTCGCCACTTATCCGAGATCTGGAAATCTAGCTTGGGAAATATAGATTGGTAGCGATTGAAACTCATTTGAATCGATTCAAGCAGCTGAAAAATTGATGAAGAAGATGACTTGTTTAACCTTTGATTTTCTATATAACAATGTGGATACATTGTTTATACATAGTTATACACTGGTTATTCATGGTTATATAGAAGATATACACTGATGTTCTTGATGATAATGATCATGACGTTTTAAACTGGAAACAAAATATATGTTAAAAGAACATTAGAAAAAATATGTGGTGAGGAGAAGATGTCCTCAACTGGTAAAACAGCCAACAATAAGATTAGCAACAAAAAAATTGATTAGTAAGACTAGCAACAACATTATGTTCTACAATTCCCTCTAGTTTCATCGCGCATCAAACAGTACAGCACTCCCAAAAGTACCAGTAAGATTAGTAACAATGACATTCCGTTCTACAATTTCCTCCACCTTCATTGAACATCTAACAGGCTATACCCCCAAACACACCCATACCGTCGAACCACAAAGGAAGTAAAACAAGACTACTTTCTACAAGTCAAATCTACCGGCATATACTAGTTTTGAGGTTTTAGAGTTCTTTCTAGCCATATAATCCAGCGTCGAGCCAAAGAAGCAGCACATCTTAAATTTTTGCATTCCTTCCTCTTCATAGTAAACAGAAGCAAGATGTAAATCATAATTTAATGGGGGGAAATTAGAATAGTTTCCCTAGTACTCTAAATAGCCTCATTCACAATCCATTCAAAGGAGCTGTTAGAATAGGTAGTTATGTCAGAATAGGGTTAGTATTAGTCACAATGTAAATATGTAGTGTGGCCAATACTGGTAGTATGGATTGATTGTGTAAACTTTACGAAAAGTAACCATAGAAAAACCCGAATTTAAGACATTCATATTCACTCACTCTTTAAATATCTTCTATTATTTTGGTGGGGGGTGGGGGGGGGGTATTCCACCAGCAAAACTCCTAGTAACCATTCTATTTCGAGCCACTTCCAACAATTTCTAGCATCAAAACTTTTTAGGTTTATATTTCTTGTAACTTTTTGGTAATCCTTCCAGCAAGGTTCGACTCAGCATCCTGGCATGTCTTCAATCAATTCTCAACAATTGTTCTCATGTTTTTTTGAAAATTGTAAATCTTCATTTAGTTGATTCCAGAGAACATTGAATTACAGATTCATACGGTAACAATCCCGATCAAACACTAGGACAGTAACAGTAACTAATAAACCATAATGGAACTTCAACCAAACCCAGTTCCCACGTACTTCAAAATAATCTAATAGGAGCGGAAAATCCAACTCATCCAGTTCCCATTTGAGGCACCACCACCACCTTTCTAGTGAGATACAGTCATTATAACAGTCACCGCCATATCCACCTTCATGACTGCCACCTCATATCCTCCACCATGCCTTCCCCACGGTAACCACTATATTTGTTGCTTTGCAGGATTGAGTTCCGTTCACCGTGATGTTACGACCGTCAAGGTTTTGGCCCATTCATCCCCTCGATAGTATCCCCCAATGGATTGCTTATCCTTGAAGATAAGAATGCCGAATTCTCTATGTCTACCAGTATCCTAGTCAATGATTATCTTTGATTAGAATATTGTGCTGCATTGTGAAAGAGCCTCCCAAGTGTTTGGTCAGTGGTAGCCTATCTGAGCCCACCGATGAAGGGCATGTATTCCACTCGTCATATCTTTAGAGAAACTAGGAAGAAGAAACCTAAAGACAAAGTGAAGGGAAAGCTCTGATAATTTTCTGCATGTCTTTCTATATATTACTTCAATTCTTCAGAATATCATTCTTCAAATTGATATTTCTTCAATCTAAAACATGTTGGTTAGATTTGGAATTTCTGGTTCCAAGCACATGAGACTTCATAATTAGAGTGGCAGTATGATGTCTTACCTGAGTAGATGATGATGAGCTCTTTCAATAAAAGGAGCTTAACTAGTCATTTTCATCAATGGCTTCTAACGCTCAAACAATAATCATGTTGCTTGTGATTTTCAAACTTCCACTTTCGGACCTTAAGTTTTAAACTCTAGAACTTCTAACCATATTGGGGATACTAAATTCTTCTATAATTTTTACTCTCAATTGCTTCTGACAATCACATTTGTGAATTGATCATGATTAAACCATGACAACAAAGTAGATTGAGCTACGAATAATCAGATAATTGTTGTCCTCATATTGCTCTTCGGCTCTTCCCATAATACACTTGTAGCAAACAGGCTTCTCCAGACACCAACCAAGAGAAGCATTTCACTTTCAGGGGGGGGAAAACCTTTTCTAAATAGTAGTGATTGCAGGCAGGGGCGAATCTAAAGACAAAATATAAGGCAAGTGAACCCATGGCCGCTCTAGTAAACTAGATATTTCATGTATATATTTTCTAAAATTGACATAATATTCTCTGTTGGCATCCATGCTACAAGGAGTCTAAATAGTGTTCATCTAAATGACTAAGTAACAATTCTCATTAATACATATTTTTCCCACCACCCATGTTCTAAAAATACTAAATTGTTCCTCTCCATTTTCCATTTAATCTCTCAAAGTCCTGAATCTACTTCCAAATTGAAACATGAATAAAAAAACATAGATCTGAAATGAAATGAAATCAAGTAAAGCAAAGCAAATGAAGATACGAACCAATATATGATTGGATAGCTATCTGAAGAGCAGAATACTTCTTATTAGAACACTCTTTGAGCATTGATTCCAATGCTCGAGTGATGAAACCTCCCGCAGCACCGCCAGCCATTTTTCTTTGTTTTTTCGATCTTTAATCAAAAGAATCGATTTGAAAGCATCAATGCAATCCCTGTAACACTCGAGAAAGAAGAATTGTTGAGATCTTGTGGAGAAAACCCAGAGATCTGAAAATGGAAGAAAGACGACGGGAAGGTGGGTTCAGATTGCTGACCGTTCTACCACCTCCGGATCTGTTTTTAAATTAACTAAAATGAAAAAACAGATACAGTATATTTTACTCTCTTGATTTATAGGACTGATCCTCTGTTTCTTCTTTTTTAAGTATCCATTTTTTATGTTCACAAATTTTTATAACAGCATTGATCTCTATTTGTTATATTATAGTGTTGTATTTCTTTATAAAATTAATATTTTATGACAATTGTATTTAATTTGTAAAAACTTATATATTACATATAAAAGTTAAAAGGGATATTAAAATATTAAAATAATCTCCATTAATATCATGCACATTAGTAAATTTCTAGTATAAATATTTTTAAAAATTTATATATATTTAAATATTGTTCATTAGTTGTGGTGATAACTTCACGAGAAAAGGCAAGTGATGTTTGTCTTTTTTTTTAAAGTGCATGCTCTTTCTATTTTTTAATTAAATTGATTAACAATATGATTTCTTATGAGCAAAATTACTTTTCTTTTTTTTATGTATTTTCTCTATGATAGCTAAATGTGATTCAATGTCAATATATATATATAGAATAGTATTTCATTATAGCAGCAATGAAACTTTCAGACAAACGTCATCCTAGTACTTTTGTCTTCTAGTAAGCTTAATTTGATTGGATTTTTTTTAGGTTAGATGTAGGATTGGTTAGAGATTGTTTGGATTTAAAAGTTGATGCTACTTTTAAATCGGTTTAATTTCTGAGTGTTTGACAAATCATATCATATATATATATATATATATATATATATATATATATATAAAAGAGAATCTTATGCCTGCCTACGTGGGGCCACCACAAACCAAGATTCCCTTTTAATTTATTTATTTCCAAAACTAGCCTTCCTCTTTCATGAAAAATTGTAATTTTTATGAAAAGTTGCGACTTTAATGAAGAGTTATGACTTTTATAAAAAGTTGTGACCTTTATGAAAAAATTGTGACTTTTATGGAAAGTTGCGACTTAATGAAGAGTTGCGACTTTTATGAAAAGTTGTGACTTTTATGAAAGGTCGTGACCTTCCCGAAGAGTTGCAACTTTTCCAAATAATTGTAACATTTTCGATAAGGCACATTAAACATTTGTTCACACTACCCTTTGTTGTCTATTAATAGAGGAATTTCCTCTCATTTTAAAACAACAAAAATTTTGAACCTCCTCCTCCTCTTCTTCTTCTTCTTCTTCTTCTTTTTCTTCTTCTTCTTCCTCCTCTTCTTCTTCTTGGTGTTCCTCGTCTTCTTCTTCTTCTTCTTCTTCTTGTACTTTCACTGACACCATTGTTTATGTTACAGATCTTGGTATGTATTTTTACGGTCATTAATTTATGCTTATGTTATTAAGGATATATGATAAGATGCTATAATTTTAATTTTCCTTCACATTATTATTGTTTGTTACTCAGTGATCTTGTATGTAAGATAATATAGTATTTTGGTTTTAATGACGGATAGATTTTAAGTATTATTTTATAAATTTCGTGATATTAATGTTTGTTACTACGTAATCTTGTGTGTAAGATAATATAGTGTTTTAGTTTTAATGACTTCCTTTACATTATTAATGTTTGATACTACGTAATCTTGTATGTAATATAATATAGTGTTTTAATTTTAATGACTGATAGATTTTAAGTATTATTTTATAAATTTCGTGATATTAATGTTTGTTACTACGTAATCTTGTATGTAAGATGATATAGTGTTTTAGTTTTAATGACTGATAGATTTTAAGTATTATTTTATAAATTTCGTGATATTAAATTCCCGCACGAAGAGCGGGTAATTTTACTAGTATAAAAATAATAAAATAAGTCAAAAAGTGACTTAAAATAAGTTAGAAAGTGTTTGGCAAAGTTAAAAAATAACTTAAAATAAGTTAAAAACTAAAAGTTGGTCTCTCCTACTTCTTATTTTTTGACTTAAATGTCATTTCAGTTTGACTTTTTATTTTTGACCTAAAAGCTACTTTTATAAGCTAATCCAAATGGGCCTTTGTCCTAAATGAAACCAAATATAATCGAATGTAATCACATAACTTCAGCATGTTTGTTAGAGAAATTGAGGTGAGTAATTACACTATCGAAAATTGATGGTAATTACATAGTCTAATAATAAAGTGTCACGATCTGAGTCTTCACCCTGGACGTGGCCAGCACTTGAGAACCATTGTTGGTCCCCAAAGAGAACCCCCATCCTAGCTAACTACAAGCGGAAGACTAACTCAAGCATACACAAGCATCAAAAGTGAAGAATTATTTAAAAATAGCTCATTAAATCTTAAAGTTATAAATACTTTAAATAGAATATCTTAAATTGAATATTGAAAGACTGACTGTAACACCTCGAAATTTGAAAATCTATGTTTAAAAGGGAAGTCCAATTTTTGGGCACAATGGTGATCTATGAGTCCTATCTACGGGTCGTAGAAGGGAAGTCGTAGACTTGGGTTTGAGTTTTTTTGAAATACCTAGTCCCAGTAGTTGACCTACAAATGGACATGATGGGTCGTAGGTTGTTCGACAAGTCGTAGGTAGGTCTCGTAGGTAAGTCCTAGACTTAGTGAAATTTTAAAGCTTAAAGTTGGTTTCTATGGTTGGCATGTAGGTCTGTAGGAAGACCTACGAGCCGTAAATGGGTTCCGTCAAAAAGTTGGCCTAATTAATAGTCTCTAAACCTATCTACAATTGACCAGTCCTACAGGCCGTAGGTCCAAACCGTAGATGAGAGTTGACAGTTATTTTTCAGTCTTTTTTCTAATTGTTTTAACCCTATACTACACCGTTTTACCTCTAAATCTAAGCCCTATAAATACCCTTCACCCTTAGAAATTTCCCCCAACTTATTCATTCCCTCAAATTCCTAAAGTCTCTTCAAGGTTTTCTCCAAAAATCTTCTCTCTAGATCAAGGAAAAAGAAGCTAAAGTTCTTCAAGTACAAGTCTCCTTTCTTCATAATTACTTAAAGCTTCACTTAAGGTATGTAGGGATTTTATCAATGGGTTCAATCACCTATTGAGTCCCCAAAGTTTCTTCAATTCTCCAATTCAATTTCCCAAAAATTGATTAGGTTTTCATTCACTTCCTCATGGGTTCTATTTGTATGGATTCAATTACTTTTTTGTGATCTTATTTTGATGATTTGGACTTAATAACGTGCTTTTCAACTAATTCCATGTGAACCCATGCATTGATCTATGAATTGGACTATGAACCCTAACTTACATGATTTTATGAAGAAGCTTGAATCTATAGATATATTTTAATGAAATCATGCATATTTTCATGAAATCAATATGTATGACTTAAAGTAAGCTTATAGATGAATGTATCTATATGTTCTATGAAACTTGGCCACATGGCATTAATGACATCTAGATTTTCCCTCAATGCTTTTGGGCTACTTTCCTCAATTAGGTCTTGATTAGTATGGTGTCCAAATATGCCAATGATTATTGATCACACTTTTAAAACTATTTCCATTAGTAGTAGGGCATTTCTAGCATGAAGTTAATGACTATGGGCCTTATAAAGCTATTATGAAAATATCATGGATGGTGAAAGATTTTCTCACGCATGGTCTAATGAGCTACTCTATGATGTCTCTAGATTGGATTAGTATCGTAATTGTACTTTTCCACGGATGATATAATGAATATGATTAAATGACTATTCCGTGGGATTTATACTAGAGAGGCTTCACTCAAACGGGCATAACTTCTTACTTTGAGCTCAAAATTTAGCAAACTTGGTGGCATTGGAAAGAGGACTCAAAGACCTTTAATTTGATAGCTCATGGGACCTCTAATTCTTTATGTGCTAAAAGTTATGGTCATTTGAAGTTGATCCAAAATAAAAAAATGATCGAAGTCTGAGGTGTTACAATATCTCCCCTTTGGGAATATTCGTCCTCAAATGAGGTCACTCTAAGCAAAATAGGGGTGGGAAGCATCTAACAACCCTAACTCAAGAACACAACATGCAATTCACATAACTCAGCATATAAACTTAAAGAGTACTTTACAATGAGTTAGTACCTTAGTTTGGACTTTCTCCGAAAGGAAAGAGATGTGGATATCTCTTCTTCATATCCTTCTCGGCCTCCTAAGTAGCTTCCTCAACGAATTAATTTCTCCGTAAGACATTGATTGATTCAACCTCCTTGGTGTCCAACTTGCGAACCTAACGATCCAAAATATGAACGGGCATTTCCTCATAAGATAGGTTGTCCTTGATAACAATATTTTCAATAGGTACTATTAGTGAAGGATCGCCCAAACACTTCTTTAGCATGGATACATAGAACATCGGATGAACTGTTGCTAACTCAAAAGGTAGCTCCAATGCATAAGCTACATTGCCAACCTCTTGGATATCTTGTAAAGACCAATATACCGGGGACTGAGTTTCTCCTTCTTACCAAATCTCATAACACCCTTCATGAGTGAAACCTTCAAATAAACCCAATAATCAACCTCAAATTCTAAGTCTCTCCTCTTAACGTCTGTATAAGATTTCTGAAGACTTTGTATGATTTTCAGCCTTTCTTGAATGATCTTTACTTTCTCTATAGCTTGATGAACTAAGTTTGGCCCTATCAACTCAGCTTCACCAACCTCAAACCAACCAATAGGCAATCTACATCTTCGCCCATAAAGAGCCTTATAAGGAGCCATCTAGATACTAGAGTGATAACTAGTATTGTAAGAAAACTCTATGAGAGGCAAGTGATCATCCCAATTACCTTTGAATTCTATGACACATGCCCTCAACATATCCTCTAGAGTTTGAATTGTTCCCTCTGCTTAACCATCAGTCTGAGGATGGAAAGCTATACTAAGGTTCACTTTTGAACCCAAACCTTTCTGGAAGGATTTCCAAAATAAAGCTGTGAATTGTGCACCTCTATCTAAGATGATAAACAAAGGATCCCATGAAGTCGAACTATCTCTTGAATATACAATCTGGCAAAATCCTCGGCTGAATTTGCAGTCTTTATCGATAAGAAATGGGTTGATTTAGTCATCTGATCTATAATCACCCAAATCAAATCATGCTGCCTATGAGATCACGACAAGCCAGTTATGAAATCCATGTTAATCATCTCCCACTTACATTCTAGAAGAGCTATGTTTTGAGCTACACCACCACCGGGCCTTTGGTTTTCTACCTTGACTTGATGGCCATTCGGGCACTTAGCAACGAACTCTGCAATGCACCTCTTCATACTACTCCACATATAGACTTCTCTCAAGTCATGGTACATCTTTATGGAACCGGGATAGATAGAGTATTTGGAACTATGAGCCTCTACCATGATCCTCTCTTGGAGCTCATCCACATTTGGTACACACAATCTACCTTGGTATCTTAATACACCATCTCCCCCATGTTAAAAAGTCATCACCTTTTGCTTATGAACATTCGCCTTTAATTCACGTAAAACAGAACTTTGGTCTTATTTCTCCTTTACCTCACACACTAGTGATGATTTAGCCCCATTCATCACCACTACTCCACCTTCATTGGAATCTAACAAACAGACTCCCAAACATGCAAGTCTATGCCCATCTTTGGCCAATTCTTTCTTACCTTCATCAATATAGGCAGTACTTCCCATGGACAACCTGCTCAAAGCATTAGCAACAACATTAGTCTTACCTGGGTGATAGAGGGTACTCATGAAGTAGTCCTTGAGCAACTCTAACCACCTCCGTTGTCTGAGATTAAGCTCATTCTGACTGAAAAACATACTGGAGACTCTTATGGTCGGTAAATGCATCTACATGAACACCATAGAGATAGTGACGCCATAGTTTTAGAGCAAACACTACTACTGCCAACTCGTGATCATAAGTCGGGTAATTCTTCTCGTGAATCTTGAGTTGTCTGGATGCATAGGCTATAACCTTACCATTTTGCATTAATACACAACCTAGTCCAACTCTAGACGCATCACAATAAACAACAAAGCCTTTTGTACCCTCCGGTAGGGTCAACACTAGGCCAGTAGTTAACTAGGTTTTCAATTCCTGAAAGCTTTTCTCACAAGCTTTAGACCATTGAAACTTAATTATTTTCTGAGTCAACTTAGTCAACGGGGATGAAATAAATGAAAACCCATCAATAAACCTTCTGTAGTAACCAGTCAATCCCAAGAAACTCCTTATATCAGTTGGAGATGTGGGTCTGGGTCAGTTCTGCACTTCTTCGATCTTCTGAGTGTCAACTCGAATCCCTTCACCAGACACAATGTGGCCTAAGAACGTCACAGAATCAAGCCAAACCTCACAGTTAGAAAATTTGGCGTACAACTCTCTATCTTTGAGATTTTGGAGAACTATTCTATGATGACTAACATGATCCTCCTCATTTCTCAAATAAATCAAAATGTCATCAATGAATATAATCTCAAACATGCCGAGATATGACTTAAATACTCTATTCATAAGATCCATGAACGTTGCATGAGCATTAGTCAAGCCAAAAGACAGAACAAAAAATTCATAATGACCATAATGAGTTTTGAATGTTGTCTTCGGAATGTCACTTTTTCTTATTCTCAACTGATGATAGCCAGATCTGAGGTCTATCTTATAGAAGCAAGTGGCACCCTAAAGTTGATAGAAAAAAATATCATCAATTCTCAAAAGGGGATACTTATTCTCTATAGTGACGTTGTTCGACTGGCGGTAATCAATACACGTTCTAAGGGAGCCATCTTTCTTCCTCACAAATAAGACCGGAGCGCCCCAAGATGAGGCACTTGGACAAATGAAACCCTTATTAAGAAGATCTCTCAACTACTCTTTTAACTTTTTTAACTAAGTTGGATTCATTCTATATGGCAGAGTAGAGATAGGTTGAGTACTAGAAAGAATGTCATGCCAAAGTCTATTTCTCTCTTAAGAGGGACTCTAGGAAGATTGTCTGGAAAGACCTCTGGAAACTCACTCATAATTGGAACTGACTGATTAAGCAGTGTCTCAACACACTTGAGTCATTAATTCAGACTAAGTGATAGATGCACCCCTTGGAAACTAACTTTCTGGCCTTAAGGTACGAAATGAAACGACTCTTAAGTACTGCTGAATTACTCATCCACTCAAAAACTGGCTCATTAGGAAACTGAAACTTGACTACTCGAGTTCTACAATCAAATGAGGCATTACAAGCATGAAGCCAGTTCATACCTAGAATAACATCAAAGTCTACCATGTCTAGCTCGACTAAGTCAGCTATGGTGTCCTTGTGATTAATGGAGATGGTACAATCACGGTAAAATCTTTCTTCTAGGATAGACTCACCAACATGTGTGGAAATATTGAAGGGCTGAGGAAGTCGTTTGGGAAGAATATTGAACCTTATAGCTACATATAGAGTCACAAAAGATAGACTCGCACCTGGATCAAGTAATGCATATACATCAAAAGTAAAGACTTTGATCATACCAGTGACAACATCTGGTGAATTCTCTTGTTCTTAGTGACTGGTTATATCATACAAATAATTTGCTCATTCGCCTGTCCCTAAAGTAGCTCTTCTCTTCTATCTCTGAGCATTTCTGAGCCGCCCATCGCTCGAAGAAGAAAGATTGGGCTCTGTTACCCCCATTACCCTGCTTGTTCTTGGGGCACGATCTTATGAAGTGACCTGTCTGACAACACTTGAAGCAACCATTGGATCCATCACAACATGCTCCTAGGTGGTTTCTACAACACTTAACACATGTGGGTGTCCAATTAGCCCATTTTGCCACACTACCTTGAAACTAAGTAGGTCGAGCTTTGAAATTCTGGGAGTTTTGGTTCCTAAAATCACATATGTTCTTTGGTGTAGGCGCACTAGCTGACGATGGAGTAGGTCCAGGTGACCTTTTCTGAAAAGAGGACTGGTTCCTATTTCTGGTCTTCTGCTGGCCGGACTCCTGATTCGATGTCTTAGCCCTCTTACTGTGGAACTCCTTCTTGTCTTTAAACTTATCATCTTCAACTTGCTGCACATGGATAATAAGCATGGCTTTGTTCATATCCCCAATCAACATTGCCGACTTACCTTCCTTACTTGACAAGCGGGACAACCCTGATATAAACAAGCTCATTCTGTTTCTCATATCAGCCACCATCTTCGGAGTATAACGAGACAACTGAGTGAACTTGAGGCTGTACTCATGTACACTCATGAATTCCTAGATTCATAAATTCTCTTACCTTCGCTTCCCTTAGATCGCGGGGAAAGAAGCGCCCTAAGAAGGCACTTTCAAAAACAACCCAACTCACACGTGGTGCCCCTTCAGGCCTGCTTTTCTTTAATTGATCGTATCAAATCCTAGCAACACCTTTGAGTTGGTATGAAGCTAACTCCACACGCTCAGCATTGGCAACACGCATAACCTCAAACATCTTCTGCAGTTCCTCCATAAAGTTCTCCGGACCCTTAGTGATGTTTGACCGAGTAAACTCCGGGGGAATCATTCTTAAAAACTCACAGATTCTAGATGTAGTAGCCACATCTTGACGAACCCCTCTTTGTTGACCAACTTGATTGTCCACAACCTGAGTCAAGATCTGAATAGCATTCCTAAACTCAGTATTGGTGACATCTCTTTGAGGGGGTTGCACCTCTGGTGTGTTAGGAACCTCTTGTTCTTGAGGATACACATTCCTCCTAGTAGGACGTCCTTGAACAACTCTTCGTGTAGGTATGATCTGAAAGTTATGCACAGGCACAAATTAGAAGGAAACTTTTATAGAGTTGAACTCTATCACACGAAAGAGAGTAAGAAGGAAGTGAAATATTTCCTAAATGTTGTAGCCTCCTAGTTATAGATGTGGCACGCTTCACACCAATAAAAAGGACTCTACAGACCTAGCTTCATAGACACCCTAGGACTCTTGAACTCTGTGCTCTGATACCAAGTTTGTCACGCTCCGAGCCTACACCCTGGACGTGGCCAACACTCGAAAACCATCACTGGTCCCAATAGAACACTTGGCCTAGCTGACTACTTAGTGGAAGGCTTACTCAAGTAAAATGGGAACTCCAACTACCAAACTTAACTCATAAAGTCTCAAAACAACTCAACATCAATAAGTAATTGAAAGTACTTACATAAACATAAGTAATAATCTCCAAGTCTCAAAACATCAACAAGGGAAAACAGTGAAAGACTCCTCAACTACTACTGTCTATGAAGCCTCTAAATACTATAATAGATGTTGGGATAAGACCCACGACATCTTAACAAAGCAAAAATATAAATGTTGAACCTTCAGGAAAGCAAAGAGGCTCACCAAAGCTAACTAAAATGCAGATGATATCAACAGAGCGCTTGTTGATGACCCTGAACACCTGTATCTGCATCATAAAAAGATGCAGGTCGAATGACGTTAGTACATTGAATGTACGAGCATGTAAGAGAAAACTGAAAATAATAGATAACTGAACTAACAAGGCTGGAAGGAATACTCACCTCAACTCAACTTAATATGAAAGCAACAATAAGAGATGCAATACTTAAAGCTTTAAAACAGTAGATATAAACTCAAAATATATAAAAATACAATAACAAACTCAACACTATGAGAAGGAAATTACATGATTGGCGTGAGGGTGAACAAATTCAACATTATGAGAAGCTTTCATACCTCAAAAGAACCCTTGTTCTTGGCGAAATTCTTCAATTCATACCTCAAAAGAACCCTTGTTCTTGGCGAAATTCTTCAATTCTTGGAAGAACGCTTGAAACCCCTCTTTTCCTCTTCTTGAAACTTAGCCCTGAAAGTCTAAGCATTTATACCCTCAATTTGGGTGAGGAAAAACCTGGGTTGTCCTATTGGGGGTAAGGAAAAGACCAAAATACCCATTTCTCAAATGGATGAAAATCATTAACTAGAGAGGCTTCACTCAAACGGGCATAAGAAAACTTGGCGGCATTGGAAAGAGAACTCAAAGACCTTTAATTTGATAGCTCATAGGACCTCTAATTATTTATGTGCTAAAAGTTATGGTCATTTAATGTTGACCCAAAACTAAAAAATAATCGAAGTCTGAGGTGTTACAATCTATGACTAAACGTTAGCTTAATATGCTCCTTCTATGGTTACTGACTCTAGGGCAAGGATAAGTAAGTTTGTTTGTTTCGGGTGTACACGAAATGGTGGTTAAAGAATGTCGTACCACCATACTCATAAAGGAAATGGATATTTCCCATCTAATGACACATGCTAAACAAATAGAAGTGGAAAAGCTTAAGGAAAAGTTAAGGAGTCCAAGAGGGAAATAAGGGATAATGGTGATTTATCACATTCAAGGTCCAGTGGAGGTAATCGTTCTCAAGGTAATGAATCTAGTAAACAAAGAGTGCAAGTGTCAGAGGTGTGGAAAAAGCCATAGAGGTGAGTGTCTAGCTGGTTCTAATGCATGTTTTTGTTGTGGAAAAATGGATCATTAGATAAGGGATTGTCCTCCGGTTGCTAAGAATGTGGGAGATAATCATCGATAGACTCAACCTTACCCTTCTTCAGGTTCTAGTGGTGGTCAGAAACAAAATAGGCTATATGCACTTCAAACTCGACAAGATCATGAGGGTTCCCCAATGCAGCGACTGGTAAATTATGATTTTTTTAGCTTGTGGTTATGCATTGCTCTATATTGGGTGTTTCTTTGGCTATAATATGACCCCATGTATGGTTAATGTGTTTAAGGTCGACCTTGAAATCTTTTTTGGAAATTTCTTAAATGTTTACTTGTATCAATGGTTCCATGGTTATTAAGACTTTGGTGTTATGCTTGGTTAAGGGAGAAAGATTCAAAAAGACTAGTGAGGTTTCATCCCAAGGGGGAGATGGTGTTTGTTACATGATTGGTATGTGTAAATTGCTGGAAAGGTTCCTTGCTTAGAATTGGTGTGAAAGGTCGGGGACGATGTGATGTCTTAGTATCCCTATCTCTTTCTGTTATCTTCGGGTCTAGATTGAGGAATCAACCCTTCATGTTCACTCTTTAGGAGTCATGTGCGCTTGGTCATTTCCATGTTTCCTTATGCATGCATGCTCATGAAAAAATTAATTTTCAAAAAATATGATTTAGATTGATTGGTTGCTTCATGATGATGTGCATTTGTGTATGATTTGCAAGTATGTTTACAAAAAGAAGTTTTAAAAGTATGTTTTAGCTTAAAGTTGATATTTCTCCTTGGTTATATGAATTTTGATGAAATTGCATTCAAGATGTGTTATTAGTTTCTCTCCTACTCTATTCATGCTAAGCTTGAGTCATATTCGATGAAGAATATCTCCAAGGGGGAGATACTATAACACCTCAAAATTTGAAAATCTATGTTCAAAGGGAAAAGTCCAGGTTTTAGGCACATTGGTGATCTACGAGTCCTATCTATGTCAGAAGTCTTGCAGGCCATACAAGGGAAGTCGTAGACTTGATTTTGAGTTTTTTGTTATACCTATGGACAAGATGGGTCATAGGTTGTTTGATGATTCGTAGGTAGGTCTCGTAGGTAAGTCCCAGACTTACTGATATTTGAAAGCTTAAAGTTGGTTTCTACGGCTGGCATGTACAGTTTGTAGGAAGACCTACGAGCCGTACATGGGTTCTGTAAAAAAGTTGACCTAATGAATAGTCTCTGAACCTATCTACGGTTGATCAGCATGGTCCGTAGAAGGACCTGCGGACCGTATGTCCAAACCGTAGCTGAGGGTCGACAATTATTTTTAAAGGCTTTTAAATTTTTTTAACCTTATACTACGTCATTTTACTCCTAAATTTAAGCCCTATAAATACCCTTTACCCTTAGAAATTTCCACCAACTTATTCATTCTCTCAAATTCCTAAAGTCTCTCCAAGGTTTTCTCCAAAAATCTTCTTTCTGGATTAAGGAAAAAGAAGCTAGGGTTTATCAAGTTCAAATCTCCTTTCTTCATCAGTTCTTAGGGATTCGATAAATGTATGTAGGGAGTTCATGAATAGGTTCCAATCACCCATTGAGTCCCCAAAGTTTCTTCAATTCTCCAATTCAATTTCCTTAAAAATTATTAGGTTTGCATTCAATTCCTCATAGGTTCTATTTGTATGGATTCAATTACTTTATTATGATCTTATTTTGATGATTTGGACTTAATTACATGCACTAATTCCATGTGAACTCATGCATTGATCTATGAATTTGGACGATGAACCCTAACTTTCCGAAATTTATGAAGAAGGTTGAATCTATGGATATATTTTTATGAAATCATGCATATTTTCATGAAATCAATGCGTATGACTTAAGTAAGCTTATAGATGAAGGTACCTATATGTTCTATGAAGCTTGGCCACATGACATGAGTGGCATCTAGATTTTCTCTCAATGCTTTTGGGCTATTTTCCTAAATTAGGTCTTTATTAGTACAGTATCCGGATATGCAATCAATGATTATAAATCACACTTTTAGAACTATTTCCATTAGTGTCATGACCCAAAACAAGTCATGAGTGGCACCCACACTTAACCTCCTAGGTGGGAAAACCAATGAATTCACCCCCACTTATATTTATTATTCAACTTAGAAAATACTAACCATAATGCTGAAGCTTAAATCTTATTAATGTAATAAACACAAATTCACTAACGTCTATTAAATATCGTTTCCCCAATATATGAAATTCATCACATCAAGGACATCTAAACTCCAAATACTAAGTCTAAGAATATCAAAGACACCAAAATAAATAAATAAAGTAGTTTGTGTCAGAAAACTAATGACATCATGTCATGACCGAGAGAATCCAACACGAGCTAGAAATAAATAGTTCACCTGAAACTTGATGTGCCGGAAACTGTCTAGAGCTGAGGGCGATTCGAATTCGATGGTAGACTTGTTGCACTCCACTAAAGAAAAACACAAGTAGGGCATAGTACAGGACAACATGTACTGAGTAGATATCATCTGCCGACTCAAAATAGTAACTATATGCATAAAGTAATAGTATAAAATCAACTATAGCACTTAACAAGTGATAAGCAACAAACAACATGAACAAGTGACAACTGAAGTAAGTATGTAATCAGTCACAATATCAAGCACACACACGAGGACTCGTGCCTCCACACTACACTCATTTAGGAAATGAGTTCTTTGAGATTGAGTACATCCAGTTAATTCAATATGTTTTCCATTAATGTTATCGTGTCGGAATGTGATACCCGATTCGATAATACCGTGTAGGAACTGTCATGACCCGAGCTTACACCCTGGACATGACCAGCACTCGAAAACCATTGTTGGTCCCCAAGCGAACCCTCATTCTAGCTGACTACAAGCGAAAGACTAACTCAAGCATACAAAACTTAAAAATGAATAAAAATTCATGAAACTTAAATACAAAGCTTTAACTCAAAAGAAAACTCTGAATAATATAGTATATTCAATTCGCCCCAAAATGGGCAACTTAAGTCTTTAAAACATTTAACAAAATAAATGAATAGACTTCTGAAACTCTATTGTCTATATATGAAGCCTCTAAATGTCAAAGAAGGAAGTCGGGAGAAGACCCATGACATCCTAACAACTGATATAACTGAAAGTAAGAGTGGAACCCTCCGAAAGCAAGGAGGCTCACCATAGCTAACTCGAACTCCATGTGGTATCAACAAAGCTCATGTTGATGACCCTGTATACCTGTATCTGTGTCATGAAACGATGCAGGCCAAATGGCTTAGTACGTGGAATGTACGAGCATGTAAGGGGAATTCTAAAGCATAACATAAGCTTGAACTTGATAAAAAGGAAACATACTTACCTCTTTTCAAACTTACTCAACTCAAGAAATACTCAAGGATACTCAAACTTAATCAACTCAGAAGTACTCTAGGATAAGATATTCGACTCAGTAATAAGGTTCTCAACTCAGTGAAACTCAACAATAAAGTACTCAACAAAATGAAGCACAAATCAACACAGGATACTCAACTCGAAGGTACTTAACTTAAGATACTCAACTCAAAATACTCAACTCATGATACTCAAGGATAAAGCAATAGTAAAATATGCAATATATATATATATGGAAAGTTGTAAAACTATAGATAGCAACTTAATGTATTGAAAAATACAATAATACTCAGTGTGTATATAAAAATACAATATAACTCGGTGGGAATTTCTCTAACCGACAACCATCACTATGAGCTATGTGATGATACAACGTCTCGCCCACGCTGCCAGAATTATCCTATAATTTGCCAAGGTATAAGACCTCTCAACTAAGTGGATCCACTAATATGTGCTAAAAAACACTAAGGAATCATCTAAAAAGTATGACCCTTTCTACCCACGTCGGCTACATGTTTTATGGAGACTTGAGTTATCTGAACTCGTCCCCATATCGGTGCTTAATACTACTCCCAAAATATAATCAGATCATATGTTTTAAAAACATAAATCTTTCCGTGATTTGAGATTATTTCTCAAAATCTTTCTCTAAAAAGAGATGTTACTCAACTGCTCAAAACTCTTTTGGAAATCTCAGTTTCCCCCTCTTTTAAATGTGAAAACATTTACTCTTGGAAATACTTAGTTCTCATATATCATTTTAAGGACAATGAACTCGACTATACTCTTTCTCAACTCAAGTGCTCAAGTCTTAAAACAAAGTTTAGAAAAAGTTGTAAAAGACTTCTCAAAATACGGTTCATGCCGAATGATAAACTTGCACGACTCAATTCAAGGTTTTCAATAACCATACAAAGAACTCGATCCTCGAAACTCAACAACTCAAGACTCAAGAACTTCAATAATACTACTCATTTCAAGAATGCTCAACTCATAAGGTTCATACGGAATTATGAGCATGAACAACTTAACTCAAGGACTCAATGATACTCCTCATCTCAGGATTTCTCGACTCATATGGTTCATGCGAAATTATGGGCATGAACTATACTTAAGGACTTCATGGGTAACATGCAATAGTTCCGTGATTAGGAATATAATCTTAGAAGGGTTAGGAACTCAATACTCAAGACTTAGAACCTGAAGGTACTACTTCTCTCAAAGATACTCAACTTATGAAGTTCATGCAGAATTTATGGACATGAACGACTCGACTCGAGGGTATACATAACAACATGGAACTTATGTATATGACTTTCTCACTCTCGTACTTACTTCCTCAAAACTTAGCTCAAATCGATAGTTGATCTCAAAGGATTCACGATTGAACTCAAATACTCTCTTGGACTTACTCTTAACTCTCTCTTGAATGTGAATTATGAATTCAAGAGCTATGGTTCATGATATGAAGGATCTAGGTGATAGTATAGACTCATGAATACATTCTCCTCACTCTTATGCTCACTTACTCAAGTCTTGAAACAAGTTACAAGAAGTTGTAGAAGACTCCACAAAAGGACTCAGAGGGACTTTGCTTAGAATGTTCGAAAGAATTCTCAAAAATTAACTCTTAACACTACCTTGAATTTGAATTATGACTACAAGGTTATGATCATGTTATGAATGATTTCTAGGTGTTTAGAAGTAGCTTAGAGTAGTTAGAATCGAAAAGGAGTGAAGGTACCCTTCGAAAGAACTCAAACGGAGCAACCGACTGTAAACTAGACGGGGCAGGTGACCTTGGCGCACTGAGTGGCGCTGGGCGCCAACCCCTAAACTTTAGAACATAATTTGGGGCACCCAACCCAGAAAACCCAATGAATTTCTTTGCTCATTTTCTCACCCTAACTCGCCTAGAATCGAACAGTTTATTCCCTAATAACTTGGATTCTATTACTTAACATAAGTACACTCTAATATACTCAATAAAGCCCTCAAAAAACTCACTTCCATCTCAAGAAATCATCAAAACCCAACACAAAACGATTGAGGATGAACTTCAAGATCACTTCAAACTCATCAAAAACTCTAATCTTTCAACTTCAAGAATGAAATTTCTCAATAAATAAAATGATTGGCGTGTGGGTGAACAAACCCAACACTATGGAAGCTTACATACCTCTTAGGGATTAAACCCATGGCGAAAATCCACAACCAAACGCAGGAACCTCGACGAACGCCTTGATCCTCTCCTCTTTTCTCCTCTTCTTTTCTCTTCTCTCAAAACCCTAACTTAATTTTATGAAGCGTAAACTGAATCTAATCAGTTTTGTCCCCAACTTAATTACCAAAAAAAATTGAATTAATTGGGTAGTGAAACGACCATAATACCCTTCTTAAATCCGGTTTTGACTTTCCTTATCTAGACAGCCCAATTTCGAATGGATATATCTCCCTCATACGAACTCGAAACTGAGAAAACTCGGTGGCGTTGGAAAGATAATTCAAAGATATTTCCTACAGTATCTGGTAGCACACCTAACCCATCCTGATCTAGGAGTTATGGTCGTTTGAAGTCGACCCAAAACTCATACTTAGCTTAACTTTATCAAACTTTCCAAATTTGATTATTTCCAAAAATGATTTCTTTACAATTCTAAGTCTTTCTAGTTCTTTGAAAAAGTGATGTGTTACAATATATACCCCTTGGGATCATTCGTCCTCGAATGACGGCTGGACTGGGTATGAGACGGGATTACTCTTATCACTTTGCCATACTAAATAGAATTGTCCGCATTACTATTCGAAACCAACTAAGGGCTCCCATTTAACTATTTCTCATAGAAAAACTCATCTTTTTATTCCTCCTCATTAAAAACCTTAGATGGAATTATCACACCATCATTATCAAGGTAAGATCATTAACTTTCTCTTTTTAACATTACTCCACTACTAAAACGACCTCTAAAAAGATATCCCCCAAACTCTTTAGAACTCATTACTATCTTACTCTCAAATACTTGACTTAATTTCTTATCTCGTCATCTCCCCCTTAGGTCTAAAGCCAACACTTGAAAGCTATGGACCTGTTCCATTATCTCTAACTGGTCTACATTCTCTTTTACTTTAACACTCGGGAGAAGCTTATCTCATGACTACTGAACTCTCAATAAGCAGGTTATAAGACCTTTCTATGGTGTTTCTCTTAACCTCTTCTGATTACATACCCTCTCGGTACACCTCTTAATGCTCTTGTTACTCTTGTGACTTAGCCAAACTTCACTGCCCTTATCTAAAGGTTAGGCCCTCTCACTTGTACCACTCATATTCATTGCAGCTAACACCTCAATTCCTCACCTACTCTATGTCAAGTCTACCAGATCAAATCTCAAGACTAACATCATCACCCTCATGTTTCCAATATTTGGATCATGACACTCATCTCAAATTCAAGCTTAATGTTCATTACTAAACCCGACTGTCAATACGATTGCTTGCCTACTATACTATACCTCATTACTTAATCAGTTCTATAACCTTTTGAACATCATGACGCTCTCAAACAAATCATAAGCCTAGCTTAGATCTATCACTTCATAAATACTTTGCATACTTTCCTCTAACTCTGGGCTCTTTCACTACTACTGTTCATGATCTTGTAACTCATGCTACCTTTTCGGGTGGAAATATTACCCAATCTCTAAACATACCTCCTCATAAGGATCTCAGCTGAAACAAGGCTTAAGGAAAAGAGTATAACTCGCTTTTAGCTAAAATGCATGATTTATATGAATATGAAGGCATTACTATGAAACTCAACACTTAGCTCACTCATGGGCTCCTCTCAAGCCTCTCTGGAGTCTCATGACTTCCTCAAAACTCTTGATAAGAATAACTCATCGATAAAGGACTGACTTAGCTTTTCAACCACCTCTATTATGATAGGTAGGCGAATGAATCTGAGAAACACACGAGTATGAATAAATCTCTATGACTTAGCTCAATGGCACGATTAAGAGTATGAAAGAAGGGAAACTTTTCTTAAATGTCTGTAGTCCCTCATTTATAGAAGCAGGGCCCTAACAACTATAAACAGGATCCTCTTGACACAGCTTCATAGACACCCTAGGACACTTGAACTATGTGCTTTGATACCAACTTTATCACGACCTGAGCCTACACCCTGGACGTGGCTGGCACTCAAGAACCATTGTTGGTCCCCAAGCGAACCCTCATCCTGGCTGACTACAAGCGGAAGACTAACTCAAGCATACAAAAATTAAAAATGAATAAAAATTTATGAAACTTAAATATAAAGATTTAACTCAAAAGAAAACTCTGAATAATATAATATATTCAACTCGCCCCAAAATGGGCAACTTAAGTTTTTAAAACATTTAACAAAATAAATGGACAGACTTCTAAAACTCTAATGTCAATCTATGAAGCCTTTAAATGACAAAGATGGAAGTCGAGACAAGACTCACGACATCCTAACAACTGATATAATTGGAAGTAAAAGTGGAACCCTCCGGAATCAAGGAGGCTCACCATAGCTAACACGTACTCCATGTGGTATCAACGAAGCTACTGTTGATGATCCTGGATACCTGTATCTGCATCATGGAATGATGCAGGCCAAATGGCTCAGTATGTGAAATGTACGAGTATGTAAGGGGAATTATAAAAAATAACATAAGCTTGAACTTGATAAAAAAGGAAACATACTTACCTCTTTTCAAAATTACTCAACTCGAGGAATACTCAAGGATACTCAAAAGTACTCAAACTTACTCAACGCAGAACTACTCAAGGATAAGATATTTAACTCAGTAATAAGGTTCTTAACTCAGTGAAACTCAACAATAAGGTAATCGACACAATGAAGCACAAATCAACTCAAGATACTCAACTCGAAGGTACTCAACTCAATATACTCAGCTTAAGATACTCAACTCGAAATACTCAACTCATGATACTCAAGGATAAAGAAATAGTAAAAGATGCAATATATATATATATATATATATGGAAAGCTGTAAAACTGACGATAGCAACTCAATGTATTGAAAAATACAATAATACTCAGTGTGTATATAAAAATACAATATAACTCGGTGGGAGTTTATCTAACCGACAACCATCACTATGAGCTATGTAATGATACATCGTCTCACCCACACTGCCAGAACTGTCCTATACTTTGCCAAGGTATAGGACCTCTCAACTAAGTGGATCCAATAGTCTATGCTAAAAAGCACTAAGGAATCATCTAAAACGTATAACCATTTCTACCCACGTCGGCTATATGGTTTTTGGAGACTTGAGTTATTTGAACTCGTCCCCATATCGGTGCTCAATACTACTCCCAAAATATACTCAGCTTATATGTTTTAAAAATGTAACTCTTTCTGTGGTTTGAGATTATTACTCAAAATCTTTCTCTAAAAAGAGATGTTACTCAACTGCTCAAAAATCTTTTGGAAATCTCAGTTTCCTCTTCTTTTAAATGTGAAAACATTTACTCTTGGGAATACTTAGTTCCCATATATCATCTTAAGGAAAATGAACTCGACTCTACTCTTTCTCAACTCAAGTGCTCAAGTCTTAAAACAAGTTTGGAAAATGTTGTAAAAGACTTCTCAAAATATGGTTCATCTTGAATGACTCAATTCAAGGTTTTCAATAATTATACAAAGAACTCGATGCTCAGAACTCAACAACTCAGGACTCAAGAACTTCAATGATACTACTCATTTCAAGAATGCTCAACTCATAAGGATCATGCGAATTATGAGCATGAACAACTTAACTCAAGGACTCAATGATACTCCTCATCTCATGATTTCTCTACTCATATGGTTCATGCGGAATTATGGGCATGAACTATTTAACTTAAAGACTTCATAGGTAACATGTAATAGTTCCATGATTAGGAATATAATCTTAGAAGGGTTAGGAACTCAAGACTTAGAACCTAAAGGTACTACTCCTCTCAAAGATACTCAATTTATGGAGTTCATGCGGAATTTATGGACATGACTGACTTGACTCGAGGGTCTATATAACAACATGGAACTCATGTATATGACTCTTCTCACTCTCGTACTTACTTCCTCAAAACTTAGCTCAAATCGATAGTTGATCTGAAAGGATGCATGATTGAACTCAAATACTCTCTTGGACTCTATTCTTAACTCTCTCTTGAATTTAAATTTAAATGGGTATTTGGACTATTCGTTAACTATAGCATATAACTATGAGCAACTTTCACATATAACAACCATAAAAATCATATTTGTATGTTATAGCTATAGTTTGCATAATTGCGCTCCATAGTAAATTTTATGTTTGCTATGGAGCTTTTGATTTGTATAATTCGCCAGATACATCCAATTTTATACAAATCGTTCAGTTTTGTATAAATTCATTTATACATTGCAATTTGTATAGTAAGATCCGTATTTGTATAATTATAAGCGTATATGACGAAAATATATGCATTTGTATTTGTATATACACTTTTTTATCGCTTTATACAAACACAAACACATTTTATATATTTTATACCAAAATGTATAAAATGGCTAATTGTATACCGAATCAGATGGCAGAAAAAAGGAGATGTTTGCTGCGAATTACAATTAAAATAAATTGTGGCTATAACATTTAATTTGAATTAATAGTTTGCTATTTCATACAATTTTCCCTTTAAATTTTATGGAAAGAGTCGAAATAGTTTTAGTACTCAAAATGACCTAATGGGTCATTACAATTAGTATTAGGGCATTTCTAGCATGAAGTTAATGACTATGGGCCTTATAAAACTATTATGAAAAGATCATGGATAGTGAAAAGTTTTCTCACACATGATTTAAGAAGCTACTGTATGATGTCTGTAACTTTGATTAGTGTCATAATTGTACTTTTCCATAGATGATAAAATGAATATGATTAGATGAATATTTCATCCGATTTATATTTATTACCGAGTGGACTAGAGGCGATTACCCATGTCCCATAAACTTTATGCCACCATAGGATTGTCTTAAATGACCTAGCTAGTGGGTTCACTTTAGCAAAAGATGATGTGTACGGATTCTACCTTGGCAAGTAATTTCCCCTTCTTTATGTATGAGGGATATACTGAATTCCATGTTATAGCTCACATGGTCTATGTCGGTTAATGATAAACTTCCCACAAAATTAACTAAGTTAATTACTTATATTTTATGAAGCTTACTTGTGATTTAAAGATGTATTGACCATGTTCATGATATATGAATCTTCTTACATGATTTTACTATGTCTTAACTTGGTCATGCATTCCATATTTTCGATTATGTCCCCTTAATATCACGTCTCATGTTTTGTTGCATTCCCCTCATACTTAGTACTTTCCATGTACTAATGCATACTTGTGCTTACATTGTTTCACTAAGGTAGGGCTTGATGACTCTTCTCCTTCAGTTCGTGGCTAGTTGATTATATTAGAGACTTGAAGACTTGGTGAGTCATCATCTTTTGAGGACCGAGACTCTTTTATTGCTTTATGTCATTTTCATTTTCAGACTTTGTATGTCATGTATTGATTACGTCTCAATCACTCTTTTTTATGTAATAGATGACTAGTTGAGACTATGTTAGACTTCTGCTTTTGTCAAACTCTTTATGTTATAAGTCTATATCTTGAAACTCTTTATTTCTATTATCTTGTATTATGTATTCTAAGTGGCTTGTGTAGGGCCTCTCGGGGTCTTATACGCCATGTCATGTCCAGGATGTACTTTGGATCGTGACACTGACTAATATTGTTTATCTATGAAGTCTCTACTGTATAAAGATAGGTGTCAGGACAATATTCACGACACCTCAAAACTCTACTACTAACAAATTATAAAACTAGAGTCCTCCAAAAGTAAGAAGGCCTTACCAAAAGCTGACGAGCGGATGATGTGATCTTAATGAAAATCTTGTTGATGATCCTAAGTACTTGAATCTGCACCATGAACGATACAGGTCGAATGACATCAGTGCTTTGAATGTACGAGTATGTAATAGGGATGAAAAACAAATAACTTAACTAGAAGGCTGAAAGTAACTCAACTGAAATATAGTATAAATCATGATGAAAATCATTGAAGCTCTTTCTATAGGGATGCAATAATAGTAAATACTGAACTCAAATATATAAATAAAAATATACTTTACTTTTACTTACTTCATTGGGAGTTTCTCTAACCAATAACTATCACTAGGGCTGGCAAGGGGACCGGGTCGGCCCGGACCGGCCCGAGACCGGTTCGAGAACCGGCCCGCTGGACCCGGTCCCGGTTAATTCGCGGGTTGGGGGGACATGCGGGTTAGGGGACCGGTTCACCCTTTTTGTCCCGGTCGACCCGGCCCGGTTGAACCGGCCGGTTCGCGGGATTTTTTTTAATTTTTTCAATTATATCCGTTGGGGCAACAGCTAGTGGGCCCCCCCCCAACGGATTTATCCCACTTTTTCACTTCCCGAACACCCCCTACCACCCCCTCCATCCCCCTACTTTTAATATTTTAATTTAAACCCTCAAGTTATCATAAATACACTTTAACCCACTTTTAATATTATAAATACCCCTCTATCCCTTATTATTTCTTACAAAATCATCTATTCTCTCATCTATTTTCTATATCCTCTCAATCTCAAATCTTAGTTTTTTATTCCATTTAAGTCTCATATTATATCATAATACATATATTTCAATTCTAAATTTTCATATTATATTATAATATATATAATTCTTATATTTGCTATCAAGTATTGGAGTTCCAAATTACAAGTTACAACAGACTACAAGTTTCAAGAATCGGTTATAACGTCTGCTATTAACGCAGACGTTTGGTACATTCGTTTCATAATATTTATATTTTATTTTCCGTCATTAACTTTTGTGTTATTATTATTTTTATATTACACTTTACATATAATTAAATATGAGTTCTAGCAAAAAAGATACCGGTAAAGGAAAAGAGAAAGAACCAAGTGGCATTAGTAAATTATTTAATTTTAATAAAGAAGTAGTAAGGAAAAAAATAAGAGTAACTATGGTGGTACTTCTTCTAAATCAATGTCTAGAGTTAGATTTAATACAAATGATTCTACTTATGTTGATGATACTTCTTATGATATTTATTCAAATGTTCAACTCGATCATGAAAGTTTAGAACGACGTTATGGTAATATTAATCCTAATCTTGATGAATATTCAGGTGAAGAAGTAGAAGTTGATCCGGGAGAAGAAGATTTAGAAGAAACACCTACTAGTTCGGTGACAGAAGTTCCAACTGAAACTACAAATTCAACAGAGCAAAATTGTAGACGCTCACCCCTTATACCTCCTACAAAGGAGAAGGTGAAGTATCAACGCCCTAAAACTTCTGTTGTGTGGCAATTTATGACTTTAGATAAAGAAAACTCTATTGCAATTTGTAATAAGTGTAAACAACATTTTAAACATAAACAAGGTGGGGGTCAAGGTGGGACGGGGGGCTTAAATAGACATTTGTTATCTTGTGTGCCGATTGAATATAAAAAAGCTAAAGCATTAGCCGATAGGAAAAAAGGAATTTCAGTTAATGATTTTGATAGTAATGTTAATGAATCGGTAGGGGCTTCTAACATGGTTCAAGGAACATTAGATCTTTCTAACCCCGGTGGTCCACTAACACAACGTAAATATAATAAGGAAAGAGATCGCGAAAATTTAGCTAAAATGGTTTCTGTTTGTGGTTTGCCTTATAGTTTTCCTTCACATCCCGGTTTTATTGAATATATTCAACAAACTTATAATCCTTCTTATAGAGGTTTTTCAAGAAATACTGTTAAATCTGATGTTTTTGAACATCAAGGTAAATATTGTCAATATCTTCGTTGTATGTTTAGCATATTAGATTGTAGAGTGTCCATAACTTCGGACATGGGTCGTAGTGTTAATGGACATGATTATTTAACTATTACAGCACATTGGATTGATAATAACTGGAATTTGCAAAAAAGAATCATAACTTATAAAGAATGTGTAGAGAAAAAAACTGGTCCATATTTAGCTTCAAATATTTTGAGTGTTTTAGATTATTACATGCTTATAGATAAAGTAATGTCTGTCACATTAGATAATGCATCTAATAATACAAACGCTGCTACTATGTTAAAAGCTAGATTATGTCCAATTGATGTTAATGCTTTTCATGTTAGATGTATTGCACATGTATTAAATTTAATTGTACAAGATGGTGTTGAATTATTTGATTGTGGTTGTATGAAAATTGAATATGCTGTTGCCTGGATTTTTTATGCTCATAGAGTTGCTAGAATTAGGGAATTTAATGAGCGTTGTGTACTTTGTGATTTGCCACCAAGAAAAATTCCAAGACATATTAAAACAAGGTGGAATTCTTTTTACGAAATGCTTTCAGTTGCTTACGAATATAAAAATCCCATACAAATGGTGTTTAATGCTCATAATGCTGACCCATTAGATAGGATTTGTGAAGAAGATTGGGAACAAACTAATAAACTAATAGAATTTTTAAGACTTTTTTATGATGCTACAACCATGTTTTCTGGAATTTATTATCCTACTATTTCATCAATATTAATAAATATTTGTGCTATTTCAATTCAATTTTCTAAATACAAAAAAATTGAAAAATTTAGAGTTGCAATTGAAGGTATGATTGTAAAATTTAAAAAATATTTTTTTCCTATTCCTCAAATTTATTTAACTGCTACTTTACTTCATTCTGAATATAAATTACGAGGTGTGCACTTGTTGATACTTTTTATGATACTTTAGAAATTTTACCGGAAGAAAGTCCAACTTGTGAAATGTGTAAGTTTAGCATAAAAGTAGAAGCAAAAATTTTGTATGAAAAATATAAAACTACAGGAAATATTCAAGGAGAAGTTGGTCAAACTTCTAATCCTCAGAGTAAAGCTCGAATTTCAAGTTATATGCGAGGTTTTCTTGGTCTTAATTCTACTAACCGTGATGATTTTGAAGAATATCTTAATCAATCTTTAGAAACATTGGAAGACGAAGATGGCAATGAAGATTTATTAGCATGGTGGAGGAGGCGGAGCGTTGCATTTCCAATTTTGAGCAAAATGGTTCGTGATGTTCTAGCTATTCAAGCTTCATCAGTTGCATCGGAGGCTGCTTTTAGTACGGCAAGGTTTCAAATTGGCGATCATAGATATTCATTGGCGGAAGACAGTTTGGAAACAACGATTTATTTAGAGACTGGGTCAACGCCGAGAGAAGGAATTATAATTTGCCAAAGATAAGTTTCAAACAAGAATCTTGGATTAAAACGATCATTGAATCTACTGACGATAACTTAGAGTCACAAGAGTTTCTAGCAAGTTTGCCAACACCGGAGGATGTCACCATCGATATGATTCGACAATTAGAATTGAATTTTAAAGGAGAACACAAATATTAGATTACATCAGAGAACTAATTGAAATGCACTTCTTCCTAGAAGGTGGTGTAAATTAGTTACTCATATAATATTTGTAACAAATATTAGTTTTACATTTGAGAACTTATTGAAACAGTAACCCTTCCTAGAAGGTGGTCACAGAGATTAGTTACTCCGCTAATATTTGTAAATTGTAAGTTCTAACTTTTAATTTCTAAGTTGCAATTACATTTTATTGAATAAATTTGAAAGCTTTATTCAAGTCTTTTTTATACAACTATGGTCTTGCATTTTAATTTTAATATATAGATACATACTTTAAAGTTAGTTTAGTATATATTATATACTAAACTAACTTTAAAATACTTAATTTAAAAATAGAAATTTGACATTTGAAATTTCAAATTTAAATTACTTTAAAATATTTAAAATACAAATTTGAACTTCTCAAATTTGAAATTTGAAATTTGAAAACTTAAGCATTATTTATTAACTAAAAATGTATAGAAAACCAAATAAACTAAAAATGTTATTTATTAACATGTAATTTCAATACAAAAAAATAAGTATATAAAACTATGGTCTTGCATTTTAATTTTAATATATAGATACATATTTTAAAGTTAGTTTAGTATATATTATATACTAAACTAACTTTAAAATACTTAATTTAAAAATAGAAATTTGACATTTGAAATTTCAAATTTAAATTACTTTAAAATATTTAAAATACAAATTTGAACTTCTCAAATTTGAAATTTGAAATTTGAAACCTTAAGCATTATTTATTAACTAAAAATGTATAGAAAACCAAATAAACTAAAAATGTTATTTATTAACATGTAATTTCAATACAAAAAAATAAGTATATAAAAAATAAAAAATCCCCCGTCCCGTCCCACCAAACACCATCCCATCCCGTATATATAGTGGGACGGACGGTGACGTATTTCGTCCCCAATCCGGTCCCCCCAATCCGGTCCCCAAAATCCCCAGCGCCATCCCCGTCCCCCGTCCCCCCGTCCCGTCCCCGGTCCGTCCGTCCCCTGCCCCTGCAACTAACTATCACTATGAGCCTCGTAATGATACAACGTATTACCCACGTTGCTAAAGCCGACCTATGCTTTGTCGGAGTATAGAACACAACTAAATTGATAGATCCATATAAAAGGTTTGCTCAAGGGATTGAGGAGTCCCAAAAGTCTGTGCGATCCTATCCCATGCTGGTTACGTGGTTTATGGGGGTTGTGAGTTGTCTGAACACTCCTTCATATTGGTGCTCAATACTACTCCCAAAATATATAACTGAAATGTGTTGACACCCAATTTTTGCTCTCCATATTTAATTAATTAAGCTTTCATAAATAACATTAAAGTTTATGTGTAACAAAAACTTTTGGAAGAATACAAAAACATTTTAAAATATATTTTATTTTTTTTCGGTAAATTTATTTCATAAATACTATTAAAAATTAAATATATTATATAAATATTACTACTTACTTTTTCATTTTTAAATTTATGTCAAATATATATCGTTCTTAAGGGTTGACTCGATTTTGTTTTACTAATATAATTTTCTTTGTTGCCTGTAAATATTTTTTGTACATTATTCAAAATTAGGAAGCTTCATTAATTGACGAGTCACTTATTCATACCAATTTTATTTTTTAGAATGACCCTTTTTGTCAAGCAAGCTAATCAGGAAAATTAATAATTTTCAATTTACTTAATTATGATTATTTAATAAAGAAAGAGGTTATAATTTAAATCGGTTAAGTTGACTAAATGATCGGACGGCCAAAATTAATTCAACACTTTTCCTTTCTCCCAAAAGGCCCCCTGCCCCAATTTGGAAAAAAGAAAGAAACAATTCAGTCCTCCTCCTTCCCAAGGCCTTTCCCTTTCCCATAAAACTTTAGTTCCCCATGCCCCCTTCGCCCCCTTCCCATCAAAGGACAGTCATGGACCGCCGGAAAATGTCAATTTCCGGTGGTCTCTCACTTTATCCCTCTGTCAATCACTTACCCCTCCTTCAAATCAACCTGAAAAGTTGATCAATGAAAGATTTTTTTCCCCTTCATCATTGTTTCTTCTATTTTCTTCTAAGATTTGATTTTCCAAGGATTCAAATTTTGAATTCTTGAAACCATGCTACTAATTGGCTATAAAGGAAACCTTTGATTCTCATAAAAAAAATATCGTAGAATAAATCAAAAATAATCTAGAAAGGCAGAGATTTACTAATCTACTAGCTCTATTGCTTTGGTCTATATCTTATCTGCTTCTGCTTTGCTTCGAGTTTGGGTTTGAAGTTGACATCTTGACAACAAGCTTTAGTTTGCTGCTCCATACAAGGTTCAAAAAATACAAGTTACATACATATATATGTCATGCACATAAATGTATAAATTTTATATTTTATATTTAGTTCTCTCTATACATGACCTATTATTTTGTTATACATACCATGTTATTTTTCTCATATCTATTATTCCTTTTACGTATGTTATTTAACTTTTTTTTTTTATGCAATTTATAAATTCCTACACTTTAATATACATATTATTTTATTACATATGTACCTATCATCATTTTGTCCCTACACGTAAATAAAATAATAAACTTTCATATGTTTTAAACAACATACATGTACAAATGTCGTGAGAGAGAAAGAGAAAGGATAGAATTTGGGTAAAAATTATAGAGAGAAAGGTGGGTAATAGGGTCTTTTATTTTTTTTTTCTTTCACCCGTAATGGAGTAAAAAAATGGGCCCAATTTGAGAAATAAAAGGAAGGTGGATGAATTATATTAGGATACACTTTATTTGCTAAAATATTGACATTTTTAATAATTATTTTAAATTGTAGATGTTTTTTATAATTATGTTACAGATATTGACTAGTTAGCTAATTTATCCATTTATTTAAGGGTAACTTACAACAATCTCACTAGTATATGAGTTAATTACTTAAATGCACGTTATATTGTAAATTATGAATTTTACCAGATTTTGGTACTTTCAAATACATGTTTTTCGGAATACATGTATTCAAAATTAGGTTAATTGTTCTAGATACACTCTATCCAAGTGGATTGACATGTATCTAGGCTACATAGACAAATCCCGCATCCTCGCCTCCCTCTTACCTCGCTCTTGTATCTGGGATGCATCATGCTAGATACATGTATCTTGCGTATCTAGTATCCTAGATACGTGCTTAATCACACTAGATTTTTTGTTAGTGTTATTGGAACAACACCATTGTTTGCCATATTTGATTTGAAAATCTTCTCATTTTTTTGAGAGAAAATGGTCTAAAACCCCCCCAATCTATACCCGAAATCCCAACTACACACTCTAACTTCACGGGTGTCCTATCACCCCCCTAAACTGTTTAAAACTAAATTATCACCCCCCCTAAACTATTAAAAATTGAAATAATTACACACCTAAAAAGTCACAACCACATTAAATGTTGATAAGTGAAATGCACGCGCTTGACAGGTGGAAATGCACGCGTTTGACAGGTGGAAATTTTATTAAAATAATTTAGTTTTAAACAGTTTAGGGGGGGTAATAGGACACCCGTGAAGTTACAGTGTGTAGTTGGGATTTCGGGCATAGGTTGGGGGGTTTTAGACCATTTTCTCTTTTTTTGATGTTATAGAATCTTAAGTTTGAAAAGAGAAAAAGAAGGGCTAGCCCGCCCCAGCCCTCCCTTCTAGGATTGGGTTGGGTTGAGCATTTTCAGGCCCTTCCAAATGAATGGTCGGCCCCGCCTTAGCCCATCAAATTCCTTGGCCCGCGAGGCTTGGGCTGCGTGGGGCTGGGCCGACCCTTTTTGACAACTCAAGGGACATTGAGCGATGTATCGAGACAGGTATATCTTGTACCAACAAAGGTAATGTATCGAGACGTTGAATAATGTATTCGAAATCCTTAAATTTTAAGGAATCTATATAATTTGGAAAAGAATACGAATATATAAAATGTAATTAGCTCTTAACACTATATGATTTGTGTAATTTATACATTTATTTATCTAACTCTCTATTATTATATAAAAATGTATCAATGATAATGAAATATTTTAAATAATATATCTAGTTATGACATATATAGTAAAGATGTAACACCTTCAAAAAATTATGAAAATTATTTAAATAGCTATATAATTTAAGCATTTTCTTGTATTATTTGACAAAACTTTGGCCTTCACAATCCACAAACTTCTTTTGGCTCATTTCTTATGTTTTGAGAATATCTTTCTTTCTTAAATTGAATGAATTAATTATTTTTTTTAAACAATGGACTTTTTTTTTTAAAAAAAAAATAGAGATGTCTACTATAGTAATACACTTTATGTCAAACTATGAAAGACAATTATTTCATACACAAGTTATAACAATGACATACTTAGTAAACATTGAAATTTCTGCTATATATCAAATCCAAAAAGACATTCGAACCACAAGGCTTTATTGCATATGTTAAAATCTAAATTACTTCTTTCTTTTTTTTGACATGGAAGAATCCATTGAATTCAATTTATGAAATGGAAAATGAGCACGATGATAGTCAAATATTTCACCCACTTTATAATCGTTATTGTATATATATTTTCACACATATCTTGTTGCAACTGTTATACCACTTACTAGTAGGTCCGCTATCATAGTAAAAAGAAGGATGAGACGTGTTGTTAACTTGGATTCTTTGGATCTCTTTCTTCCAATTTATTCAATATCCACGTACTTTGCCACAAGTTAAAGAACAAATAACACTAAAAATTGTTAAAATAGTGATTACACATGATACACCTTCAAAAAATTATGAAAATTCTTTAAGTAACTACATAACTTGAGCATTTTCTTGTATTATTTGACAAAAAATTGACCTATACAATTCACAAACTTGTTCACTTGTCTTATTCCTTATTTTCCAATAATTTTTTTTTAAGAATATCTTTCTTCTTAATTTTATTTTATAAAGAAATAGAAGAAAATTATAGTATGTCCTATTTTTTTTCTATGATTAAAATGTTTTTGTGTTTCAAAAGTTAGTTTCCAGTGATTTGAGTCTGCTTTGTTGCATACAAATTTGGCATGGACTGAAACTTTCAAGTCTTGTCTACAAAAAATAAATATATGACCCGCGAATTGCCATATAATTGTTTGGGTAAGTTTATAGCCATTTTTACTTTTTAAAACGAACTAAAAAGAAAAATAAGACGAAGAAATTGAATTAGAATGAGTATATATTTTGTTTTCAAAGACAGTAAGTCCATATACAATATATTTTCATGGGAGTCATCTTACCTACCTAATAGTATGGCCCATGTCGTGGTGTCTGCTATTTCTTAGAAAGACCAATATTGAATAAGTCAAGATATTACTTCATGAGTCGTGACAATGTTTTATATAATAGTAACAAGATATACTTAATACAAGGGTGTTTGGATTGACTTAAAAGTTGGTCAAACCTATTTTTAAGTCAGTTTCTGACTTCTGAAAGTGTTTGAAAAATATAAAAATAACTTAAAATAAGTCAAAAATGACTTAAAATAAGTTAGGAAGTGTTTGACAAGGTAAAAATTGACTTAAAATTAAATAAGTGAAAAACCAAAAGTAGGTCTCCCCCTACTTTTTATTTTTTGACTTTAAAGTCATTTCAGTTTGACTTTTTATTTTTGACTTAAAATCTACTTTTTTTAAGTCAATCCAAACGGGCTCTTAGATGAGAGAGCATTTCTAAACACAATGTGTCTAATAAACAAAATACTTTATGCAAGTTGGTACCAACGAAGGGGTGGTGTAACGATCCAAACTGTCGTGAGTGACACCCACACTAAATAAATTGGTGGAAGAATTATGTACCAATCTAATTTGAATATACAACAGTATAACATAACAATTTTAAGCAAAAAAATATTCAGTTCCCATAAACTTAATCAGTTGTCAAACATTATGCGGAAATTAACCCCTAAGAATTTGAAAGGCATATATACTACCAAAACTTAAAAATCAAGAGTACGTGGATGCAACCCCAAAACTTAATTAACTAAAAAGAAAGTGTCAAAGTCCGGAATAGGGACTAGAAACGACAAAGTCTGGAATAGTGACTAGAAACGACAGACGAATCCATAGTAACATGGACAATAATGTACTCACCCTTGGATTCAAATAGCGCTAGAATCACAAGTGAGGTATCGTAGCAGTCGCTTGAATACGCCCTATACTCAACAAAAAGAGTTAATGCAGTATAAGTACACAATTATCATGTACTAGTAGGATCATATGGTCAGTTCCAAAACATGAATGTAAATAGGTAACTATAGTACATTAATACAGGCCAACACATATATCAACAATTCCACAACATATATAGATTTTCAATCACAAAACTTGACTTAACCAACGCATACACATGTCCCACATGATCACAAAAGCACATATCTAATCCTCTCATGGAACTCACACACAAATTTTAAGTGTACTGGCGTGGTACCTGAGTTAATCATCAATCACAAACAACATGCACAATCACAATCACAATGAACATCCACACTTGAAACCACAAGTAAATAAGCAAGTTCATTTGATGGGATTATCAACACGATGTCATTTCACATTAGCCTTTTCGTTTTCCACACATACATTGCACAAGTAATACTATACAACAGTTAACATGCATATATATATTATATAACTTGGAAAGCAACAAATCATCACCTACCTCGAAACAAGCCTGAATGCTCTAAATAACTTGAGCTTCTCCTTTTGTAATGCATTGCCTTGTTCTTGGTCTTTACCAAAGAAATTAGAGGAAAAACTGCAAAAGAATGTCCTAAATCACCTTTCATTTTCCCAAGAATGGACTTGCAGAAAATAAGAGGTTTTGAGACTTTTTCTGCAAAAAAGATGACTAACCCTGGTATAGTCACCCAACCCGCTATAACGGTGTTGCCATAGCGGCCCAACCCACTAAAGCGAGAATTAATTCATCCCACTGCAGCAGCGTCACACCCGCTATAGCGACTTGTACGAGACAAAAAATCATAAATTCTCTCCAAAAGTCTCCATTTCACAATGCACCTTCAAATCTTGACATTCTAAATCAATCCCTTCATGCCAAGTCCGATATCGGGAGTTCTACTTACGTGAATTCACTTTCGGAAAGCCCTACGAATTTCTTAATGTCTTAGCTACTTAAAAACATGATCCGAGCTAAGACATAATACCTAATCCATTTTCGAATTTCCCTAGACCTCAACTCACTCATACTTCATTTGAGATTGGCCTAGCCTAAGATTTTTCAAGTCAATATCCAAAAAGTTTTCTGACTCAAATCCTTCACCAAGGATCTACCCATAACGACTGAAAAGGGTCTTTACAAGTGGTTATTATTTGTTGAAATAATAGATTCAAAAACAACAAATATACTTTAATTTGTTCAAGTTTTTTTGTTCAATTTTCCTCGGAATTGTTCCACCTCATATCTACAGTACGTAGTCTTCATTATATGATCAGCTCTCCATTTTCTTGGTGGATTAATGGCATTCGACGTTCTAAAAAGTTTTAACCCTTATCGTAAAATCATCTCGATCAGAAACCAACTCTGAAAGAAAAGAATACGTCATTGTGAAAACCTGCTTAAAAACTATACACACAATGCAAATTAGAATACGCAAAAGATTCACTATAAATCTATATATACCACAAAAATGAGGATATGAAATCACACAAAAATAAATTCGTAGTGTAATTGTTCAGAGATTAATACACAATTTAAGACATTATATTTACAAATGAGGAAGATGAAGGAATGGATAAATGATGGTAGAAGATGAAATAAATATGGAAAACATACCTTCTAAACTTGGGAGGGAGAATCTTAGAAATATAGAGGAATATTTTTGGGAATAAGGATAAAAAAAATAAGAAGTCAAAATTTCATAAATAGTATAGACTACATAACTAATCAGGCTTCTTAGATAATATTTCTCTATTTACAGTTTGTAGCTACAATTTCATTAGCTAGTGATATCAGTAATTGCATATTTACATTTTTTATAGTCATTTATATAAATACATTTGGTAATTTATTCCTTGATTGATGCGGTAACATCAATTTTGAAACGAAAAATATTTCATAAATCACGCTTAATATATTTCCTTGGAATTTCCTACCAAAATAGACTCTTTCTTGGGAGTTTCTTTGACATGAAATTTAACTCCCTAACAATTAATTTCTTGATTGACGCGGTAAAATCAATTTTGAAATGAAAAATATCCCATAAATCACGCTTAGTATATTTCCTAAGAATTTCATACCAAAATGTACTCTTTCTTGGGAGTTTCTTTGATATGAAATTTAACTCCCTAAAAAAACATGTCAAAAAGGTCATTATAAATATATAATATACAAATACGTATGGGTTAAAAATACAAAAAAAAAAAATAAAAAAATAAATAAATATATATATATATATATATAGGAGAGGTGATAGCGTCTACGTGCCAGCACTGCATAAAACAGGCTTTTAAATAATTACATATAAATTACTATTTAATTTTTAAGATGATTAAACCAGTTTTTACAATTAATAAATAATTTAAAAATATTTCTAAAAAAATAGGATAATGTAACGTGGGTTATTCTTATTTTTTCCACAACCTCCTTATTTATAATAATAATAATAATAATAATAATAATAATAATAATAATAATAATAATAATAATAATAATAATAATAATAATAATAATAATAATAATAATAATAATAATAATAAATGGGGTAAAAATAAATTCCCTTTTTGAAAAACAATATTTGTTTCTAATAAATAACCTATGAAGAAAATTTTGAAAAATATATTTTCATTCTAAAAAGAAAAATAAAAAGAAATGGAACGAGAGTTTAAGAAAAAACTCACCAGTTTTTCACTTTTATTATTGTGAGAGAATCTGCGCTTGATAGTTCTTTTTAAAAATAAACTGCAACCAATATTGATTAGCAAAATTAAGTTAAAATATAATAATTAAAAAAAAATGAAAAAAAAAAACTGAAACAATTTTGCTCAAATATGTAACCACCTTTTACTATTTAATTCCTACAATACAGGCAGACACTTACCCATTTCATACCTTCATTCTATAATTATATATCTTCTTTTTTAGACATTTTTTATTGATTTGTCAAAACTATCTCTTACTAATGTATTTTTTTTTGAATAATTTTCACATATAGCAAACATAAAAATCATATTTGTATGTTATAACTATAGTTTGTATAATTGCGCTCCATAGCAAGAGCATCAGAATGTATAACTCGCTGGCAGGAGCTTCAGATTTGTATAATTGCGCTGGCAGCCTCTCGTCTGTATAAATCGTTCGCAGCCTCTCAATTCAATTTTATGTATTTGTATATCTGCATAAAATTTGAATTTGTATACAAATGAATCGAAATAAAACATTTGTATATCAAATCTCTCTCTCGCTTTATACAACACAAATTATACATTGTAATTTGTATAATCTGTGTTTGTATAAAGCAAGAAAGAGAGAAAGACAAAAGAGAACTGGGCAGGGAAAGATCTGTATTTGTATAATTATAAGTGTGAAAATATATGTCTTCGTATTTGTATATACAGTTTTCTCTCGCTTTATACAAACACAAACGCATTTTATACATTTGTGTTTGTATAAAAGCAAGAGAGGCAAGGGAGAGACTGGCGAGCGAGAAACCTAGGGAGAGAGACGAATGACAACTGTTTGCTACAGGTTACCATTAAATCAAATTGTGATTATAACATTTAATTTGAATTAATAGTTTGCTATTTTATACGATTTTCCTTTTTTTTTTTTTTTTTTTTTTTTTTTTTTTTTTTTTAGCTTGATAGAAGACAAATTTTACATGCTATGAATATTCAGATCCTGTAAGTTTTAAAAATTTTGTGTTGATGTATTTTCGATAAACTAAATACTAAGTTGTAATATTTCTCTTGATTCTATATTGACCTTTCATCTTTTAGTTCTATAAATTGATCTTTTTTCTGCAATACTGTATCATTTTTTCCCCTTTATATTAAACAAAATGAACTTGAATTTATTTATATATTTTTTATGATTGCATACAAAACATATCCTTTTCAATGCATATGTTAACACTGGAAAGTAGTGTTACTGTATAGTTTGACTTCCCATCAAGATTTTACTGTTTAATCATTTTTAGCAATTTACATAGTTTACATATTTGAAAATAATCCTAATTTGACAAAGTTATTTTGTTTAAGTCAATTATATCTTGAGAAAACTATTGAAGAAACCATCGATTATCTAACAATATTTTCTTATTTATTTGCATTTATTTACTATTTGAATTGGTTTATGAAATTAAAAAAAATATATATATGTGAAAGCAAATAAGTTTGTGATTAATTAATCATTTAAAAATGAGAAATTTGCTGGGTTCATCAATATCGGGAGATATTCTAACAATATTGATTAATCATGCATTTGATTTTTTTGGCTGAATTTTAGGTAAAAGCATATTCACTTCTTAGTCTATACCGGGTATGTTGTTGTTGTTATTTCGTATACTAATTTTCAGATAGTGAATCTTGAAATCTCACATTCTAAAGCAGCATCTTAAACCTATTCGAACGAAACGTGCCATCGAACTCTTTTATCTCTCAAATTGTATCACCAAAAAAAAACATTTCTAACACAACACATTGATGCATGGATAACATAATATAGATTCAAAAAAAGAAACATTTGCTGCATTGATACTTGCTAAGACAAGGGAGAATGTCACAATGTAAATGTAGTTCATCACTTCAAATTAATCGCCTCCCATCATCTGCAACATTAAAAGTTCTATTTCAGAAACTCAGACACGGAAAAGGTTAAAACTATATACATGAATAGTATTTTCCCATCAGACTATAGTCACACTTGTGTTTTTGTAGCAAATCAATGCCTCTAAATATATGCACTAAAACAGGAACTGTTTGCTTTCCACCAAACTAATACAAAATGTGCTTCTTCCCCCACTCACGTCGAAGGAAATGACGGAAGGTTTGCCCAAGTCCATATAAGGATACCCCTTCACGCCCAGGGTCCACTGGAGCGTGGACCTTGGGCTGTGAGCTCAAACGGGGATGAACCTGGCTCTGATACCATGTAAAGATATGGCACCTGGACCTAACTAAACCCCAAAAGCTAGCTCATGAGGGGAGGTTTGCCCAAGTCTATATAAGGAGACCACCAGTCCATTCCCCAACCAATGTGAGACTTTTACCCGCTCTAGTCTGACACTCCTAACTGCCTAATGTGAGAATACATTACCTTAAAGAAATCTCCAATCCCCTCAAGAGGATTTCTACGTCGAACACCATAGAACTTCTCTGCAATATCATCTAGCAACTAAACCACAGACACAGTAAACATTAGGAGGAAAACAGACAACCATATGAAAGTGAAAAAATATAACTAAGTATCCCAGTGTATGCATGGAAATGCCTCCTTTAGAGATAGCAACTCACTTCATTAAACAGAGATTCTCTATCTATACTAGACTTGTAGGTTTGTCTCAGCATGTTAAACAAAGGTAAAGCATCCCTCTGCAACCTGTATAATAAATTGAGTTTTTGAAGTGTGAATGACAGTTTAATTAATCATGTACAGAAGGATGCAATTTTTCCACACGAAAATTTGATTAGTGTTCAATGCACGATTGGGACTTACGTCAGGAGGAGATAGTTCACATACTGTGTTAATTCTGAGCTAGGGAAGTTAAGATTTTTCAATTCGACTTCCATTTTCACCTCATCCATGAGCTTGTTAGCATCTCTTAGGTTTCCCATAGACAAGTACCTGCAAAAGCAAAGAGATAACAATAGAAACCAAAGGCTCAACAAGATAATCAAACATGGTAAAGAGTAAAATTAGCCACTAGTACCTTTATGGTGTGGAATACAATCTTATAACGTAGGTGGATTTAAATGTCAGTTCAACCCAAATGATTTTCATGGAGAATGTAAGGATTAGAAGAGCTAATAGTGTTAACAGAACTACTTTAAGAACAAGAGGCAAGAGTTGTATATTACAATATAATAGAATTCGTCTAAATACAAAAGAATAGGAAGGCTATATATAAGCATCCATTAACTAAATCTAACCTAATAGGAATCCATTAACTAAACCTAACCTAATAGGAATCCATTAACTAAACCTAACCTAATAGGAAATAGACCCAATAACAAAAACCCAAACATAGTAACATATGGACTAACATCCCCCCTCAAACTCACAATGCAATAGCAATAAGCATTGAGAGTTTGTCACACAAAAAACCAAAATCGAGACGCCGACTGGGCATTCGTAAAAAGATCATGTTTGTGCTGACCGCGAATGCAAAACCAGTTGTCCTTGTTTCCAATGGGAATGTCTCACTCAGAGTTAACCAACCAAGAGGTCCCCATGACCACGCAAACGACATTACATACGTACACACCAGAAGCACCAATATTGCTGCTAGTGTCCTCTTCAACGTTCCTGTCTCCGATAAACTTGTTACCAAAATTGCTCCGATTGCCAACTAAGAAATTAACATCTGACAACAAGCTTGAAGGAGCAATTTTCTCCTTCTAACCTTGTCAACAAGGTAGATCGAAACGAATGTGCTGCCAACATTAACAATTCCAATAATGACAAAGGACAGAAGCGAGGCATTGGCCTTGAAACCCATAGTCTGAAACAGAACAGGCGCGTAAAACATAATAGCATTGATTCCAGTAAATTGCTGAAAAATTTGCAACAACACACCAATCACAAGTGACGGAATGCTAGCAGGCTTCAGTAAGTTCTTCAACGAATGCTGCTTAACTTGCTTGGCTTGTTCACATGCTGCCACGATTTCTTTATACTCAGCCTCAACTTCACTGACACCCCTAATCTTCATGAGCGTGGACTTCCCCTTTTCCTCATTACCACGCTCAACTAGACTCGTAGGGGTGTCAGTGAGCACAAAACTACCAATAAATAGAATCACCGTGGGAATAGCTGCAAATCCAAGTGACATTCTCCAACCATTTGGATGTATCATTGAAGTTCCATAGTTAACAAGATTTGCTATGAATATTCCTATTGTCACAAACAATTGAAACATAATATTCACAGCTCCTCTGTGTTGAATTGGTGCAACTTCAGTTAAAAACAGAGGAACAGTCTCGTTTCCGAATCCAACACCAACACCAACACCAAACAAAATTCTACCAAAAATAAGCATCAACTTGTTCTCTGCGGCAGCACTCAAGATAGCTCCAACAATGAAAAAGATTGACGCGATCAAAATAGTAGTCCTTCTTCCTAATTTAGTAGCAGCTTTTCGAACAAATCAAAAAACGAACCCTAGTTCGAACAAATCAAAACCGAATCCAAACAAAACAAAAATCGAACCCAAACAAATCAAAATCGAACTCAAACAAATCAAAAACCGAACCCAAACAAATCAAAATCGAACCCAAACAAATCAAAATCGAACCCAAACAAATCAAAACCAAACCCAAACAAATCAAAAATCGAACCCAAACAAATCAAAAACCGAACCCAAACAAATCAAAACCAAACCCAAACAAATCAAAAACCAAACCCAAACAAATCAAAAACCGAACCCAAACAAATCAAAGGAGCATGGATCGATCACCAAAAAAATGCATGGTGACCCAACTTTTGCTAACATAATCATTGGCCAGACGGGCAGCATAAATGGGTGCCACCCGCCGGCAGCGGAAGCTCTTTGATTGTTTACCAAGATCGTAGAAGCTCTGATACCATGTAAAGATATGACACCTGAGCCTAACTCAACCCCAAAAGCTAGCTCATGAGGGGAGGTTTGTCCAAGTCCATATAAGAAGACCAAATTCCCATCCCTCTACCGGATGTGGGACATCTTAACACTCACCTGCCCGCACGCAACAACAAATTGGGATGGGTCTGGCTCTGATACCATGTTAACAGAACTACTTTAAGAACAAGAGGCAAGAGTTGTATATTACAATATAATAGAATTCGTCTAAATACAAAAGAATAGGAAGGCTATATATAAGCATCCATTAACTAAATCTAACCTAATAGGAATCCATTAACTAAACCTAACCTAATAGGAATCCATTAACTAAACCTAACCTAATAGGAAATAGACCCAATAACAAAAACCCAAACATAGTAACATATGGACTAACAAATAGTTCCTCTAAGACGAAGAGAGCATGCAGGTGACTGCACTATTAGGCAACCCAAAGGTTTCTCACTACTTCCCTTACGAGCACGGAGGAAATTAAAGTTGTAGCTGCCCATGAAGCAGAGACACCAAATTAACACTACCTGTTTGAGTAGGATATTTCTCGCATACAAACACGGTATTGCTGTAGCAACTCAAACGCCAAATTTAACACTATAACTGAGAAGTGACAGTAATTTTTATCGCTATTGCTTTAGCAACTCAAATGTGACAACTATGAAGTGATACCCGACTTTTCAAGAAGTAAGAGAACCTGGTTTGAAGGAGTGGAGAACCTTGTTTAAAGGAGAAATTGAACCCACCCATATATAAAGATGGAAAGGAAGAAAAAGTGGAGAAGAAAAGGAAAGCCTGGTTTGAACTTCAAAAAAAGATAAATATGCAGAAGCTCTGCTGGTTCAAAGGCGGTGCTTCTGTGCCCACAGCCTTTGTATCTCTTCCTTCATCTTTTTCATCTTGCTTTTAATCTTCTTTCACTGCTATTCTATGCTGTTACATACTGCGTTTACTATATCTGATTTTACATTTATCATTGTTCGATATACCAAAGCCATTTGGAGAAAAGAGACCTTTTTGTAACATTTCTTTGAGAATGCAAGTCTATATTCAATTTTCATTTCCAGTAATTTGTAAAATAGTTTTTTTTGAAGTTTAATGTTCAGAATATCCACCACCAAATGCAAGGAACTAAACTATATTCCAACTGTACTCACATCAGAATAGCCCGCACAATAGCCAAATCATCTTCTCCGGGATAGCACTGCATGTTACATGTTGTGAGTTATACAAAATTTGAAATTAAATCATACATGTGGTTAATAGGTCATTGTTGACAAAAAATTAGCAAAAACTGTTTTCCTAATGTGTCCAGTAACGTCTAGATTCAGAAACATGATAATAGTAAGTGCAGCCAAAACTTACCTTGCCCATGAAATTTACAAGAGCTGAAGCAAATTTCTTTGGGTTCTTTCCTCTCACAAAATGAAAAGATACTTTACCAATGTCCTGCAAAGCAGGGACGCAATGACGTTAACTGCAAGAAAATCCCCATCAAGTTCAGGTTCACTAACAAAAGAAAACTCAAATATCTTCACAAGTAAATAAGTTACCAAATGATCTGCCAAGGCTGTAAAACAGGATAATCATTTTTACCATCAGCTACTAGTTTTACAAGTCATCTGAGGCCCTAATTTCTCCCGTTACAAATCAAGAAAGTAATAACTTATGGAACAGAACCAGCACTTTTTCTTTCGGGTACCAAGAACTAGAGAGCATCAGCTTGTATAATGTACCACTTCAGGAGACTCTGAATACATATAATCTGCCAGCATGTCATGCAGCTCCGGAGATCCATACCTATGAGCGCCAAATTCTGCTGACCACCTACAAACAAAGCACAGTTAATTTTTTCACCTTCCTGTATGCCAAAAGGAATAAGTACTTTGAACAAGATAAAAAAGTCTCGCAGAAGGACAAGCACATGCATCAAGGATGTTATCATACTCTATCGAAGATCTAAACAAAAATAATAAGGCTCGAGTAAACAATCTCATCCAAAAGACACAATACAATCATGAGCCATGATGAATTTGGATATCCTTATGAAGATGATGTATTCCGGAGGAAAAGAACCATGACTAGTGAGTCAACGGGAATATATTTGCAAGCACAAGGATAAAGTTGTTGCATTAAGGGTCTAAATGAAAATTATGCAACTAGCTCCATTAGAACCTAATTAATGACAGTGTTATTTTCTAGGAATTCTATAGTATGGTATCAGTACATCATTTTAGACAGTGAAATAAAGCTACTATACAACTCCTTCAGCAACTGAAACAACCCTGTTTTCAAGGAAGAGGATAAACATAGATAAATATATGTGGATTGGCTGCAACAAAAGAAATAGTATCTAACTTGATAGCGGCTTTCAGAAAGGATGAACACCCTTCTACTCGTGTTTTGGCTGCCGCAATGGCTTCAGAAAGTTTTTGCAGGTCATCATCATCTGCAAGCTCCAAATGTTGTGGCACAGAAAGCCGAGGAAACTTCTTGAAGATTTTCTTGACACGATCTAGGGAAAATGCATTATAAACTATGTCAACACTTAAAACCCCATATTAAATTAGCAACAACAGAAACTACTATGTCTTAGTTCCAAATAAGACAGGAACAACTATATGAATCCTCAATTTAAAGAAAAAAAGCAATAAGAGAAAAAAAAAAAAAAACACAGAGAAGCACCAGCCTATTTAGCTTTCATATAGCAACACAGCAAAGTTGTGATCTAATTGGCTACTTAAGTTGTAGAGGAGCTAGTATCTCTTTCTTGCCATTCTAGCAAACAGTGTTTTGCTTTCATTTGTACAATGTAAATTACACTTTTGAAATTAAGATTTTAGTTTATTATCCATCACTTACTTGGAACTGTTGGAAAGATGAATTATCTACTTAAATGGATATATTTTCTCCCATCCAGCCACTCACCTTAAACCTTTGAAATATTTTCTTGTAATCACTTGTTCTAATAGCCTACTAAAAGCTTCCATTACAAAAGGAAATAGCAGGGATAAAGAGGGGACCTTGTCTTTAGCCTCTTCTAAGATCAATAAAGAGAAATAATGCCTTTGATCATGATGGAGATTCTCATAGTGGATACACGATATATGATCCATTGTCTTCATTTCACCCCCAAATCAATTCTTGCCAACAGATATATTATGTAGTCCTAGTTAACATGATCATAGTCCTTTTCTATGTTCAACTAGCATAAAATTCCAAAGCTTCACCAGTCAATCCCAAATCCAATGTTTCATTGACAATGAGAGTTGCATCTAGATCTATCTCCACCAGAATCGCTTTGTGAGGCATATATTAGTTTGCCTGAGACCCATCACCGTCTCATGGATAACATTTTTGTCATAATTTATTTTATATAAAGTTAAATTTTATTGATGTGAAAGGGGAAACTCAGCAGGCAAGATGCATACAAAATTATAGACTTACATGAAGTAGGATACTCTACAATGAGCATCTTTTCATCGGTACTAACTAGTCTATCAAATTTACTCCAAAATACAGAGGACAAAAGGCAAAAAAGTAACAAAAAACAAAGCTCTACTAATATGTATAAGGGAGTTATCTACCCCTTCAATGCTTTTCTATTCCTTCCCTATCATATTGTCCACTTTAATTCTAAATGAGAAACTCCATACCCTCTTCTAATTTGACTCTTCCTCTTATACATTTCCACCTTAGCAGCAGATCACAAAAAATTCTTGGCACTAATTCGATTTCGAAGAAATTTCTACACTATGCACCATTAAGTCTTTATGTTATCGAGCAAAGAAGCAATAGATGGTTTTTGTTGAAAATTAGGAGAACTAATGCAGCTATATGTTAGAAATGTTCTAGATTAATTTTGTGTTTTATCTGTTAGAGTGTTATTAGATTTATGTTCTTAGGTTGCAACTACTACTACTGTTACTACACCTCAATCTCAAGCTAGTCGGGGACAACTATATGAATCTACACATCATTTTGCTTAATTTGTACCCATTTCATTCCAGTGTTCAATAGCTCGGGTTCTACTTAGCTGTTATATGTTTAACATGACGAAACCTTAATTAGAACTAGTTGGTATCTTCTATATGGATATTTTTGCTTTCATTTTGTTGTATTTTTCTTACATTGCATAATGACAAAATTAGGAAGAATATTGTACAATACAAAAATAAATGCATTCCTCACTCAATGGAATTTCACTGGGTATGTTGTTGTTCTTGTACAAACAAAAATGCATTATACAGAAAAACTAACCGAATAAGGAAAGACTAACCAAGAGTGTCTTCGTCATATGGAACTTTTGATTTTGCAAGTGTTTCAGCAAAGAGCAAAGAAAGCTCTGCCCCACAGGTAATCTGGAAAACGACAAGAAGAGACTAGATCAAAATAAAGGTTACAACAACACACCAAGTAAAATCCCACAAGTCTCGTCTAGAGCGGATAGAATGTATGCAGAACTTGCCCTAACTTAAAGAGGATCAACAATAGAGGTTGAATAATTAATAGAAGAATCCTAGTGATAAATTGTAGTCCAAGCAGAGCTAGAAGCCTAGGTACAGGTTCGGCCAAACCCAGTAACTTTTGCTCAATAGTATATTTATATTAAAAAATTTATCAAATATATACAAACATCAAGTTTAGAACTCAGTTATTATCATCCATATAAAATTTAGAATAAAACTATAATTCTAGCTTCTCCTTTGAATTTACCATACAAGAGAAAAGAGAAACATAACATAACATATATAACATTAACCTGGGCCTTGTCTAATTGCAAACAAGCACCAGACTGAAGAACATTCAAGGCATCAGAGTATCTCTCGGCAGACGCATATCTGAAAATAAATAGACATTATTATTATTATTATTATAATGAGCACGCAATCAAATTCAATTGAATGATGACCGCGTTACCTGGCACTAGTAGACTTGTACATTTGTTGAGCTCCATAATAATTTCCCTCTTTCACAACCTTCTCCAACTTATCAATATTCTGCGTTTACGCAAATCAAATCAGAGAAATAGAAGTCAAATAAGTAAAGATTAATCGTTAAGTTTTACCTCTTGAGCTGGTGGTTGTATCACTCGTCTGACTCTCTCCCTAAACATGATTTCATATAAGTAAGAAGAACAATTGCATTTTTTTGTTTTGTTAAAATTGTTTGATTATTTTTCATTTCTCCATACAAAAAGGAGCAAAAAATTGGACTTTCCTTGTTCAATGGAGTCATGCATTGAACGCTAAAATCACGTCATGAAAAGCATCAATAAAATTTCAATTTTTAATTTTTTTTTAATTTTTTTTTTTTTGGCAAGAGTTGGCCATAGGCCTATGTTATTTATATCTATATTAAATTTAAAACATCATTAGAATTGTTGATTAAATTTTTTACCCTCTATTAAAATATTTTATAATAAATAAAATTGTTAAGTATAATTTCCTTATATAATTAAAGTCCTAATATTTAATACTCCCTTCGTCCCATTTTATGTGGGACCCTTTCCTTTTTAATTCGTACGAAAAAAGAATGTCACCTCACTATAATTAAAAATAATTTAACTTTAAAATATTCATTTTATCCTTAATGAAATGATTTTCAACCACAGAAATATGTAAGAATTGTTTTAGATCATAAGTTTCAAAAACCTTTCTTTTTTTCCTTAAACACCGTGCCAAGTCAAACGGTGTCATATAAAATGGAACGGAGAAAATACCAAATATCCAAAGAAAGGAACCATAAATAAGAACTAAGTGAGTTGAATATTTGAAATTTGTAAGGATGAAGCCTAAATAAATCATATTATTATTAGCAAATAGCAAAGGTTAAAAAATATATTATCTTATTTATCCTTTGACTTTGTCTTTATTCTAGACTTTTTGTTGCTTGATACTCAATATTTCGTCCATTTATTGAATTTCACATTAATTATTTTCTGTAGGCTTTAATTTATTAACACGTATGTTAAAGCTAGTTTATTTAATTGATCCAAAACGAAAGTAGAAAATAATAACAAAAATGGTTCTGTCCAGACCCACTAATATTGGATCGACCTAAAAAGCATAAATACAAGGGAAGATTACACAGTTGCCCCTCAGGAGCAAATTATTTAGAGTTATTTTCATACCCCTAAAAAAGTACAGGGACCAACTATTCAAAGGCGGATCTAGAAGGAGGCGAGGCTATTCACCAGAATAGTGCTATGAATGGTGAGAATAATAATTAAAAGTCATGTAACATAGCATGAGTAGGAAGAAATTATTTTTAAAAAATTTGACAGAGTCGTGGATTCATTCACGACTAAAGTAAATGACAGATTTAGTGATCCGTCAATGTAAGTTGTTTGTTGTTGGAAGTCTAGTGGTTTGTTTGTGTTGGTTAATTGCCACATTTGTTGTCCCTTTTAGCATTTTATCTTCAAAATGACTCTTTCGGCTCACTCAAACTGTCATTTACTTTAGTCGTGAACGAATCCACAACCACTCACCTTGAACCATTTAAATACCTTCATGTAATATATCAATATTCTAGTTCTAGCTGCTAGAACTAGAATATTGATATATATATAGTTTATATATCCATACATAAAAATATTGATGGCCCTCTCAATCGATTCCTACTAGGATTGAAAATCCTGTATTTTACATATCTATACAATTGAGTCGACCAAAATGTTCAAACATTCTGGGAATCTAACTATTACAAGCTCCAATATGAATCTGATTACGACGAAGAAGAAGAAAAAAATCAAACATAAACTCTCAAGAACATCTTTTAGGATCAAAGATTCAAAATGCTATCTGGAAGCGTAAGTTAACTCTCCTGTTACTGCATTAAAATCATATGAAATAATTCTACATTAGCACTTCGTTCCATAATGACTCAACTTTAATTTCAATAGAAATGGAATCAGGACATGAAGTTTATGTATTTCGGATAATACTCAAAGATGGAAATTTTAACATACCTAAGTAATTTGAACTTGAAGCTCATAATTTCCCAAGCTTTCTTGCTCTTCTTGAATTTTTTTTGCACTAATCTCTACACCAGAGCTATTCTTCCTTCCGTAAGTGTGTATTTGTATCAATTTTAGTGTCATTATTTCTCCAATACTCTCCGGAATCTCCAATTCATCCAACCCATACAGTAATAGTTTCTCAAGCATCGGAAAATTATCACTACCTGCTTCCCACCTTACTAGACATTCAGATTTGAGTTCTAAATATTTTAATTTGCGAAACACAACATCTTCGTCTAGTTTCCAATCTGTTCCATTGAATGCAGCATTCGATTTGAGCACCTCAAGATTGGGTAAATTTGCCAACAAATTCATAACATCCCATGGTAATCTAGTACATGATAATGTCAACTTCTTGAGATTAGGAGGGAAATTATACCCGGAGAAAATCATCACGTCAAAGGTCTCCGGATCTGTGTCTAGGGAAACGAGCTTTATGTGTAGCGTCTCCAGCTCCTCGAGAAGAATCAGAGAATAAAGAATATCATGCCAGTAAGGATAGCCAGAAGTATCTAAAATCTTTAGCTTTTTTAGATTGGGAGTTCTTCTTATGATTTCGGAAACAAAAGAAGAGTTATGGAGATGAAGTGTTTGCAAGTTATTGAGGAAAAAAGGTTGTTCTAATTCAAGAGGATCAGATATATATAATGTCATATGATTTTCTACCAGAAGAGGATTACATATATATATTGGCCATCTAATATCCAAATGTCTCAACTCTGTCATTGTCCAGATATCCAGTGGGTGCTTCAGACTCGTCAGTTCAGTACTTACAAGAATTATGGTCTCTAGGTTTCTCAATTTGGCTAGTGAAAGAGCTTTCCCAATTTTTGCAGCAACATATCTCAAATGTACAAGCTGAGGTATTACACAACCGAAATCTTTCCTGACTGATAATACGTCCAACACCTTAAGCAGCTTGAACTGTGAAACAATGGAACTTGTAATACTAATGCTAAACCCTCTAAAATAATTATCTCGCGCTGTAATAAAGGTGCGGGTTATACTTGTAATAACACTGCTATGCCTTGTAGGATAAACTTGCAGATCTTGAAATCCAGATGGAACGATCATTCGTCGTTGATCATATATGACTTCTGTGGACATGGGAACATTCTCATTCATGACATGCACAACATTTTCAGTATGAGCTTCTCTTAGACATAGTTGGCGAAGAAGATCGTGAATTTTGCAAGTTCTCATCCTTCCATTAGCCCTTTGTTTACTAGCTAAAATTAGACTTCTATCAATTAACTCTTCGAGATACTCCTCTGCCACAACTTCTAACCTTTTACTGCTTCTTGCCTTTACGAATTGCTCAGCAATCCATAACCTTATCAACTTGGAAACGTTAATCTCCATGTCTTCCGGAAAGCCTCCAACATACAGAAAACAAGACCTCAAATATTGGGGCAAGTAACTGTAGCTGAAAGAAAGAATTGATTGGCACTGTTCGGATACCGTACCAAGGAATGAGCTCAGATTTTCCTCAACCTTCTTCCAATTATCATGCGTTGGGTCCATTTTTCCAAGAAGTCCAGCAACAACGACAACCGAGAGAGGTAATCCTCGACATTGTTTTACAATATGCTTCCCTGTTTCTTTTAACATAGGAGGACATGGATCTTTTTTGAATAATTTTTCAGTGAATAGATTCCAGCTATCTTCTAGACTTAGAAAAGACTTACTATGAGGCGGAAAATCAGGACAACTGACATAATTAGCAACATACTTAAGTCGAGTGGTTAACAAAATTCGGCTTCTATTGTCATCATTTGGAAATATCATTTGCATTTGGTCCCATGCCTCAGTACTCCAAATATCATCTATGACAATTAGAAATCTCCTACCCTTAAGACCTCTATACACAGTCTCCATTAGTTGATCATTGCTCATTTCTTGATTGCTTGTAGTAATTGAAGAGACAATTTTAAGAAGAATTTGTCTCTCATTGTATTCTTGAGAGATAGTGACCCATGCATGTTTATCAAATCGAGAACGCATAGATGAATCATCATAAAGTTTTCTGGCAAGAGTTGTCTTACCTATACCGCCCATACCAAAAATTGGTATGACAGTTAACTCGTCTGTTTGGGAAATGAGGCGATCAAGTATGGTGTTGAAGTCATCCTCCATCCCAACAATAGTACTTCCATCAATTGTAATTTTTTCTGGTGAGGAGGGAGTTGTTGCTAATTCTGCAGATTTGCTTTCATGCTTGTTAACATCGATCATCATCACCTCTTTGTTGAGAAAATAAACTTGTTCTTCCACTTTCAACAATTCTTCATAAAAGGATCTACAAGCCTTTTGCCGCTTGTCCTCGTGATCTGCTAGAAGGATGTTTCTTAGACTTGAATCAATTCTATCTTCCGCTTTGTATACTACATTCCTGATTCTTTTTTCTACAACCTTGGAATTAAAACTCGATAAATTAATTATTGTTATAAAAAAAGCATATAACACCAGCAAGATTTAGATAACTATACTAGTGAATTACATACCTTAAGAGTTTCAATATCCTTTGTAGTATAGTCAAGGAAATCTTGCAGAGCAGAAAGATTTTGATAGAGAGATTCGACATGTTGTTGTGTACAACATTGACAAACCAAAGATTGATTAGGTTTGAAGAATTGTTTCAATGTATACATAAGTGAAGAAAGAGCAGCATAAGCCATTTTCTCTTTGTTTGCTGGAATAACTAAAAGATAGAACCTTGCAGATTTAATCTCTCTGCTTTGTTCTTATTAGGCTAAGTGGTTACTTTTTCTAAATGGGGAACAAAGGTGTAGTGTACTTATTACCTTTATCATTTGTTTAATTAAAAGAGATAGATGTATGAGAACACAATCCAATACACTTTACATTAAAAACAAGAAAATCAAATTGCTCAATGGAGGTATTTCTTTTCTATTTTAAAATTGTTAGTGCACTCACTTTTTATCCTTTTGTTTGCCTTTTGTTCTGTTTTTATAGGATGGTGCCTATTTCATCCTTAAAAGGAGCTGTTCTAATGTTCTTTCTCTTGTATGAACTTATCGTTAATACACCAATCGAAGTCAGCCATAACCTGTCACCACAATGGCGGAAAAAGAAAAAGAATACTCAAAGTTTTAACGGAAAATGGCCTAAAATATCCCTCAACTACGTCAATTGGTACAATATTATCCTTTATCTACCTATTGGGCCTAAAATGCCCCTGACATAAACCTTTTGACTCTTTTTCATCCTTATCTTTAACAGTCTAAATGATAACCTCAATTAACAAATTCATTAATGACGTGTCACTATCCAATTGCCTACCCTAACAATTAATTAAACTAATTTAAAAAATTACAAAATACCCATCCGCTCCACCCAAAAGCCCCACCCGTTGAAAATGGACATTTTCTTCTTTCTTTCTTTCTTTGGGATAGTCATCATCAAACTGATCAGCTACAAAGCTCTCAAACATGGAGGCACATATGGGAGATTTTGGGCAGGCTAAAGCCGCTCACGATAATTATGATTCCTACAACAATGAATCAAATTTGTGGTTTGCAAGTTCATATGGTCATATTGCTTGTGACCCAGTGGCGGATGTATGTTATGGATTATGGATGCTTAAGCACCCATTGCTTTTTGCAATAAACACTAATATTTGTTTGTAATATCTAATAATTCATTCAAATTTATTAACTAAGCACCCACTTTATATAGCAATTTTCAAATTAAAAATAATTGAGCACCCATGAAATAAAATTTTTGGATCCGCCACTGTTAATGTCACCTCCTGTACCAGTTGAGATTAAGTAGACCGCGAGGAAGAAAATCACCTCGTGTACCTTTCTAGGTTCGTGAAAGAGGTCAGTGTCATAAGGTTTCAAACTCGGGATCACTCTAGACATTGTCAAGAGAATCAAGCCAGGCAAGAACAAATAAGGCAAAAGATTATTTGTTTAGTCCTTCTAGCACAAATGACCCTCGGGAATTTCTAGATTATTAAGAAGTATTATCAGGAGGTAGACAGTGGAAGAGACAAGAACTGTGGAAAATCTTCCCAAGAATGCATCAGCCAGAAATCCTTCAAGCAATGGCATTAAAGTGGGGCTTTTGGATGGAGTGGGTGGATATTTTGTGGTCTTTTAAATTAGTTTAATTAATTGTTAGGGTAGCCAATAGGATAGTGCCATGTCATTAATGAATTTTTTAATTGGGATTATCATTTAGACCGTTAAAGATAAGGGCAAAAAAGAGTCAAAAGATTGACGTCAGGGGCCTTTTAGGATCGATAGGTAGATGAAGGATAATTTTGTACCAATTCATATAGTTGAAGGATATTTTAGGCCATTTTCCAAATTTTAAAAGTAAATGTTACACAAAGCATTACTCTTAGCAATTAGAATATATGATTAGACAAGCAATAACAGACGAGAGTTGTCTTACCTATACGGTCTATACCAAAAATTGGTATGATTTCGGAAACAAAAAAAGAGTTATGGAGATGAAGTGTTTGCAAGCTATTGAGAAACAAAGGTTGTTCTAATTCAAGAGGATCAGATATATATAATGTCATATGATTTTCTACTAGAAGAGGATTACATATGTATAGTGGCCATCTAATATCCAAATGTCTTATCTCTTTCATTGTCCAGATATCCAGTGGGTGCTTCAGCATCGTCTGTTCAAGATTTACAAGAATTACGATTTCTAGATTTCTCAATTTGGCTAGTGAAAGAGCTTTCTTAATATTTACACAACGGAAGTCTTTCCAGACTGAGTTGGGTTAGGTCGTTTCGATTAATTATATAAATAATTAAATACGTTTCGGCTATTTAACTTAATTTAATTTAATTAAATAATTAAAACAAACTTTGTCAAAAAAATAATCTCTCGATCATTTTCCAAAGCCAAAGCCGAGCGATGACGACGGCGCGAGGGGGGTCCCTCTTTCAAACGCTTTTAACAACTAGTAGAACGGTTTCTCTATTTAAAAACTTAAACTTTTCTTTCCACCATCAATGAGGGAGAAATGCTTTTTTTCTTACTAAAGCATAAGAGAACCTTTTAAATTCCTTTTTTCATCTTCCCTTCATTTTCTATTAATTCTTGCTATATACCCAACAATCCCACACAAACATAAGAAATGCAGGGACGAGTGTGTACTCTACAAGCAAGGATCAATTGCATCCGGATAAGTAGGTTCTTGTTGAACTTTCTGTGATGAACATACGCCGGATATACTTGATCAATCGGTAAATGTGATATCTTGGAACCGTCGAGCTTTGGTGTATACCTAGATAACCATATGTCACACAGTCAACCCTTTACCGTTTATGGTTTTTACAGTTATGTTTGTTTCAGCCATGAACACCTCCTGGTTTCATGAGTGTATAGAGAATAGGCTTTATAATAATTCTCTTTGAAGCGGCTTACACTTCACACTGACATAGGTGATTTCTAACCGTATCATCGCGTAGATACACTATTTGGTCAAATATGTCAAACTTAGAAAATCATTAAATACTTTAAGCTTTATTAACTCATTAGCAAGCCTTAATTTTTTAACCTTGTTCTTGAGCATTATCTTCATCACGAGAATGGATTGAGTTGATTGACAATGCCGAACCGTCAGTCACAACTTTGTTTTCTCCTTGAACCTAACTCTTGGGATCTCCAGTATGCTAGGTAGAGTTACTGCCATGATGACTTGTCCTAAGCCATAAACCCATTCCTTTAGATGATCTTTCAACTGCCTCTTTCACTAGGCCTTTTGTTAGTGGATCGACACATTATCTCTTGACTTCACATAGTTAATTGTAATAATTCTATTAGAGAGCATTTATCTTATGGTATTATGTCTCCGTCGTATATGACGCAATTTTCTGTTGTACATGACGCTCCCCGCCCTACCTATTGCTACTTGAATATCACAATGTATGCATATAGGTCCCATAGGTTTGGGGCCAAAATGAATGTCCTTTAAGAAATTTCGGAGTCATTCAACTTCTTCACCGGCCTTATCTAAGGTAATAAATTCAAATTCCATTGTAGAGTGCGCGATACATGTCTGTTTGAATGATTTCCAAGAGACTGATCATCCACCAAGTGTGAACATATAACCACTTGTGGATTTTACTTCATTTGACCCAGTGATTCAATTTGTATCACTATATCCTTCAATCATGGCAGAATATTTATTATAATGCAAGATATAGTGTTGTGTATATTTCAAATACTCAAACACATGTTTCATTGTCATCCAGTGAGTTTGATTAAGATTACTAGTGAACCGACTCAGCTTCCTAATAGCACATTCTATATTTGATCGCGTACAATTCATAATATACATCAAACTTCCTGTCATGACCCAGGGGTACACCCTAGATGTAACATGGCGTACAAGACTCTGAGAGGCCTCATACAAGCCACTTAGCTTTCATAACATATGATAATAGAAAAGTTCAGAAATTTAAAACATTTTCCAATGCAATCGAAGTTGCATAAAACGAAGCGAAAGTCTTTATACTTGTCTCAAAGCATCTAAAACATGAATAGTCTTGGGACACAACCCATACAATAGTTCTAACATAAAATAAAGACATAAAAGGAAAGGGTGGTCAAGTCCTCGATGCTATGAGGACTCACCAAATCTTCACTCCTTGCTCTACTATGAACCTAGCCACGGGGAGTCAGACCCTACATTTGATAAAAAATATAGGCAAACATATGCGTTAGTACAATAATGCACTAAATATGATGCTAGCATAAATCATCAACAAAAGCATAATGTAGGCATTAGTCAACATAAGACATATACCATAATAATAAGAGACATCAACATAAGTCAAAGGCATAATCAATGCATCTAGATCACCATAATATAAGATAAACACTTCATAAGTAACCTTAAAGCATGCTTGTGCAATGAATGGATAAGACCCCATAAGTCTCACTCATGCTAAGCAAACCCCTTTAGGCCATCATTCATATTCATCATCTTTTGATCTCATCCTTAGCTTATTTCTCATAGGCAAGGGAACATTCACCTTTAGTCAAACATATCAAGGAAGACAACTATAACAATAATCCAAGCTAAGTGTTCATCATACAAGTAAACCTCATATCAAAACATACTTGCAATACTTCCTTGAAGTAATCTTGTTTCATCATAACATATCTCACATCATCATCTTCAATGCAAGCCAACATCATCTTTAAAGAATTTGAACACTACGAGATACTTCTTTAAGCATATCTTAGTTCATCATTTATCTTGTTATCCTTGAACACTACGAGATGATTCTCAAGCATGTCTTAGTTCATTATACTTTGAACACTTTGAGATACTTCTTCAAGCATGTCTTAGTTCATTATTAATCTTATTGTAGTTGGGATATAGACTTAACTGACATGAGACTATGTAAGCTATCACATGATCCCCTCCGATGCTACCCACGTTGAAAAGGGTTGGTCTACTTGCCTAAGGTAGAACCGGTTTGTTAGCTTAGTTGGATCCACTAGCTAACCATCCTACAGGGCACGTAGTTATGGGATACGGAGATTGCTACTAGAAACCTGGACTCCACTAGGTGAAGGCTTCCATCTCATGAGACATACTTTGGGAAACTCGGACTCTACCAGGTGAGAGTTCCCATTTTGGAAGCTCGGACTCAACTATGTGTGAGCCTCCATCTCATTTCAATATCCACTGGTGCTACGTATAAATCCCACAAGATAGCTATTAAGTGTTTACTTTACTCATATCTCATGGAAAGATGTCCTTGATAATCAATTCAAGTTAATTCATTAGAATATATCTTTAGACCATGCATGAGCAACTATCACCATCCATGATCACTTTTACTCTTAGATTCAATTAGGTGAGAAAAGCCTTTTGACCTTAGAACCTTCATTATGTGAGAAAACCTTTCACATTAAGTTTATTATGAGTTCATGAGAATAACCTTTCAATCATCCCACAACAACAACCTAATCATTAACACTTCACTCTCAAGTGTTCTTAAAGCATTTATATAGATTCTACAAGAATATGCATACATTCACAATATAGATCATGTGGGTAAACCTTCCACAACATTACCATATACAAATCAACATTCATCATATAGCTTCCCTCTCAAAGCCTTACTAGTCTTAACTCATGCTGCTAGCTTTACTCTCAAGCCTTACTAGTCATAATTCAACATATCAGATTTATTCTAAGAGCCCTAACAATAATCATTCATCATCCATGCCTTAGTCTCAAGACAATCCTAATATCACGCCTTACAATTCATAACTCATCACACATACTTGATCTTAGTCAATTCATGTCTATAAGCTTTAATCTCAAGAAATTCATGTCTATGTGCTTCCGTCTCAAACAAATCTATAATGTAGTTCATCAATCTTAGAAGATCACATCTAAGCCTTCAATTTCCCTTTTTATGGCTTTAGCCCAACTATATCAAATTCACTCTAGAATCATAGGTTAAGCATGAATACATGTATAATCATACTAAAAACATGCAATTCCATCATAAACAATCATAATCCACTCTATTGGATCATAACCATAACATTAGAAGAAACCCTAGTTTGACTTGGGGAATTCTTCTTCTAAATAGGGAAAATATGGGGGCTTCATTGATGAAAGGAATCATGAATGAATAAGCCATCATACCTTGATTACAAAGCCTACTAAGCTTGGAAGAATAGAGACTTGACTTGACCTAGTTTGAACCCTCTTCTTCTTCTTTTTCTTCTAGTTTCAAGTGAGAGAAATATTTGAGAGGAGAGCTTTTGGGAATTTAATTTGGATTTTGGGAAATAATGGCTTGAATGGTGAGTTTAAAGGGTTAAAATAGCTTATATAGGTGTACTAGGACTAGGAAAAACGACCTCACTTTAATCTAACTTAAATCAGAATTTTCCACTTTAGCCCTCACTTGGCAGCCTACTCCCAAGCCTCACGAGAGGCACCATGAGCCGTGGTCCTCACCACTGTGGTCCTGCTCGTGGTCCTGGGAATAGTAGCTTGGCCACCTTGGCTTGACTACCAAGAAGTGAAGGCATCACCACGAGCCATATATGTAAGGCAATCATAGTGTTGGACTAATTCGTCCTCACACCCTACATTTATTTTCAAATCAATAAAAGAGTAATCTAGGATTCTATCCCTAGATTTGAGTATTTTTAAGATGAGTTGAAATTGAGTTCTTGAGTTCCTAATTCTTTTTGAAATTCTATTATTAATTATTGAATTGATATTTGTTATGCATTAAGATTCTTGAGTTGATTCGTTCATGTCTATATTTTAGCATGAACCCTATGAATTGATTATTCTTGAGATGAGGTGTATCATTGAGTATGAGTTCTTGAGTTCCGAGTATTGAGTTTTCTATAATGTTATTGAGATCCTTGAGTTGAGTTGTTCATGTCTATATTTCAGCATGAACTCTATTTTAAATTATAAATTTTGAGAATCTTTTAAAACCAACATTTTTGTTTTAAACTGAATTTTTTAAGGAGTAAAGAGGAGTTTGAGAAATGGTATAAGGGAACCAAGTATTTCCCAAATGTTTTGTTTTTACTTGAAGAAAGAGAGTATTATTTTGAGAAAAGCAAAAGAGTTTTGAGAAAGATTGAGTACAAAGCAATTACCTCTTAAATAGGCTTTTTTTTAGTAATTATCTCAACCCAGAGAAAGTATTTTTACATTGAGCAAAGAGAAACATTATTTTCTAAATGAGCAATGAGTTCAAAGATATTTCAGAGTAGTTATCTCTTTTAAGAGGATAATTTGAGTAATTATCTCAAATCAGAAAAAGAGTATGTTTTATACATTTGAGCATGCATATATATATTGTTGGAAGCAGTATTGAGCACCAATATGGGAGAGAGTTCATATAACTCATAGCCCCCATAAACCATGTATGCCAACATGGATACATGATCATACTTTTTAGATGAATCCTTATTGCTTAGTGGTTCCACTTAGTTGAGAGGTTCTATACCTCGGCAAGGTATAAGACAATTCTGGCATCGTGGACGAGACGTTGTATCATCATGTAGCTCATAGTGATGGTTGTCGGTTAGAGAATCTCCCAAATAGAGTTAAAAGTGTATTTTTATTATATCACTTAATATGTTGAGTTCATAGATGAGTAAGTATTTTTGTAAATTTTTAATGATTTCACTTCTTTATTTCTTTACATTCAGTTGAGCATATATCTATATCTATTGCAGTCCTTTCATTCATTTATTTATTATTCAACTATATTATATCCTCATACATTCAATGTACTCATGTCATTTGACCTGCATCTTTTAATGATGCAAATACATGTTCTTAGGATCCTCAACAAGGTTCTGTTGAGATCACTTCATCTGCTCGTCAGCTTTCGAGTGAGGTATCCTTGCTTCCGGAGGACTCCAGTTTTGTAAGTTGTTAGTATTACTAGCATTTTGAGTAATCGTGGTTCTTGTCCTGACACTCATATATATATAGTAGAGGCTTCATAGATAGACAGTTTTGGAGAGTCTTTGAGTTTCAGATATTTTATTTAAAACTTATGTTTCATACTTAGTGTATTCAGCGAAATTTTGAGATTCAGTAAACTGTTATTAAATGTTTCTTTCAATTTGATGCTTATGTATGTTTGAGTTAGTCTTCTGCTTGTAGTCAGCCAGGATGAGGGTTCGCTTGAGGGCTAACAATGGTTCTTGAGTGCCGGCCACGTCCAGGGTGTAGGCTCGGGCCGTGACATACTCAAAGTTGGAGGGCATTATTGTCCGCTAAAGCCAAGTTAAGGGTCATGTTTATGTATTAATATAAGAAGTAAACGCAAAGTAAGAAGTTTGAAAACTTATTGTAATCAAGATAAGTTAAGAAAACAAATTTTTTTCTCAACTTACATATTACTCGTGACTTAAAATATGTGAGAATAATATATACATTATGCGACAAAAATATATATAACTATTAAATATCGTCATCATATATCATATCAGCACATCATATATCATATTATATTAAAAGTAGAAAGCATCAAAGTGCAAAGTTGGATTACCATTTTACCCCTACACTAAATTATTTTTATATTAAAAACTAATTAATTAAATATTAAATGTTTCAAAAAAATTAAATGACCATTTTTCATTCATTAAATTAATATTGTTCCTCTAATAACTTATGCTTAGAAATTAAATTATTACGCAAACATTAATGTTGTAATGCACAAAAAATAAAAATAACAGATCTTTTTTAGGAATTTCAAAGGTTATTTTGAAATTTACATACAATTTTATATGGTTCATGTATTAGAAAAAAGTCACGTTTTCAAGAAAAAATGTTAATATTCTCATGCATTTATTTCATGATTTGCACTTATCTAACTCTTGACTATACACATTCTCTTATAATTTTTGGATTATCCCTAGACTTTTCATCTACAAATATGAAAAATATTGGAGTAAACAATATCATGTGGTATACAAGGAATGGGCAAGCTAAGATTTGGGGTATCAACTTCTTTAGGAATGAACAGTACATTCTTTTTCTCTTTTTTTTTTTAAGAACAAAGGTGAATGATCTTTTAGAAGGAAACATCATCATATATACAAAAATCAATTAGATATGCTTTTTTTTAGTACATAGTTTTTCTTCATTGAATGTAAAATAAAGAGTCATGCATCAAAATATAAGATCATTACACTTTCATTTACTAATATACTTTTGTGATGTAATTTGTAAAAAAAATAATTATAATTTACTTGATCTTTTTAAGATTAAATTATTATACTATTATTTGATAATTAAAGTTATTAAATTTGTTCTTATGATTTTATTACTTATATATGTTTATTTTTGTAAGGAGGGTGTAAAATAGAATGTATAAAAGTATATTTTTTTTTTTATCAATTTTATCTAAAGGGGTGAACAAGATTGAAACAGGATGAATAATTTGAGATGGAGAAAGTAACATATAATTAAATTATTAGTAACTTATTTAATTCACGGAAGTAATAATGATATAAATGTTTATCCTTATTATTTTTTTTTTCATTTTGTCTCATTTTGAAAAATGCAAATTCAATGTTTCAACTTTTGATATCGTTTCATATTTTAAGTTGTCACTTCATTGATGTTATGTTTCTGTATTCTAAGCTCATTTTTGAAAAAATTAATTTGGTAGGATTCAATACTTGATATGATCCCTTAATAATATTGATTATTAATTGTAGCCTTCATTTTATTTTAATTAACTCTATGAAATGGCTACAAATTCTTTTCATTTTTCATCGTTCTTCTTTTCTCTGAACTTTGTCTTGCAGCTAATTAACATATGAGATAAGAACATACATATATTAATTTGTGTTTATGATTATAGTATTTTAAATTACTAAATATTCTCATCTTTTATTTCATTTGGAGAAGAGATACTTTGCTGTCATATTTTAATTTGTTATTGATATCCAAGAGTAGATTCCAAATATTTGAACTAATTTGTTTGAAAATGAATGATATTCATGTAATTTAATTATAAAACTATTTTTTATACAATGATAGTTTGAAACAATTTATGCCAATTTAGATAGGGTACACGTGCGTTGTCCGAGAACTAGTATTATTATAAGTAGGAAGCTCCTAACTTTATAGTTGAATTATGATTTCGCCCCTATAGTAAATTAAAATGTAATTAAATTTTTAATAAAATATTAATACAAAAAAATAAAAATCAAATTAAATGTCTATTTTTCAATAAATGATGTGTAGGTGGGAGTTGAAATTATATTAATGATGCATTATAGAATTTGTTTACAAAACATGTCCTAACTTTATTACATGCTAAAGATATATGTAACTATATTATATTTATAATATCAAACTTCTCACATTTCATCTTCCATATACCTGAAACTTATTTAATTTCTCCATTAACCATTAATTTAGTCAACTTATATTGTTTAATACAAAAAGATTGTAGATTTTAAAAAGTTGTATTAAATAGTAAAATAAAGACTAGTTTATAATTATTAGATATATGGAAATGAAGTCCAAAAATCATCAAAATGAAACTATATAAAGGTTGAGAATAGTTTTCATTTCCCAAGAATGCTTTAGTATGGTAAAAAAAAATTCATTTTCGTAGTTTTTTCCTTGTTTTTATTTTTTTGCTTTCCTTTCTTCTCTAACATTTTTTTTGGAGAATATGTTTGAAATTTACATGAAAGTTCTATGGAGTTTTCTCTTTATTTATTTCTTTTGCGTTTTAAAATATGCATTCTCTCTCGCCATATGATGTTTTATATATATATATATATATATATATTCCCTACGGATTTTTTCTGCTAAAATAACAATTTCTTTTAATTTTTTCCTTCTCCAAATTAATAGTTCTTTAATTTTTGTGTGAATCTTTACTATTCGTCTTCAACGTGTTGCTGAAGGTGATGATTTTAGTTGGATATGTAGGGATGAAAGCAGTGCGGGAGGTATAGTTGCGGAAAAAATTCGAAAAGATTTTTACTCGCTCCACTTCATCCCACATTAGTTTAAACCCACACTTGCATCGCTCAATAGTAATCCTATGGATAGACTTTTTTGTTTTGTCTTTTTATCTATGAACCTTTACTTTACTTGGCAGGCCATACTTTTATTATTCTTTGTATGATTAGTTTGAGTTTGTATTATGTTACACATTATTGACTTCTTATATATATATATATATATATATATATATATTGACATATGGTTGTGTATATATAGATAAACATATATTTAGTTTATAAAAAAATATATTTTAGACTAACAGATTATATTTGAAATCATTTTTTCATTATTATTTTTCTGAACGCAAATATAAGCTCTATTTATAAATACATTATCAATATATAAGATCTATTGTATTTACAAAAATAATATGCGATAAATAACTAAGAAAATAAAGTCAATAATGTACAAATTTTATAATATGGTAAGGGACATACGTGCAACGCATGTTCCCAGAGACTAGTAAAAGAAAAATACTTAAAATGTTGGATTTAGCTTTGATTTTCATGTCGTGTTTTGATATGAGTTAGGCATTGTATTTATGCATTATTGATGCATTTGTGCTAGTTATACACCTAACAATATGCTCTATCTATGTATCTATTGAAATTCATGATCAAATATTTTTTTTCACCGAATTATTTCCTCATATGTGATGTTGTGGAGTTAAGTTGCGAAGGATTGAAGATTGAAATATGATATATTGATGTGGACCACGTAAATCTGAGATTGAAATATGAATGAGAATCGTATGGGTCCAATTTGATACAAAAACGATTATTGAGTCGGACAGCTATGATGATATATGAAGACCATTTCATGAAATCATTGATATGACCAATTAGGCGTATGGATTTTTAATTAAAAAAAAAATTGTGGAGTATATTTTCCTTAATTCCAAACAAACCCTAACTTTTTCCTCATTTCATAACTTCTTAATCATATAAATCAACAACTTTATACTTACATATAGCATACATAAACTCCTCATATTTAGAGCTAAAATGTCAAAATATGAGTCATCTTTTATTTTTTTTGGAACCACAGCGGTGTTGCCCCAAGTGTATTATGTTTTCACTTTGTTTATATTTGTTTAAGATTCCAAAAATAATTTTTTATTTTATTTTTTCACTTTTAACAAATAAAGAAAAACAATTACATTTTTCTATGTCTTAATTTCAGCATTAATTCTTCATTGACCAACTTATTTTTCAAAATCTGATACTCCACTAAACATAAATTAATTGAGATAGTCTTGTAAAATAATTATGTCTGAATATTTCAAATTCATATATAACAAGTAAATGGGAGTAGAAAATAATAGCAAAACGTACAAATTGTGTGCTGAGTAGGACCGTTTGAGACCTTTTCTGTTTGTTTGCTGGTGTGCCGCCGTGGAACTCAAATGACCACTCATTCTCCAATGCAAAAGGAACCAAACAACATTCATCAGCCCAACATGGTAAAACAACTAATGTTTGCATTTTTCCATAGCTAATGTTTATGCGATTTTGCAATCGTTTTTATTTTTATAGAGTTTTTTTTCTTTCCCTAAAAATGTCTGAAAGAATTTTTTTATTATTTTGTTTGGGGGGGGGGGGGTTTATGACTTGAATCAGTGTTGCTAAAACTTATCTTTTGTGTAGCATTTTGAGTTGAAATTAAAGGATATCTGACAAAAATGTGTACTGTAAAAAAATTGATAATTGTCGTTTCATCAAATTGAATTTATTGCAAAATATACTTATTGTTCAAATTGATAGAGCATTAGCTCATTAAAATGCTTAAAGAGGTGCATAAAGTAATTTAAATTAATATTCTATTAAATAGCTTTTTAAAGGATGGATAAAACTCGATACTTAGCTTGTTTAAGTTGGTTGAGACACTATGATTATAAAATAAAAATTAAAGCGTGTCAAACACTTAAAATGAAGGATAATATGGAACATCAGAAGTAGAAGTAAATATCGATAGAAAGTTTCACAGGATATATATATATATATATATATATTGGCACCACAGTGACACATTATAAATTCATGGGCGCGTAGGCCCAAAAGCGAACAATATCACTAGCGGACTGAGCCATTATATACCTCCTCCTTGGCCCCTCATTACACTTTCAATTTCATTCTTGAGTATCGTTCCTTACTAACAAACACTTCATAATCTTACCCTATGGGCGGTATCATCAGTACTCAAGTCTTCCATTTCTTCCTCATCACTTACTTATTTGACACATGAAATTTAACAGAAATTGGAACAAAGAGATAACTTCTTAAATGTATGTATAGACTCTCAATTATATATATGATCATCAACAAATCCTAGTTCTTTAATACCACTTATGAACATGATAGGTACATATAAGAGAAAGGCAAAGCATCTCATAAAGTATTGAGTAATTCATTCATTGAAAAGTTAAAATTAAAAAAAAAACAATAAAGTCGTAAAAGCAAAGCTACAATAAGAATTTTACAAAATAAAACATGACATGAGTATGATATTTATGGAACTTCAAAATCACATATGATACAAGTCCCTAATTATACTCAAAATATAGAAATGTTACTTCATAAGCAAACGTGCCTCAATAATAAATAGGGTTTACCATAAGCCAATGAAATGAGCAGCATGCCTAGCAAGGATCAGTGCCGCCCTGAGAGTCCATACATGCATCACAAAAAAGATGCAGTACTTGACAAAAGAGAAGTAAGTACATGTGAAATAGTACTTTTGTGATGAGGTGACCCAAATATGAATAATATAAGTTGTAATAACACCAACTTATTGCACATACTTCGAATAGGCAATATTGACTTCTAAAGTTCTTGACTCTAAAGTAAGTTTGTCTAGTATGGTTTCCTTTTATAAGAAGTTTGAATTATGTACAAGTTTTATCTATAATAATATCTTCTATATCATTAAGAGACATATATATCATCATCCCATAACTATTAATAACTTTGATTTTATCAATACATTGTTGTTTGTTAGGTGTTTTTCCTAATTATTTTGTGTGCAGTTCAATTGTCTCAAGTCCTAATTTTTTACTCTATACTTGCCCTGTATTAGGATCTTGTGTTGCTCTTTCAGTACTAAGGATGTTTGCTTTACTCCAAAGTCAACTTACTAATTTGTTAGAAATTTAGGTTGAAAATAGTTTAACATCAATTCATATTTTTTTTTCTTTTTCTTATTATAAAGATTATATGATCATATTGTTTTAGATAGACAAATAGTCTGTAGAGATTTATTTTGTGCATCAAGATTTATGCTTTAACTCCAATAGGTTGTGTTTGTTGCTCTAAAAATCCCCCATTTTCTTTCCAAAAGAAGATGTCGAGGATAATACTTGGAATGTACTAGCTATGTGTCTGTTGGAAAAGTGGATTTATTACATATATAAGCATGTGAGCTAATGAAAAAGGGGATGAAAACATGATTTTGCTTATTATGATTTACCTTTGTGTAACTGATGACATTTTGTTTCTCATTCTTCATTATATTCATATGGTAATGTTGGTTCTGAATTTCTTGTCTTTTCTTTTGAACTTGCAGAAAAAAATTTGTGAAATTTGCGGTGATTTAGGTATTCAAGAAGCCATTATTACCTGCTATCAGTGTAAGAATACATGCACCAATAAGTTCTCTCTCTCTTTTTAACATGAAAGGGCAGCCAGGTGAGCTGAAAGTCATGACTCTCTAATTTGTACTTGCTTCATCACCTTGTGCATATATATATATATATATATATATATATATATATATTCTTTGTAAACTTTGAACATTGTCCAAGTCCTAAACCCCTTCTATTTAGGTTGACTTGCCGTTTCTAAGGGAAAAACTGATCATTTCACACAAGGGCCTACTTCTCTCGAAGAAAATTTCTAGTTAGATTACCAACATACTTTGTCCCCTTTTTTGGAATTTTAAATAGGAATGAAAAGTGGAATAGAATTAAAAGACTAAATTGAGGTGATATTACCTCTTAGGGAGAGTAAGTACTTCGAGTTTTCTAATCTTTCTGGCATTTTTTACAACTATTGATACTAATAGTATTGGATATTGGGATCCACCTAAAGGATACACTGATTTTTTTGCTTAGGTCTCAAAAGGTAATTTATTTATAAAGGCTTTAGTAGCCATAGGTTGTAGGTTGCTAGCTCTTGCTATATGCATCTGATTAGTAGTAGCATTTATATGTAGGTTGTTAGTTCCTGCTACAGGCATACAGGTAGAACTAGTTCTAATGAAAATATTAATATAATCTATTCTTTCATTAGCATGTTGTGGCATTTAATTTTTTTAAATAATGTGTGTATTTTTTATGCATACATAGTCATCTTCTTGTTCTAAAAAAAAATTATTTTTCTCTTCCTTTCAGATATTGCGTTCTGGCTATTGGGAAGATGCACCAGTGGATTGGCGTTGTGAAGAATGTGATATTCGAAAGGGGGTAATATTTTCACTGTGTGGACTAGAAAATGAGTGTTTTAAGGAATCCAAGTTACATGCCTCTACAAAGATTTGTCAGAGTACTGTGCAACCAAAGAAACATAATAAGTTTCCTCGGAGGCAACTTATTAATTGGGAAAAAGAGGTACGGACCGGGAAAACGAGATATCTACTTGTTGAAGAAGCACTTCACGTATCAAGAAATATGGATCACTGCCAACAAATATTGTCCCCTCAAGAGTTGTGTGAACCAAATCCTGAAAATTTAGCAAGCCTAAAGGTTAAGTGTTCACCATCATCTTTTGTATTCATTTACTTGGTTTGATTTGTCCTCTTCTTATACCTCTATTCTTCAGAAATTTTATTTTCTGTCATATACTCTAATTAGTTTTTTTTTCAATGGTGTTGATATTATCTTTCAAAATGAATTTTGTTACATTGTCAATATTTGTAAAGCTTTCATAGAAAAATTAATTTACTTCTATAGTTCTATTCAATTTGATGTAGCCTATGTTTTTAGGTCCGGGTTCCTCTACCATTCTTGAGCATAGGACTCCCGATGTTGTGAACGAGAGTCGAATGATGAATTCACCTACGACACACCCTTGTGATTCTGCTCTAGTTCCTTCTTGGAAGTAAGTACCCTTCATAAATGCACATTAATTACTAACATATGTTATCACATGGTACACTGAGCTCCAAAAATGTTTAAATTCAACTCATCTCTATTTTTGCATGCTAGCTTTTTTTTTTTCTAGGTTGCCCATAAAATTAATGGTTACCTAGGGAAGCCATTAGTATCACTAAAAATGAATAGGGCACCATAGAATATATGCCTTACTATGGAAAAGAGTTCTGCTCATACATAGTTGCGAGTCGTGACATAATGATACTCTGAATAGATAATGTTTAGTGAGATGGTAGTAAACTTGATTCCTATTATGTATAAATTTCTTGAGGATTTGAAGTTGCTGCCACTCTATGTCATTGTATTATGGAATATGAACCATTTCATGTTTTCATATATGGGAAACAAGAAATTGTAGTTGAGTAGGTTATATGTGAATCATACATTGGTTTTTTTCTATTTTTTTTTTCCAGCTCTGTAACTTAATGAGATTTATAGTGCAAAACAATGTTTAGCTTTATGGAAACTTTCTCTTTATGTTTTTGTGTCTGAGAAGTTGCTACATGGATCTTTTTGTGTCCTTGAAACGCGAATATGCTTTCGTTATGCATCAAAAAGCAGAGAAGTTTCCCTTTAATTATTTTATAGACTACAGATAATTTGAAGATCCTTTTTTTACTTAAAGAAGTTGCACCACTCAACTCCGCTTCCCTATAATAATTAGTCTTTCTTATTTTATATTTTTGCATCTTAGGGGAAATGTTGACATCTTAGGTGCTCTAGAACTTGCACCCGGGATATTCAATTATTGTATCCAAGCTCATCCTCCTTGTAGAGTTTGACGTAAAGTGTATGAGCTCTCAGGACTATTGCCCGATACTCTTAAACTTGAACTAGTTTCGCGTGGGGATATCTAGCCAAGTTTATTCGACAATCATTGTCCGGGTAAAGAAGACATAGGACTATATTTCTTCGGAAGTGAGAGAAAAAGGTCAATTCTACCCTATATATCTATCTAAAAAGGGATAAGGGTTGCAAAGTAAAAGTGCGCCCTTTGCCCAGAATTGTTTTTACTATAAATTGATTTGCATTTTTCATTATATGTAGGTCTAGGAGATATATTGATTTGGTGGAGTTCATGCACAACAAGGATTTGGTGATGAGAACTCTTATCAATGATGTTGAGTTGTTTATACTTGCATCCACAACCTTGTGCAGTGATTCTCAAAGTACATTTATAATCGTTATGTTATTTTCTCATTTTCTTATTCCCTTTTAATGCATCTCACCTTTATGATGTTTTTGTAGAATGGAACAACGAGCACTTTCTGTGGGGATTATTTTACCGTATGAGACAGGATACAGACAGATGTGCTGAAGGGAAAAGCAACAAAGTGATTGATATGGAGATAGACATGATTGGGGGGAGATGTCAGAATGAGGTTGAAATGAGATAGCCGTGATAGTTGGAGAAAATGAAGGAGCGCTGAACATTGTTGTCTCGAGAGCTACCGGATTAGTATAAGATGGCAAAAAATAGTAACAAGGGAATTTGTGGCCAATGCAATATTCGAGTTGTTCATTATCATAGTTAACCATATGGAGTCATTACAAATCTTGATAAATGAGTTCCCATTTCTTCTTTTACAATGAATTAATGTTGATATTCATTTTTATGAATGAGAACCACCTTTCTATTTTGAATGAAATCACTTTACAGTGTAAGAATATATATGCTTTGTTGACATTTGAGTATGTATCTTCATAATAGTTGGTAGAAAAAACTAATTACCTCTCATGACACCTGGAGGGGGTTCTCAAATGGAGAGGCAAAAACATGCTTTCGGATATTTTACAACTTATGTTTTCCTCATGGATTCAGGTGCCATATACCTTTCTGTTCCATGATAAGTCCCTATCAATGGTTCGTGCCCTGTTCCAAAGTCACGGAGAGCCCAAAATTAGGAATCTTGACAGTTTTGATGCCTACCTAGAGAATATTGCCATGCTTGTTATAAATGCAACTGAGGCCTAAAAGAATATTTTTTGTGTGTTTCTTAACTGAGCTGTCTTCTCTTGAATCTCTTCTATATGTGTCATGATTTAAACAATCATCTTACTTGTTTCTTGTTTTGCCTTTTTAATGAACGAGAATGATTTTCAATTATCTCTAGCTAAAATTTAACTGATTAACTAGTAGGTTTGATGGGCAATAATCTTGCAGAGTTTGAAATTGGACTAGCACGCTTAACACTAATACATAAGTTGTTCTCTTTATCTATTTTGGTCCTTTGAACTTCCACCTTAAGTGGATATTTCACCTAAATATTATTTGCACTTATCTTTTTCTCATCTACATTTATTTATTATTTTTCTTTTTTATTTTTTTAAATATTACCTTCATAACTTAGGAGTCCCATAACTTATACTATCTAATTTACCTATTCAATTGCTACTTTTGTCTCTTAATATCCACAACTTTCATGTTTTTCAAACGGGAAAGATGTTTTAAACACGGGACGCGCGGATTAGAGTTGGGTCGGGTTGTTTTGGCTAATTATTTAAATAATTAAAAACGTTTCGGTCAGGTCGTTTTGGCAAATTACTTGAATAATCAAAAACGTTTCAATCATTTAATTTAATCAATTAAATAAATAATTAAAACAAACTTTGTCCAAAGTATAATCTCTCGATCAATTTTTGAAGTCGAGCCGAGCAATGACAATGGAGTGAGGAGGTCCCTCTTCCCAACCCTTTTAACAACTAGAAGAAGTGTTTCTCTATTTAAACACTTTAAGTGGTTTTTATCCAAATGATTTGCTTTTTCTAAATGGGGAACAAAGGTGTAGTGTACTTAACTTTATCATTTGTTTAATTAAAAGAGAAGATGTATGAGAACACAATCCAATATACTTCACATTACAAAATAAGAAAATCAATTTGTTTCACTTAATTAATTGTACTATAGATATGAGATGCTCAATGGAGGTATTTCTTTTCTATTTTAAAATTGTTAGTGCACTCACTTTTTATCTTTAATCAAGTGAGTTGCCAATGGGTTTACACTACTTAATGGTTAATCAAACTATTAATCAGCCTATGAAGGATTCTATCTCTCACTTAGTTCCATATTAAACTCCAAGTCAATGAAATAACAAGTAACTCAATGAAATCTGACACCCCTTGGCCAACGATGGGTCAGCCCCTGTCGACCATCATAACCTTTTTTTTTGTTGAGGAAATAAACTTGTTCTTCCACTTTCAACAATTCTTCATGAAAGGATCTAGAGAAAATGCCATAAATAATCCATTAACTATATGAGTAGGTCTAAAATGGTCCTTTAACTATATTTTTGTCGGGTTTAGTCCTTTAACAATTCAAAAAGTTATCAGATTTGGTCGCTTAATTATACATTTATCAATGTTAATCTCTTAATTATACATTTATCCATTTTAGTCCTTTAAGTATTTAAAAACTTATCAAGTTTGGTCTTTGTCTAATGTCTACTCAGTCACCACGATGGAAAAGACTAAAGGCGGCTGCTTGTAAACCAAACAGGTTACATCTATTACCTCTTGAATTTTGGATTGAAGGGGTTATCCCATCAATCCTTATTTGAAGGCGAAAATAATAGATTATCTACGGCAAGCCAGAGCAAGACTTCTTTACGGGAACCCCCCCTCCCCCCCCCCCCCCGAGTAAAGGAGACATGTCTAGGCAAATAGGCTTCTAATAAGAAATTTGCTCATTCATTACTTATGCAATGACTTCCTTTTTCATAGCATCAATGTAACCTTTATATCTCCCTGTCTAGTCGAGATTCCCTAAGAGAAATATTTTTTAAAATAAATAACTTATACAAATATTTTATAACATTTTAATTTATAGTAGGGGTAAAACCGTAATTCAACTTTTAACTTTTTTTGTTCTCACTTATAATAATAGATGATATGATGATGATTAGATAGTATTGATCTTAGTGTAAAAGTTTATATGGCTGATGTATATTAAAGGAGGATAGGAATAATATAATTAAGGCATAATACTTAAACATGACCCTTAACTTGGCTTCAACGGACAACTATACCCTCCAACTTTTAGCGTACACAAGTAGACACTTAAACTTGTATAAAATTGAACAAGTAGACACATGTATCCTACATGGCATATTACATGTCGGACGCCACGTAGGACACAAAATTTTCATGTAGCGTGCCATGTAGGACGAATATGTCTATTTGTTCAATTTTATACAAGTTTAAGGATCTACTTGTGCACACCCAAAGTTAAAGGTCATAGTTGTTAGCTGACGCCAAGTTAAGGGTCATATTTATGTATTATGCCTATAATTAATGTGTAACGTCATTAGTAGATTATTTTTGTTGCTTACATTCACTTTTCTCATTTAAGAAATTTACTTTTATAGAAAAAAATAATTTTTCAAAATATGACCAATTAAAATAAAGAAACAAAAAACATTTATACTGCACACAATTTTAATGATACTTGAAGCGGAAAATAAGCTTGGCCTCCAAGTTAATGTGTTCAACAAGAAAAACGAAAAAATCAAGTCAAAATTTGTCTAACACATAATTTAGAGAACTTTTTCATATTCCCACTCACATTAAAATTAGGGGGAAAAAAAGTCACATCGGAATTGCGTGCCTTGCCATTCGAGTAAAATATAATCAAATTGTTTTGCCGTTTTCTAATCACAAAGTTGCAACAATGGAGAAATCGAGCCCAACGCTTGAGAGCAGAAAGAGGAAGACGGCCGGTGAAGACGAAGACGAAGATGTTAAGTTGAAGGGAAAGCTTACTGAACAAGTTGAAAACTTAAGGAAAGTTTCAAGGCAGGAGTATTTGAAGAATAGGGAGAAGAAGAAATTAAAGCAACTCAGAGATGATATAGAAGATGAGCAATTTTTGTTTGAGAAAATCGAAAAATTGAGCGAACCAGAAAAACGTGAACATTTATACAAGCAAAGAATTGTTGAATTGGTTAGTAAGGAGCACCAGTGCGACGACGCCGGTGAGGAACGTGAGATTCATCCACAACAAGCTTGGGAGGAAAATCAAATCAACAATGCGAAACTTAATTTTGGATCTAAAGACAGAAAACAGAACGATTATCAATTTGTGTTTGAAGATCAAATTGAATTCATCAAATCAACTATAGTTGATTCAGATTCAGATGTTGATGTTGATAATGAGAAGCTGCAACGTACCAGAAATTCGAAACTTATCGAGGATAGGAAGGCTTTACCAATTTATCCCTACAAGGATGCTTTGCTCCAAGCTGTTCAAGATCATCAAGTTCTTATTATAGTTGGAGAAACGGGCTCCGGGAAGACAACTCAAATGCCTCAATATCTACATGAAGCAGGTTTTACCAGAAGCGGTGGGAAGATGATTGGTTGTACTCAGCCTCGAAGAGTTGCGGCAATGAGAGTTGCTGCGCGTGTTTCACATGAAATGGGGGTTAAACTTGGTCATGAGGTTGGTTATTCTATTCGTTTCGAGGATTGTACTTCTGAGAAAACTATTCTCAAGTATATGACTGACGGAATGTTGCTAAGAGAGTTCCTTACCGAGCCTGATTTAGCAAGCTATAGTGTTATAATGATTGACGAGGCTCACGAAAGAACATTGTCAACGGATATCCTGTTTGGGTTAATAAAAGATGTAGCCCGTGCTCGACCCCGACTCAAGTTACTTATATCTAGCGCCACCCTTGATGCAGAGAAGTTCAGTGATTATTTTGACCGTGCTCCGATATTTAATATACCTGGAAGGCGATTTCCGGTTGAGATACACCATTCAAAAGCACCAATCTCAGATTACTTGGATGCAGCTGTAGTTACTGCACTTCAGATTCATGCAACTCAACCACAGGATGATGGTGATATATTAATCTTTTTGACGGGGCAGGAGGAGATTGAAACAGCTGAGAATATTATTAATCACAGAATAAGGGCTTTGGGAACGAAAATAGCTGAGTTGATAACCTGCCCAATATATGCGAACTTACCAACTGAACTACAAGCCAAGATATTTGAGCCTACTCCTGAAGGGGCTCGTAAAGTTGTCCTGGCTACAAATATAGCTGAGACATCGTTGACGATTGATGGGATCAAGTATGTTATTGATACAGGGTTTTGTAAGATCAATTGTTACAACCCTCGAACAGGAACTGAGTCATTGATGGTGGCTCCTATCTCGAAGGCATCTGCCAACCAACGTGCTGGTCGATCAGGACGAACAGGTCCTGGAAAGTGCTTCCGGTTATACACTGAACATAGCTACATGAATGATTTGGAAGATAGCACAATTCCAGAAATACAAAGGACTAACCTTGCGAATGTTGTGCTCTTACTCAAGAGTGTAGGGATTACCGACTTGCTGAACTTTGACTTCATGGATCCTCCACCAGCTGAAGCTCTACTTAAAGCCCTGGAACTGTTATTTGCACTTGGTTCCCTTGATAAGGATGGTAAGTTAACCAAAGTGGGTGAAATAATGTCCGAGTTTCCTTTGGATCCAATGCTTTCCAAGATGATAGTTGCCTCCGACAAGTACAAGTGCTCAACTGAGATAATAAGTATTGCTGCAATGCTTTCTATCGGGAATTCAATCTTCTATCGTCCAAAGGACAGACAAGTCCAAGCTGACAATGCGTGGATGAACTTTCATGTTGGCAATGTGGGAGATCATATTGCTTTGCTTAAGCTTTACAATTCCTGGAAGGAAACAAAATTTTCAACTCAGTGGTGCTATGAGAATTTCATCCAGGTCAGAAGCATGAAAAAAGCTAGAGATATCCGAGATCAATTAGAAGGTCGGCTTGAAAGGGTTGGAATTGATTTGACTTCAACTGTTAATGACCTGGAAGCTATTAAGAAGTCTATAATATCAGGATTTTTCCCCCACTCAGCAAGGCTACAGAAGAATGGAGCTTATCGAACTGTTAAGCATCCCCAGACAGGTCACATTCATCCCAGCTCGGGTTTATCACAGGTACTTCCTAGATGGGTTGTCTACCATGAGTTGGTCCTGACAACTAAGGAGTACATGCGGCAGGTAACTGAATTGAAACCAGAATGGCTTGTAGAAGTAGCTCCTCACTATTATCAGTTGAAAGACGTTGAAGACTCAAGCTCGAAGAAAATGCCTCGTGGAATTGGTCTTGCATCTTTTAAATAGTTCTCTATCAGATTGCATCGATCTCTTGCTAATTCTGTTATGGTGTTCATATTGAGTGGATTATTGTATGTTATTACTGTGTGCTTAAAGTTTTCAGTCTTCTAATGCTGAACATTTTTCTTCTTTCCTTTGTGTATGTCATTTCAATAACCTGTTGGACATTCTATTTGCGGATGCAAGGCGAAGTACCAGATATATCTTTGGTGTGGACAGTGGACCGTGTTCCAAAAGCTGCAGGTGGTACTGGATTATATCTGAAAATGGTAAGTTTACTGCAGATTCGTGTATGTCATTGAACCATTGCATAACATTCAAGAAAATCTTATTTAACTGCTTTGAAGATGATTGGCATTCTACAATCATATGTTTTATTTACTTCTGAATTTTTTGTTTTAATAGATAGGAGTTGGTAGACTATTTAGTGGAAGAACTCAAAAATGTTGCTATTTAATTCAAGAAGAGGACACTTATTCAAGTACAGTTGTAACTAAAACTGAATCATGAATAATGGTGGATGATAACTTTCTCCTTTCCTCATAAGCTATAGATCTTGATCCGGCCTTGTCATATCCTAGATTGTGAGTTGTTTAGGTAAACATATAAAAGCGAATAATATTACTTAAATCATGTCAGTACATTTAACATAGTGACGACAAGTGTGAATTAATACTAATTGCTGACTACTTACAATAAAAATGGGTGACTAGTTGGATGTATAAACATGTAAGAACTTTGATGTCAATTGATTGTAGGGAATCTGATCTTTTACTGATGCTCTGTGTAATTTTAGGCTCGGACTTCACAGTCAAATAAGTGGGGCTTCATTTCTGTCCAGAAGATCCTTAACGACACCCTTCTTTGAGGAGCTTAAGCATGGCAATAACTTCTTGTTTTGGAAGTCAAGAATAAAATAAAGGATGTCCAAAATGGTGGTAGTAGCTGTGGAGTATCACTAAAATCTTCAGGGGTTCCTGTTAATCATGAAAAAGAAAGATTTTATGTTGAATATTCAGTAGCTGCAAGAAGATAAATCAGTCTAGTATATATTTGTTCATGCTAGCTACTAAAGATATTGAAGTGCAAACTACTTTTCTTGTCAAAACTTGAAGTGCAGACTGCTACTAAATTGCAGGAACAGCACTCGGCTGATAATGTATCTCGTGTTGCTTGCTGAAGCTTATCCTTTTAGTGGTGAGAACAAACTATCTTTTTATGTTTGGACTGAGGCGTAGTTGTTGTTGTCTACTTCATGCCCCTAGTTTGTCTGTCTCCTATTTTCTGAGCACATGCTAACTTTACGTTTTCTCTTTCCACACTTTTTCCCTTTATATGCGCAGTAATTACAACTTCCAATGGGATGATAGAGTATCAGCATGTTGTCGCCATTCATGGTTCATGCCAATGTTGCAATAAAATGAAAATAGGCAGAGGTGGAATGATCCATGGCTCGTGGAATCCCTCCGTGGAACTCTGATGATTCTACCATCTTTTAGGTTCTTATCCACGAGACCATTCCATGGTTCGTGGGATGATATACGGATCGTGAAGTGACTTTGTGGAACTCAGGCTTTTTGAGAACTTCCAGGGTCGAGTTCATGAGGACCTTCCATGGCTCATAGAATGATCCACAGCTCACGAAACTCCCTCATGAAACTCAGACATTATGCAGTCTCTTTAATCCTATTTCACGGACATAATCCACGGCTCGTGGATGCCTGTTGTGGAACATGGTACTAAAATTTTTAGGCTGTTTTTTATGCTAAGTGCATGCTCAGTACTCGCAAGTTCGAAATCTAAGGTATTATATTATCCCCCTTGGGATCATTCCTCCTCAGTTGATGGCCAAGCTAGGGTAACCAACTCAACTAACTTTCCGTGAACTGAACCCCTCTATTGAGGTCATAACTGCTTGAAGGAAGACACCGGGCACGAATATTTACTGGGAACTAAAACACTCAAACACAAAGCATATGTATTGAATCTGAAATAGAAAAAAGACTCTTACCTTTGGTATCTTCATCATGGGGGAATGAACAACTGTGGATATCTAGCTTTCATATCCTCTTCGATCAGCTTCCCATGTGCCTCTTCAACAAACTGATTTCTCCACAAAACATTTACTGGCACAACCTCTTTTGTTCTCAATTTGCGAACCTAACGATCAAGAATTGGAACCTCTTCATATGGCATGCTCTCTTTCACCCCAGCATTTTCTATAGGCACAATGAGTGAAGGGTCACCCATACACTACCTAAGAATGAATGTGGAACATTGGATGGGATGCTTCTAACTTTGCTGGTAGCTTTAACTCATAAGCTACTTTATCAACTCTCTTTGAAATTATATACAGACCAATATAGCAAGGACTGAGCTTCCCTTTCTTTTCAAATCTCATGATATCCTTTATGGGTGAAACCTTCAAGTAAGCCCAATCATCCACTTCAAATTTTAAAGTCTCTGCACCTAACATCAGTATAGGACTTCTAACGGCTCTAGTTAGTCTTCTACCTTTCCCATAAAATTTTAACCTTTTACTATGGGCATCTCCAACCCTACCCTCTATGTTACTCTCCAAATATAGAGTTCTCTATTTTTTCTAGCAATCAAATTCAACCAAATTCTCTATTTTACTCTCTAAAAAGGAATCTTTTTCTCTCTCCTCAATATTATATTATTATTTCTATTTCATTTTTATTTTCTAATTTCATAATAGAAATCATTCTTCTTTTTTACAAATAATTACCCTATAATCTATATAATCTTCGTAATATAAATTTTATTCTTTTCAGAATTTTCATTAAATGTAAAATTATATTTTATTCTAAATTTCTAAATAAAATAAATTACAACAAATATTATGTATAATACATGCTAACAAACAATTCAAATAAAAGTGAAATCATTGATGAAATACAATTACATAATAAATACTCGACTTTCAAGACTATTACCTTGCTCCCATAATGCTTTATTAAAGCATAACGGAGTTCAAAATGAGTAATTTTTTGTCCGTATTTTTTTATGTGTAGCTAAAAATTATTTAAATTAACAATTTCATCTTGTATCCAATTATTTCGTGTACTAATTTACTTCCCATATTTCATTTTGAACTATTGTAAAAAGTATTTTCATGCTCCTTAAAAAGTGTAGTTTAGTAATTTATCACTATAACATAAAAGTAGATTGTTTGAAATATCAAGTAGATTTTGTGTATTCTTCATAGTGAAAAATAATTATAATTTTAAATTAAATATTTAACGTGACAATTTTTAAAAAAATAAATTAAAAAAATTGTTGATTCGGGATGAAAATAGTATACTTATCAATAGTATGTTTTTTTAGATGTTATATTACTTAGAAAAATAATTCAACTATTAAAGACTTAATTAATAGTCTCATATAATATAATATTAAAATAATTTGAAATTACGTATTTAAGTGATGATTTTTTAACAAAAAAAATAGAAAATTATTAATTCAGATAAAAAAAAGTAACTTGTCAATAATATGTTGTTAGATGTTATATTATATTAGAAAATTAATTATAAATAATAAAGACTTAATTAATGATACAATAGAAATACTATTAAAATAATCAAAAAGTGAAATAGAGAGGTGAATAGTAGTTCTTCAAATTTTGAGAACTACTATTCACCTCTCTATAAATGGAGATAGAGAGTAATATGGAGGGGGGTTGGAGAACCCATTCTCTATTTTACTCTCTAAATATAGAGAATAGAGAGTAAAATAGCGATGGGTTGGAGATGGTCATAGCTTGATGAACTAAGTGTGGTCCTATCAATCCCGTTTCACCTACTTCGAACCAACCAATTGGAGATCTACACCTTCTCCCATAAGGAGCGTCATAAGGAGCCATCTAAATAGTGGATCGGAGTGGTAACTAGTATTGAACGCAAACTCTATGAGAGGAAAATGGTCATCCCAACTTCCCTTGAAATCAATGACACAAGCCCTCAACATATCTTCTAGAGTCTGAATAGTACACTCCATTTGTCTTGAGGATGAAAAGCAGTACTAAAGTTCACATTCAAAACCAAACCTTTCGAAATTGACTTCCAAAATTAAGCGATAAACTGAGCACCCCCTATCTAAAATAATGGATAACGAAACTCCATGAATCTGATTATCTCGTGGATGTACAATCTTGCATAGTCTTATGTTGAGTCTGTAGTGTTTACTAATAAGAAATGAGCTGACTTGGTCATTCGATCTACAATTACCCAAATTGAGTAATGTTGTCGACGTGCAGTAAACAATAATGAAGTCCATATTGATCATCTCCCATTTACACTCAGGGAGAGCTATAATTTTTCATCTCTCTTCTTACTTTGTAGATACAACTTTAGAATTTTCACTATTTATTTATCTTTTCTTCTTTCTAGCTAAACTTTTTCTTCAAATTTCAAGCTTTCTAGTGTCAAATTAAGTATTTGAAGTAATGGAGTTTGAGTGCTTTTTTCTATTGTCGTTCATATCAATTCTGATGAAATTGTAAGTGCAACGAAGACTGGTAATGTAACTTGGTTTTTTTTATTATTATTATTTGTGATTGGGTTAGCGCTCGGTGTCAATGAGACAGTTCGGTCAGTTATTTTTAAAAAATTATATCATCCTAATTTTTTGGGTATTTCAAAATGTATAACCAAAATTAGATTTTTTGAAACCATCCCAGTCATATCGGTTTCTCATCGGTATCGGTATGGTTCGGTTAATTTTCTGTACTTTTTTTACTTTTAAAGTATCACCTCAAAATATATTATTATTAAAATATTTATTTATAAGTATGTTTTTAAAGAAGCACTTTTCTTCTTCATCAATATGTTAATAATGTAAAATCTTGTTACCGTATTATTTGATCTTAAACATTTGATAGGAGTGCTTGCATAGGTTTTATCGTATTGTTTGATAGAGTATCTATTATAGTATCTAGGACCTAGGTTATATTTATATTTGAATATTTTTATGAAATACATTTATATATTAAATTTAACATATTATTAATATATAAAACATATTTAGAAACATGTAAAATTTATTCGGTTCGGTTTGAGAATTTTCCATTTTTTTTATAAATTAAAAAGATCATTTCAATTGTTCGGAACGGTTATACACTTAAATAAAAGTCCATAATTTTATTGAAAAAAATGATATAAATTGGTTCGCTTAGGTTCGATTCAGTAGATTTTTCATATTCTTTTGACACCCATGGGTTTTTGAGTATGGTTTAGAACCTCGGAAGGTGGAGAGGAACCAAATACTTATTGTTTAAAAAAGTAGATATATAAAAACGTTATTGTGCTCATTAAATTAAGGGAAAAAAGATATGATATACCCCTCAACTTTGTCATTTAGAGTTGATATACATCTCGTTATGAAAGTAGTTCATATATACCCTTACCGTTATACAAATGACCCACATATACCCCTACAGTTACAAAAGGAGCTCACATATACCCTTCATCAAATGGAAATGAAAATATTAGTTTTAAATTTATTTATTTTTACTTTAATTTTTTTTTAAAAAATTGTATAGGGGTATATATGATCATTCTAGCAAAGTTCAAGGTATATTTTAATCTTTTTCATACATAAATTATTTTTTAATCTTTTTTTATTATCATTATTTGAGTTTCTTATTCTTTTTTTTTTCTTTCATTTTTTAGTGTAAAGAAAAAAATTTAGAACTTATTTTTTTGTGGCTATATTGTAATTTAATTTTTTATTTATAAGAAAATAAATTAGGGCATCTACAATAAATTTTGCAAGAAAATTAGTGAAACATAAATAAATTTGACCATCAAAATAATAAAGTTAAATTAGTCGTTAAAACAAAAAAGTCAAAGAAAAATATGTGAGGAGGATCAAATATACCCCATATAAATTATATTTTTTTCAAGAAAATAATTTAAAAAATAAATTAAAATTAATTTTTTCACTTTCCTTAGAGGAAAATGATATATGTGAGTCATTTGTGTAATAGTAGAGGTATATATGTGTCACTTTCATAACGAAGATGCTCTAAACAGCAAAATTGAGGGGTATATCAAACTTTTTCTGTTAAATTAATGAGATAGATGTAATGTGACTTATTTTCTTTGACGAGGATATGGTGGGTCATTCATATTAGATCGAGTGAGGTATACACTAGGGTGTGTATTATTTCAATTAAACCAAAAAACCAAACAAAATTAAATCGAATTCTAATTATTGGTTTTTTGGTTTGGTTTTGGATTAATAATTGACTTTGTTTGGTTTTTGGTTTAGTTTCGGATTTGTCCCGTTTTAGTTATTTTCTTTCATTATGATTTAATTTATATTTTATGTTTAGACATCTATAATTGATGTACTTTTAAGTATTGTGTTTTACATTTTACTTGTGATTTATATTAGAAAATATATTTAAGAGATTTAACATTACTACTCCTCCTTGGATATGTGTATATATTTTTTCAAATTACAAATATAACTTTGATTATGTTTCTAATTATTGACATAAACGAATAACCAAATCGAAAAAACCAAACCAAACCAAACCAAATTTATTTTGGTAAATTTGGTTTGGATTGGGTTACACTTCTTTAGAACCAAAAACCAGAAAATTCAAACCAAATAGTACAAAATCAAACCGAATGCACATCCCTAGTATACACAGTGACAAAATGACTTAAAATTAGTATATTATTCGAGTATAAGTGACTAGTTGAAACTTTGTGATATAGAAGAGTCCAAGTCACAATCGAAGCTAAGTATAAGAATCTTTCAAGCCATTGCGCATAAATTAAAAATATAAGTGGTAATTATGCGTAATGAGGGATTAGAATAATATAATAATTAAAAAAAGAAAAAGTTTAAGTGGTTATAAGGCGAAATATTGGTTTGCTTTCTCATTGTTCTCTTTTTTTGGGGTTTAACAGTTAAGGGCGGGAAGCTAACTTCTCTAAACCGCCGACGAGGAAGAAAGGAAGAGAGCGAACGGAGAAGAGAATGAAGTTCGCTGTAAAGGCATGGAGCAACGGCAAAGCTCGAGCTGGGATTCTTCAGCTAGGAAGCTGTCCTCACAATATTGAGACACCTGCTCTCCTCCTCACAACTCGCAAAGGCTTGCCTGTTTACATCCCTCCTGATCATCTCCCTTCCCTCCCTTCCCCGGATTCTAACCTCCTCCACTTCAGTCCCCTTCACTTGTAAGTTTTCCTTGCTTATCTCTATGTTTCTACTTTTTCTCTTGTTATTATGTTGCTACTTGTCAGAATCCATTGGGTGGCACACAAGGTGTTTGTTATTTTGTCCATGCTGTAAATTTTCTATTATTAAGGTAAAGCTATGTAATATACTGTTTCTAGAGGCGAACCCAGGATTTGAAGATTCTGGCTGCAACAATAGTATCTTAATTTGGGCATTAACAACACTTTAATGAATAATGTTATGGATTGATCACTAATGGCTTGAACAATATTGAAAATATTAAATACAAATATATAGACCAAATAATGGTCAAGTAGGTTCGTTCGTTCTACTGAATGATCAAGAGTTCGAATTCCTTATCTAGCAATTTTAATGTTATAAATAAGCCCTCTTTAAATTCAAAGCTTATAATTAAAACAATAAAATGGGGTTCTATTTGGGATTGAACCCTGTTTGTGTGGGCGGGTGTGTTGGCTTGTACCACTGGTACCAAGTGCCCTTCAATGCTTTCCATGGGGGCACTGTTACTTATATACCTCTACATGTGGATCCGCCTCTGGCTCTTTATCTTATTTCTTCAAAAGAAATATTAAAAAAAAAGTATTACCTCTCTATTTGTTGTAGTATTAGATAATGTGATTCATAGTCAGAGTTTCAAGTGCAGTTATTATTCAATTATAATAATAATAATTTCTAATACCTAGCCCCAGGAAACAATTTAGCTCGCTGAACATCATTTGGATGGCTTCCGATTATTTGTGTGATTTCATATGCCTTTGACGGGCTTTGATTCAAAGAATGCATCATGTATATGAGGGTTTCACTAAATACGAACCTTATAAAATAGTGTTCCGTGTTGAAGATCAACATACATAAGTTAAAAGGTCTATTCTAAGAAAAGAGTGTTGGCCTTTTAACCGTATAACCTTTTTTGCGGTACAATGGAAAATAGTAAATAAACTTCCTAAGATCCTTCAGAAGGTGTATGAACTCCATTCTGTTGATTAAATCTTTACATACTAGCAAATCAATAATCATCATCATGCTTGTAATATTCATTTGCTAGAAAATTTGCTTGTAGAATCAGTTAAACCAAGCTCTAGGAGATTTTTCAATTTGTACAAGGCTTTCTTTAGTCTGCATACCTTTCCTTGACTTTGTTTAGTACCTTAACCAGGAGGAATCTCCATGTACACCTCTTTTTCTAAGCCTTCGTGAATAAAGACATTCTTCACATCAAACTGTTGTACCCACTTAAGATTAGCTGCATCTGACAAAAGAATTCTAATAGTGTTTATTTTTGCAACAAGAGAAAATATTTCTTGATAATCCACTCCATAAGTCTGAGTGATAAGTATAAGTCTGAGTGAATCCCTTAGTCACCAATCTTGCTTTGTATCTTTTGCAACCAACCAACTTCTTGTCTGGTGTTGATGTGAAAAGTTCCCAAGACTCATTCTTTGATAAGACCTTTATTTCTTCAATCATAGCTTGCTTCCATTTAGAATCTGCAAAAGCGTTCCTCCAATTATGGGGAATATAGATAGAAGAAATAGACAAGGCAAAGGCTCTATAGGAGGGAGACAAAGTTTTTTTTTTTTTTTTTGAGATTAAGGTAAATTCGTATTCAAAAAAAAAATCTATAATCCAAAAATGATGAATTGGAAACTTTCATTCCACATAGCAGTGAGCACACCCCCTTTGGGTACTTTTACAAGTTCCCTATAAAATCTACTAAATATCTAAATCTACCGTCTCCCCTACCAATTCTTGTTTACACCAAAAAAAATAGAAGGCTTATACACTTCATCTTAATCTTCTGAATTTGATTCTCGGATCTTCAAAACACCTATCATTCCTTTCTCTCCACAAGGTCCACCATATACAAGCTGGTATAGTCTTTCATTAATATTCTTCTCTCCCTCTTTTGCCATCTCCCGACAACTATTCATCAACTCCAAGGTTGTGTTGGGCATCACCCAGCTAATTCCTCATATGCACAGGAAACTATTCCATAGGCTTGTGGCAGTATTGCAATGGAGAAACAAATGACTACTGACTTTTGCTTCCTGCTCATACATAAAACATCTAGAACATATCTTCCATCAATATATTGAGCCTTCTGCGCTTTATCCAACAATCCCTCGCTAATGGACAGTCCCTCTGTATCTTCTCCAGTATTCTCTTCCTTTTTTTCATTTTGTTTGTACTGATTAGTAGCCAAAACATCGTCCGCTTAGTACTTCGATGTAGAGATTCACTTTCATTCTTTGGAAGTTCTTGTCTATCAGGATTCTTTTTAGCCTTGTTCATTCTTAGTTATCAGACTAGCAACACACACACAATGAAGGATATCCAACAACTAAAATCAGCAATTTTAAATCAATTTAAGCATAAAGAAGAGGAGTTGCAGAACCTTGCTTGCTTTATAGCTCGAGGAAAAACAGAACCTATTTGCCTCACTGTAGTCTTCCAAGTTACTTCTGGATTAGTCCATCAAATTGCCGCTAGATCTGTCAGAGCTTATTTCTTGAGAAAGAAGCAGTGGAGTACAGTTCCTTGTTTGGTCAATGCAATCTGGATGACCCAGATCCGTGAAATTCAGAGTTGAAGCTGAAATATTATCCCAATTAAGCTCTGATCTACCAAATATCATCCAGCAATGAAATCGATAGGTGAATCGCAAGAGATCTTGGAATTAGGTTTTGGACATTGAGTGAAAGAAAAGGCTGGTGGAGCTCTTAGTGTGAGTTTGAACTTGGCTGTAATCTCACGAATTCGGTTATTCTGCTCAAAGTTGGCTGCTAGAATCATTGATTTGGATGATTTAATGCTGAGGAGTAGGAAATCCTAAACCCCTATTTCTAGAGAGAGAGAGAGAGGGAGTCTCCGCTCAGCCCCTAATGTATCTAACTGAAAACTTGGATTTCTTTCTATTAAAATCACTTCTGGCTGTAGTTCTAATGCCTGCTTTTCTCTTTATGGGGCACAACATCATAATTCGGTAAAAGTTGACATTTTTCTTCTTCCTGTTCTTGTATGTTATACAACACATACACTTTCCTCTTGTAATAGGAGCTGAAGCTTTTAACCTTTTAGATGAGGTGATTCACACAACTCAGCTTTGTCTAATTTCTTTTTTCTAGCTTGGAAGGCATTTCCCTAAAAGCAATCTCAAACATTGGAGGTCTGCACCCATTGCTTGGGTTACATGATCATATAATGGTTGCTGTGCCAAGGGATTCTATTATATCTATTCCAGACCATGACAGTACTAACAGGATTGGAGCTTCCTTTGAAACTCCTTGTGGTCGTATGTTGGTAATTTGTTTATTCTTTTCTTTCTTATTTATGTTTATAATTATAATTAGACCACCTTCTTGTTTTTGTGCCACCACCCTAGTTATGATCCATTTTCTTCTTTTTTTCCGCCCATCAAGTTTATTTGTTCAATGAAAATTTTCTTTGCCTTGGTTGGCAGATTAAGCCTGCAGATTACATGGAAATGATTTCATCAATGAGGCCAAATTTATGGGCCACTTTAGCTGATGAAGTTCCTGCTTGGGCTTCTGAAAAGAGGAACAAAGCCTCAGTTGAACGTACATTAAAATGGCTCGACGAATGCATCACTTCAAACTCGGTAGGCATGTCACACTGTCTATTTATCTATTCTCTGCTTTGTTAGCACTGTGTATGTAAATATGCTTAATTACAAGCCTGATTTTGATGTCATATGCAATGTGAAAAGCATGCAGAGATGCCTATATAGGCTTCTCTGTGGAACTTCTATTGCTGGTTGAACACCACTTCATGGCAAGAAGCAATAAATAACTCAAGAGTTCCTTTTCTGTAAAGTACCTAAAGTGGAGGTACATTTATTACAACATTTCCATAGTCTGGACATAGGACAGCACAATGTACTCATCATTGTATAGATGATTTTATTTTTATTTTTAAAAAGGGAACTAATTTGATTTGTCGTTCAAAGTCGTTAACCTTTCTATTCTTTCTAATGAGATCATGCTGGCAGTTCCTCCTTTTCTTTTTACTTCTTTTTTTTTACCTTTTGTTCTATGTGTCATCTTTGCTGACTTTTGTCACTCTTAATTGGTTGGTCGTTGTAGTGGAGATATTTATGACCTAGATAACAACATGCCATATTAAAACTGAAAATATGAGTTATATGAAAAGTTCAACACATAATTTGAGTGGCATATAAATAACTTAGGAAGCTAATGCACTTAAAGTTGTTTCTAGAAAATTTTGATTGGGTAGTAGTGTTAACGGCTTAACCTCACAAAGTGTTGAATATTATTTCAGGGTTTAGTAAAATTAGTTGATCTGACCAGGATAAAAACAATACTAAATAATTAAGCTATGCTGTGCTGATAAACCTCAAAATTTTATTTCCTAAACTAGTTTCTTAATCATAGGTAAATGCTGTAATGAAACCAAATCTGCTGATTCCTTTTTCCTTTGATTGTTTTCTCTCTGTTTTATGGGAAAAGAAGGAAATTTGAATTAGCAAGAACTTAGCAGTTAACGCTATCAACATGTTCTAATTTCTCATTATAGAACAAGGTCAACATAGGAAAAGAGAAGGCCCTTTCATGGTGTGGTCAAAGTTAAATCAAGTTATAACTTAAGGGATTGAGTTCAAATAAATGAAATATCATTAATTGCATGTTATGTTTTCATTTGAAAACTAGTGTGTGCGTATCTCAAGTTCTTTTAAATTTATTTTCGTTGATCAAATAATAAGTTTGAAGAAATGACTCTTGATTTACTCCTCTCAGGTATTGAAGAAAATACATTTAGGACAATCTTGTAATCTATCTCTTTGGATATTTTTTATGATTGAGTTTTGACTAAATGAAATATCATCAATTGCATGTTATGTTTTCATCTGAAAACTAGTGTGTGTAGGTATCTTAAGTTCTTAAATCTTAGCTTTGTTTTCATTGATCAAATCATAATTTCAAAGAAACGGCTCTTGACTCACATTTTTAAATCATTGAAGAAACAAGTATTATCAATTCTTAATTTTAGAGAAATGAATCTTGGCTTACTCCTCTAAAACATTGAGAAAACTCATATTTGTTTAATTTTGCATTTTGTCTTTTTGGATATCTGTAGGTTTTCAACCATTCAGGACGTACTTCCTTTTCCCCTGAGTTGATTTTCGATAGCTATATGCCTATATCTTGTATCATTGTAATCTTGTTATTGAGTTCTGTTTCTTTGCCTTTCCAGTCTTTTGTTCAATTGAACTTTATAAGTTCATTTTATCCAATTGAGTAACTAGTCACGAAAACCGTTTCTGAGATATATTTTGTTTCTTTGCCATTGTTTGTTTTCTTGGAAGAGGGGTCCTGATTATATTTGTCAGGCCTTAGAGCAGATCAAATTTGAGAATCTTCCTTAAAATTGTGAAGAGATGTATTGGTTATTTAATGAACACAAAACATATCTGTTATAGGTGCCAAATACAATATACATACAATATTTCAAAGCAGTTTTCAGTATAGTATCACTGAAACAATTGATGGGTTAATTTTGGTGACAAAAATATGGTCACCTTGATATCAGTAGAAAAGTTTTCTGGAATAGTATCTGGAGAATAGCCAAATGTTAGCTGGAATAACTTTAAACACTCTCATGCATCCTGATTCCTGAATAATGACAATGGTTTATATCAACACTTAGAACCTAGCATATTCACTATTGACACCTTTCTTCAACTTTTAACATGCCAAGACTATTTAAAATATTCAAGCTATCTTTTCTGACATCCTGACCTCGAAAATTGACTTTCCTCCTATCTATTTCATGATTTGCTTTCCCATGCAACTCAAGAACAAAGTACCTCACCAATCAAACTAAGAGAAATCAGTACATACACTCAAATAAAATTCAAATGTAATTTAAGGACTTGCATATAAGAAGAATTTACTCTCTCTCACAAAAAAAAAATCATGTGCCTCCCAATGTCGTACCATATGCTTGCCTGTAGTGTAAGACTTGACTAATCGAAGCCTGCCAAATCTAGGATCAAGTTGGACTTCATAGGTTGTAATGTAGTCAAAGGGATGGGTAGAATATATTTAGGGAAATAGCGACTCAATCCTCCTAAGCTTCCCTTCTTCCCATTCCGTGTAATCTCATACTGGACTTAATACTATAAGGGGTAGGGCTGTAGGGTACTAATCTATTGGACTTAATTAGTAATCAGCACATTTGATTCGTGTAGAGTTGAATATAAGGTACAAAAAATTGGATTTTCAAAATCCAAAGTCCAATTCATAATCCAAACCAAATATCTAAAAAGTTTGTATTTCGGTTTGAATTCTGGGTTGACCCAAACTATGCCCACCCCTACTACACATTTAGTAAAAGATTTCAATGAAGTGAATGGCACTGCCTGTAGCAGTGTATCTGCCTTGCTGGTCATTACGTATTGCACTTTTCTTGCAATATGTTTTAGGAGGGTAGTTTGTCTGTTGCCTTGGTCACCAACAACATACCAGCGAAATTCTACATGTTGAGTTTGGGGAGGGTAGAGTGTACGCAGACCATACCCCTACCTTGTGGAGGCTGAGAGGCTGTTTTCAAGGACCCTCGGCTCGAGTATAACATATCAAAGTAGGTATGTAAAATGGAAAACAACAGTGAAGAAAACAAAGTAACTAACAAGGAAACAGTAACAACCACAAAATAGTGCGATAACCTTAACACAAAAAACAACAGATGAGTTTGATGCCTTAGTCATGTATATACATTAATAGAATGTAGTCAATGCCATCTTGCCAACAAGGTACATTCATTCTTCCTGTTTGTTCCTTCTATTTCTTTTTCTCTCTTTCTTTTAAAAAGAAAACCAATTAATTCCTGGTGTTGTTAACCCTACCAAGTATATTGCTACATAATCTCATCAAAAAGTGTTATAACTGCTGAAGCGTAGACAGACGGAGCAGTGCTTGGATCCGTTGTTGGAGGCTCTAGGGTGGAACAGCGCGGTTGTGCTCAATAAGTTGCTAGGAGGAATGTAGAAGGTTTGTTTACTCTCTTAAAAGTCATATAATTCCTTGCCACTATATTGGTGATTGCAACTGAAATCCAATCTGATGAGTAACAGCAAAGTCTAGTCCAAAAAACACTTAGGGAATGCGATATTTGTAAGTGAGATCCTCTTAACTACTAAATAAATCAATTAGAATTTCTATTATCAAAAGTATTAGGCTTTTTCTGTGACATGACTAAACTGATGTTCAACAGTATTGGAGAAAAGTTCTTTTGTTTCATAAGTATCTTTAAATCTGAAAATATCTTGCCCTCACTGATGAACTTCCTTTTACTTAAATTCCTTTCATGGAAAAGACTTTTTGACAGAATTAAGTCAAAGAATCTACCAGAGAGGGGATCTTGGTCCATTTTGATCTGCCATCTTTTGCAAGTGATTCTGTTGTTAGTTTTTTAAACAAAGGAACTAGGGAAATAACAGAGAGAAAAAAAACTCTGAAAAAAATATTGCAATGTGGTAAAAGGAAATTGTTTTATTAATAACTCAGAGACATACATCTTTAGCTGCAATTCCTAATTAAAAAATAGAAAAATAAGCTAATGACTTATCTGCAAAATCAAATCACAAAAAGTAGGAAACTAATTCCTAAATTCACTTAACATAAAAATAATTTGAAATCCTAAAAGTTAGCTACCAATAGATTTACTGCAAATCTTTTAGAGATAATTCCGTTATTTATTTTCTTTTTGCAATATCTAATACATATTTTCAACCGTTGTGCTGAAGTTTAGTTAAATATTCAAATGCCTCATAGCTATGTATTTGTTTGTTTGGTCTCTTGAAAATATCCTATTAATTTTAGAATGAGTTCAATGCAGGTTTTTGGATTGGGGGATTTGGATTAGGGGAGAGCATGGAAGAGCGTAACCCCCTCCTTAATGCTGTTATGGTATGATTCTCTCATGATATTTCTGCTTTGTTCTTTTTCTTTTAGCAGGAAATACTTTTGCTTCTACAGAAGTCTTGAAATGAATATGGAAGGCAAGACAGGCCCATCACTGTTGTTGAACTTACATAATGAGCATAAAGACAAGAATCAGATCATAAGATATCTTGACAAGCAATTTTCTTTAGGTCTATTCCCCTTAAACTTATCAAGAGATCTGTTGTTTCCAACTTCGGAACTTCATAGATAACAGACCCTCCCTTCTACCTTTCTCCACTTAAATACTAGGGTTCACCAGCAGAATTCAAACTCATCATGTGTTTCTACTGCCTATCACATATTTCGTGCTCTATTACTTTTTCCATTGAACCAAACCCTTGGGGCTATTCCCCCATATACTTTTAGGAGTTCTTTTGAATACTTAGCACCTTATGTAATGTAAAATGTAAATGGAACTCAGTTTGACTCGAATGCCACATGAGGTTTATATTTTTATCAGGTTTTTAGTGTATTTGAAGGTTCATATCAATAGTTTCACCTATGTCATCTCTCTTGAGTCGGGTATGTATAGCCAAAGTGAAGAGACCATAACGTGGAATTTTTTAATATAAGTTGAGGACCGTCTATGGTCCTGCATTATTGGAGTAGTTTAATGCTGGTGCTTCAAGTGCCAATTTCCAGTACATGTGAAATAGTTATAGGTGCTTGTGTTGTGTAAAAATTTTTGTTAATGATCTCCTTCGGGTCCATAAGTTGCTAATCATCTTCATTCAGTGTCTTCACTTGAAGGTCGATGTTCGTGCTAACTTTTTATTTTCATTTTTATTACAGCCTTAAAGTTGACAATAAATGTTAGTTTTGGACAAATGGGCTTCTCCAAGTTATGTTTGTGTGTGTGTGTGGTGGAAACCTTAATGTCTTTGGTAGACTGTAAAACTTTGTACTTTATTAGTGGAAAACTCAAGCTTATGGGGGCTTATGATGTTACTGGTTGCAGGATAGTTTACCTGAAGAAAAGCCACGTCTCATAAGTGGCCTTGGACTACCAGGCAAGATGCTTCTGTCACTCGTTCAATGTTGCACTCACAGAAACATATTTGCATATAAATGCATGTCAACATAGTGATTGATATTGTGTTATAAAAAGAGAAGCTTGTTTGTTTTAGCTACTTAGCTAGTATAAAGAAACAACTTCAGTATCCACCAGATTCAACCCACTTGCTTTCTCACTGTGAAAACTGTTGTATATTTGAATTAATAATTGTATTCTTCTTGTGGCTGAATGGATTTACTTGTTTTCTCTACAGAAGAGGTCTTGCAAGGTGTTGCTGCAGGTGTTGATTTATTTGATTCCACGTAAGTGCTAGCTCAGCTGCTCAGGATATTGGTGTCTCCTTTCCTCTATATCTGAATCCCTTATAGCTGCAATTGTGACTGGAATTATTTTTTTCCAGTTACATCTACCATCTCACACTAGGAGGCTTTGCTCTCACCTTTCCACTTGAAAGCATAGAGAAGCAAGTTACTAAACATCAACCAAATAGTAATTCAGGATGTGATGGCACAAAGATAAATTTGAAAGCAACAATGTATAGGTAAGTCATGTTCATCCTTCAGACTTCTTGTGATACTCACTATCACTGAAATTTGCAACATACTGGCATACCTACAATTGCACTTGTTGTTCTTATAGAAAGTGATAGTATGTAATTTTGCTTTGTCCCTCAATAAACTTAAGCTTTGGTGCCCTTCTGGGATGGCTGTTCTGGCAAAATACTTGGATGAAGTTCACTAATAATGCAATTTGTGTTCTCCCTCTGCATCTGTTCTCGCAGGAAGGATACATCGCCTATCGTCGATAATTGCAAGTGTTTTACATGCCAAAATCATACTAAAGCTTACATCAATCACCTTCTCAATGTCCATGAGATGCTGGCACATATTCTGCTGGAAATGTATGAAACTCTCTAACTTGTTCTCTGGCTCTGTTGTCATTCTTCATGACACCTAATGTTAGCTTGTCTTTCATTTCCCAGGCATAACACGCACCATTTTCTGGGATTCTTCCGCTCTATCAGAGAGGCGATTCATGAAGGAAAATTCGAGCAATTTCGACAGAAATTCATAGGAAGTAGGCACGAACAGCTCTTTTCTGCTGCTTTAAGCGTCTAACTTGATATATCTGTGCAAGATTAGATTTAAAGCACAGCTTTAAGAGAAAAATACTGGTTTTTCGTTGACATCATTTCATATGCCTGACTGCTGTGCTTTTTTTCTTAGCTATTTAACTGCATGAAGGTAATTTTACATTTTAAAATGATAATAGATTAAAACAAACAACTACACTATGAGTTTTTGGTATGGAGGAAAACAAATTCACATTTGGTTGGTCAAAATATTTTTTCTAAGAAACATGTTTTTAAAAAATAAGCAGAACTACTTCTCTAATGGTAGTAAGTATAATAGTTTCATAAGTGGCATTTCAAGTTCATCGTCTATTTTCCACCCTTAAACCTTAATGCCCCTAACATCCACTCCCGACCCTTGCTCGTCACCTTACTCTCACCCATGGTACTTTTTTAGATTACATATAAATGTTTTAGAAGCAATTATTTCTTACCAACCAAACATAAAAGATAATAAGAATAAGTTTTTTTCTTGGAGAAAAGTATTTTCCTTCATACCAAACACATTTTTTCCTCATTTCTTAGAATTTTTATTATTTTACGTTTTTTTTCTAGAAAAAAAGTGTTTATGGGTTGGCATCTATCATTTTTTTTAAAAAAAATATATAATATTGTTTTACTCTTTCCTAGGAGTTTTCACCGTTTTTGTTTCTCTTGATGACTTGAACCCATAATTCTAGAATAGAGGTGGGGGAAATTAGCTAACTAGTCAAAATCCCTAACATATTTATTTAAAACAACTACACTTTAAAAAAATTATTAAAAAGATCAATATTTTAGTTTTATAGCAAATTAAATGTAATCCAATTCTAATTCCTTATTTTCCTCTATTAAGGCCCACATCTTGCAAAAATATTGCAACAATACCTTTCAGCCAAACAAATGTTCTCTCTCCAATTTACAATTATCTCAAAACAACTTTTTTTCTCACCCATCCAATTCCCTTCTTCTATTGTTCTTTAATTTTTCATTCCCCCGTTTCTCTCTCTTTATATATGTGACGTTTTTTCGATTATTTTTAGAAATTGATAAAAATCTCCCAAAAAATATTCACAACAATCTCATTGATTTTAGATATGTATCTTTTCTCAATTTTTATGTATTTTACTGATTTGCATCTGTTTAAACCTTTCAATATATTTGTTTGTATAATTGCTTAGTAAATCCTCTTTTTTCGATTAGGGTTTTTGATAAGGAAAAACTCAAATTTTGTAATCTTATCTTCATTTTATTTTCGTACTATGAATTGGATACAACTTTTGTAGTTCATAATATCATTTTGTTGGGATTCTGTGGGATACAACATATTTATGCATTTCTTCTATTTGTATGCCTATTAAGTTTGTATTTATATCATCAAATTGTAGATTGTATTCTTTTTGTCATTTTCCAGACTGTATTATTGTTTTGTGTATTAGTATGTTCTTAGATTGTATTATTTTTTGCCTTTTTCAGATTGTATTCTTCGTTTTGTGTATTAGTATGTCATTAAATTGTATTCTTTTTGTCTTTTTCCAGATTGTATTCTTGTTTTGTGTTCTCAGACTGCATAATTGTTTCGTGTATTAGTATGTTATTAAATTGTATTCTTTTTGTCTTTTCCCAGATTGTATTCTTATTTACTGATTGTATCCTAATATATTTAATATTCCCAAGAACCAGCTATGAAATAAAAGCATAAACTTTTGTTCATACAAAAAAACCTATAATGGATGCAATCAATACCAAACCATAGTTTATTTATGAATTCATTATATAGGTATTCATTCTATAATTTCATGTGTATTAGATTTTATATTTTATTTTGTCGTATTCAAAACAACCGGCAACAAAATAATAGCATGACCATTTATCCATACCAATTCCTACGAGGGATACAAAATTTTCTAAAATCTAAAAATAAATAGTCAAACGCAAGTTCATTTCGTTCACAAAATGTATTTTATATTAAAATTTCGTATTCATACTAATTTTGTATCAAAATTAAACTTAAACTATAAATGTCAAATACATACACAAATCCAACTACTTTCATCCAAAAAAAAATAAAATCGAAACTTAAACAATACCAAGCAATTTTTCGATTTTCACTGATAATCTTAAACTTTAAAAGAAATCGATGGAATTCAATTTGAAATATCAATCAATTAATTCAACAGTTTTTTATCCAAAAAAAATTGACGCAAATCAACAAAAACTCCACTTCAATTTCAACGGAGTTATTTGAAAATGGATATTGAAATTTTTTAGAAGAATGGTGAAAAGATGTTTGAATGAAGAAGAGAGAGATGACAGGACTCTAATAGTAACTAATTAGAGATTTAAGCATGTTTACCTTTTATTAAATATCTTCTCCCTTTATTTTCTCCATTCTGTTGTTAAAGATTCGTATTCTTTCAAATTAAATAAATACAAAAGTCATCCTTATAACAAACTAAAATATTGACATTTTAAATACATATTGAAAGCGTTGACAAGGAATCCTATTAGATACTAAATTATTGTTGTTTTGAAATTTTTTTCATGATGGAGGTTGCTTATCATCTGAACAACCCCTCTTGTCATCTTATTATTTTAGTTGATTTCACATCTAACAACTATCTATTGTTTGTTTCTACTTTTAATGACTTGATGTGCTAATGTGATGTTCAAAGTCTTTTAATAGGAAAAGTACTCATCAACTCAACTTCAGAACGAGAGTTGATGTAAAATAATAAATGAACATAGGTACCTTTTTGTGAATAGACCCATATTTAATGAAGGGAAAGAGGACAAATATACCCCTGAATTATCATAAATGGCATGTCAATACTATCCGTCATACTTTCAAGATATTGATATCCGTACCGTCTAATTTTTGGGGTGTATATATACCCTTTGGACTAACTGAGAGACACGTGTCTCAATCTTAAAGACCTGTCCGAAATTTATTTGAATTTTATCCATAACTTAAAACCCACCAGACTAATTAAAAGGAAAAACTACATAAATGGGTCATAAAATTCCAAAATAATTACAAGTTCATATCTAAATCCAAAGTAATTCATGAAATACTCATTCTCTCATAAATAATTGCAGCTCATACCCCTCATTCATTAAGGTTGATAATTTTCGCTTAATTGATACTAAATCAGTTTCATATATTGTATTGGTATCATTAAGGTTGATAATTTCGCTTAATTGATACTAAATCGGCATATATACATATATTGTATTGGTATCGTTAAGGTTTCTTATTCAGAAATTACTCATTAGTCAATGATACTATAAGAGTGTGTGTTTATATATATACATATATACTTATTTAATATCAATTAAGCAAAATTATCAGCCTTAACGATACCAATATAGTATATGATACTGATTCAATATCAATTAACCTAAATTATTGGGAAAATATAATGTAATTATGTAGTGGGGTATGCATGTAAAGGGGTATATATTTGTAATTATTTTGCTTTTATGGGATATTTTTTAATTTCCCCTTGAACTTATTAGTAACTTTCAAATATGACAATAGTATGGACTTGATTAAGAGATCTATAGCTATATGTTAAAAAAGAGGAGAGAAGAGACCGGGATTGAGAGATGCGATTGAGATTTGAAAGAGCGAGAGAGAGGGGATAAATACATGTTGTATCATGTTGTATCACGAATACAATTGTTTTGTATCAACAAATATAATTGCATCGAGTTGTATCAGATTGTATCAACGAATATAATTGTATCAAGTGTATATGTTTCTTCTGTATTCACTATGCATCAAGTGTATCAATGAATACAATTGTATCAAGTGTATATGTTTTGTGTATTGACTCTGCATCAAATGTATCAACGAGTACAATTATATAGAGTGTAATGCTCCTTATGTATTCATTTTGCATCAAGTGTATCAATTAATACAATTTGTATCAACATGTACAATTATATCAAGTCGTATCAATTTGTATCAACATGTACAATTGTATCTTCCTTAAAACCTTTTTTGTACCAACGAAATTCCTAAGATCTGCAAAGTATATGGATGTAAAACTGAAATATAAAAAAGCATACATCAGGACAAAAGGCAAAAGAGTATTTCTTAACATGATCAAGAGATCGCAAATAGAACTCAAAAGGCAACTATTTTCTTAGTTAATGGACATTATATATATATAAAGGAAAAATTTTCAAAATGTCAATATTTTAGCATTTAATAGGACCTCTTAGCCACACTTTCAATATTTATTAAAAATGTCAATATTTTAGTTTGTTATATTGTTGATTTATGTATTTTTTTTTCTTTGATTTAACTTAATAAAATACAACTAAGCAAATAACAAATTAGAGAAAATCGGAGGGGGGGGGGGGGATAATCTTTCAAATTAAGTAAATAGTGCTGAAAATATGTTATTACTTACTTTACATGTTAGGAGACTAAAATAGGCACAGTCTTCTTCATCATCCATTAATGACTTTCAATTCTCCATTGATGATCCTCCTTCTTCGTAGAAGGCAAGACAAGATTTTTGTCGGAAAAAAAGAGATCGATACAGATTAAGACACTAAAATAGGCAGCAAATTCTCTCGTCTTCCTCATCCCCCATTAACGTCTTTCAATTCTCCATTGATGATCCTCCTTCTCCGTAGAAGACAAGACAATTGATCAAAGTTTTTGCCGGAAAAAAGGAGATCCATACAAACAGATTGGCATACAAATCGACATTGGGCTGGAAGTTCAAGTATTCTGCTGAATTTGTTGCTTGGTGCCTTGTTCATCTCCGTTTTGCTATGGATGGGATCTAATCTTATTTGGTGCTCCAATTTTTGTTTTCTTAAACACCCTGCCGGTTTTTTCATGTAGTTTTTTTATTTCTAATTTTTGTTTCGATATTTGAGTTTACTTTTTTTTCACTTGTGTTTGGTGTGGCCTTGTTATTCTGGAGGAGCTACCACCAAGCGTTAGATAGGATGATCTTAAGGCTATCATCGCTCCAGACAGAATAGTTATCCACATAACTATATTGTATTCCACAAAAATTGAATACAAAATCATCAACAAATACAAATTTACATTCATATAACAAAAAGTATTCATGATTGAGTTGTGTATGTATTTTACTTTCATAGTGAAAACTAAAAATGGTATTCAATGATCAAAATTGTATTACATGGCTGCCAAATTTTTTTTTTATTTCTATTATAAAAATATTATTGATTGCTTCCCAAAATAATCTAATCATTACATATGAATACGATTTAAGAAAGGATACAAGATTCTGGAAGAAAATAACATACATAAGTGGGAATAATACAATCTTTTGAGGAAGAATACAATATTCTTAAAAAAATACAAATTGACTGTCAAAGAAATAGGATACATCAATGCTTAAAAAATACAAATTCATTTGGCATACCTATTGGAATGACTACAAACTAAAAAAGAAATACAATGTTCTTAATAAAAATACAAATATTGAGTAAAAGAAAAACAATTGACAAACAAAAATTAATATGAATACAATTTTTGCAACCATCTTCTCTCACTCTCTTTCTTCTTCTTCTTCATCCGCTATGTTCTTTGTTCCGATTTTTGTTCACCAAACCCAAATCAACTGTATTCACTTGTGCATTAGTAAAACTCTGTCTCGCCATCCAAAAATTATAATTACCCAAAAATTTAAAAACTTTCATGTCCAAACTTCCAAACAAATTAATGATTCAAAGCTAACGAATACTTGATTCTCATATAATGACCGAAACATGTTTTATCACAAAACAAACTATACTGCACATAAAATACATACAACGAAAATAACATAATGAATACAAAACCATCAAATAATAAAACGTGAATACAATCTGCATAGCATCACTATTTCTTAAAAAATGAATACAACTATATAAAGTAAATATGTATTTTTAATTGACCGGATACAAACAACACTCTTACAATGTCCACAACTAGAAAAGGATACATAGATATGATGAGTCCAAGTATGTGGGTATATTATCAAAACTAACAGAATGTCCACAAATACAAAAAAAAAAAAAAAATTAAGGAATACAATATATATACTAACAAACCCACAATATCCATAGACAGTGGCAATACTATTTTATATCAATACACATACTTGATGAATTTTGAATACAAAAGAAAATTGTTACAGATACTCGAGACTAGTAGAAAATCATGACTTTTATGATTTTAACAACTTCAATTGAACATGCAAATATTGTAATGGTAATATAATCAACAAAGGATGGAAAATCGCTAGAAATTTGTTGAATTAGTTGAATACCTCTTGTAATCCTCTTAGATTCAGCCATTAGAGAGTGGTTTTGAGGTTTTCAAACCCTAAACGAAATTGGTCAAACAAAAATTTTGAAGGATTTAAACATAAATAATATCAGTAAACAAACCTAAAAATCAGATAAAGATGAATACCTTAATCCAAAGGATTGTTATGAATATTTTTAGAGATATATTTTTCAATTTCTGAAAAAAAAATCCGAAAGAATGGAAGAGAGAGAAGCGAGAGTTGAAAGTTGAAGAATTGGAAGAGGGAAATCAGTGAGAGAAAATACTTTTTTTTTAAAACATATGAGAGAGAATGAGTTGGAAAACTTTAATTAAGGTGAGGTAAAATAGGTACTAAATTAGGATACACAATGTTTTCTAAAATATTGACATTTTTACTAATATTTATAAACTATAGATATTTTTAATAATTATGTTAGGATTTTTTACTAGTTTGCTAATTTTCCCTTAAATACCCGTGGGCACACAGTTCCATCACATCAACAAAATATACCCAGTATAGTCCCACAATTGGAGTCTGAAAAAGTATAGTGTATGCCCTCATAGAGGTAGAAATGTTGTTTCCGAAAGACCCTGGGCAAATCAAAGTATTCATGAAAAAGAAAATACGAGAATGAAGAAAGACATGTCAAATAATAAGGGAATAAGCAGTACAGAGCATCCAGAGAAAGGAAACAATAGCAACAAAATAATGCAGTAACTAAAAGAAAATACATGCATACAGGATAATACTACGATATACACGGTGATCCTAAACTCCCACCAAGCCTAAACCCGCTGAAAAGCGAGTCAGAGCTCAACGACTTACTAAACTTCTATTGTAATCCGTAACCTCCACCATATCAAATATGAGAAACGATATGAGTCAACTACAAAGAGGAAACCAAACTCGGATAATCAACAAGGGAAAAAGGAGCCAAGTGCAAGATAACCCACAGTATACATATCAACAACTTCAACAAGCATTATCTCATCGTGCATTACAAAGCATATTTTTATAAGGAAGGGCAACTACTGTCAACTCAGAGTAGAGAGAACAATACAATTAGCCCATTTCTACTTTAAATCCTACCGCAATTTTGTGACATATGAAGGAATAAACCAAAGAAAAGTACATAGAAGTACACAGGAAGAAGAGACCATCTCATTCTTCAGCGGCACTCGCAGCACTTAAATCCACATTGAGGTCCAGAACCTGAAAGAAGACAATCGAGTCAACCTCTGTTAGGTACTCTAGATTCAAAAAATACATCCTTTACAGAGTACACATAACAGTCTTTACACCCTTCCCTTTTTCAAGGAAGGGTGGAGGGAAAAAGAGTTGAAGGTGACAATGTATACTAATTGAAAGTTCTATTTGATGTAAAAGAGCTAAAACTCCAATATCAGATGTCTTGAGCAGGTTATTCCGATATAACCGCCTTCAGAAAGTAAAAGTATCGTGCTCAAAAAATATCCCCCAGGATCCTATTTTCTTCTAAATATACAGCTGGTACAATAACCGCTCTACCTAGACTCACATCTCACATTCACACCTCATAAGCAGAGACATTGAAACGGACAAGATTTAATGAGCCATCAGTGATAGGTTATTAAGATCAAAAAAATCCAGGATCAAAGAAATAACTAACTGTACACCATCACAGTATGTATGCTACTCATGATTGAGATATGGAGGGGAAAAGGAAAAAGGAAGGGAGGGGGAGCATTTACAAGAAATTAGCAATGCCATTATAAACCTTCAATCTACAACTTTATCATCAGAAGTGAGCCTTGACCTCACTTGATATAGCAAATTGTCGTATCACTGTCAGAAAGAAACTATTTATCAAGGATTCAGCTAAGAGTGTTCAACCAACCGCATTCCCTCTAACTCTTTTAGCAAGTTCAATGTCTGCCAGAATATGCAACATGGACCAAAATGAAAACATACCTTTCCAGTTATCAACGTATACATATTGAGGACATCATCAACAGTCGACTCAAAGTGAGTTGTAGAATCATAGCTCTGTTCAAGAAAAAAGCTGGCCATGTCATGCTAGGAAGACTTTATGACAATCAGAGTTTAAAGTGACTCAAAGAGAGACTCACAGTAGAAATAAAACAATTATCTAAAGAGGGCTCATTGACAGGTTCAAATCTGTCGTATGCTTCAAAGAAGATCTCATCCACTTGTCCTAGAAGATCAATGCCAGGCTTCAGTTCACTCTCCTGATTATCAGTTTCTGCCTCAGTAGAGACAAATGCAATAAATTTACCCTTTGGAGCAACATTATGACTGTAAGAACAACAGAACAGGTACCTGAAGATCCAAACAAAACCTAGTAAGAAAAGATCCCTCTAACATCCAAAATGTTAAAGAGATCTTTGCAAAACCAAGTCAGCACAAATAATATTTTCAAGGACGAATAGCTTCTCCAGGAGCATATAAAGTAGAAATAGTATTGATACTAATGGCAATCAGCAATAAGACAATCTCTCAGATCTACAAACTGCTTAGTATAATGTTCATAGTTCTTTGCATCAGTTGTTAGTTCAACGGTAAACCAAAACTCCAAGCAATGATTCATTACTTGTAGAAATCTGTGGATACAATAACTAGTTAGCAGCCATGTATTTGTAATCCATGTTTCTACTACTCAAGGAAGCTCATTACAGTTGGTATACATCAACAATGCACAAAAGCAGATCTTGTTTATAGTCACGGCTCGTTCTGGATCCTGAATAAAAATACAATAAACACTTGAAATCAACTTAATAAAACACTAGTAATGTTCCATTTACCAACAAGTGTCGTCCCCAACCAATTTCCCCACCTAGTACCTAACGATCTGAACCCAAAAGTAGATAGAATAAATCTGTAGCTTTTTATTGAATTTTCTTTTTTTCTATGACAAGGGGAAACCTACAGCCGCTATCCTTTGAGTGTGTACAGGGTAAAACCCCTGCTCCTATGCAACAACTTGCAAACCACACAAGAGAGGTAACCCATACTAGGCAAGCTCAGTGTGATGAGCTTGACCCAGAAGGCAAACCCCTTGCTTTCGCTAGCAAGGGATTTTGAACTTGAGACCTCCAACATGGAAGTCCCAAGCCCAAACCACTGGGCCACCCCGAAGGATGCTTTATATTGAAATTTGAAACATAAGAAAGCTGAAACCGGGCCATTCCCAGCCAAGTTTTAATTGTTTAGTAGCCACTCATAAATAAATTAACCATGTCAAGCTCACCCAAAATATCATTTTACCTATAATGGCACAGAAAGATATTATCCAATTCCACAACAATATATGCAGAAGATGGGATGGAGTTACACTGTCAGATCTATCAAGAAAAGGAATGTGCCGAAGCCAACGTACTCCAAAACTTTCTTTTTTCGAAAACTTGAGCTAAATACCCAAATAAATGTGATGGGAACAATCAAACAACCCACCCCCATCCGTGATAATAAATTAAAGCAGACAAAAGAAGATATCAAGTCAAGGGAATCAGTCGTCAAAAAATGATAGGAGCTTTGAGATGCCGAAGAAAACAGTATTAGAATGTCAGAGAACGAACTTGGTTGTTTGGATTGGCTTAAAAGTTGGTCAAACCTACTTTTAAGTCTCTGAAAGTGTTTGGCAAATATAAAAATAACTTAAAATAAGTTAGGAAGTGTTTGGCAATGTTAAAAATAACTTAAAATAAGTTTAAAAAATCACTTAAAATAAGTTAAAAACCAAATGTAGGCTTTCCCCAACTTTTTATTTTTTAACTTGAAAGTCATTTAAGTTTGACTTTTTATTTTTGACTTAAAAAGTCAATCAAAACGGGCTCTAAAAGTTCGCTATGGTAACTTGGAGTGCATCATCATGAAACTGAAAATCTTTCAAATATCAAAAACTATAACATAACATGATATATCATAAAGAAAGCAAGGAGCGAAAGCCATGGCAAATGTTGCACATATGCTAAGAACTTTGAATATGAGATCATTATAGTTGAGTATAGAGAAATTTAAAAATGCAACTAGAAAGGTAGTCTTTTTTCTTTTGATAAAGGTAAAGTTGTGTTCCTCATCAACGAGGGTATGCTGGCAACCATCAAAAAGATTTACATCAGTGACCCAAAAAAGACCAACTCAAGAAATTGCTACTGAACTTATAAAGAAGAGAAAAAAATTAAAATTTGTCCAGCATCCTCTATACCCTCCTCTTACACCAAAAAAAGAAAGTCTTCATACAACGCCATTTGATCTTTTGCACTGATTCTGCAGTATTTTCCATACATCTCTTGTTTCTTTCTCTCCAAATAGTCCACCATATACAAGAGGGTATCATGTTCCACCATTTCTTCTGGTTCTTACTCCTCCCTCTTCTCACCCAGACTAGAAAGGTAGTCTTTCATCCACTCCAAGGAAAATTTAATATAAAAAAATCTGGTCTAGTTAATATTTTAAAAACTCTCTGTAGTTATTTCATGAGAAGTGTTCTTGCAACCGAGGGTAAGGTAAAAAGTGATGACTTTGAAACTGAACAATTTTTAACAAGCTAAATAAAGCTTAACCAGGAAATAATACACCAGCAAGAAGAAGGTTCAAACAAGTTTAATGACAGATAAATTTTATCTCAAGAGCGAGCTTTGTTTTCAAGTCATTTGGTTAGCATTTAGCTCTACCATGAGTTGCAGGAAAAGAAGAATATTGCAGCATACTGGAGAACTTACAAATCAGATTTACGGCCCAATTGTTTTTGGGGTAAAATAATTTGCACTGAGTGAGAATCATTGGTATTTGGAATTGGGTGGCTCATAATAGCAATAGCTCTTGCAACTTTTCCAACCTTTCTAACCTGCAATAATATGCTCTGGGTTTATTAATTAATCAAAACCACTTAAAACAATTATGGCAGACATTCCAATAGTAGGTAGTTTGTCCATGACTGTGATTTACATGGAGAATGGCCTTTCCTTTTTTGACAAGTCAAAAAATTTCATTCAACACCAAATTGGTGTAAGAATTATGCGCAAGATGTGTACGTGACTCTACTTGAGTTATCTGTTGTCTTCCACCAAGTTATATCAAAACCTTCCGTATCACATGGTATTTTCTCCTTGTACTAATAATGACCGAATTCAAAGTGAAATAAGACAAGCTGGCTCTATTATATTTAAGAAGTCATTAAAGTTATCAGCTAGAGCATTTATTACCTTGTTGGTCAAGTAAGAAGGATCACATACAACTTTCTTGCACTTAGCTGTCTCTCCTTCTGAAGTGACACCACAGACCTTTCCTTCTTCATCAAACTCTACCTGGAATTTGAGACATTGTTTTGAGGACATAACATGAAATTAAAGATACCTTTTACACTCGGCAAAAACAAGAAATATAAACTTTACCTTGCATTCAGGTTTGTTCAACATATAGGTACACAGCACTAAGTTGAGCAAATGCCTAAGTTAAGAAAAATGCATACCAAATCAAAATGATTCAATCTAACAAAGAAAAGCTAATAAGTTCAAGAACCTTTTAAGATGATGGAGGATGACATAATAACAAAAGCAGAATATACCTGGGGAAGCTCTCCTAATCCATATAAAGGATAGATATATGGTGATCCTCCTTGAAAACGTGCAAGAGACTCAGCATACAGCTATCACATTACATGAAACAAAAGTTAGAGATAAGCACATGGAACTTTAAACGCCACTAGCTGGAGAATTTAATTTGGTTCACCTTCATCCTCTTCACTGTATCCAGTGCAGGTTTGTCTAAGTAACGGTCATCTCTGTGTAATGCCAATGCATGACCAATGAAGTCCACAGTGTTGTCATCAAGACCATATTTTCTGATAAAAAGAAGAATCATCATAAACCCCAGTTTCTATAAATAGATAACAATTTATTATTATAGGCAATGCCAACCAACACATTTTGACGCCAACTTCTACCAACTGACAATTTCCAGACATAAAAAATCATTAAGAAATCACATAGAAAGTTCAAATATTAGAACTTTAACAATTTCTTATCTTCTAACCATTAGATACCCTAACCACTATAGACTTCAACAATGTCTTATCTTCTAACCATCAGATACCCTCACCACCAGAGAAGCATGATAAGAAAAATGAACCTCGAAAACTCAACCACAAAAACTAGCTCATGATGTAAGGATTGATAAAACTATATTAAAGAAACAAAAGCCAATTCCCTCAACTAATGTGGGACACACACTAAGAAAGCGCAAGACAAACCACATATTTCATAGGCACCTTCCATTGATTTACTCAGTAGTTTCTCTTTTTCTATTTTTGATACCAAATTTTACTCGCTTGTTTCTTCTAACATAACTCTTAATAACAGGTAAAAAAGACAAAATCTAAGAGAATTTAACAACGATTATCTCTGATATGAAAAGCCTCAACTAACATATGAAAAGAAATAAGAGGAATAGAAAGTTCAAGTCAGGAGCATACGTGATAAGCTCTCTTGCTGTCACTCTTGTTAGATCCAGCCCTCATGTGTCTTTGGATCACTCTCCTTATAATCCTGAACATAGATGATGAACTTCCGAACACGGCGTTTCTCAAAAATGCCCATTAAAGGAGATTTAAGTGCCTCCATATCAGTGGCAGGCACCTTGTGGACCTATTTTATCAAGTAAATGAGAACTTTAGGTTAGAGCAAAGAATAATCTTGCAACTAAAAGCTGACACCTTGCAACAGCACCAAAAGAGAGAAGTGTACCTTTCCTTTATTATACACAAAGCTGCCATCAACAGCTTTGAAGTATAAATATTTTGTGACATCGGTGTGGATTAGAACTCGTACAAGTGCATCATTAGCCATTATGAACTGCTCCAGCCAATAAGTTAGAACACCAGTACATTATCAAAGGATTTCCATTAAGCAGATTGTCAAAAAAAGGAAAAAGGAAAACCTTAGGTATCATGTCAACATTATAATCTCTGCTAGAACCCAATTGAGTTGGAGGCTTGTCACTTCCCCTGAACCTCTTCCAGAGCTGGAAAGCAGAAAACTCAATCAGACAGATGTCAGAAACAGAATGTAACAATTGTTAACTATTAGAGGAACCCTACCTGGACAAGATTGAGAGATGTCGATTCTCCTCCATAGTAGTCATTCCTGTCCATGTGCAGGACCTATAGTATGTGAAGCATATCTCTTAGTAAAAAAACAAATAAAGACATCAAGAAAAAAAGATAAATAGCTTTCATAGAGTTTATCCCCCATTATTTCTTTATATTGACATCCACGCATACAAATTATTTGGAATTTTGGACTAAAATTATCCTTTATGTATGGGAGTTGGTCCATTTTGGTCCTTCAAATATAATCTGAGCATTTTTAATCTCTTAAATTTGCTAAAGTGGAGCAGTTTTGGTCTCCCTAACATGACAATGTTAAAAACTAACAGCAAGAACAAACTTTTTAACAGATTTCAACCGACAATGTTATGTCTTTCTCGATTGATGCACATTTTATTTCTTCATTCTTATGATTAATATAGTAGTATTTATATCAGAAGACAATCTTTAGAACGCAACAATCTGTCCCACTCAAAAATACTAACCATTTTTCCTTAAAGGGCAGTAAAATGGCCTAAGGTGTGACACCGATAACACAACCTTAGAAAAGGAGAATGAGTTTGTCTAATGGGTTTTATATTTTACAAGTCACGCCAATGTTGCATGGGTGTTTTTTTTTTTGATAACCGAGAAATCCGTCTGTGACCCGCCCTTTGGACCAATCACAGCCTTCTAAACTCGGTAGATAATGGGCCCGCCCCTCTACACTTCTCCACTTAAATACCGTGATTCGCTTTGCATAGTGTGAGGCTTGAACCTGCGACCTAAGCCACAAATCCTCCACATTTTGCCACTTGAGCTAGGCCTTGGGGGCCGGTGTTGCATGGGTTTAAAACCATTACTTTTAAACAGGTTCTGTTAAGCAGATCAAAAGTCACTTTAGCAAAGTTAAAAATGTTCAGAACCAAATGAACCTACTCCCATAGATAAGTGACAATTTCAGCCCAAAACTCAAATTAGGCTCAGCCCAAAAATTTACATCACAGAGCTACATACAACTGAGTAGGCTCAGCAACCCAAAAAGAAAACCTATTGTCCTATCTCATCTTACAAGGATCCTAAGATGTCTACAGTTGCTACAGGATTATCTTTATATTCTGAACTACACCAATAACAAAAGTGATAATGCAGTTCATTTTAATCCTATGCAAAGGATTACTGATACTTTCATAACATCTTGAATTTCTCTCCTTCTAAATGGTCCACCATATCACTGCTGGGACAATTCTCTATCTATTTTTGTCTGTGCTATCACTCCCCTCAAAGTTCTAGCTTACTAGAGCCTGATCTGTTATTTTAGGCATAGTCCCTTATGCCTCTAAAATTAGTAAACAGGTTCCATAGTTGGCTAACCACTTTACAGTGTTAAAATAGATGGTTGATTGTCTCTGTCTTTTGCTTACAAAAAAAAAACATCTTCGACACATTTGTATGCCCCTCTTCATGAGGTTTTCTTGCGTTAGAGCAACCTATTTCACTACCTGCCAAGTGAAGACTGCCACTTCAGAGGGAATTTTCACTTTCCATATATGCTTCAAGGGTAAGAAACTAATTTGAGACCCCATCTAATTCAAACTCTTATAAGTAGAGCTGACTCTTTTCTTCTTCCTCTGTATCTTTCTCCTTCTTCTTCTTCAGACTTCAGAATTACTTCTACCTCTATTTTTTCCTCATTGAAGTTCTAGACTTTTGGTATGTACTGTCTATTTCAGTTTTCGATAGTTATTGCTATTGAGATTTTGATTATTTATATATACAATTAATTTTGGTATTAAATGGCGCTGCACTTCAGAAAGGCAAGCGCCTCGCCGCTCACCTTGCCTTATGGAGAGGCAGACCCTTGTCGCCTTTTGCCGTCCAAAACTGATGTATAGATATTGATATTTACCCGCCTCTACCAGAGGTGGGTGGGGATCAAGAGAAGGAAGGCCGGGCATGGCTCTTTCAATTCGGCAAAATGGATGGCATGTAGCAATTTCGGTCAGATTAAGAACTTAAATCAAAATACTTAATAGCATGGCAATACATTCATACAAAACTTCTACCCTGAGCACACGCAATCGAAATCAACAGGTGGACTTGAAATCATAGATCCATTTTGTGATCCACACGACTGCATAAGAATCCTATATATTACCCACCCAGTGTTGTTCTGATTGAATTTCAAAGATTTTTAATCCCTTAACTTTCTTAAAGTGGAGCACTTTTGGTCTCCCTAACATAACAATGATAAATCAAACAGCAAGAACAAACCTTTTAACAGATTTCAATTGACAATGTTATCTCTTTCTCGATTGATGCACATTTTATTTCTTCTTGCCTTCTTCATTTCTTACGATTAATATAGTAGTAGCTATTTATATAAGAAGACAATACTTCAGAACACAACAATATCTCCCACTAAAATAGAAATCATCTTTCCTTAACGGGCAATAAATGGCCTAGGTACAACACAACCTCATAAAAAGAAAATGAGTTTGTCTGATGGGTTTTATATTTTACAAGTCACATGGGTTTAAAACCGTTACTTTTAAACGAGTTCTGTTAAGGAGATCAAAAATCACTTGAGCAAGGTTAAGGATTAAAAGTGCTCAGGTTATATTTGAAAGACGAAAATGAACCCTACTCCCCTAGGGATAATTTTAGCCCAAAACTCAAATTATTTGGTCTGCTGTTCTATTACTTGTACCTCACACACAAACAATTAAGACAAATTCCAAACATTTCCCAAAAGCAGCAAGTTTTAATAGAAGTTTTAACTTGCATAGACTTAGGGTTTAGTAGATGGATTTCAAGTAAGAACATGTAAAACTCATTGAAAAAGGGATTCAACTTATAACAAGTGATGAAGCAAACTACTGGATCAATTAACAAATTAACACAAAATCGCAGCAGATAGACAGTCACGAAAGCAAGTAACCGATCTCGATGTAATCAAAAGCTATATATAATATAAAGCTAAGTCAAGGAAAAATAGTTAAAGTGAAGAGAAAAACCTTAAGACCATCAACAGAGAGAAGACCACTGAGGATACATTCCTTGAGACCAGTGCCAAGCACAATAACATCATACTCTTCATCCATCTTTTTCTTACATGGAAAATTCGATCTATGTTCTTACACATATCAGCGCCAAAGAGAGGAGTAGAGTTATAAAATGGTAGGAGATGAAAACAAGTATTGCTTTGATGATGATTGATGATGAAACGCCAGCAAAATTATGTCAACCTCTTTGATTTATTTAGTCAAAAAAAATATGTTGAAAGTGTGGTGAACATGTGGATGTCTTAATATAGTGTGTATTGCAATGTTGAAAGTGTGAAATTTGTGTACAGCTTTGTGCAAAGTAATGGATGGCTGTGTATGTCATTCATTGTCTCGTATACAAAAAGGCCTACTACTTCATTTGAAGGGATAACCAAGAAGTAATACATATAGTACATTCTCTCTCTATTGTTCTTCCTTTTAGTTTTATTACGTTACTTATTTTATAACATGTTATCAGTATGAGATTCTGTCAACTCGAGCTACTCTAAATAGGTAAAAAGGATAAGGATTTTATTTTTTTTTAAATGTCTAATATTTTCTAAAGTTGAATTTGTTGCCTTGGATATATCGGGTAAAGGATACTCGTCATGGATACTAGACGCTGAAATTCACCTGGATGTGGTGGGTCTGGGAGACACCATCAAATATAATAATCAGGCATCTAGTCATTATTATCCATCTTATGTATGGGCTCAACATTATCTTCAGAGATAAAATTTGCTTCTGGATTATTATCACCCCTTTTTAAGGATTTCTAATAGAGCTAAACGAGACGCCTAGATGATCGACAGGTACGTGACTAGTGCCCCATTCTTCCATAGGCGCGTCATGATTGGTTCAATTTGAGATTACTAGACATTAAAAGTATAACTGAATATAATTCTTCATATATAGAATTATATCACAGTTAAATTTATGCAGAGAAGATGTCACTGAACATGCTAAGCTTGAGAAAACATACTCCACATTTCCTCCCGCGAATATGCTCCTGCAGCAGCAATATCGAGAATAAATTTTAAAAAATATTCTGAATTACTTTCACATCTTCTTATTGTTAAACAACACAACGACCTATTGATGAAAAATCATGAAAGTCGGCTTGTTGGTTTTATGCCACTCCTTGAAGTGAATTAGGCATATTATCACTAGCGAGAAAGACGTGGCTCCGATCGTGGTTGTGGCCGTGGTCGTATAATAAATTATAATCATGGTGGTCGTCTTGCACCAAAAAATGACCAACGGTATAAAAGAAAGGGTGAAAAAAAAGAAGTGATGCAAAAGAAAAATTCAGAATGTATATGTCATGGCACTAGTCACGTACTTGTCGATCATCTAAGTGTCCCGTTCAGCTCTATCATGCATCCTTGAAAAAAGGTGATAATAATCCAGAAGCAAACTTTATCTCTGAAGATAATGTTGAGCACATACATAAAATGGATAATAATGCAGAACCAAATTTCATCTCTGAAGATAATGTTGAGCCTATGCATGTGAGTGTAGTTGATTTCTTTGTATTTCCTGAAGGAAAAACAATCAGTGACCAGCCCGCGATAATCTAGATAATTTCATTTTCTGTTTGTTTGTACTAGTTGGTATGTTTACATTTTTCTAATCCCCGTAAATATATATTGTTTGTATAAATAACCCTATTTAATAATAATATTTTACTTTGTTTATATCTTTTTTGAAGAAAATATGAATATGCCCCAAATTTTGTTTGAATCAATAGTCGATCATGCGGATATTTGTGTAGCTGATAGTGGAACAACACATGCCATATTTAAATATGAGAAATACTTTTCTTACTTGCTTAGAAGAAAAGAAAATGTTACTACAATTTCTGGTAATTCAAAATTGATTGAAGGCTCCGAAGAGTTACTATATTTCTGCCTAAGGGGACAAAATTTGTTATAGAAGATGTGTTGTTCTCTTCTAAATCCCCAAGAAATTTGTTAAGTTTCAAAGATATCCACCGAAAGGATATCATATTGAGACACAAAATGAAATGAATATTGAATACATTGGTATAACCAAGAATGTCTCAGGCTAGAATGTGTTTTGGAGAAATTACCAACCTTATCTTCTGACCTATATTATGCAGAAACTAGTACAATCGAAGCACATTCGATCGTAAACCAGAAGTTTATTGATTCAAATGTGTGTGCTATGGCATGACCGAATAGGTCATCCTGGATCAATAATGATGAGACGAATTCTTGAAAATTCAACTAGACACCCATTAAAGAACCTGAAGATTCTTACAAATGATGAAGTTTCATATGCTGCTTGTTATCAAGCTAAGTTAATTGTCAGACCATCATCATTAATGAAAGTTGACATTGAATTCCCGAATTTCTTAGAACATATACATGGGGATATATATATGTAGACCATAGGGTTCAAAAGACAAAAATCCTAGAAAAAGAAGCACAAAAAATGATAAAGATGACACTATAAAAGATTCTCATGAAGAAGTTCAAGATCTTATTCGATATTCCTGAAGATATCAGTGAACCCGAGACTCAAGTGAATGAAGAACTTTTAATAAGTTCTACGGGTGATGGGATAAATTTAGATTGATCAAAAATTATAATGGATAATGTTTTCGCATATAATGTTGCACTTAATCTTATGCAAGATAGTGAGGATTTTGAGCCTAAATCTGTCGAAGAATGTCGACGAAGATATGATTGACCAAAATGGCAAGAGGCAATTCAATTAGAATTAGTCTCACTTGCTAAACGTGAGGTTTTTGGACGTGTAGTCCAAACCCCAAATGGTGTAAAACTGGTTGGCTATAAATGGGTTTTTGTGTAAAAGAGAAATGAGAGAGATGAAATTATGAGGTAGAAGGCACGTCTTGTTGCACAAGGATTCTCTCAAAGACCCGGCATAGACTATGAAGAAACATATTCACCCATTATGGATGCAATAACTTTTCAATACCTCATCGGTTTAGTTGTACATCAAAATCTTAAAATACATCTAATGAATGTGGTTACAACTTATCTTTATGATTCACTTGATAATGAAATTTATATGAAAATTCCTGAAGGACTTAAAATTCCTGAAGCATATAGTTCAAAATCTCAGAAAATGTTCTCAATGAGATTACAAAGATCATTATATGGTCTGAAGAAATAAGGGTGTATGTGGTATAATCGCCTTAGTGAGTACTTGATAAATAAAGGATATATAACAATGTCATTTTTCTTATATTTTTATTAAGAAACAGCATCAGAATTCGTTATACTTGCCATTTATTTTGATGACATAAATCTCATTAGAACCCCTGAAGAGGTTCAAAAGGCAATTGAATATATAAAGAAAGAATTTGAGATGAAAGACCTTGAAAACATAAAACTTTGTTTTGGTCTACAAATTGAATATTTAGTAGACGGTTCTTTATCGATCAATCTACCTATATTGAAAAAAAATTGAAATGATTTTACATCGACAAAGCACATCCACTAAATACTCCAATGGTTGTTCGATCACTTGAAGTGAGTAAAGATTCATTTCGACCTCAAGAAGAGAATGAGGAATCTCTTGGTCCTAAAGTACCATATCTTAGTGCAATTGGTGCACTTAAGTATTTTGATAATGCTACGAGACCTGACATAGCATTTTCTGTTAATTTGTTAACAAGATATAGTTCTTCCCGTACACGAAGACATTGGAATGGAGTTAAACATATATTGCGATATCTAAAAGGGACCAGTGATATGGGTCTATTTTATACTAACAAAGATAGTGCAGATCTTGTTGGTCATGTAGATGCAAGTTATTTATCTAACCCACATAAAGCTCGATCTCTAACAGGCTATCTGTTCACATACAGAGGTACTGCTATATCATGGCGATCTATGAAGTAGACCATTGTCGCTACTTCTTCAAATCATGCTGAGATAATAGTTATTCATGAAGCAAGTAGAGAATGCGTATGGTTGATATTAGTGAGACATTTCATCAAAGAAAGATGTGGTTTGAAGTGTGATGTCAAGGCACCCGCAGTGCTATTTGAAGACAATGTTGCATACATGACTCAATTAAGAGGAGGCTTCATAAAAGGAGATAGAACGAAACACATTTCACCAAAATTATTCTTTACACATGATCTCCAGAAAAATGGTGATATTGATGTACAATTAATTTGTTCAAGTGATAATCCAGCAGATTTATTCACCAAATCTTTACCAACCTCAACTCTTGAGAAGATGGTACACAAATTTGGAATGCGGAGACTTAACAATATAAATCGTGGTCTTCATCAGGGAAAGTAGAATACACGATGTACTCTTTTTTCCTTAGTCTAGATTTTGTCCCATTAAATTTTTCTAGCAAGGTTTTTAATGAGGCAGCAAGCAAATGTGTATTTAAAAATATATGTACTCATTTCCTTCGCTAAAGTTTCTTTAGTTAGATTTTATTAAGACATGGACATCCAAGGGGGAGTGTTATCAACACGTGGATGTCTTAATATAGTATGCGGATAGAGTGTGTATTGCAATGTTGAAAGTGTGAAATTTGTGCACATCTTGTGCAAAGTAATGGATGGCTTGTGTGTGACATTCATTGTCTCGTGTACATGGCCTATAAAAAAGCTTATCTACTTCATTTGAAGGGATAACCAAGAAGTAATAGATACATTACATTTTCTCTCTGCTGTTGTTGTTACATTTGTTGATTTTCACTTTTATGATATAGTTATATTCGCATTTCCACTATCTCTTTATTGATGTTCTACAACCCAATAATCTTTCATGTTTATGACATTATTTGAGTTACTTAATGTATTTTTATAGATAGAGATCTTGAAATTGTGTCAATTCTTAAAGAGTACAGTTGGAATATACTCGAAATATATGACATAAAACTTTCTTTTGTTCTCTACATTTCTTGTCTACTTTTTGTTTCAAATTGTTACTTGTTAACATAAATATGAAAGGAAGAAGATGCACGTTATGCATAGGCAAATGCTACGATGCACAATTATATTATTGTGTTTTATTATTCACACCTGCTGGAATACAAGTAGCCCTATATTAAATACAAGTTAAGGTAAAGATATAATTACATAGGGAGACTTATTGCCTAGTCATTATAGACTTGGACTTAACTAGATGTCTCTCAATATTACTTTTTAGCTTAGTTTTACAACACGTTGTCGACACGAAACTTTAATTGATTCCAATATTATTTGCAAGAAGTGTTTCACTTTCACGCCCCAAATAAGGAGAGGCGTGACTAGCATCCGAAGCCCCATAAGGTTTAGTGAACCGAAATTGAGGGTATTTCTAATAAACATGTTGGATGTCTGAGGCCCAAGAGGTCTCTAATTATAGTAATCAGAAAACACTAATAACACAACAATAAGTAAACAACTCAAGGCCGATAAGGCCAAATTCAGAGAATATTCAACAAATTAGAAAGTCGATAAAGTCGAACTCGGAGATAGTAAATATAAAAGCAAGATCAACAAACAAAATATCAGAGTAAATCGCTAATAACAAGGCCAACAAGGTCATACCCAATACAAGTATATAATCACGCGTCTACAAGTCTCTACAATAAATGAAAAACTTATAGTCGGGACAAGGCCTCAACCTACGTGTCAACTATACATATTTATAATTTGACTCACAATATTTGTCTCAACGCATTAAAAAAAGAATGGAATTTACCAATCAAAAGCTTAAAATAGCAGCCTCCTACTGAAGACATGAATTCGGACGTCTACTTGAACTTACAACACGAAATGCAACGGCTTCACGCAATGAAGGCATTTGTATGAATAAAATATACATGGTACGTAAGACACGAAAACTATCATATAAACTGTTGAGCTAAAAGACAAGAATAGAGTCAATGTCACATTGGGCTAATAACCTAAAATTTAAGTTATATATATATATATATATACACCCACCAACTATAACTTGGTGGTGTAAATGTATAACATCGCACAATTGATAATAGAATCAGTGGTGTATATATGTAATGTCGCTCAATCGACAATAGATTTGGTGGTACATGCATATATATGTAATATGTTGTATAAGGTCATCTCATGTCTGCTAATAGCGGAATGATGTATACATCCCTACTTTTTATATATATAAATTAAATATTGTGACTCGAAAGTCATCTATATATGAGTAACACTTGTTTTATTCATATTGTACTTATAGACTCAATGACGATCATGAATTGGGTTATAAATTCTCTAAATGATGTATGATAAGTTGTTCAAGAGATCAATAAAATAATACGTAACTCAAAAATATTTTAATACATACTCTTTCTTTATGAATATAATTTTCTCAAGACTCGACTAAAATTATGAAAATTTAACAACCAAGATTTATTCTAACTTACATCAGGATTGATGAGGTATTGATATGTCGACTTTAGATGGAAATTTGATCTTTTTAATAATGAATTAATGTTAGTTCTTAAACAACGATAGTGTGTTTTAATAGTTTTCTACTTTGTTAGACAGAAAATCAGTCACGGGAAAGAAAGCAAAATGAAGCCAAGTGTTGATAAAAGAGAGCCCTGATGATAGGACAGATGAACCTTCACACCCATAGCGGCCGAACGTTAAAAGCTAACAGAAGCTATGTCAAAGTAGGAGTTTTGACGGTCCATCTAACAGACTGTCACACCAACGATGGATCGTCAGACAGATTGTCAGTAAGAGCTTTTCAATTCAAGTTCTGATAAGGCACGACAACACCAACAACAGACTGTCATGCGTGTGATGGGCCGTCAAGCGAAGTGCTCACCTGAAGGGTAGACTGTGGCAGAGATTGTAGAATCTGCGTGCTATCTTGGGGTTCCAAAAAAAACAAGGATTAAAGATTCTGAACGTGCCTAACGGTTGATGATGTAGTAAGATTAACCAACTCCCAGTAAATATCATTGAATTGAATTAAACACTTTTAGTTCGAGAGAATAAAAATGACATGCATTTAATTTAGTTGAGATTTGGTTAATTGTAACCTGAGTTTGATAAATTGGTATACTAGCATCACAAAGTGAAATTTTATATTCAACCCAAATTAAGGCAAACAATTTTGGTGAATACAATCCTGATTTTCCTCTCTATAAATTCTCAATTTAAGCAATTTGTTGAAAGTTGCAAGTGACCAATTGCTATTGAAAAAAATCTCAATTCTCCCAAACTTTTCACCATTTCTTTGGAAATGAGAAACTAATAGCAAATAATCACAAATACGACTTAGTTCTAGTCTTATTTTCTGTAGGGTTTCACTCCAACCTAGTTAGATTATATATTTGACAACAACTGCATATTATTTCTTTAAGGAGGTGTAATTTGGGCGTATCAAACTTTGACGTCATTTAACGTGTTGATCACCACCAACACCACTACAGAGGTTACTGGAGAGTCTAATGCCCCACCACGATTGCCAGACTCTGAAGCCCATGGGCATACTGTTCCATCACATCAACAACAATAACAATATACTTAATATAATTTCATAAGTTGGATATGAAGATGGTAGTATACGCAAACCTTACTTCAACTTCATAGAGAGACCCTCCACAAATCAAAGAATTCACCGAAAAAAAATACAAGAATGAAGTGACATACCAAATAATAAGAGAAGTCGTACAGACTACAAAGCATCTAGGGAAATGAAACAATAACGACAAAACAATGCAGTAACTAAAAGAAAATGCATGCATACGGCTAATACTACGACATACACGACGATCCTAAGCTCCCACCAAGCCTAAGCCTAAACCCGCCGAAAAGCGAGTCAGAGCTCAACTACTTGCTAACTGTCTATTGTAATCCGCGACGTCCATCACATCAAATATGAGAAATGATATGATAGTCAACTACAAAGAAGAAATCAAACTCGGATAGTCAACAAGGGAAAAGGAGCCAAGTGCAAGATAACCCACAGTATACATATCAACAACTTCAACAAACATTATCTCATCGTGCATTACAAAGCATATTTTTTTATAAGAAAGGGCAACAACTCTTAACACAGAATAGAGAGAACAATACAAGTAATAAACCAAAGAACAGTACATAGAAGTACACAGGGACAAGAGACCATCTCATTCTTCAGCAGCACTCGCAGCACTTAGATCCACATTGAGGTCCAGAACCTGAAGGAAGACAATTGAGTCAACCTCTGTTAGGTACTCTAGATTCAAAAAATACATCCTTTACATAGTATACATTACATTCTTTACACCATTCCCCTTTTCAAGGAAGGGTGGGGAGAAAACGAGTTGAAGGCGACGATGTATACTAATTGAAAGTTCTATTTGATGTAAAAGAGGCAAAACTCCAATATCAGATGTCTTGAGCAGGTTATTCCAATATAACCGCCTTCAAAAAGTAAAAGTATCATGCTCACAATAACCTCCAGGATCCTATTCTCTTCTAAATATACAGCTAGTACAATAACCTCTCTACCTAGACTCGCATCTCACCTCATAAACAGAGACATTGAAAAGGACAAGATTTGATGAGCCATCAGTGATAAGTTATTAAGATTAAAAACATCCAGGATCAAAGGAATAACTAACTGCACACCATCACAGTATGTATGCTACTCATGATTGAGATATGGAGGGGAAAGGGAAAAGGAAAAGGAAAAGGAAGAGAGGGGAAGCATTCACAATAAATTTGCAATGTCATTATAAACCTTCAATCTACTACTTTATCATCAGAAGTGAGCCTTTACCTCACTTGATATACCAATTTGTCATATCACTGTGAAAGAAACTATTTATCAAGGATTCAGCTAGAGTGTTCAACCAACCACATTCCATCTAACTCTTTCACAAGTTCAATGTCTTCCAGAATATGCAAACAAGGACCAAAATGAAAACATACCTTTCCAGTTATCAAGGTATACATATTGAGGACATCATCAACAGTCGACTCAAAGTGAGTTGTAGCATCATAGCTCTGTTCAAGAGAAAAGCTGGCCATGTCATGCTAGGTAGACTTTATGACAATAAGATTTCAAAGTGACTCAAAGAGAGACTTACAGTAGAAATAAAACAATTATCTAAAGAGGGCTCATTGACAGGCTCAAATCTGTCATATGCTTCAAAGAAGATCTCATCCACTTGTCCTAGAAGATCAATGCCAGGCTTCAGTTCACTCTCCGGATTATCAGTTTCTGCCTCCGTTGAGACAAATGCAATAAATTTGCCCTTTGGAGCAACATTATGAGTGTAAGAACAACAGAACAGGTACCTGAAGATCCAAACACAACCTAGTAAGAAGAGATACCCTCTAATATCCAAAATGTTAAAGAGTTCTTTGCAAAACCAAGTCAGCACAACTAACATTTTCAAGGACGGAAAGCTTCTCTAGGAGCATTTATAAAGTAGAAATAGTATTGATACTAATGGCAATCACCAATAAGACCATCTCTCAGATCTACAAACTGTTTAGTACAATGTTCATAATTTTTTGGATTAGTTGTTAGTTCAACGGTAAACCAGAACTCCAAGCAATGATTCATTATTTGTAGAATATATGTTGATACAATAACTAGTTAGCAGCCATGTATTTATAATCCATGTTTCTACTACTCAAGGAAGCTGATTACAGTTGGTATAGATCAACAATGCACACAAGCAGATCTTGTTTATAGTCCATGTATAGTTCTGGATCCTGATAGAAATACAATAAATACTTGAAATCAACTTAATAAAACTCTAGTAATATTCCATTTACCAACAAGTATCGACCCCAACCAATCCCCCCTCCCCTAGTACCTAACAATGTGAACCCAATAGTGGATAGAATAAAGTTTGTAGCTTTGTATTGAAATTCAAAACCTAAGAAAGCTGAAACCGGGCCATTCCCAGCCAAGTATTCATTGTTTAGGATCCACTCATAAATAAATTAACCATGTCAGCCAAAATACCATTTTACCTATAAGGGCACAGAAATATCTTATCCGATTCCACAATAATATATGCAGAAGATGGGATGGGGTTACACAGTCAGATCTATCAAGAAAAGGAATGCGATGGGAATAATCAAACAACCCACCCCCGGGCTAAATAATAAATTAAAGCAGACAAAAGAAGACATCAAGTCAAGGGAATCAGCCGTCAAAAAATGATAGGAGCTTTGAGTTTGAGACGCTGAAGAAAACAGTATCAGAATGTGAGAGAGCGAACTAATAAAAGTTTGCTATGGAAACTTGGAGTGCATCATCATGAAAAATCTTTCAAATCTCAAAAATTATAAGTAACATAATATGATATATCTTATAGAGAAGCGAGGAGCGAAAGCCATGGCAAATGTTGCACATATGTTTAGAACTTAGAATATGAGATCGTTATAGTTAGGATAGAGAAATTTAAAAATGCAACTAGAAGGTAGTCTTTCATCCACTCCAAGGAAAATTTAATAAGAAAAATTCTCGTCTAGTTAATATTTTAAAGCCTCTCTTTTGTTAATTCATGAGAAGTGTTCTTCAACCAGGGGTAAGGTAAAAAGTGATGACTTTGAAACTGAACAAATTTTTACACCATGCAATAATACACCAGCAAAAAAGAAGGTTCAAACAAGTTTAATGACATATAAATTTAATCTCAAGAGCAGGCTTTGTTTTCAAGTCGTTTCATTAGCATTTCGCTCTACCATGAGTTGCAGGAAAAGAATAAAATTTTGCAGCATACTGGAGAAGAACTTACAAATCAGATTTACGGCCCAATTGTTTTTGGGGTAAAATAATTTGCACTGAGTGTGAATCATTGGTATTTGGAATTGGGTGGCTCATAATTGCAATAGCTCTTGCAACTTTTCCAACCTTTCTAACCTGCAACAATATGCTCTGGGTAAACCACTTGAAACAATTATGTCAGACATTCCAATAGCAGGTAGTTTGACATCTCCTAAGTAACATTGTCCATGACTCTCCTTTACACGGAGAATGGCCTTTCCTTTTTTTACAAGTCAAAAAATTTCAATTAACACCAAACTGGTGTAAAAATTATGTGCAAGATGTGCATGTGACTCTACTTGAATTATCTGTTGTCTATAACCAAGTTTTACCAAACCTCCCGTACCACATGGTATTTTCTCCTTGTACTAATATGATCAAATGCAAAGCGAAATAAGACGATCTGGCTACATTATATTTAAGAAGTCACTAAAAATATCAGCTAGAGCATTTATTACCTTGTTTTTCAAGTAAGAAGGATCACATACAACTTTCTTGCACTTCGCTGTCTCTCCTTCTGAAGTGACACCACAGACCTTTCCTTCTTCATCAAACTCTACCTGGAATTTGAGGAGACATTGTTTTGAGGACAGAACATGAAATTAAAGATACCTTTTACACTCAGCAAAAACAGAAATATAAATTTTACCTTGCATTCAGGTTTGTTCAGCATATAGGTCCCACCATACACAGCACTAAGTCGAGCAAATGCCTAAGTTAAGCAACAATTACCAAATCAAAAATGATTCAATCCAAAAAAAGAAAAATTAATAAGTTCAAGAACCTTTTAAGATGTTGGAGGATGACTAATAACAACAAAAGCAGAAGATACAAAATGCAACGAGGAACTCAAGGTGGTACCTGGGGAAGCTCTCCTAATCCATATAAAGGGTAGATATATGGTGATCCTCCTTGAAAACGTGCAAGAGACTCAGCATACAGCTGTCACATACATGGAACAAAAGTTACAGATAAGCATTTGGAACTCTAAATACCAGTGGCTGGAGAATTTAAAAGCAAAACAATTTGGTACCTTCATTCTCTTCACTGTATCCAACGCAGGTTTGTCTAAGTAGCGGTCATCTCTGTGTAATGCCAATGCATGACCAATGAAGTCCACAGTATTGTCATCAAGACCATATTTTCTGATAAAAAGAAGAATTATCATAAGCCCCAGTTCTATAAATAGGTCACAATTTACTATTATAGGCAATGCTGATCAACACTTTTTGATGCCAACTTTTACCAACTGATAATTTCCAAACATAAAAATCATTAAGAAATCACATAGAAAGATCAAATATTAGAAAAACAACAATTTCTAACCATCAGATCCTCTCACCACTGTAGAAGCATGTTAAGAAAATGAACCTCAAACCCAACTCAACCACAAAAACTAGCTCATGACCTAAGGATTGCCAAAATCATATTAAAGAAACAACAACCAATTCCCTCAACTAATGTGGGACACACGCTAAGAAAGCATAAGACAAACCACATATTTCATAGCCACCATATATTGATTTTACTCAGTAGTTTCTCTTTTTCTATTTTTGATACCAAATTTTACTCACTTGTTTCTTCTAAGATAACTCTTAATAACAGGTAGAAAAGACAAAATCTCAGAGAATTTAACAACGATATCTCTGATATGAAAAGCCTCAACTAACATATGGAAAGAAATAAGAGGAATAGGAAGTTCAAGTCAGGAGCATACGCAATAAGCTCTCTTGCTGTCACTCTTGTTAGATCCAGCCCCTCATGCGTCTTTGGGTCACTCTCCTTATAATCCTGAACATAGATGAAGAACTTCCGAGCACGGCGTTTCTCAAAAATGCCCATTAAAGGAGATTTAAGTGCCTCCATATCAGTGGCAGGCACCTTGTGGACCTATTTCATCAAGTAAATGAGAACTTTACGTTAGAGCAAAGAATAATCATGAAATTAAAAGCTGACACCTTGCAACAGCACTGAAAGAAAGAAGTGTACCTTTCCTTTATTATACACAAAGCTGCCATCAACAGCTTTGAAGTATAAGTATTTTGTGACATCGGTGTGGATTAGAACTCGTACAAGCGCACCATTAGCCATAATGAACTGCCCCAACCAATAAGTTAGAATACCAGTACATAATCAAAGGATTTCCATTAAGCAGATGGTCAAAAAAGGAAAAAGTGAAAACCTTAGGGATCATGTCAACATTATAATCCCTGCTAGAACCCAATTGAGCTGGAGGCTTATCACTTCCCCTGAACCTCTTCCAGAGCTGGAAAGCAGAAAACTCAATCAAACAAATGTCAGAAACAGAAAGTAACAATTGTCAACTATTAGAGCAACCTTACCTGGACAAGATTGAGAGACGTTGATTCTCCTCCATAGTAGTCATTCCTGTCCATGTGCAGGACCTATTATACAATAAAAGACGCAGTAATTAGCAGGCAACTCAAGTTAAATGGAATGTGAAGCATATCTCTTGGTAAAGAAATAAATAGAAGGCAACAAGAGAGTAAGATAAATTGCTCTAATAGAGTTTATCCCCCATTATTTCTTTACACTAACATTCAAGAGTACAAATTATTTGGAATTTTGGGCTAACATTATCCTTTACGTATGGGAGTTGGTTCATTTTGGTCCATCAAATATAATCTGAGCATAAGCAATCTCTGGTATAGATATTGATATTGACCCGCCTCTACGGGAGGTGGTTGGGGATCAAGAGAAGGAAGGTCGGGCAGCTCTTTCAATTCGGCGAAATGGAATCGGCGTGTACCAATTTGGGTCAGATTAAGAACTTCAATCAAAATACTTAATAGCATAGCGATACATTAGTACAAAACTTCTATCCTAAACACAGGCAATCAAAATCAACGAGTGGACTTGAAATCATAGATCCATTTTTTTATCCACGCGACTCAGACAAGAATCCTATATCTTACCCGCCCAGTGCTGTTCTGATTAAATTTCAAAGATTTTTAATCCCTTAACTTTCCTAAAGTGAAGCATTTTTGGTCTCCCTAACATAACACTGTTAAAATCTAACGGCAAGAACAATCTTTTTAACAGATTCAAACTGACAGTGTTATCTCTTTCTCGATTGATGTACATTTTATTTCTTCTTGCCTTCTTCATTTCTTATGATTAATATAGTAGTAACTATTTATATCAGAAGACAATACTTCAAAACACAACAATCTGTCCCACTCGAAAAATAGTAACCATTTTTCCTTAAAGGCAGTAAAATCGCGTGCGACAACACAACCTTATGGGTTTTATATTTTACAAGTCACGTGGTTTTAAAACCGTTACTTTTAAACGGATTCTGTTAAGGAAATCAAAAGTCACTTTAGCCAAGTTAAGGGATTAAAAATGCTCATGTTAAGGACCAATATGAACCTACTCCCATAGATAAGGGACAATTTTCGCCCAAAACTCAAATTATTTGCTCTTCTTTTTCATTACTTGTACATCACACAAAAACAATTAAGACAAATTTCAAACATTTCTCAAAAGAACTTTTTCCTAGCATATACTTACTTAATATGGGTTTAATTAATGGGTTTCAAGTAAGAACATGTGAAACTCATTGAAAAAGGGATTCAACTTATAACAAGTGATGAAGCAAACAACTGGATCAATTAACAAATTAACACAAAATCGCATCAGATAAATAGTCACGAAAGCAAGTAACCGATCTCGAAGAAATCAATAGTCATATCTAAAGCCAACTCAAGGAAATATAGTTAAAGTGAAGAGAAAAACCTTAAGACCATCAACAGAGAGAAGACCACTGAGGATACATTCCTTGAGGCCAGTACCAAGCACAATCACATCATACTCTTCATCCATCTTTTTCTTACAGCAAGATTAGGGTTACAAATTCTAGTGTTATAAAATGGTAGAGCTCCCCAAGAGAAGAAGACAAGTATTGCTTTGATGATGATGAAACGCTAGCAATAGGGTTGTGTCAACTTCTGTTATTTATTATTCAAAAATGTTTTTTTTGAAAAAAAAATTATATTTATGTTTATTTATTGAAAGTGAGTTTTTAGTTTTTATAATTCAACTATATAGAATATAATTATTTATTTATTTGAGTTGAAGTGCTAATAATTCAAAAGAAAAATCTTCAGCAAGACATAAAGGATTGTGATTGAAGCAACTAAGATGCTCTTATCCATTATTATTAAAAAAAAAAAAAAAAAAGCAAAGAAACATTCCCATTAATATAAACCAAAGTGAAAAAGAAAAGAATGTCATTTTTTTTGATGTAAAGATTATTATTATGTGTTGTGGATGATAACTCTTAGGTGTTATTTTCAGCTTTATGATATCACTATTGATTTTTTTTTATTGATATTCTACAATCCCATAATTTTCTCATATTCTCAAAGGTTAATGTCACGTTTATGATACCCTTTGACTTATTTAATGTATCGCTGTGAATAGAGATTTTAAGGATTATATTGCATGCACTTGAATACTTGAAGAATACATTTGGGATATACTTGAAACGTATGAAAGAAAACTTTGTCTTGCTCTCTACATTTCTTATTCTTGTTTATATTGTTTCTTTTATCTTAGTTTTACAACACGTTATCAGTACGAAATTCTAATTGATTCTATTGTTACTTATAAGTGGAGTATGATTGTCACGCCCAAGTCAAGGAAGGCACGCCCAATACCTAAAGCCCCGAGAAACCGAGTAATCGAAATTGAGTGTTTTTTAATAAATCTATTGGATGTCTAAGACTGACGAGGTCTAAGTATAGCAATCAGAAACACTAACAACACAATAACAAGTAAATAACTCAAGGATGATAAGGCCAAGTTCAAAAAGTATTTATCAAATTAGAAGGTCGACTAGCCAAACTCAAAAATGGTAAATATAAAGCAAGGCTGACAAGGAAAACATCAAAATAGATAGTTAATAACAAGGTCGACAAAGTCTTACCCAACACAATTATATATCACACGTGTACAAGCCTTTATGAGTACACATTTTAGTCGGGACAAGGCCCCAGCCTACACATCAACTGTAGCTTGACTCAAAACATTTATCTCAACGAATTCAAAAAGAATGAAGTTTAGCAATCAAAAGCTTAAAACAATAGCCTCCTACTGAAGAGGTCGATTCAGTTCTCTATTTGAACGTACAACATAAAATGCAATGCTTAAGGCAACATGAGTGTCGATGCGAAAGAAATATACAAATGGTATGTAAGACACAGAAACAACCATATACTTTGTTGAGCTAAAAGATAAGGGTAAAGTCAACCTGAATCCTAAATGTCACATCAGACCAATAGCCTGAACTTAAAATTCTATTGAGGGTTTTGTCATGCCCTGCGCCTACACCCTGAACTTGGCCGGTATTCGAGAACCATTGATGGCCCCCAAGTGAACCTTTGTACTGATTGACTACTAAGCAAAAGACTAACTTAAGCATACACAAGCATCAAAACTGAAAAATTGTTTAAAACAATTTATTAAAGCTCAAAGCTATTTGAAAATATTGAGTATTAAACACAAAGTTTTAAATAAACATCTGAAACTAAATACTGAAAGGCTGACCAAGGCTGTCTATTTATAAAGTCTATGTTATATAAAATAGTTGTCGGAAAAAGATCCACAGCACCTCAAAACGCTATTACTAACAAATCATAAAACTAAAGTCCTCTGAAAGCAAGGAGATATCACCAAAAGCTAACGAGCGAATGATGTGATCGCAATGAAACTCCTATTGATAATCCTAAGTATATGAATGTGCATCATAAAATGATACATGTATGTAATATGACTGAATAAAACAAATTGCTAAACTGAAAGACTATAACTCAACTGAAGTATATAGTATAAATATGATGAAAATGATTTAAACATTTTATATAGAGATGCAATAATAATAAATACCGAACTGAAATACTGAAAGTATTCAACTGAAGTATAGTATAAATCATGATGAAAATTATCTAAGCTCTTATTGTAAGAATGCAATAATAGTAAATACTAAACTAAAATATATAAATAAATATATACATTACTTTTCTGGGAGTTTCTCTAACTGACAACCATCACTATGAGCCCTGTGATGATGCAGCATCATACCCACGTTGCTAGAGCCGCCATATACCTTGCCGGAGTATAGAACACAACTGAACTGATGGATCCACTAAATCGTTCTTGAGGCAGGTGAGGAATCATTTGTCTTGCGGCACGATCATGTATATGTTGGCGGCATATGTAATGGAGATTGACTTATCTTAACTCTTATCCCAAATTAATGCTCAATATTACTCCCAAAATATAAATGTATTCTCATGTAAAAGTACTCTCTGGGTTGAAATAATTTCTCAAAAGGCCTCTTTAAGAGGTAACTGAAGTTATACTAACTCTTTCTGAAATACTCTAAAAACTCTTTATACTTTTATGAAAACAATACTCTCTTTTTCAATGTAAAAATGATACATTCGGAACCATTTACGTTCCCTTAAAACTCTTCTTGAATATAATGCTTTAAACTTTTCTCTTAAACTCGCTTTAGTTTCTAGAATCAATGTAAGGAAAATTACTGGCCTGAAATACTTTTAGTAAAACTCATTACGTAGGGTTCATGTAGGAACTACATGCATGAACAATGATTCAAGAATATCAATGCATAAAGTATCGTAATCTCATAATATAATAATTTCATAAAACTGAGAGTAGAAATCTATATTCAACTTGCTATCCACTGAATTGAGATGTAGTGTAACATCCAGAAATTTCTGAGCTAAGGCCTGAACCATTCTTTATTTACATGTAAGGTTGTATCGTGTGATTCTTAAATTGTCCTTTGGTTTTAAGGTCAATTCTTTAATGTGGGAATGAATTTGAATATGAATTAAGGTCACAAGAACCCCCTAGCACAAAGTTGAGTTGAAAGCTTCCTTACTGATTAAGTTTTGCATTAAGATTCTACTTAGATCAACTCCAAAAGCTTATATATCTTAGCAACAAATGAATTAGGTGACACATGACCTATCAAATTGAATGTTTATGAGTCCTCTTTCCAACACCACCATGTTTGCCTCATTTCAAGTTCGGAGTAAAAAGTTATGACCATTTTACCAGAGACTGTCACATCAGAGTTTCCTGAAGTCAATTCCTATGAATTGTTTCTATAGGCCATAGAAATTTCTATGACCTATACTGTCAAGTCGTATGAATCGTAGATGGCCCCGTGGAAGATTTTTGACAGCTTTTTAAGAGGGATAGTTCAGTCTTTTCTCACCCCTTCTAAGCCTTAATCCCGACATTTTTACACCTAAATAAGGTTCTAAACAATATTAATTGACCCTATTACTCTCATTGACGCTTGCAAGCCTTAGAGCAAGGATCTAAGAAGAGAAATTTAGGTTTTTCAAGTGTTTTAAAAGTTTCGTCAAGAACTTTGTTCTTCCAAGTATGTAAGGATATTCATAGTGTTGGACTAGTTCGTCCTCACACCCTACATCTAAATTCAAATAATAGTAAGTTGAATCTAGGGTTCTGTCTTCAGTTTTATAAAATTCCTACCTTATGAGATTTCGATACTTTATGCATTGAACTCTTTGAATTATTGTTGATGCTTGTCGTCCCACATGAACCCTATATATTGAATCTTTTTAAAAAGTATTTTGAATCAGTAATTTCCTTATATTGATTTTGAAAACTAAAGAGAGTTTAAGACAAAAATTTAAGCATAGTTTTCAAAGAGATTTTAAGGGGACTTGAGTGGTTTTGAAATTGTCATTTTTACCTTGAAAAGAGAACACTATTTTAAAAAAAGTACAAGGAGTTTTCAGAGTAATTCAAAAGTACTTAATACAACTTTAGTCAGTTCTTAAAGAAGTCTTAAAGAAATTGTCTCAACTCAGAGAATATTGTACGTGAGCTTTTCAGTTATATATATAAGAGAGTATTGAGCACCGATATAGGGTTAGAGTTCAGACAACTCAAATCTCATAAAATGCGTAGCTAGCGTAGGATAGCATCGGTAACAATTGAAAAACTAGTAGGTTAAACTAGAGCCTTACGTAACGGTTCTCGAGCTTTACGTAGGGATTAGAGTTGTAAAGTTGACTTCCCGTACTTAGGATGAGGGGTTTAGGGGTTAAAAATCAAGGTACGACTCCCTAAGGACCAACCAAAGGGGTCCTTAAGGAGGACCCTAAAACAGTCCCAAAATCTACCCCAATGCAGTGACCCACGATGGGGACCCACACCCCATGGGGGAGGGTCGTGGGTCAAGGGGGTTCAACTATGTTCCAGCGCCACATCCACTCTTGACCAGTATAGGCCATGGGTGGACCCACGGTCCGTGGACGTGTAGGCTTCAAAATAGTTTAAGTTGGGGACTTAGGGGTCATTCCATAATTAGTTAGGGGTTAAGTGGTGTTGTTTTATTATTAATTAGGCCACCTATATAAAACTAATAGACCCCTAAATACATTGATCCTAGACATTATTTTCCAATTCACCAAAGAACCCAATTCCCTCCAAGAAATTCTCTCTCTAGGAAGCAAAGAAGAAGATGAAGAGAAGCAATCTAGGTCAAAATCCTCCATTGTTGCAAACATTAGGAGGGATTTATAATCAAGGTATGTTAGCTTATTCATCCATGGATTCTTCCATCCATGGAGCCCCCTAGATTTCCCCCAATTGTGAAGATGAAATCCCCAATTCAAGTTAGGGTTCCTTCCAAAATTGTGGGTTTAGTTGAGTATGATTCTAATTGAGTGGATAGTACTTGTTTATGATTGATTTAGTATTTAATCAATAAATTATGATGATATTATGTGTTTTCCATGGTTTACCCTAGTCTAATTGATGAAATTGGAGAATGTGGGTTTATGCCTTGTGAAGGGAAATTGAGGATTCATAGGTGATATTCTAGAATTGATGACACGATAAAGCAATTCGATCAAGAATAAAAGTGTGTAATCTTGAATTGAATTAGATTAAAGATTATATGACGGATCTTGATTAGTAATGAATGAGATTGAGCATTTTATGATGAATAAGACTAGAATTGCTTAA